>CM051239.1:377537908-378737908 GCA_027917425.1 Gastrophryne carolinensis
CATGTCTCACTGTCCCTTGTTGTTCTTTTCTGTCCCCCATGCAGATGCAGATCTGCATCAATAAATAATTCATTTGCCTATTCAAAGTGTTTATATTGTTGTCACTGTTACACGCTATCTCCTATCCATCCATCAATGGAGGGAGAGGGTGGCTTAATTTAACAATTGTCTCTCCTTCCCACCCTCCAAAGTTGCAAGGTATGTTAGTGTATTACACTATTGTTGTGTGTTTGTTTCAGTCACATCTGAATATTCATGTACAGGTATTATAAATTATTTGTTTGTAATTGCTACATTGAACAGTACCATGGAAGAAGATGACTCTATAAAATAAATAATACTATTACTACTGATGTATCTCTTTCCTGAACATAATAGTTATGGGTGTACATTTGCGGGGCACATGTGCGGGTTCCCACAGGGATGTTCGACACTCGGGAGAGGCCACCATAGAGCCCAGGCAAGCGTGAGAAGGCTGCCCCGTCCCCGCATCACCTCAGGCCTCCTAATGAGACACATATGGCTGCTTCCCACACTGCCTGGCTCCACAGCACCATTCATGGGCCCCCCTCATCCCAATTACCAACATAAACACACACACAGTGATGTCTGCCCCATTCTGCCATGTTACACAGACACACAGCTCTCCCAGGCTACACTACAGGCCAAATCAAGGCCACCATGGACCCGTACTGTACACACTGACTGCTGCTCTGCCAGCATCATGTTACCAGCAATGGCTGCCCTCCCCTCACAGTCTCATTATATAGACATGACTATTACTGACAGATAGACATACATATAGCTACCTGGACAAATAAACATAGATAGATAGATAGATAGACCCCCCTCCCAGCTATACATAGAAAGGGATATCTGATAAGACACATAGAGGCCGATTCATTAATAGCGGCAGGTAGCGACTGTTGAGCGACTGTAGCAGTATTTTCACAGTGCCCGCTAGTAGTCGCTGTGCTTGGCCATTGTTCGGTTGTTGATAGCGACTGAGTCGGTGTGCAGTAATGTTGAATACGGGGTGACAAGTCGCTATTTGACAGGTTCCGCGATGTATGGGTGCGCATGATAGCGAATGGTCAGAGCGACCGGCTCCCACCATATTCATCAAAAAATCACGCTCCAAAAATTCTCGCGCTGTGAAATGCATGTTTAAACCCCAGAGCGCTGGCGGCGATGTGTTAAAAGTAGTTTTTTAACCCCCAAACCACCATATTTTTGGAAACCAAAAAAAAAACAATTTTTAAAGAATTTAGTAATATGAATACAATAATATCAGACCTGTAATATCAATTCTGCACAACTTTTTTTTTTTTTTTTACCTTAAAAAAATTATCTAACATGGCAGAATTTTTCACATTTAAAAAACATTAATAATTAATTATGAATATTTAAAGATTGTCCCATTGAAATGCATTGGAGAGCGCCAGGTAGCGAGAGGTCATACCTGTCGCTGTTCAAGGTCGGACGCTGGCGCTGTGGGCTGAGGCTGGAATAATGATGAATGAGTGGCTATCTGGCGCTATCTCAGTCGCTAAGCAGGATCGGCTTGATAAATGTGTGATTGTGGTGGGGAGCCGGCGTTCTCGTGGCGGTGCCCGTCATTACCGGTCGCTCACCCGTCGCTACCTGTCGCTATTCCTTCATAAATAAGGGCCATAGATAGAAAAGCCATCTTGCGGCTTATTTAACACTAGCGTCAAAAATGTTGCAGCGCCGGACGCTCTGGTTGAAGCAGCATCATCTTGTAGGTCAACTAAAACAAGAGCAACTTATGGGCACCACTCAAGCAATGTATCAACAGTGGATATTAGAAACATAGAAAACATAGAAGGTTGACGGCAGAAGGAGACCATACAGTCATCTAGTCTGCCCTTATAGAATGGTGGTGTTTCCCCTAGACTCAAATTACACAGTAAATCAAACAAGCAGCAACTAGATGGATACTAGTCTAGAAATGGGGCACTGACACCATACAACTGCAATATAAATAATGAACAAATTTTATTTGCCACAAAACTGATTAAAAAAACCACAAGACACAACAAGACATAATTTAAAAACACCACCCAAACTGGACCATGCTGGTACGTACAATACTTGATAATCATATGCTGGGGGATCAAAATCTCATACAAATAAATAGACCTCTCAACAATCACTAAAGTGCAGAAATAGTGCCAATAAATAACATTAAAAACAGTGCAATTCAATCTCATAATGATATATACATTAAAGTGCCAATGTGAAACAGACCCAAATAAATACTCAAAGCCCTTATCAAAGATACCTAATTTGTGAATTAATAGAAAAAAATATATATTTGTAATTTTTATCTATGCCCAAATAATATAAGAAAGGAACCTCGCAAATAAACAACTATGTGTCAATACAAATACCGCCCAAAGTGAAGTGCCCAGGTCCAGGTGGGTGAGCCCGCTACCCCACGCGCTCTGCTGTGCGCCCACAGCTTCTCCAGGGGTTATCCCCATTTCTAGACTCTATCTAGTTGGTGTTTGTTTGATTATCTTGTAGGTCAAGATCCCATAGAGCACAACAGGCAGAACTTTATTAAGTGTTTAATCAATTCAATGTAGTCTACAGTGCAGCACCAGATAAAACCAAAATGCCTGCCCCCTCCTCACCCATCCTATGGCGCTGCTCCCCTATACCGGTAAGTTCCATGCTGTGCCTCTACCATAGCAACAGGCAGTGCCCCCTCCCCATGTCTGAGCCCAATATGGAGGGCGATCGTGCTGCTTGCCCTCCCCTAGAAACAGCCATGCATAGGCTGTTGCACAGATGCTGGGGGAGTCACATGCAGGAGTTGGGACTTGTAAGTATACAGTGTGTCTCACACTGCGCACAACCACGCTTAGGGGCACAGTAGCGGCTATAGCAAATAGTGACGTTTTATGGAGTCGCACCCACCAGAATCATCAAGGAGGGAGGGTTACTAGTTTGCTGGGGTACCTGGCACTAAGCAGGGGCTGACTGGCCATAGGCAGACCCTGGACAATGCCGGTGGACCGCACTGCTTTGGGGAAAGTTGGGCTGCTGCTTTTAAGACCCACATTAAATACTGCCTCCTTAGTCTGCCTCTCAGCCGCACTGTACCCACAAGGCAAGGAACCCCAGCCCCCAATGCTATAGCCCCAGCATCATGTTTGGGGGGATGGCTTTAGAAGGGGCGTTTTAGGCCAGCCAGGGGGATTTTTGGCCCAAGTCCCCCACTGGCACCAAGGGTAAAGAAATGTTCCTGCCTCGGGTCCTAGCAATGACGGGGCCCTCCGGTCCTGGTGCCAAAGGCAATATTTGACCCTTGCCCCACAGAGAGCCTGGAACTTGCCCCCCTTATTGTTTTAGGTCTAACTGGGTCTTTAAGTGCATTTTTAATGTAATATATCTACGTCTTATTTTCGGGGAAAGGTGCTTACAGGTACCCCGATGGGTTCACATAGCGTGGTATCCCGATTCGGGATGGAAGATCAGCAGGCGCCCTGGAATCTTAAACCCTGATGGCTTTTGTTCCGCTTTAGGCAGGAAACTTGAGAAGCAATGTATTGACCATCACAAATCCAGAGAATTTATCACAATGGGCTGCAGTGAGAAAGTGACCTACAGAAATATAGTTTGTATTAATACATCCAAGTGCTTCTGTAACAAAATCTAGACAGAGAGAAACTTATGGGAGTGTCAGGAAAAGGAGTATCTGTGGCTCAATTTGGAGATGCACAACAGCGCTATTGATCTGTATGGATCCGCCGGCCGGTCGGCCTGGGAAAGGTCGGGATGCTGGAGGAAGCTGACTGATCACGCTGAGCTTCCTAAGGAAATCTGCTGTGCACTGCAAGGAAGCTGTGCCTGACATTGTGTGTCCCACCAGGAAACACAAAACACACCATCAACCACCCAGAGCAGGCTCCTGCTTATCTCTGGAAAACCTCAAATCTGTTAGAGAAGAAGGCCAGATGTCTGCTCATTTCCACTGCAGGATTAAAGACTCCACAATGGAAAAGAAAATACACACGTCCAAAGCCTGGCCGCCCTGCTCTTCCTAGCACAATGGGTGTCATCTGGAGGTGCCCTGTCACTGTCAGAGGAAACAAACCCTTCTTCCATCACTTACACACACTAACCCTCATTTGTACAAGTAAACTGCTCTCTGTAAAAATAGAAAGAACCCAGAGATAAGCGTTTATAGACAACGAGGACTACAATCAAGCCAGACGTTCAATGGCTGTCACATACAGATATTCTGTCACTGTCAGGCAACATAAACTGTCCACTTAGAGACAGATCAGGTCAGTTATAACAATAGAGCCATTTGATGTAAAATGACCATGCAGCACAAAATAACAAGAGATATTGCTTAATGTTGACCAAAAGCACAGCACTGCCTTTTACAAAACATGCTGCACACTGATTTATAGAACTAAACTGTGTTCATATGAGATCCTGGTGAGCACAAGCAAGTATATATTGTCTTATTTCTATCATCAAACCTTCAGCGGCCGGTCACAGCATCAGGCAGTGATCAGACTACCACCATAAAGATCTACCACCATTGATGATTATGCTCCTAACCAAAAAAACACTATACAAGTGAGACAGCAAATATAGTATCACAGCTGTTGGGGATACCATAGCAATCAACAGGAATACGTTTGATTCCATGAGATTTTGGTTAGACAATCCTTAGCGCTTTGTTTTAGAAGAAGGCCAGATCTAGGATGTCCATCCTAGGAAATATATCAATGGTCCCAGGATCTTCCTGATCCAAACATTGCTGGTGACAATCGAAGGATAGCTAGTACCTCGGTTGACAAAGCATGATAAAAATCTAGCTATGAACTGCTTTAACCTTTTTATTGATATAAATATATAAATTATGGTTGGATATTTTGGATTTTGGTAACCATAGCCAAGCCACCCTGCAATTAAACTGCACAGGCTTTCCTAAATGCTCCTGATTTTGTTGAAATAAATTGTGATTGTGTAACCACATGTAAGTTTAGATTATTTTACACCTGTCATCAGACCTTCGTCGGCTGATCACAGATAGCATAGGGCAGTGACTAGACTACTAACATAAAGCTCTACCACCATTGATGATGTTGTTCAGAACCATCCCTCTGCTTTCTTTAATGTCTAAGTGTTTATAGGTCAGCCTTAGAAGTGGGAAAGTTCCCCAGCAATCAGAAGAGCTCATATCACAGATGTTGGTGGGTTTAAGGAGCACCATATGCCGCAGAAATCAAGGAGAATAACAATGATTACACAGGGCTATCTCCTCTCACTTAAGCCTACATGGCTGACAAGGCTTGTTTGCTGTGTCAGACTTGAGGTGGCTTTAATTTTACACCCTATTTTCTATGAAGAACAGGTTGGCTGGCAACTCTGATGATGGTCATTCGCTAGACATCTGACAGCTGGACACTCAAAGATTCCTTTCTCTCTGAGAGCATGTTGGATGGCATTGGATAACTGAGAATGGCAGGCCATTGAGCTGATGATTATTAATATATTCCCAGTAGAAACAATAATAACACACATTTTTGACACACAAGATCACTAACAACTGACAAAAATGAGGGCTGCCCATGCACATACAAAAATGCTGTCTTGGGCTGAGAAGCTGATATTTTATGTCCAATAATTAAAATTCATAACAGCATGTTGGTGGTATTAAATAGCAGGGTGGACGGGCAAAGAGTTGATGGTTATCAAAATAACCCCAAGCTTAAATGATACTTCAAAAGTCTGACACACAAGATAACTAATCAATGAAGATGCAGAGTTACAGATGGACATACAGACATGATGGCTTGGACCCAGGAGCTTACATTTTAATGCCCACTGATTAAAACCCTAAGATTAGAGCATGTTGGATGGTATTAAATAACTGTCAGGGAGGCTGGCCATAGAGTAGATTCAGTTCAATAATAATAAATATTTGTGACATACAAGATTACTAACAACTGACTAAAATGCAGAGCAACTCATGGACATGCCAACATACTGACCTGGACTCAGACTGGACTGAAACTTTAAGATACTAGTATGTTGGCTAGTGCTTGGCAGAATGGAAGGCCATAGAACCGTCAGTTATTAATATGCGGCAAGTACCGGTAGATGAAATAATATTATTTTTTTTTGACACACAAGATTCCTGAAGACTAAGTAAAATATGAACACAAGTGAAAATCTCTTTTTTTATCCTGCTGAATAAATGACCAATAAAATTGCATTGAGGAAATGTCACCTTGCTGTTGGTTTCAGTACAAGACAATTACTGTGCTGCTTCTTAAAAAGAACAGAACCATATAAATAACTGTATAAGCTTCAGATCATGCAGGTGAGATTACATTTTGGTTATTGATGTATGTTGAATCTTCAGACACAATGGCCTTTATATGTCTACTAAACTGGCCTTTCACATTCAGGTCGTATTGCCAGATATTGCCCAGGATTTATCGCAAACATAGCATATAGGGGCTATTATGATCATCTTAATGTAACCATAGGTGTTGTATAGATTGCTCCCTGTTTTTATATTGGTTGATATCTGTTAAAAATAAACTGGATGTGATTGTCCAAACTAGGAATAAAATATCTTATCCTGAGAATACAAGCAATCCGCCTAATTTTCGACATTGGGCACAATCTTCGTAATTTACGTCCATGTAAGTTGATTTTCTAACCTGACAAAAATCTTGCTGCGAATAGTGTTATTTTTTTATTTCTAAATATATAATTCTATAAAAGAAATAATGGTCACCAGCGTTTTTTTTTTTTCTTATGGGGATCACATCACAAATTTGACAGTTGTCTATAGCTGGTCCAGTGCAATTTGGCTAAATCAGTCAAACACTATAATACAGTAAAGTAGGTGCAGATCTAACAGATGAAGGTTCACAATGATGTCACTTTTCCTAAATCAACCCTGGTGTGTTGCTAAGATCTGCTGCATTCTAAAGAGGAGCTAAAGGAGGAATATCACGGGACCAGAGACTACTGTGCACATACTGTATAAGGAGACCAAGCCAGACACGGCCTGCTTTCTGTCACTCCGCACCACTCGCTGCCAGTGTATACAGAGCTGCACATGGACATACATGGAGACACGCTGGCTTGGACTCAGGAGCTTACACTTTAATGTCCACTGATTGAAACTTTACACCCCTGCATGCCTATAAAACCAGAAGTGGGAACCTCAGACTGGATTCTCTCTGCTTTTCCCCAACATATAACAGAGCTGCCTATGTCTGCCATAGGTTCACCAAGAAAGAGCTCTTTGTTCTGTCTCATTAAGGCGATTTGAACAATATGCTGCAGACAGCCACCCTGTCTCATGACTGTTATGGGGGGGGGGGATGTGTGTTCCCAAACAGCCCCAGAACAGGCTGCCCAGCAGATTATACACAAAACATGCAATAAAAGCACATACAGACACAATGCAAAAACAAATATACCCAAAACAGACGCCATGTGCAGCTCGTTATGGGTCCAGTATTACCCACATATCAGTAAAGGGGGCTTTCTATATTGTATTGCGCCCCTGCAAAAGCCTGTAGTGTACGTACACTATCATCACACATATATACAGAATACAAATAAACAGGAATATTACACTTAGCCACCAGTCACTAATATTATTGACACTTAGCCACCAGTCACTAATATTATTGACACTAATACCCTCTTATAGATCATCTCAAAACATTAATGTCCATCACAAATCACTACTGAGACATTCACCCCCCAAGTAACCACTAACAACTAACACCTTATCTAACATCACTTCCTACCCGTTAGGAACATGAACTGTCAGTGGCCCTCATAAGTACTGTTATAATGATTTATGTATTATGCCATATCACTCCTACCACAATACTATACCCCCCCCCCCCCATTAAAAACTGTGATGAGATTCCTGAAGATACAATACAGACCAGTCTGTACACATATAAAGAACTGTACATTGTAATCCATTATTACCTTAAAAGTCTCTAAATATTCATCACCAGCACCTAAGTTCTACTCGCATCATCATCATTATCACTCATGATCTACTTTCATAATTACCCTAAATCATCATCATCATCATTATCACTCCAGATCTATAGTCTCTATCATTTTAGATCTACTACTATCACAATAATCATCATCAATCCTGATAAATATTCACCATCACTCTGGATCTAATCGTATCATATTCATCATCATCGCCATCATCATTATTGTTACTCTTAACCTATACCCACCATCACCCTTTCTACTCTCATCAGCACCATCATTATCATGTTCACTCCTAATAAATATTCACCACTACCCTTGATCTACGTAATCATTATTATCACCCCTGATTTACTCTTACAATCACCCAAAATCTGTTCTCATCCTCATCACAATCACTCCTGATCTACACTCACCAACACCCTAGATCTACTCGAATTATACTTCTCATCACTCTTGATCTACACTCACCACCATTTTAATCTAGATCTATTCGTGTGTTACTATATAACTATTGATCCACACTCACCCACTACCCTAGCTTTAGCCCTATCAGGGATAGACCTGGATGTACAGGTAACATCACCGTAGATTACCTGCACCATCATCTTTGGTCTATCTCCTGTATTATTTAGGTTAACCTTTAGCAGACATCACCTTGGGTCTACTGGGTCGAGAATTTACTCCTATCTTCATCAACCTAATCCACTCTGATCATCCTCACAATCCTAATCCTTCACCCACTATCACCATAGGTCTACCCATCATCATTCTAAACGTTATTATATTAAAACCCATCCTCTTTGGTCTACTTTCAACATGTTTACACCAGATAGCTTACAAACATCATTTTTATCATCCTCATTATCTCATATTAGCGCTAACTTAGCCTGAACATCAACTGAAGTCTACAACCTAAGTCTACTGCTGCCACCAAACTGGATCTATTCCTATCATCCTCACAATTTCAAACCTTCACCCACCTTCACCCAGGGTCTAGCATCTGGTCACATTTTAATATATCCCATCATATTAAGTCTTATTCCAACATGTTCACCCTAGACCTACTTTTGATATAATTTCTCTGTTCCTATCTTCATCATTATCCAATTTTACTTCCAAGATAATTACAACAACCTATTTCAACATCAACCTGGGTCACGTCTATCAATAACTCCTGGCCATTGCTGTCATCGCACTGGATCCAATGTGCTCATAACCTTAATGGATCACCAGATGCTTTTATCAGATTTATCTTGCAGCATTACTCCCATCATCCTTCTAGATTACCCTACATGCACTTCTTTCATTACTGTCATCATGCTCCTAGATCTATTACCATTATCGTCATACTGGTTATAGACTGCATCAGCATTGTACTGGATGTACTTCTACTCTCATCATCTACTATTGCCCTACATGTACTTTTCCCATTAATGTCACCTTCATATTCCTGGATCATCATAATGCTGATTTTACTATCATCACCATTGTACCCTCATCATCTTCCTACATTACCTTACATATGCTCAAGTCCTCACTGTCATTATACTCCTGCATCTGTTACTATTATTAGTAACCTGGTGTTACTCTAACTTCTACTGGGTGTACTGCTACCCTCATCATCATCCTTGACCTACTCTCATCACTGCCTGCATCTACTCCCATCACCCTTATTATTCCATATTATACCCAAAACAATCATATTCACCTACTCCCAATACCTTTCTAAATCCACTACAACACTCCAGGTGATTGCTGTCATCACACTGGACCAACGTATGATAATCTTATCAAAGATACTTCCATCATCGCCATGTATGATGACCCCCATCATCATCTTAGATTACCCTTATAAGTACTTATGCCATCATACTCCTTCTAATATAATTGTGTTAGTTATAATGTCATCACCAAAGTACTGGCTGTACTCCTACCCTCATCATCACACAGGGTCTACTCTCACTGCCTGCATCTACTCTTATCTACCCCCATAAGAATGATTCACCTACTTCCAATATCATCCTGTTTCTGCTACTACACTACTACAACTCCAAGAGGTTGCCGTCATCACACTGGTTGAACTTAGGATCATATCAGATATACTTTCATCATTAGCATGCAGAATAACCCCCATCATCATCCTAGATGATACCTATATGTACTTGTGTTATCATGCTCCTGGATGTACTGGACGTACTCCTATCCTCATCATCCTCTTAGATTACCCTCCATGTGCTTTTGTTATCACTGTAACCTACTAATATGATCATCACCTTGGTTTTATTCTCATCATCAACATTTTTACTGTCTATACTGCTACCCTCATCATCACCTAGGATCTACTCTCATCACTGCCTACATTTACTCCTACACACCCTAATCATTCCATATTTACCCCAATAAGAATGCTATTCACCTACTCCCAATATCACTGTAAATCTACTAATAAAACTCCAGGTGGTTGCTGTCATCACACTGGATCAACTTAAGATCATATCAGAGATACTTCCATCATTGCCTTGCATCCTGCCTCCACTATATACAGGGGCATGGTGTCACAAGTACATGTAGGTATCATCTAGGATGATGATCAGGGTCATGTATATAGTGGAGTTATCACTGTCATCTACTACTATGATCATCACCCTGGTATTACTGTCATCACCATTGTACTGACTCTACTGCTGCCCTCATCATCAGCCAGGATATATTGGCACCAATGCCTGGATCTACCCCATCATCACATCCCCCTCCCGGGTCAGCTCCCATTATCAAAGTGCAAGGTAAGAAGAAGAAGAAGCACCCAAGGGTGCCGGGCTACTCACACTGGAAGGGGCTGGAGATTCCCACCATTCGCCACAGGCTAAAAGTCCGGTCCAGCGGTGAGACGGGAGAAGCCAAGGTGGGTGGGGGGCTGCGGCCGGTCCCGGGGCTCCGCGTCCAGCGGCTGGGAAGTAAGTGAAGAAGTCCAGCTGGAAGTCGGGTGAGGTGAGGAGGGGGCAGGAGGTGAGGAGGGGCGGCCAGTACGATCCGATCCGATCCGGGGCTGCGGTGCGGGGAGTCGGGCTGTCACCGGGGCTCTGCTCGGGGCGAGCGCTGCGCTCCTCTGTCACTGGCGGGGAGGACCGAGCTCTGGCCGCCATCCTCCTCCTCCTCTTCCCCCTCCTCCTCCTCCTCCTCCTCCGCCCGGATCCCCAGGTGCCCGCTGCGAGGGAGACAGGCAGACATCTGTGCTGGAGAGGGGTCAGGGCAGGGGGCATCTGCTACCAACAATGACCCTGGATACCCCTTAGCCCTGCCATGCTGGGGGCATCCTGCCCAAAACTGCCCCATCCAGGGGCTACACACACACACCAGTGCCCACTGGGAGGGAGACAGGCAGACATCTGTGCTGGAGAGGGGTCAGGGCAGGGGGCATCTGCTACCGACAATGGCCCTGGATACCCCTTAGCCCTGCCATGCTGGGGGTATCCTGCCCAAAACTGCCCCATCCAGGGGCCACACACACACCAGTGCCCACTGGGAGGGAGACAGGCAGACATCTGTGCTGGAGAGGGTACAGGGCAGGGGGCATCTGCTACCGACAATGGCCCTGGATACCCCTTAGCCTTGCCATGCTGGGGGAAGCCTACCCAAAGCCGCCCCATCCAGGGGCCACACACACACCAGTGCCCACTGGGACGGAGAGAGGCAGACGTCTATGCTGGAAAGGGTTCAGGACAGGGGGCATCTGCTACTAACAATAGCCCTGGATACCCCTTAGAGTTGCCATGCTGGGGGCATTCATCCAGGGGCCACACATGCCAACATCAAGACATGCAATCGTTCCTCTCACTTACAACTAGATCCCGACAGCTCAGTTATTTAGAGACATTAATATTAGGCATGTATATTATAAATATTATTATGGTTTATATATAAAGTGTCTGACTGGCCCACCAGGGCACCAGAGGATCCTCTGGCTGGCCCCAGACCACCTTCAGGGCAGTTCGAAACATCCAAGGCTAAAGGTGTTTCTGGCTTGCCTGGAGTGTTCTCTGAGACTGTTATTTAAAACGGAAGAAAACCCTTCCTGGCCAGCCATGAAATCAAAAAAATTCCAGGGTCAGGCCTGGAAGGTTGGCCTTCCCCCTGGGGCATCCCAATTTTATTAGGTTTTATCCCAAGGTTATTGGGGGTCAGAGGTGACAGAAATATGACATTACACATTGATACAGGAGTGCACTAGAGGGAAGGTACCTGTCCTTGTGAGATTACAGTCCAAAGGATGATGGTGGAGATATGGCTGCCGGTCACAAGACAAATGTCACTTTGGGCTTGCATATCAAAACTGAATGGTTGCTGGTGGTCACATCACTGGCTGCCATTTGCTGCCAAACATGAATGAAACATGAATGAAGAAGTGGTAACTTGACTATTGTATACCTTTAAAGTGGACCAAAAGTGGCACTGGAGCCGCCTCATTCCCTGCACCCGGGGCATCCAGAATTTGGGATTGCCCGCTGTGTGAAGCACCTCAAGCCCCCGAAAAAACATACCTTCTCCCCGATCAAACTGCGCATGCAAGATGGCCGCCTCCATTACTGAGGACGCTGGGCTACAGCAGCAGTAGCTGACCTTCAGAAGAGGGGAGAGGCAGAGGGAGCAGAGCAAGCGTGACCCCGCATCAACAAGGAAGTAAGTGAAGCTGCAGCTTATGGTTCTGCATCTTTGTTTAGATTTGGTGCCTCAATCTGCCATGTCGGGACTAATTACCATGTCATTCCTTGTTACCTTGTTTTCCAACAGGGGACATCTTGGTAACTGGAGCGGTGTTTTTTAAAGTGGATAAAAGCCCAGCTTTGCTGGCCGCTGGATTTTTGTCAGCTTAACAGTGGCATACCGATTTGGGATACTCATGTGTCTGAAACCCCAGAGACCTCTTACCTCTCTACGCACTCCTATGGCAGGCTCTCTCGCTTTCTCCATATTCTCTCTTCTCAATTTTTCACATACTCTCCTTTACTCTTTCTTCCACATTCCCTCCCTCGCTCTATTGCCCATTTCCCTATTTTCTCTCTTCCACATCCCTTTGTTCTGTCTCTCTTCCACATTCCTTCTTTCTGTCTCTCTTCCTCTTTCCTTCTTTCTGTCTCTGTTCCACATTCCTTCTTTATGTTTCTCTACCACTTTCCTTCTTACTGCTCCCTGACACATTCCTTCATTCTGTCTCTTTACCACATTCATTCTTTATCTCTCTTCCACATCCTTTCTGTCTCTCTTCCAAATTCCTTATTTTTCTCTCTTCCACATTTCTTCTTTTATTCATATTTCTAATTCCTTATTTTTCTCTCTTTCACATTCCTTTGTTTTCTCTCTCTTCCGTGTTTTTCTTTCTTCCTCATTTCTTTTTTCTCTCTCTTCCTTATTCCTTCTTTCTCTAGCATCCTCATTCTTTCTTTCTCTCTCCCACCACAATCCTTTTTTTCTCTCTTTTACATTCCTTCTTTCTGTCTCTCTACTGCATTCCTTCTTTCTCACTCTCTCTTCCACATTCCTCCCTCTCACTCTTCCACATATTCTCCTTTTCTCCTTCTTCTACATTCCCCATGTTCCCACTTTCGCTCTCTCTTGTATATTTCCTCATTTACTCTTCATTTCACATTTACTCCCTCCCACTGGGTGTGAATTGGTTTTAATGGGTGGGGTAGTTAAGGGCGTGGCTGGGTGTGTGGACAGGGGAGTGGTATTTTCCGACACTACTTCTGTCCCTCTTTGTCATTTTCAAAAGTTGGGAGGTATGCCTCTATTGGACTTGTCTTAATCTGCCTGTACTATCTACCTTGTACAGCACCACAAAAGATGATGTTGCTTATAAATAAATAGAAATAATTTACGCTTGTGAAGTCCTGAAGACAAGAGTGGTAAAATGTGATCAGTATTGAGGACAGGTGAAGGTTGTGGGCAGAGAAGAGACTAACAGAACCCTTGACACCACCATCAGATCGTACAAAAGCTAAAAAGTTAAAGTGTTTGACCAGCTAATCAAAAAAACCAAAGTGTACTCACCTTGTGTCCCCCGCAGCTGATTGGTTCTAGGCCAGAAATCAGCAACTTACCTGACTGTTTGATTCTAGGCCGCACATCCCACGGCGCCCCAGGTTGGGATTGATTGTCAGGCTCCTGTCCATCATCTTTTAGAAACAAAAAGGAACAAGAGCAATGAGATAAGGGGGAGAAAAAGAAAGGAAGTCTGGCTTCCCCCTCCCCCAGAGCTATGGGAAATGTTTATGGTCCCTTCAAGACTGGAGCACAGTGGGCCCATCAGAGGACATCAGCTATATATATATATACAATGTAACACCACAAAGTGCAACGTTTATGATTATCAAAAGTAAATTAGTAAATATAACAATAAATATAACAACAGTAAATATAACACAAGGAACACTTTAGACAAACCAATAAACATTCTGTTAGTCTTGGACTTCCTATACTGCACAGCATGGTGGCTTTGGGTCTGGGGCCTATCGGAGTATCCTCTGGTAGACCAGTCTGACACTGGTCCCTAACATTGCTGTGGCTATGCCATGATTCCAAAACACTTAGAAGGTTTTTCTTTATGAAGTACCTGAAAGTCCATAATTATTATTAACCCCATTACCTGCATACCTAAATCCCAGGGGGGTGCAGAAAAGCCAGTGGCCCATACAGGCTATGCTAGCTGGCAGTAATCAGAGCCCCCATAGCTGGTGCCCGGGCTGGTTTTGCCTGAATAGGGGGACCACGACAATGTTTTTAATTTATTTTTAACGGCTTAACCCATAAAAATTAAAAAAAGCATGGGGTTTACCCTCTGCCCATTTCTGGTTCCAGGGTGCCACAATTTTGCAACAAAACATGGTCCGCCAGAAATTAATGATATCTCCCAGGTACCCACAAGACATGAAAAACAGAGGTGAGACACCCCTGTAAGGGCTCATTCACACCTTTCAGACACCCCTTTGTGCGCTTGCAATAAATGCAGCAGTATTGCAAATATAAATCATTCAATGGCTCGTCTATGGCCCCTTTCACACCTCTCTAGTGATGCAGGGAGAATGAAAAAATACCGAACGCAGCAGGCTATTAAAGACTATGGAGACGGGAATACAAACGTGTGTTGATATTTAATTTGGAACTGCATGCGTTTTGCGTTTGCGGCACCATAGATTATAATGGTCTTCAGTAGAGATGAGTAAACTTCCTAAAAACTCGATTTAGGTGATTCGCCGAATTTCTCCAAGAAATTCGGGGTTCGTCTGAATCGAACCTTTGAGAATCACTCGTCTCTAGGGTTTAAAAAACTCACCTATTCCAAGCAGCGGGAGGGGGTGCGGGCTTCCTCCACAGTGAATTTCAGGGAAAATTTGGTCAACCCGAACTCCCAAAAATTTGGTTTTGTGCCAAATTGAGTTTTTGCCTGAAATTCAGGGCGAACTTGGGTTCTGACGAACCGCTGACGAATGACAAATCGCTCATCTCTAGTCTTCAGTAGACAGAAAGGTAGGACATAGGACCTGAAAACTGATGATTTTTTTATTTACACAGGCGCAAATGTAAATGCATATTCTAGCCACAAAACGGATCTTGACCGCAAGCCAAATGCATCTGGACAGGTGTAAACGTAGCCTAAGGCTTGTAGCACTTTAATTGGTAGCATATATTAAATCAGTAGGATTTTATGAGAATATTCCATAAGAGAAATATTATTAAAGTTGCCAGCCTGGCTCCATCACTTATCGAGCTCAAGCTCTTTTTCAATATTCCTCTCCCAAGCTGTCATATATGGAAGTTTAGTACAGGGGAAAGTCAATTAGACATACACCAGAGAGATACTTACTTGACCAACCAGGGGCCAGATGCAAAAATTCTCATACTCGCTTTGAGAAGTAACAACAGGTCTTATGTAACTGATAACAGAAAGTGATGGATTTGACGGGTCTGGATAAATGGGAGGGGGCTAGAATTTGTGAGGTTACTAAAACTTTTGATTCCCCTATTGATAAAATCATCTATATAGTCCTTTATTAATTCACCATGGATTGAAGTCTGATGGGGTTGGGCCCGAAGGTTAAAGAACATGGGTGCCAATGCCGTATGTGAACCTCGAGTAGTTCCCCCTTTTGGACCAGATAGCTTAAGAATGTGAGAAAGTAGGGAGCAGAACTGGATTTGGTGTCTCATCAATATAGTGAAAGGCATGTGGGATGTGCTGAAAAGACTGAATGAGAGATCCAGTTGTTCCTGCTAAGGAAACTTTACAAAATGAGCAGAGAGTAGGACAATCAGGTGCATATAAATGCCATGCTGGAAGTGATCACACAACTCAGTTGGTGACAATATAACAGACAGTGATGCCACAGCCATGTTGTTGTGCAGCTTACCTGATACATACACTTCACTGACCAATGCGGTGGAGACACGGCCTGAGACAGATCTGACACCAGCATTTGTAAAGAGCAGGCTCATAGAAAAGTAACTGTGAAGAAAGGAGCTTGAACTAAGTAGAAGGTCTAAGTCACAATTTCTGATCCATGTCAGGGGAATAGGAATGCCATATTTAAAGTGACAGGCAACAATACATTTCAAGGCTGGTGCATTTACTCGGGAGCAACTAGTCAAATGAAAAGTGATAGAAGCTTTTTCAAAGAACTTAAAAACAAAGAGACTATTTACCTTGCAGTTTGCACATATGGCACAGGTGTTTAGGTCACAGACACCCAGAATGCATACAGGAACTACAAAAGAGGAAACTGACAAAGAATCAAACTGTATCCCCTTGTCCAGTTACTGTTAAACGGACCTTCACCCTGAGTAAGAGCCTATCTTATATGTTTCCCCCACCCTGTACATACAGATTGCCCACATTAAAATCCTCCTACCTGCACCTACTGCATATTATGAGCCTTTAAACATCCAAGATGGTGGCTCATGGAGCATCAAGCAGCCTGCAAACAGGAAGTGTCTTCTGACTGTGTTGCTCTGCATTCTGGGATTGCTGACCTTTCCCTGACCCCAGCTCTGCTCTGGCTGTGCAAAGCACAGCTATAACCCCACTCCCTGCATTTTATCCCACTCTCCTCTCCTCAGTATGTGATGCTTCTAAATCAACATGGCGGTGCCCATATCCTAGAGTCCTGAACAAAGTTGCAGCCCGGGGGGGGGGGGGGGGGAGATTAATAAGTGACTAAAAATGTAAAATATATTAATTTTAGATGCTGGAGAATAGTTTTGTAAGGGTTTGGGCTTTTCATTAAATCATGCTGAAGGTCTGGTTTAATTGTTAATGTTGCGTCAAATCCAAAGCTACGAGAGCAACACTTAAAGTCAGTCAGAATAGAGCTTCAAGGCCACTTGACCTAGTTCACATTGATGTATTTGTTTCCCTAAACCCACGTACACCTAGAGGCAACAGGTACATAGTGACTTTCATAGGTGTCTATTCAAGATACATAAGATACCCTCAAGTCACTTAGCTTATGCAAAACAATAGTGGAGTTTTTGACTATGTAGTAAAGACAAGTAACATGTTTCAGGCTAAGCCTCTCATACTTCGAAATGATAATGGAGGTGAATTCACAGGACACAAAGTACAAGAACACTTAAAGCAGAATGTAATGGAGCATCAAACGACAGTGCCATACACACCAGAGCAAAATGGGGTAGCTGTAAGAAAGAAGCAAACTCTGACTGAAATAATCAGATGTATGCTGACAGACTCTGGACTACCACAGTAATTGTAGTAAAATACTGGGGTGAGGCAGCAATGAAAGAAACTTATTTGCAGAACAGGCTTTCTTTTAGAGCAGAGGAGAAAACTCCTTATCAACTGTGGCACAATGGGATGCAAAACATTCATCTACATTCCATAGGAAAATAGACCAAAATAGCGCATTTGAAGGAACCTTTGTTGCATACAGTGACAATGTAAGTGGTTACAGAATCCTAAATGCCAAAACAGATAAGGTTAACATTTGCAACAGCATAACCTTTGTTGAAGATTTGAGAGATTACTGTGATGACAGTAGAGGAAGTAAGAACAGAAGAGAAAACTGACACTGATGAACCATCATCTGTAACTTCTGAACAAACAGTTGAAGTGAGCTCATTTATCAAGACTGGGGATCTTCCAAGAGCAGGGACTTCTTAAGTCACTTTATTGCCCTGCTGAAGATATGACAGCAGATATCCTTAACATACCCCTAACCACTGAAAAACACTCGAGGCTTAGAAAGAAGATGGATTTAAGAAACTGAGCCTCAGTTGTTGAGGGGTGTTGGAGATACTGTGCAACAGTTTACAGCTTGTCCCTGTATGTGATCTGCATCTAAATTGTTGGGTTAATGCAGTTTAAATTTATGACAACAGACGGTGCTGTACATTCTCTACTGCATGTTGTGTTTCCTGTGCACTGGGGAGATCTCTATGACTTCTTTTTCCTGTCTATGTAATTCACCATGTAAAGTGACTCCACTCATGTTCCAGTAAAATGAGTTCCTGTTACACCACAAATGTCTGTCTGGATTTGACTCGGCTGCACCCAACACTCACACTCTGCAACAAAAATGACCCTCTTTTACCCCCTATATGCCTCTTCCTCGCTCCAACTTCTAGGCCTACTCCTTGATGGGTGTTCCCTGCAGCTTCCATTCTCTCCTCTTATCTCCTCCATGTGTTGCATCTCCACAATTCTACCTTACACAAGTGTCCCAAAAATGCTGCCCCTGCCAAATTCCCCAGCCCACTCAGCCCTCCCCCGCCCCCATCCACAAGTTTCTTCCACAGTGGATGGGAGTGACAACTTGCTTCAGGAAACATGAACCCCTATCAAAATGTATCTTGTGAACAGGCCCCCAATGTGTCTCCCCTTCACAGATGTAGGTAGTCAGCCCCATATTTGGATGCTCAGTGAACATTTGCAACCAAACTGGATGCCAAGCCTACTGACTTTATCCTTGCTTGATTTTCCCTTCTCTTCCCTCTAACACCTTCTTTCATGCTACTTATTCTTTACTTGAACTATGACCCCTGCCAAGTGGTGCCTTGAAATGAATGGCTGCCTTGGTAGGAGGCTCCTGGATCATGGAAATTCCTTTCTCCTTTCTCCCATTTTCCATGTGGCTCATTAGAATCAGCAGTCAGGTGGTGGGCAGTGGCTTCTAGGACTGGGAAAGCCTTTCAACCTTATTCCTGTCCTGCACTTCTCTTCCAAAGCTGGATTGTTAAATTCTCTGCCCACCAAAGAAATCTAGTATGCATGTAAATGGCCTCATTGGTGTTTGTCACTTTAACAACTAACTCTTTGTTTATCAGAAAAAGAAAGAGTGTCACCTGAACCACACATGACAGCATTCTAACTCTAGTGAACAATATCTTTTTAGTATAGGAACACTGCCAATATGTGGGCCCGGTGACACCCATAGATTTACTTTCAAATCTGAATTCCCCCATGGCTTTATTGGGCTGTTGTATGTCCCACCCCTCCAGACATTCTGTTTTGGGATGTTGGTGGGCTAAAAGTTACCCATCTTTTAAAAATAATGTATAAACTTGTATGAACTGATTGACCAACCTGCCTATTTGTACATATTATCCAGATAAATGTGCTTGGTGGGGGGTGGTTCTAAAGCTAATCACCTTATTTTTCTTTTCACTCTTCACCCATACCACCTACTTTTTCTTTGTATTTTGTTTCATTGACATTGAACTATTCCTAATTTAACAACAGTTATCATCATATATAAACATATTAGACATATTATATTATTATGTTATCCTTAGATTTAAAAATCTACTAGTTCCCCATAGTAAACAATGGTGATTTTTCTTCCACTTAGCTTGATCCCAACACATTTCACCAAAAAACAGCATTCCCAGGGAAATCCAAGATACTCACTTGTCCCCAGTTAGAAATAACAAGATGTCATATTATGGGGTGATCTTCCTGTGCTATCGATGTTTCAGGGCCGCTGAAAGCCTTATAGCAAGCCCAAAAAAGGGGCAGAAATACCTGCCTGGCCCATAATGCACACATCATGTGTTTGGTTTCCTGCTCTGGTCACCAAACATGGTCAAAGAAAAAGAAGATTATGTTATAACTAGCAATGAGCTAAGGGATTTTGCAAATTTCAAAACGATCCTATGCAATCATGCAGGCTGCTGTCTCCTGTTCTAGGGCTGTTGACCCCAGTGTCAACAGCAGCCCAGGGAATTGATTGTTTAGACTGTCCCTAAAGAAACAGTCTGGGCAATGCAAAAAAGGCATCAAGTAGACTGAAGCCTGTTCCATGTGCCTCTCCTCTATTTCCTACAGTAAACTGTATTTGCTGTGGAAGGTCTCCAAAGTTTGGCTCTTTGTTCATTTCCATTTATTCCATGACCACATGTCACGCTCTGGGTACTCTAATGACACGCTCAGGTAACTCCAGCCCTCCAGGTAAGCCCTCAACCCCCAATCTTCGCAGCCAGCTTCACCCGTAGGAGCCCCCGCTTGCCGGGACGCAGTATACGCCTGCCCGGGATCGGTTGCCCCCAGGACTTCAATGGCTCAAAGGATGGGAGTTTACTGTTTGAAGGTCTGAAGAACCAGTAGCTGGAGCGGTATAGAGCGAGTCTAATTGCTAGAGCGAGTAGCGGGAGTCCAGACAGGCTAGAGGTCGGCAACGGGTGTTCAGAGATAGCAGCGGTACAAAGGGATGAGGCAGCTCGAGGTCAGGGTACAATGCAGAGGTCGGCAACAGGGATCAGACGGAGAGTGGTCGATTCAGGCAGGGGTCGGCAACGGAGATCGGGCAAGAATGGTCGGTTCAGGCAGTGGTCGGCAACAAAGTTCAATCACGGAATAACACAAGTCAAGACTAGGTTCAAGGCGCTATAACAGGCGCTGAGTAACTGACGGGGTGAACCTTTTATAGGACAGGTATGACTGGGGATGGGGGGAAATAAGGTGTGTGATTGGTGCAACATGAAACACCTAACCTGATAGGATCAGGGCTTTAGCCCCACAAGTCCCTAGGGCTCATTGGCCCTGTCTCTGAAAGAAACACCCCCCACCCACCTGGGCTCATTGGCCCTTTAATTCTTCTTCCTCCGGCGGCCGCGCTGACAGCAGCGCCATCGGAGGGAATACAAACGACGTGCTCGCGCGCGTGAGAACTGCCGGGCAAGCCGGCAGATGAGATGGAGGGGGGCGCGCTAGCAGCCGCGCGAGCAGCAGCCCGGCCCGGCCGGACCAGCGGAAGGGAGGCGCCGCTGGAACGGGACGCAGGTAAGTGACTCGTGACACCACACTCCAAATGTGGTCATACAGCCACTCCTACCCCTCAGTACTTCCAGCATGAGCAAGCCTGGTAAGTGCAATCACTGCGGTCTGCTTATGCTTGGAGTGCTGAGCCGGGAAAGGGGTGGTTGTGCGACCATATTTGGAGGTGGTCAAGGAAGAATAGAATTGAGGATCAAACTTTGGTGACCTGCTACAGCTTCTAAAATGCATTATATCTACATCCCAATTTTCTATTTTTAATGTCCTGCATGACTTCTTGAGTCAGGTGCGTCACTTTAGATTGGGAACTAAATAATTATGAATTGAGTTTTACAAACCTCAAAATCAGTTTTGCTTATCACTAACCTTTCCTTAAAACTAGAAAAGGACATTTTGGCTGGAGTTGCTCTTTTAAATCTACAGACCACCAAAGCAAGTGGAGTGAAATAACAACTCTTTGATTAATTGCATTGCTGCCTTTAAAATCAGCTTTTCCTTCCATGGACACAGAAAATGTTACGAGCTGAGCCCCAACAATTAGTATCCAGCAAGCTTGCTTGACGCTGGAGCCCCTTGATGGATATACGGTGAGCGGAGGCTTTCCGCAGTGTGTATATGTTGATGACCGATACTGTTTGCTTAACCAGGTTAGCTGAGATTAAACAGCTTATATAGACTCAGCATGTGCCCGTCCTTTACATAGTCCATCACTTTCTTCTTCGGAGTTTTGCCAGTGATGTCATCGGAATTTTAAATACTTCGGTATCTTGGAAGTGAGTTTCATACATTATTTGTTGGCTTTTAATAAACAACTGAGATTTGAAGAATAATGGAAAACAGACTAAAGATCAACTATGTTCTTCTGTCGCCATATAGCCATGGTTTGTAATTTCTCTTTTAAATATTCCAAGGTCAGTCCCTTTAAAGTGGACCAACACCCAAGATTTTGACTATCCTGGGTTTTGGTCCACTTCGGTGGGGCACCCCGATCGGGGGTGCCACGCTGTCTGAAACCCCCCAGAAAGCCCCAAAAAACTCACCTCTCCCCGCTCCCACGTGACCGCGCCAGCCAATCACAGCGCTCAGAGCCGCTGTGGTATGCGCGTCCAAGGCCGCCTGGACGCGCATACCAGCTCAGCTGGCTCTGAGCGCTGGAGGCCGCGTCTCGCGCTTCCCTCTAACAGGGAACGCGCCTGCACCGGCCATTCACAAACGGCCGGCGCAGGTGCGCGCCGATGGAACGGGGCTGAGGTAAGGTTTGTGGGCCTCCTGGGGGGTTCCTCCCCCGCGGAACATCCCGATTTCGGATGCCCCGCGGGGTGGGATCTGATCGGTCCGGGAATCTTAAAGATTTCCGGGCCGATCCCCCCTGGGTGTTGGTCCACTTTAAACCATGGTGGTCTCTGACCACTGACACGTGGAAACAGAAATCAATCACAAATAGCACAGCACAAGCGATCTCAAAACAACTGCTCTAATGAACAATTAGCCGTTGTCCTCTCACCTACAATCTCAATGAATGGTCAGTTGATTTATTGATGGAAATTGGCCTTTATTGTAGGTAGGCCTTTATAGGTGAACAAACCAGACCTTCCAAAAAACTTGGAGAGGCTTTAAAGCAGAACAAAACCCTAACTGGCCACTGGTTTCCCCCTGGGCAACCCCAATTGGGATACCTGCTATGTGAAACTCTACAGATTGCCAGCAAAAGCTTACCAGTTCCCAGTCCAATGGCACATGCGTGGGCCCTTGTCCAATCAGAGCCGTTTGCCTTGACTATGTAATTTGGCAAATTGTTCTAATTGTTTACAATGGGCAGCACAAGCTGAATCTTCAGGCTGTGCCCATGCTCCCGCTGCTGGGGATGTGGCCGCTTGAGCTCCCATTGAAGAACATCAGAGCCACCATTTGGCTAATGAGATAGTCATGTAAATGGCTCTGATTGGCCCGAGAGCCCAAGCATGAGGAATCCTTAGAACCTGAGGCTTTGCCAGACTTCCCAGATCGGGTTGCCCCCAGAGAAAAGGACCAAAACCCAGGATAGTCAAAATCCTGGGTTTTGGTCCACTTCAGCGCAAGTCCCCACAGAGGTCATATTTGGCACACGGCAGTGTGCTGCAGGGAAGCGGCTTGCTAGCCCTGTCTGCTCTGTGCAGCACCACTGATAGACCGTCAGGCCCGAGCACCAGAAAGACTCACTGCATGCAATCCCAAATTGGAATTTACCCTAGGGACCTTATTAGGTGGACCAGGCGTCTTTTCAAATGGCACATCTATGACTACTAACCTGAACTCTACAGGGCACCCAGAAGGTGGAGTCAAATATCACACTCAGGGCCGGATTAAGTGTGGTGGAGGCCCCAGATACAGACAACCACCAATCAGCCAAGTAACTGATTGGTGGTTGTCTGGCACTCGCCTACTTACTGCAACGTCAGATCGAGTCCCTTGTGCAACCCTTGTGTAGGTGCGTGCTGCTGGGTGTAGTGGGTGGGGGGTAGTGTAGTCGCCCAGCTGGTCCAGCAGAAAACAGTTCCCTGCATTGAGGTGCCAGCGTCTGTGCTTGGTGGCTTATGTGCAGTGAGCGGCTGCCGATAGACAGCTCTGCCCCCCATCCCTGTGGCTTTGCTGCTCTAGACTCTCCGTCCTGCCTTATGGGGGCTTTGGCTGCAGGTTTGCAAAAACAAAAAATGGCTTGCCCAGGCGGTCCCCCACTGCCGCCGATAGCTTTGTTTCTGGCCCCACAGCCCGTGGGGCCAAAGACTAAAAAGTCTCCTGGACCAGACCACAACCCAAAGGTTGGTGGAGGCCCCCTTTGCAGGGCAAATGGTGGAGGCCCCCGGGCTCGTGCCCCTTGCGCCCTCCTCCTAATCCGGCCCTGATCACACTTGAACACTAAATAGAAGTCTTACAAAATCTAGACGCTATGTTGACATAACGATCTTACCTGTCTAAAATAATGCCACCCAGTTCATGGTTGGCCAAAAAAAGCTCTTCCCCGCAGCTCATATTCACGCTTTATTAAACAGGGCGGCTGACACGCTTGTGAATCGAGTAAACAACGCGCGCATCTGAAATAAAAAGAAAAACAAAACGCAGAGATCAATAGACTTAAATGTGCATCATCTATAAATGTTGAGAACAATGTTAATTACATGTTTAATTAAGACAATTAGTGCAATTATTTTTAATTAACTTTTTTGATTATGTTGGCACCATGACAGGGCATCCCTATGTCGACAATGCAAAGAACATGCCAAGATATATATTAACATAATTAGATGTAATTTATACCCTCTATTTTCTCATTAAAATATGCAGAGATTAATAAAATGAAGCGGCACAGCTTTGTCTATCACATAGCACGGCTCATGTCCTCGTTTTATGTGCTCTGCTTTGTGGATTTAGACCAGTACTTACTGTATTACGCACTGAACAGGAAAAAACACTGACAGTTGATGACATACAAAATTCATGGACGTTAGTACTTCTGTCAAACATAACAATCTATTAATATGGACCAAAACCCACCAGTGATGCAAAACCAAATAATCCAATCCTTTCCCTGGGAGTAGAAAAGCACATTGCTATTTTCTCTTACCCTGACAACCTTGGTTTTGATTGGGGTGACAATCAGGCCCTGGGCTGAATTCTCAGAGGCATTTCCTCCTTTTCCATTTTCTCCTCACCTCAAATCGCAAACACGGGGAGGCAGATTCATTAATAGTGGCAGGTAGCGACAGCTGAGCGACTGTAGCGGCATTTTCAGAGCGCCCGCTAGTAGTCGCTGTGCTTGGCCGTTGTTCGGTATTTGACAGCGACTCAGTCGGTTTGCCGTAGTGTTGAATATTGGGTGAGGAGTCGCTATTTGACAGGTTCTGCGCTGTATGGGAGCGCATGATAGCGACTGGCCCTAGCAACCGGCTCCCACCATATTCATTAAAAAATCACGCTCAAATAATTCTTGTGCAGTAAAATGCATGTTTAAACCCCAGAGCGCTGGCGGTGATTGGTTAAAAGTAGTTTTTTAACCCCCAAACAACCATATTTTTGGAAACCATAAAAAATACGTTTTTTAAATAATTTAGTAATATGAATACATTAATATCAGACCTGTAATATCAATTCTGTACATTTTTTTTTTTTTTTTTTTACCTTAAAAAAATTATCTAAAATGGCAGAAGTGGTCACAGAATTTTTCACATTTAAAAAAAAAAAATTAATAACAATTAATTATGAATATTTAAAGATTGTTCCATTGAAATGCATTGGAGAGCGCCAGGTAGCGAGAGGTCATACCTGTCGCTGTTCAAGGTCGGACGCTGGCGCTGTGGGCTGAGGCTGGAATAATGATGAATGAGTCGCTATATGGCGCTATCTCAGTCGCTAAGCAGGATTGACTTGATAAATGTGTGATTGTGGTGGGGAGCCGGCGTTCTCGTGGCGGGGCCCGTCATTACCGGCCGCTCACCAGTCGCTACCTGTCGCTATTCCTTCATAAATAAGGGCCTAAGTTCGGAGTTCAGATACAGCGAGCAGTGAGCAGAGGTGGGACTGTTTCAGGATGGGACACCTCAGAGCGGTATCCAAACTGCTCTCTTCTCTATATCTGGCCTGTATAGAGACTGGGAACCTCTATAACAGCGGACTCAACTGGCGGGTCGGGGTCCGAATGCGGACCTTGGGGCCAGATTTCTGGACCCCTGCTCTGACAGCCCTGCACTCAGTTGTTTCTGTGTTGCAGTTCTCAGCGCTGCTCCCTTTACATGATTGGTGATATAGTGCTTAGTGTCGCTTCCAGTGTCATGGCTCCCTGGCACCTAGCATTGCAATATGAAGTACTGTACGGGTGGGAAGTGGCATTGCAAGGTGCAAACATACTTTGTTTCTCTGTCTCTTTGCCCCATCCAATCCTGTCCTGCTGCCCCAGCTCAGCTCCATCCATCCCTGCCCCATCTATCCCTGTTTCGCCATCTCTGCCCCATTCATTCCTGTCCCTCCAGCGTTGCCCCATGAATCCAACCACCACGCATACCTGTCCCCTCATCTCTGCCCCATCCATCCCAGCCTTTTTTGTTTTTGCCTGTAGAATCTATTGCCAACTATCCACCTCCCCCACGACAACCCCCTGCCCGGACCTTCACCTCTCACCAGATGCCTGTAAATGGACCTTTACAAGAAGTAATTGAGTACCACTGCTCTATAACCTATATGTGCTCCTGTAATTTCACCTGTCTGAGAGGCAGCCACACTTACCTTTTGATTCAGGCCATAAAGGACACTGAAGATCATGGGGAGGCCGATTCATTAATAGCGGCAGGTAGCGACAGTTGAGCGACTGTAGCAGTATTTTCACAGCGCCCGCTAGTAGTCGCTGTGCTTGGCCATTGTTCGGTTGTTGATAGCGACTGAGTCGGTGTGCAGTAATGTTGAATACGGGGTGACGAGTCGCTGTTTGACAGGTTCCGCAATGTATGGGTGCGCATGATAGCGACTGGTCAGAGCGACTGGCTTCCACCATATTCATCAAAAAATCACGCTCAAAAAATTCTCGCACTGTGAAATGCATGTTTAAACCCCAGAGCGCTGGCGGCGATGTGTTAAAAGTAGCTTTTTAACCCCCAAACCACCATATTTTTGGAAACCAAAAAAAAAAAAATTTATAAAGAATTTAAATATGAATACAATAATATCAGACCTGTAATATCAATTCTGCAATTTTTTTTTATTTTTTTTTACCTTAAAAAAATTATCTAACATGGAAGAAGTGGTCACAGAATTTTTCACATTTAAAAAAAAAACAAAAAAAAAACATTAATAACAATTAATTATGAATATTTAAAGATTGTTCCATTGAAATGCATTGGAGAGCGCCAGGTAGCGAGAGGTCCTACCTGTCACTGTTCAAGGTCGGACGCTGGCGCTGTGGGCTGAGGCTGGAATAATGATGAATGAGTCGCTATATGGCGCTATCTCAGTCGCTAAGCAGGATTGGCTTGATAAATGTGTGATTGTGGTGGGGAGCCGGCGTTCTCGTGGCGGTGCCCGTCATTACCGGTCGCTCACCAGTCGCTACCTGACGCTATTCCTTCATAAATAAGGGCCCTAGTTGCCCAGCCATCGCATTATATGTTATGCAGGGGACCAGGCACAATAAAGCCTATATCAATGGCATGTCCATTAATATACAACCATTAATATGTCTAGCCCCTACAATGACCATTTTACAGACATTTTACACTACCAATGTTTGCCCCCCCCTGTTGCCCACTGTTCTAGGGCCCAGTGTTTTTGGTAATTTATGGGTTTTTGGCCCTACTTTACTAGCACCCATCAGTAATTAGTAATATACTCTAGTTGGGCAGGCCCACACCAACCCCCCCCCCCCCCCGTTTTTTCACAGGTAAAAAAAACTCACTTCTTTTTTTAGGAGAGAAAACTGCAATTCAATTTCATTGTCTCTCTTTGGGGCTGATTTAATACCAGGTTAAAATTTACAATGAAAAGTTTTCTCTCCTAAAAAAGGAGTGAGTGCTCTCACCTGGCTCTGAATGAACCCCTATTTTCGATAGAACTAGAGATGGTAAAGGATTTAAAGCAGACCAAAACCCATATTTTTAACTTGCATCCCCTGAATGGCTCCCCCCCCCCCGTGAAGAGTACCTTTTGACAATTTTTATTGTCCCTGCCTCACGCTAACCACAGATAAAGCTGTCTGTTTTAGCTGTAAAGCTTCACCTCCTCCATTCATTGCCACTGTTGTGTGTGGCAATGATGTCATTGCCACACCCATGCAACGACTCATCCCTTGCCATCTTACAGAGAGGGACAGCAAAAAATAGTGTTCCAGGACTCTCCGAAGAGCGAAAATATCTACTTCTAATTCTACACCCTAAGAAGAGTGTATTGACAGGGGCTTCAGCCAAATGTTTTTCAGAAGTGCAGTGGGTTTTGGTCCGCTTTCAAGGAATGCTTTTCTAATAGGTCTGGTTTCAGAAAACTATCAGTAATGGTACTCAACGACTCGTGCTCTTAGGCCCTTTTTTAAGAAGGGATAGCGTCAGGTAGCGCCTGGTTAATGAGAGGTAGCGACTGATAGTGACTGGTCAACGCCGGACACGGCATGCAATTATACATTTATCAAGCAGAATCTGTTGAGCGACTGGAATAGCGCCATGTAGCGTCTGATTCATCATTTTCACAGCCTCAGCGAACAGCGCCAGCGTTCAGCCTTGCACAGCGCCAGGTATGACCTCTCGCTACCTGTCGCTCTCCCATACATTTCAATGGACGATCCTTTTCTTCTCTTTAAACGGGGGTTTTTTTTTTTTTCCAAAAAATCACAAATAATTCTTTGACCTCTTCTGGCATTGAGAAAGCAGTTTTTTCATAATTTTTTCATTTTTAAAATATTTCTTCAGAAATGACATTACAGGTCTGGCATTAAAGTGTTCATGTTACAATGTTGTTACAATGTAATTCCATATGTTTTCGCTTTGTTACTAGTTGATAGATGCTGAAAAACAGACTTTAAACACACCGCCTCCTGCGCTCTGGGCTTCAAACAACTATTTTTCAGCGCCAGAGATTTTTGCGGCTGTTTTTTTCTTGAATATGGTGTGAGTCGGTCGCTATGAGCAGTCGCTACCATGCGCTCCCATACAGCGCTGTACTGGTCAAATAGCGACTCATCACAATGTATTCACCATTACTGAACAGCGACTGAGTCGCTATAAAGTAGCGACTCACGGCCGAGCACTGCGACTACTAGCGGGCGCTCTGAAAATACCTGCTACAGACGCTCATCTGTCGCTACCTGCCGCTAATGCTGAATCAGCCTGCCCGAGCTCTAAGAGAGAGGCTACAGTCAGGGGCGGGCTGGCCATAGGGCATACCGGGCAAAATCCCAGTAGGCCGGCAGCAGAGAAGGCTGCAAACTGTGTACTCAATATTTCACCTGTCAGCAAATCTTTAGATGTTCAGGGCCGAGTGGTTGCTTTTCAGGCTCCAGTATTTTTATTTTTATTTTGCCCTCCCTGCTTTACTGGGCTGTTATAGTTCCTCCAAAAAAGCAAGCAGGCGGCGCTGGACAACCTAAAGATGCTCTCAGAGGAAGAAAGCCTAGCAGCCAATCGTCTGCCACGCAACCCGAGGAAGGGGCGGGGCCAGGAGGAGAGGTTGGAGGTGAGCAGTGCTGGATGCATAGATGGCGGCAGCCCCGCCCCCCTCTCTCCCCAGCTCATCCTGCAGCAGCTCAGGCTTTCCTGTCCCCTCCTCTGCGCAGCACAATACTGACAGCTGGAATCCAGACATCACCAGCATGAACAGGTACAATGTACACAGCCCCATTTATCTGCACCCCCCCCCCTGCCTGACACATGGCTCAATTCACATGTAACCCCCAGTCTGACCAAAGTCCCCCATTCATCTCTGCCTCCCAATCTGATCCACACACACTCTGGACACCATGTACTGATGGATGCTGCACATGGCTGTCCTGAGGGAGGCCCCCACTGTGTGTGAGCTGTACTGAGGGATGCCCCCACTGTGTGGCATCTGTAGTGAGGGATGCCCCCACTGTGTGTGAGCTGTAGTGAGGGATACCCCCACTGTGTGGGATCTGTACTGAGGGATGCCCCCACTGTGTGTGAGCTGTAGTGAGGGATACCCCCACTGTGTGGGATCTGTACTGAGGGAGGCCCCAACTGTGTGGGATCTGTACTGAGGGATGCCCCCACTGTGTGTGAGCTGTACTGAGGGATGCCCCAACTGTGTGTGAGCTGTACTGAGGGATGCCCCAACTGTGTGTGAGCTGTACTGAGGGATGCCCCAACTGTGTGTGAGCTGTACTGAGGGATGCCCCAACTGTGTGGCATCTGTAGTGAGGGATGCCCCCACTGTGTGTGAGCTGTAGTGAGGGATACCCCCACTGTGTGGGATCTGTAGTGAGGGATGCCCCAACTGTGTGGGATCTGTAGTGAGGGATGCCCCAACTGTGTGGCATCTGTAGTGAGGGATGCCCCCACTGTGTGTGAGCTGTAGTGAGGGATGCCCCCACTGTGTGGGATCTGTACTGAGGGATGCCCCAACTGTGTGGGATCTGTAGTGAGGGATGCCCCAACTGTGTGGCATCTGTAGTGAGGGAGGCCCCCACTGTGTGTGAGCTGTACTGAGGGGTGCCCCCACTGTGTGTGAGCTGTACTGAGGGATGCTCCAACTGTGTGGGATCTGTACTGAGGGATGCCCCAACTGTGTGGGATCTGTACTGAGGGATGCCCCCACTGTGTGGGATCTGTACTGAGGGAGGCCCCCACTGTGTGGGATCTGTACTGAGGGAGGCCCCCACTGTGTGTGGGATCTGTAGTGAGGGATGCCCCCACTGTGTGTGAGCTGTACTGAGGGATGCCCCCACTGTGTGTGAGCTGTACTGAGGGATGCCCCAACTGTGTGGGATCTGTACTGAGGGATGCCCCAACTGTGTGGGATCTGTATGAGGGATGCCCCAACTGTGCGGGATCTGTACTGAGGGATGCCCCAACTGTGTGTGAGCTGTACTGAGGGATGCCCCAACTGTGTGGGATCTGTACTGAGGGATGCCCCAACTGTGTGGGATCTGTACTGAGGGATGCCCCCACTGTGTGTGAGCTGTAGTGAGGGATGCCCCCACTGTGTGTGAGCTGTACTGAGGGATGCCCCAACTGTGTGGGATCTGTACTGAGGGATGCCCCCACTGTGTGGGATCTGTACTGAGGGATGCCCCAACTGTGTGGGATCTGTACTGAGGGATGCCCCCACTGTGTGGGATCTGTACTGAGGGAGGCCCCCACTGTGTGGGATCTGTAGTGAGGGATGCCCCAACTGTGTGGGATCTGTACTGAGGGATGCCCCAACTGTGTGGGATCTGTACTGAGGGAGGCCCCCACTGTGTGGGATCTGTACTGAGGGATGCCCCCACTGTGTGTGAGCTGTATTGAGGGATGCCCCCCACTGTGTGTGAGCTGTACTGAGGAATGCCCCAACTGTGTGGGATCTGTACTGAGGGAGGCCCCCACTGTGTGGGATCTGTACTGAGGGATGCCCCAACTGTGTGGGATCTGTAGTGAGGGATGCCCCAACTGTGTGGGATCTGTACTGAGGGATGCCCCAACTGTGTGGGATCTGTAGTGAGGGATGCCCCAACTGTGTGGGATCTGTACTGAGGGATGCCCCCACTGTGTGTGAGCTGTACTGAGGGATGCCCCCACTGTGTGTGAGCTGTACTGAGGGATGCCCCAACTGTGTTGGATCTGTACTGAGGGATGCCCCAACTAAGTGGGATCTGTACTGAGGGATGCCCCAACTGTGTGGGATCTGTACTGAGGGAGGCCCCCACTGTGTGGGATCTGTACTGAGGGATGCCCCCACTGTGTGGGATCTGTACTGAGGGATGCCCCAACTGTGTTGGATCTGTACTGAGGGATGCCCCAACTGTGTGGGATCTGTACTGAGGGATGCCCCAACTGTGTGGGATCTGTACTGAGGGAGGCCCCCACTGTGTGGGATCTGTACTGAGGGATGCCCCCACTGTGTGGGATCTGTACTGAGGGATGCCCCAACTGTGTGGGATCTGTACTGAGGGATGCCCCAACTGTGTGGGATCTGTAGTGAGGGATGCCCCAACTGTGTGGGATCTGTACTGAGGGATGCCCCAACTGTGTGGGATCTGTAGTGAGGGATGCCCCAACTGTGTGGGATCTGTACTGAGGGATGCCCCCACTGTGTGTGAGCTGTACTGAGGGATGCCCCCACTGTGTGTGAGCTGTACTGAGGGATGCCCCCACTGTGTGGGATCTGTAGTGAGGGATGCCCCAACTGTGTGGGATCTGTAGTGAGGGATGCCCCACTGTGTGTGAGCTGTATTGAGGGATGCCCCCCACTGGGTGTGAGCTGTACTGAGGAATGCCCCCAGTGGCTGTCCAGAGGGATGCTACTTAATGGTTGTAATGGAGTGATTCTGCACACTGTCACTGTAATGGGGGGATTTTAGCACACCATTTGGTTCAGAATATTTTCTTTCTTATTTTTGACCTATAAACCCCGGATGCGTGTTGTGGAACGAAAAAATTAGGTGTATATATAATGTGACATTAAGATACTATACTGGGCCAGGAAAAGTGCAGCAGGGCCGGTGTGCCCCAAAAAGTCCAGGGCAGACCAAAAAAGCAAAAGCTACAAAATGGCTATAGTTGGACATTTTTTGCTCTACTGGCCAAGTAAGGGTGTGTTGAGTTACTATGAAAATGATCTGGTGTGTGTGTGTGTGTACTGGATGTCACATTGATGTCACATTGTCATTGGTCTGTTTTAACTCTGCAGTTAGTGAAGGACTAAACAATTGGACATCCACAGAGAATGGCATATGCTTAGGCATGCTATCAACTTGAAAGATCCACATTTATTTCCTAATAGGATCAGCGTTATATTGCAGGAAATACATTGCCTTTGAGGCTCCTAGAAGGAATTGTTTTTATCCGATTGGAAAGCATTGCTGGGACACACACTCACACGCCTTCCTAATGCCCCCACCTGCTGTGCTGCCACCTGCAGTATACAATTGCTGTTCATTAGAAGACACTAATAAAATGAGTAGGCAGGGGACTATTTACCAACACAATCACCAGGCCCCTGAGAACTGATCTTCCTCCTAAAAGGTAAAATCTAAATGTGCCAGATCTTCATACACCAAGGCCCTTATTTAAGAAGGGATAGTGTCAGGTAGCGCCTGGTTAATGAGAGGTAGCGACAGGTAGCGACTGGTGAACGCCGGAAACGGCACGCAATTACACATTTATCAAGCAAAATCTGTTTAGTGACTGGGATAGCGCCATGTAGCGTCTGATTCATCATTTTCACAGCCTCAGCGAACAGCGCTGGCGTTCAGCCTTGCACAGCGCCAGGTATGACCTCTCGCTACCTGACGCTCTCCCAAACATTTCAATGGTGTTGATAAATGTGTCGTTGCGTGCCTTGTCCAGCGTTCACCAGTTGCTACCTGTCGCTACCTCTCATTAACCAGCCACTACCTGACGCTATCCCTTATTAAATAGGGGCCTTAGTCTATGAGGGGTGAGAGAACCTGTCACCCTCTTCCTTACATTAAAAAGCCTGGCTGGATATTTCTTGATGCCGGGAATATAAGTTACACCTCCTCCCGCCATCCAGCATATCTATATGGATTTTTATCATTGGGCCATTCTTTCATGATAGTGCTCCTTTAACTTTCAGGCCAACTCCAACCCCATGGAAGAGATTTGGACTCATTTTCTGTTTGATAACTAAGGAGAGGATGTTTCTCCAACACGAATACTGTAGGTGTCACAGAATCACATTTTCGTGTTGGTTACCAAGTTTGACTTTACCCATTGATTACCCATTGAGTGGGGCTAGATATTAATAATAGGGCTATCAATTTTTTTTTGCCGTTCCATCTCTGTAAGATGGCAAAGTATCAGTCATTGCATCGGTGTGGCAATTACATCATTTCCACACACAACAGTGCCAATGAATGGAGGAGGCGGAGCTTTACAGCTGAAACAGGCGCCATTATCTGGGATTAGCAGTGAAAATTGGCAAAAGGTGCTCTTCATGGGGGGAGCGATTCAGGGGATCCTAGTTAAAAATGTGGGTTTTGGTCTACTTTAAACAGTTGCAATCTTTGCACCCTCTTTTCTTACACATAGGTTTATGTAACTGAGAATAATACAGAGTTTCAATAGCATTCAGGACCACTCTTCCAAAAGCGACTAAATACTCCTTTTGAGGATTTAAAGAGGACCTATAGTAAAAACACCACATCCTCATTCACTTGTTTGGCAGCAAATGACAGCCAATCATGTGAGAGCCAGCTACTATTCAGGTTTGATGCCGACAGTCATGTGATTGGCAGCCATAAAATAAAAGAGGAAATGTTTAGCACCGGCTGATTATAGTTCTACTTAAAGCCATCCAGACACCCTCTGCTGTCCACATCCCCCTGGGGATTTCAATTTGTAGGGCATCCCACTTGGTATAGTCACTCTCCCTGGTTTTGTTCCTCTTTCATTCTGATTTGGGATGCCCCCCCGGAAGAGGAGAAAATCCCAGGTTTTGTCCCGAGTTTTGGTCCGCCTAAAGAGCGTTGCAAAGACAAAAGCACCAGAACCAAGTCAGTGGATGGTGGACAGTCAGTGGTCAGAGGTAGCAGACAGCAACCCAGGAACTTAAGAGGCGATAGACAGACATAGAACAGTGGTGGCAGGCGCCTGTCAGCGGCCCAGAGGTGGAAGCAGCAGTAGCACACCCACCTACCTACCTGCCTCTAACTCCCCCAACTATCTACCTGCCTACTGACCCACCCACGTACCTACCTACTGGCATACCCACCTTTCTACCCACCTACCTATTTACTTGCCTGCTCACCCACCTATCTACCTACCTACTGGCATACCCACCTCTCTACCTGCCTACCCACCTACCCACTGACTCACTCACACACCTAACCACCTGCCTAACTAACCACTTCCACCTAACTAACCACTAGGCCACTCACCTAAGTAACCATCCACCCACTTAACTAATCTACATATGTACTTGGCCACTCTCCTACCTACCTAGGCCCTGGGGAAACGGCCAGTGACATGGTAGCTGAGGAAGAATTGGCAGACCCTGAAACAAAGACAGCAGTCACCCATCTATCTACTTAACTACCTGCCCACTCATCTTCCTACCCAACTATGTACCTGCCCACCCACCTATCTACCTACCTATGATCTACATGTCTACCCATCAACTCACCTACCTAACATACCTGTCTGTCCACTTACCTACTTAACTGCCAACATACTTGTCTATCTGACTACCTCCCTATCTACCCACTCATCTATCTACTGTACAGCCATTGTGAAAGAGGAGCTAGGGACATTGTGAGGGGAACATGTTTTGTTGTCATGTTATATTTCCATAGCTTGACTAAAAGCACCCTCCCCACTATGCTTGCTGTAATGACTACTTACTACTTACCCATCAGTAACCAATCAGGTTTATGGGGCAGACTTTCCCAGCACTGTGTGCCTTTCCATTCAGCAACTCCTGCTGGTAACCAGTGGTAATATGGAACCTCAGAGTGGCAGTTTGCAAAAAGGGAAGTGGTAATTACCCCTTCAATTACATCCCTTTCCCGTGATTCCAGGCCTATTTTAATGCATGATAGTATCTTGGTGGCCTTTGGAAGCAGCTGCTTGGCATTGCATGCTGTTATTTAGCCTGTGATCTACCAGTTCCCCCAGATCCTTCTCAACGAGTGTTTCTCCCAGTTTTACTCCCCCAAGGACATATGTGGCCTTCAAGTTGTTAGACCCCAAGTGCATGACATTTCTCCACATTGAACTTCATTTGCCCAGTGGATGACCAGACACTCAAAGAGTCCAAGTCAGGCTGAAGCTTGTGAACATCTTCAATATACTGCACTGTGCTACATATCTTTGTGTCATCTGCAAAAATAGAGACCGTGCTTCTAATCCCATCTTCTATGTCGTTTATAAAAAAGTTGAATAATAGTGGGCCCAGCACTGAACCCTGGGGTACACAGCTTGCAACTGGTAACCATTCAGAGTAGGTATCATTAACCCCAACTCTCTGCACACGATTCTTCAGCCAGTTTTCAATCCAGTTTCTAACTGTATTTTCTAATCCTGAAGATCTCAATTTCCCTAATAAGCGTCTATGGGGAACAGTGTCAAATGCTTTTTGCAAAGTCCAGAAAAACTATATCTACAGCCATATTACATACGTACATCTTTAGGTGATACATTGAATAGCAAATATTTAATGAAGAAGCTATTTGAAGTGCATCATCCTCACATTTCATGATGCTGGCAATGCAGGGAGCAGTATAAGCTGCGGCTCAGACGAGGAGAGCCCTCTCTGGTGTCTGGCCATTCTCTCCCTCCAGCCTTCATGATCACATTTCATTCCCCACTGAGACACTGTCCTGCTCACATTACTAATAACATTTACAGACCTGTAAACACTGCCATTTACTTTCCTAAACAAATTAAACCGCACGCCGCTTCTTTACAGATCCAGCCCGCGGATGGCGGATTGTTTCTAGAACAAGCGAGACGGGAACGTCTGGCGCATTGTAAAAAGCTGAATAGAATGGTGCACCTAATTATCTCCAACATCAGGCACCTGCCATGCGCCACGTGGGGTCTGAAATAACGCCCACAAGAGGTGAGCGTAGAGATAGACTTACCTGCCAAAAAGTGCATACGAGGGTTTCACCCACCTACCCCTGAATGTGCCATCGCCAGTGCTGCACTTGTGCCTGCCTTCTTTTTGGCAGTGATGTTCAATCAATCAAGGTTTATATGTCACATATATAACCATACACATATGATACACGCTAAAATGTGCTTAAGGACTGTCTACGACTAGCGATCAATAAAAGGATCATATGTCACATATATAACCATACACATATAATACACGCTAAAATGTGCTTAAGGACTGTCTACGAATAGCGATCAATAAAAGGATCCTATGCCACATATATAACCATACACATATGATACACACTAAAATGTGCTTTAGGACTGTTTACGAATAGAGATCAATAAAAGGATCCTATGTCACATATATAACCATACACATATGATACACGCTAAAATGTGCTTTAGGACTGTCTACGAATAGAGATCAATAAAAGGATCCTATGTCACATATATAACCATACACATATGATACACGCTAAAATGTGCTTTAGGACTGTCTACGAATAGCGATCAATAAAAAGATCCTATGTCACATATATAACCATACACATATGATACACGCTAAAATGTGCTTTAGGACTGTCTACGAATAGAAATCAATAAAAGGATTCTATGTCACATATATAACCATACACATATGATACACACTAAAATGTGCTTTAGGACTGTCTACGAATAGAAATCAATAAAAGGATTCTATGTCACATATATAACCATACACATATGATACACACTAAAATGTGCTTTAGGACTGTCTACGAATAGAAATCAATAAAAGGATTCTATGTCACATATATAACCATACACATATGATACACACTAAAATGTGCTTTAGGACTGTCTACGAATAGAAATCAATAAAAGGATCCTATGTCACATATATAACCATACACATATGATACACACTAAAATGTGCTTTAGGACTGTCTATGAATAGAGATCAATAAAAGGATTCTATGTCACATATATAATCATACACATATGATACACGCTAAAATGTGCTTTAGGACTGTCTACAAATAGAGATCAATAAAAGGATCCTATGTCACATATATAACCATACACATATGATACACACTAAAATGTGCTTTAGGACTGTCTACGAATAGAGATCAATAAAAGGATTCTATGTCACATATATAATCATACACATATGGTTCCCGCTAAAATGTGCTTTAGGACTGTCTATGAATAGAGATCAATAAAAGGATTCTATGTCACATATATAACCATACACATATGATACACACTAAAATGTGCTTTAGGACTGTCTACGAATAGAGATCAATAAAAGGATTCTATGTCACATATATAACCATACACATATGATACACACTAAAATGTGCTTTAGGACTGTCTATGAATAGCGATCAATAAAAGGATCCTATGTCACATATATAACCATACACATATGATACACGCTAAAATGTGCTTTAGGACTGTCAACGAATAGAGATCAATAAAAGGATCCTATGCCACATATATAACCATACACATATGATACATGCTGAAATGTGCTTTAGGGCTGTCTATGAATAGCGATAAATAAAAGGATCCTATGTCACATATATAACCATACACATATGATAAACGCTAAAATGGGCTTTAGGACTGTCTATGAATAGAGATCAAAAAAGGATCAAGTACAAAGTTAGTATACTAAATAAGAGCTCCAAAGTATACCAGTGTCACTATACTATTATGGGCCTGATTTATCAAGCACTATCTGCCAGAATCTGCCATATTGGGGCAAATGAAAGTGGTAAATTGCATTATTTAGCATGTTTTTGCATTGGCATATGTTGTTGCAATAAATAATATTTATTTAAAATAATATTTTGCACGTTGTCTACCAGAGTGCCTAGGAATCAGGCCCTACTTGTGCTATACATTGTGTAAGAAAATATGTAAGAATAAGTGATTTCTTATGCTTCGGAATGAATAAAGTCTTGATTAAGGGACCTTATATCTTCCAGAAAGAAGCTCTTCTACATTCAGTGTTTGTCCTAATGGAGCAGAAGCATTTCTCAGATCTCAGTTTGGAGAATAGCCTGTTGCCAGGATAGTAAGGGTCATCTTCTTTCTTCTTGGACTGGTTCCTGCATCAATTATTGAAGATTGCTTCTCACATTAGTAAAAACATTTTTGTAGGCTCCTATAATTAAAGTGAACCAAAAGTAAAAAATGAAAAAAATTGCCCAGAGGACTTACCTTCCAAACGCAGGTCTGGATGCTACCGAAACACACAGCCGTCTATTGTCGACTGCTGCCTTTCCTAGCCACTTTCATGTAGCTTGGTTAAACAGTGCTACATGAACCCATATCAAGCTGCGGACCACTGCCCCGATTTGGGGTGCCCCGCTGTATATATCCCCACAGATCGGCCAGGAAACTCACCTTTCCACCCTTCCCATGGCGCAGACATGGGCCATTCATCCAATCAAGCGTTGCCCGCTCAGCCAATTTGCGCGATCAGACTAAAGGCTTAATAAGGGAAACGTCTCCATTCGGCTCTGCTAGCTGCACAGCCAATGCAGAACAAAATGGAGGCATTTGTGCGGCCAGCCGCTTCACTAGCTGTCAGTGTGCCTGCAAAATTTGGCCCCATGCGGTCCAGGTTTCTATAGCCTGCCCATGACCTTTCCCCCTAGACTTTGACTATCATTTTTAGTTGCCTGCCCACGACCCTGGCTTAGGAACCTTACTACACTACCAGCCATCTGCTAACACTGTTCCTGGCAGTCAGCTGTTTTTTTGGCCTACTGATTGTCCAGACCCTCTATACCCTGGTTGCTTGACCTGGGGCTTCCCTGCAGCCTCTATTCTCCCTTGCAAGGGGGTTATATTGATGACATGGCTTGCCCCTAGTTTTGGAGGTCTCTGGTGCACACTCTGCTCAGCAGAGAGACCCTGGTTCCCCACAGTCAGGACTCCACCAAAGATGGTGATACCGCCACTGAGCCACAGTATGTGGATTATTTAGTAAATGTTTGTTCGACATTGCTGTAGGAGTCACCTATTGAAAAAAAAAAAAGATAAATGCTTGCGGGCATACGTCATGGAAAATAAGTATTTCATTTAAAGTGGGCCAAAACCCAGGATTTTGAATATTCTGGGTTTTAGTCCTTGCCCCCGAGTCACCTCAATCAGGGGAGCCCCGCTGTGTGAAACTCTCCAGGTCACTCGAACAAGCTTACCTTTTTCCGGTCCCATGACACATGTGCGGTTGCGCATCTAATCAGGGCGCTCGGATCCGCTCAAGCCCCTTCGTCCAGGAGCTCGTCTAATACGAGCATATCCAAGCGCGCTGGCGGATGCACCCCCCGCTACCCTTTAACAGGGAGCTTGCCCATGCCAGTCATTCACAAATGCCTGACGCTAGAGGGATAGAGGGGATACGGCCGTTCACTCGCGCATGCGCCGTTGGACCGGAAAGAAGGTGAATTTATGGGCGACCTAGAGGGTTTCACACAGCGGGGCATCCTGATTCTGGATGCCACGGGGGAGGGAATCAATTGGCCTGGGAAGCTAATAGATTCCTCGGCCGATCTCCATGGGTTATGATCCACTTTCATTCTCTGTATCTTTATTATAAGACCAAATATCCTTAAAAGAAATTAGTTTAAGTGAATCTATCACCAGGAGGGCTCAGAACAGGGGTGTAGCTAGGGGGGAGCAGGGGGGGGCACTTGCCCTGGGTGCAGCAAGTCAGGGGGGCACCAAAGGGAGACCTGAGAACAGGTGGGGGGCACCATTCTGGATGCCACGGGGGAGGGAATCAATTGGCCTGGGAAGCTAATAGATTCCTCGGCCGATCTCCATGGGTTATGATCCACTTTCATTCTCTGTATCTTTATTATAAGACCAAATATCCTTAAAAGAAATTAGTTTAAGTGAATCTATCACCAGGAGGGCTCAGAACAGGGGTGTAGCTAGGGGGGAGCAGGGGGGGGCACTTGCCCTGGGTGCAGCAAGTCAGGGGGGCACCAAAGGGAGACCTGAGAACAGGTGGGGGGCACCATTAAGAATCTTTGCCCCGGGTGCCAGAAAGCCTAGCTACTCCTCTGGCTCAGAATGTCATTTGATAGAATGGCAGTTGACGGCTTCTCTGCTCCTCCAGTGGAATACATAGGCCCCTATTCATGAAGGGATAGCGTCAGGTAGTGCCTTGTAAATGACAGGTAGCGACAGGTGAACGCGGGGCACGGCACGCAATTACACATTTATCAAGCAGAATCTGTTGAGCGACTGGGATAACGCCATGTAGCGTCCGATTTATCATTATCCCAGCCTCAGCCTACAGCACCGGCGTTCATCCTTGCAGAGCGCCAGGTATGACCTCTCGTTAGTCGTTACCTGTCGCTCTCTCATACATTTCAATGGACGTTCTTTTCTTTTTAAACAGGGTTTTTGTTAATTTTTTTTTTTTTTTTAACTCAAATAATGTTGTGACCTCTTCTGGCCTAGAAAAAGCCATTTTTTCAAATATTTTTCATGTTTTAGATATTTATGTAGAATTGACATTACAGATCTGGCATTAATGTGTTCATGTTACAATGTGATAACAATGTAATTCCATATGTTTTCGCTTTGTTACTGGTGGATACATTCTAAAAAACAGCCTTTAATCAAACAGCCTCCGGCGCTCTGGGCTTCAGAGAAGCATCTTTGAGCGCCGGAGTTTTGTGAGGATGTTTTTTTAATGAATATGTTGTGAGTCTGTCGCACTGACCAGTCGCTTACATGCGCTCCCATACAGCGCTGTACTGGTCAAATAGCGACTCCTCACAATGTATTTATCATTACTGCACAGCGACTGAGTAGCTATGAACTAGCGACCCACGGCCGAGCACAGCGACTACTAGCGGGAGCTCTGAAAATGCCTGCTACAGACGCTCATCTGTCGCTACCTGGCGTTAGTGATGAATCAGCCTGCTAGTCTGGTTTAACTTTTTTACAGAACTTGGGGATAATTATGCAAATTTACTGAGGGCAGGGCCTTTTTTAAATAAAATAGAAACAGAAATATTAGCTATGCATTAGGAAGTTTATACACATGCTGGTTTTCAGGCAGTTCGATTTGGTAATGGAATTTTGCGTTGAAGTCTTGCGCAATGTCTGCAATGCAAATGACACGAGCTGTCATCTCTCGAAGAGATTTCAGTGTGGGCAGATCCAGCCCCGTACAGACTGCATTAAAAAAAAACAGTGATTAGTTCCCCCGCTCAATAAAAATAAATTACTGTTATTTGTAAGCCTAATTTTTTTTGTGAAAAGCTTTACAGGGTTCAAACACTCGGGCTGGCAACCAATATGTACATAATGAGCTTTTTACTGAAGTAATTAAAATTTGTTTATAATTAATACAGATGAATTGGTTTCCTCACAAAAATAGGAGATTAACAGAGTCCACGTTTTGGCAAGAAGGCGGCATTCTTTTTCCAAGAGCTTTGGGACGCTATCCAACGCATGCCTACAAAATCTGGCTGAGGTTTCGCTCCTGCCATATGGCGCGACTATGCATTAAAAAAAAAGACTTTTTTTTTCCTGTAAAAACTCTGCCAGATGACATAATCATTCTTCCAAATGTTGTCAGAAGGCATTACCTGGGCAGGCCGGGAGCCGCTTTCCAAAAATTTAGCAAGCACAGCGCCTATTAATTATAAGCGTAATAAATGTACACACACTGAGTGCACTTGGCAGTCAGGGCTTCTATTTAAACCGCTGTGCTGGCGTGCTGTGTAAGGTAAGGAAAAAGCACATACTCCACTTTAAGTCTGCTGCTTGGGTAAAAAAATCAGGATTATGCCAAAGCTTAAAGGGGAACTCTACACAAAAGCGTGAGGAGAGCCTCAGAAGGGTGGAGGAGGTCCACTTGGTGGGTCCCCATGTGACCTAAAGAAGCCTCGACATCATAGAGCTTCAGGGGGCACCTTCAATGAGAGAAGCGTAATCCTGGGGAGACCTGATAAGCCACCAGCGTATTTCAATACACCTCAACTCCAGCATAAAGGATGTGATACTGATGTTTATTATTCACCTATGGATGACCCTGCTGGTTGATCATATTGTAATTGTGTTTAGGTAGACTTTATTGATCATGGCCCGTTTTCTGTATGTTTAGATAGACATACGGTTCTGGGCCATCCATTAGAAGAGGTCTATTCATTAATAGCGGCAGGTAGCGACAGTTGAGCGACTGTAGCTGCATTTTCAGAGCGCCCGCTAGTAGTCGCTGTGCTTGGCCGGTGTTCGGTGGTTGATAGCGACTCAGTCGGTTTGCCGTAATGTTGAATATTGGGTGAGGAGCCGCTATTTGACAGGTTCCGCGCTGTATGGGAGCGCATGATAGCGACTGGCCCTAGCGACCGGCTCCCACCATATTCATTAAAAAATCACGCTCAAAAAATTCTCGCGCTGTAAAATGCATGTTTAAACCCCAGAGCGCTGGCGGCGATGGGTTAAAAGTAGCTTTTTAACCCCCAAACAACCATATTTTTGGAAACCAAAAAAAACAAGTTTTTTAAATAATTTTGTAATATGAATACATTAATATCAGACCTGTAATATCAATTCTGCACAATTTTTTATTTTTTTTTACCTTAAAAAATTATCTAAAATGGCAGAAGTGGTCACAGAATTTTTCACATTTAAAAAAAAAAAAAAATCATAACAATTAATTATGAATATTTAAAGATTGTTCCATTGAAATGCATTGGAGAGCGCCAGGTAGCAAGAGGTCATACCTGGCGCTGTTCAAGGTCGGACGCTGGTGCTGTGGGCTGAGGCTGGAATAATGATGAATGAGTCGCTATATGGCGCTATCTCAGTCGCTAAGCAGGATTGGCTTGATAAATGTGTGATTGTGGTGGGGAGCCGGCGTTCTCGTGGCGGGGACCGTCATTACCGGTCGCTCACCAGTCGCTACCTGTCGATATTCCTTCATAAATAAGGGCTTAAGCCGGAATATACGGAATAATGTATATGTAATTTTTTTTTATGGTAGATTAGGTTAGCACATCGCACTTTGGGGGTCCCCCTGTTTTTCTGTGGGAGCTGGTGATCTAGATATGTATAAGTGATCATATTATCTTGGTTTGCACGAATTATACTTATGTGGTGCACCACTAATAATAATCAATAATCACCTGTAAACTAAACTAGGTAATTGAATGCAACCTCAGGCATACTATTTCCCCAGGGATCAAGAAAAGGGAGCCCAACCATATTTGTAGATTTTTTCTGTTGGTTGTGCTCCCTTTTCTTGATCCCTGGGGAAATAGTATGCCCGAGGTTTCATTCAATTATCTTGGTTTGCACAGTTAATAATTTGTGAGAGTTAGTACATTGCACTTTATAGGAGGCTTTAATTATTATTATTTTTTTTTTAATTTTAATGCATAGATGGCCATTGTATGCTTGCGCACACATAGGAATTCATCCTCTGCATTTAACCCATCCGTGCAGTATGTGTACACGTGCCCGGAGCGGTGGGCTGCCCTAATTACAGCGCCCAGGGAGCAGTTGGGGGGTTAGGTGCCTTGCTCAAGAGCACTTCAGTCATGTCCCAGGACCGGGATTCGAACCTGCAACCCTCCGGTCACAAGTCCGCTCCCCTTACCTCTAGGCCACAACTGCCCCAATTTTTGTGAGGGATTAAGAAGAGGGATAACGTAAAGGGACATGACAACAAATATTGTTCTTTGATTCTTTAATATCCAGGTATTAATAGAGAATTGTACAGAGCCCAACACATCTTTTATGGTGTTTTGTCTAGATTGTATGTTTTTAAATGGTTTTAATTGTGTTTGTAAGCTCTATGTGAAACATGAATAAAGAATGTAATAAGGAAGATTAAGCAGTGGTGCGGTGCTCCCCATTTGTGTGGCTGTGGGGAGCAGAGGCTCTCCCCACATGGTGGGCTTTTGTGTATACCGTAGTAGCTTCACGGGACCGCTGCACACTTGTTGGTTTATATTGGTTTTAATTTTGGTTGGTGCAGCAGTTTCCTTGTAAAATGGAACTCTAGTTAAAAGGACACCACCGGGACACCCCCCACATTCCTGTTCCAAAGCAGTGCAGGTCTTCTGACCTCAACGAACTTTCAACAAACTTTCAATAATTCAATTCAATTAATTCAATAATTTCAGTGATTATGAAGGTGTTTGAAGTGGTAGAGGGCCACCTTAATGTGGAACAAAACCCACCCGGGCACCTGTAAACAAATCACTTTTCTCCACTCCAATCGCGTATGCACAGGCTGTCGTCCAATGAGAGCCATGACTATGGGGGTTATTTAAGAAGGGATAGCGCCAGGTAGCGCCTCGTGGAGGCAGGCAGCGTCTGGTGAACGCCGGGCGCTGTACGCAAAACCACATTTAGGAAAGCGAATATGGTGAGCGCCTCTAACAGCGCTATGTATTATTACAGGCGGCTCAGCGTATAGCGCCGGCGTTCTAGCTTCCAGAGCGCCAGGTATTACCTTTCGCTCAGTGTCGCTCTCCATACATTTCAATGGACGTTGATTTGCTTGTGTTTAAACAGCGTGTTTGACAATTTGCCGTATTTTTCGCCCTATAAGAGGCACTTATTTTTCCCCAAAGGTGGGGGGAAAATGTCCGTGCGCCTTATCGGGCGATTGTAAAAAAAAAAAAAAAAAAAACTCGTCTGCCACACTGCGAGAGGCCAGAGGAGCGGCGGGGGCTCTGTCCCGGTCCCACCCGCTGCCCGGACCTTCGTGCTCGCATGTGCCCAGGAACAGAAGATGGAGGAGCGGCAGGGGCTCTGTCTCTGGCCCCGCCGCTGTCATCGTTGCCTGAAAAGACAGCAATCGCAACGGCGGGGCCGGGACAGAGCCAGCTCGTGAATGGGGTGGGCGTGGCCTGCGCCGACGCTGCGGCGAAAAATACGGTATTTATTTTTTGCTCAAATCATTGTGTTCTCTCCTGGCTGCAAACAAACATTTTTAGAAACTTTTTTGACTTTTTATATTTTTATGCAGAATTGTCATTACAGGTCTGGCACTAAAGTGTTAATGTCACAGTGTTAAAACAATGTAATTCCATATGTTTTCGCTTTGTTACAGGTGGATATGTGTTCAAAAACAGACTTTAATCGGACGGCATCTGGCGCTCTATGCTATAGCGACCAGATTTAGAGCGCTGATGCTGGGTGTGTATCCTTTTTTGATAAGTATGGTGTGGAGCGCCGAGAGTCGGTCGCACTGAGCTGGCTCTACCTTTCGCTCGCTGCAGCGCTGTACTGGGGTTAGAGCACATACATCACATTCATCAATCCCAGTCAGGTTGCTACAGCGACTGAGGTGCTCTGTTACAGCACCCGATACCCGCTTACAGCATCTACTAGCGGTCGCTCTAAGAGCCGCTATACGGACGCTCATCTGGCGTTATTAATACCTGGCGTTATTAATGAATCAGCCTCCACGTCATTTGCCAAATGGCTCTCATTGTTGTCAATTCAGATTCAGGCTGGTGTAGGAGCGCGCACACCGCCAGGGATGCGGGGTATGCGGCAGCACGCAATCCCCATTCTAGTCAATGTGAGCATGGCACACGTCTCTCACTGGACAAGATCCCAAGCAAGGAAGAGGTCAGTGAATAGCGGGTCTCTGGGGGGTTTCTCACAGCGGAGCATCGCAATTCATTACTATTGAAATCCATAGCTCTTATGAGGTTAGAGAAGAAAAAATCCCAGTGGAAAGAGATCTGGGTGTACAATTTTCAAGAAAGACCAGGAAAACATCCACACTCTGGCTCATGAACGTTCTGTAAGCGCCTCGGCCCAAAAAACATATTATAAGCAGTTATTCAGATAAAAGCTTGGGTACCAAGGTTCTGGAGATCTACAACTATGTCCCCAGGAATGGATTTAGCAGATAGACCCTATAGCAAGGATGAAGGCTACTTCGTGGGCAATAGGAGATAGAGTGTGAGTTGTAGCTTATTTATGAAGGAATAGCGACAGGTAGCTACTGGTGAGCGTCCGGTAATGACGGGCCCCGCCACGAGAACGCCGGCTCCCCACCACAATCACACATTTATCAAGCCGATCCTGCTAAGCGACTGCGATAGCGCCATATAGCGACTCATTCATCATTATTCCAGCCTCAGCCCACAGCGCCAGCGTCCGACCTTGAACAGCGACAGGTATGACCTCTCGCTACCTGGCGCTCTCCAATGCATTTCAATGGAACAATCTTTAAATATTCATAATTAATTGTTATTAATTTTTTTTTTTTTAAATGTGAAAAATTCTGTGACCACTTCTGCCATGTTAGATAATTTTTTTAAGGTAAAAAAAAAAAAAAAAATTGTGCAGAATTGATATTACAGGTCTGATATTATTGTATTCCTATTACTAAATTCTTTCAATTTTTTTTTTTTTTTTGGGTTTCCAAAAATATGGTGGTTTGGGGGTTAAAAAACTACTTTAAACACATCGCCGCCAGCGCTCTGGGGTTTAAACATGCATTTCACAGCGCGAGGATTTTTTGAGCGTGATTTTTTGATGAATATGGTGGGAGCCGGTCGCTCTCACCAGTCGCTATCATGCGCTCCCATACATCGCGGAACCTGTCAAATAGCGACTCGTCACCCCGTATTCAACATTACTGCACACTGACTCAGTCGCTATCAACAACTGAACAATGGCCAAGCACAGCGACTACTAGCGGACGCTGTGAAAATACTGCTACAGTCGCTCAACTGTCGCTACCTGCCGCTATTAATGAATTGGCCTCCCCGGTTTTTTTTTCCCTGGGCATTGTTGCCTTCCAACTTTCCAACGTTCCTTCCTCATCAGTTGGCTCTTCTTGGTGGACATTTTAGTAAGCAGCCCCAATCAAGTTTCAAAGAAATTGAATTCAGGGAGCATCAGTGTCAGCATGAACTATCTGTCAAATTTTGAATGAAATGGAACGCTATGGCAGGAGACCCAGAAGGACCCCACTACTGACACAGCTAGACTGCAGTTTGTTAAATGCATGTGAGTAAGCCAAAATCCTTTTGAGAAAGCATCTTGTGGACTGATGGGACCAAGATAGAGATTTTTTGGTAAAGCACATCATTCTGCTGTTTACTAAAAATGGAATGAGGCCTACAAAGAAAAAAACAAAGTACCTCAAGTCAAATATGGTCAAGGTTCAAATATGTTTTGAGGTTGTTTTGCTGCCTCTGGCACTGGGTACCTTGACTATGTGCAAAGGCATCATGAAATCTGAAGATTACCAAAGAGTTTTGGGTCACAATGTAAGTCCCAGTGTCAGAAAGCTGGGTTTTGCGTCCTAGGTCATGGGTCTTCCAGAATGACAATGACGCCAAACATTCTACAAGAAGCACCCAGAAATGAATGGGGACAGAGTGTTGGAAAATTCTGAAGTGGCCAGCAATTCGTTCAGATCCAATTCCCATTGAATACCTGCAGAGAATTTTTCAAATTGCTGTTGGGAGAAGCCCCCTTCAAATATCAGAGACCTGGAGCAGTTTGCATAAGAAGAGTAGGCAAAATTCAAATTGGAAGACGTAAGAAGCTTGTTCCTGGTTTTAGGAAGTGATTGACCTCAGTTATTTATTCCCAAGGGTGTGCAACCAATTTATAAGTATAGGGTGCCAGCAAATTTGTCCAATCCAGTTTTTTCTTATTTAAATACAATCAAAGGAAATACACATGTGTATAACAAAACACATGTAATCGCAATAATTTTAAGGGAGAAAAAAATTCATCTTCAGGAAAAGTTTCAGGGGTGCCAAACCTTGCGGCTATGACTGTATACATTAAAAATGTCCTCTGGCTTTCCAGTTTGAATTCCACCACCATCTACATTTTCATAGCAAACTTGTTCTTTTCAACATTTGGAGGTTATGGGATATTACTCCCCGCTGACTGAATAATTGTTATATACAGTCCTATTCTTTGCCTGACTTCCTAAAGATAAAATACGCCGACAACTAAAACAAAGCGAGTCGCGTATTTTCATGTCTGAGTCGCCATTGCTGCAATTTGTGCAAAGTGCTGTTCTAGAGAAAACAACAAACTGGAAGGCACCACTCCTAATTTAGCGCTGGGTGGCCCGGCTTATATCAGTTTGTAGTGTGGAATTTTTTTGTCTCCATTGAACATTTTCCTTTTGTCATTCAGCTGCATAATCACCTTCCTTTGTCAGATAATGGCACATAATTAACTTTCCAACCGCTTTTATCCCTGAGATTGTTAATTATCTATCTGTGGATCTCATATCTCTCTGGCTTCAAGATACAAAAAAAAGATAATCTGCACCATTTAAATACATTCAAGACTGTAATGAATTATGATTGTCAATTGTTTTACAGGCATTACATATCTTTACACCTTTTTCCTGCAAATGTTGGTGGGACTGGCCCGCCAATTCCGCAGAGTGATTGCTAGCCTTGTGTTCTGCTGCTGGAAAAAGTTTCCGAACGGGGACCTAAGAAGGTGTACGGAATACCTGTTATTATCTCTTGTGACTGAAGGGTATTAAAGTGGACCAACACCCAGGATTTTGACTATCCTGGGTTTTGGTCCACTTCGGTGGGAAACCCCCCAGAAAGCCCCGAAAACTCACCTCACCCCGCTCCCACGTGATCACTGCAGCCAATCCCCACCGCCGGACAAGCGAGAGGCAGCGCCGGACAAGCAGAGCGTCTCTCTTACAGCACTGCCGCCTCCCGCGCGTCTCTCTTACAGGGAGCGCACCCGCGCCGGCCATTCACAAACGGCCGGCGCGGGAGCACGCCCTGCTAGAGGGACGCGCAGGAGGCGGCGGACGCGCATGCGCCGCTGGAACGTGGAAAAGGTAGGATTGTGGGCTTCCTGGAGGGTTTCACCCGGCGGGACATCCCGATTTCGGATGCCCCGCGGGGAGGGATCTGATCGGCCTGGGAATCTTGTAGATTAGTGAATCTTATAGATTAGGAATCTATTTTTTGCAATTTGTAGTGTTTTTTGTAATAAAAAATGTACGTTTGTCAATAAAATGTTATTGCGTGCGAAACCCCAATTTCTCCCAGTCACAGCGGTACCACATATGTATTGATGGACACCCTTTCTTGCCCAGGAGACTCCCCCAAACTGAAACAGAGCTTTAGGAGATTTTTAGATAAAATACAACTATGCTATGCGCTATGCGCACCTTGCAGTTTTTCCAGAAAAACAACCCTTTACATTTAAAATACCCCCACACAAACTATATATTCTCTGGAAGTACACACCTCAAGCTTTCTAGACGTACCAAGCTTGTTTATGTGGGCTTAGTTTTCTGGAAGTAATCCCTCAATGTATTCTTTGGTTGCACAAAGTTTCCCTAAAAAAAGAATAAAAAGGAAGAATTAAGTCACATTTTCCTAAAATAAACTATATGCAAACAAGAAAAAACTCAAAAAGCAACATGCCCCGAACAGAACGATACCCAACATGCATAGGTACTGTCAAGGGAAGAGTTGGCAAACACCACAAAGTAAAGCATGCGCATAACAGTAATTTTACTTGAAAATTTCAGCTCTGCAGACAAAATGCGCACCTTGCTATTTTTCAACCAAAACAACCCATTACATTTGGAATATCCCCTATAAACCATATATTCCCTGAAAGTACACATGTTAAGCTTTCTAAGAGTACCCAGCTTGTTGTAGTAGGCTCACCTTTCTGGAAGTAATCCCTCGAAGAATTCTTAGGTTGCACAGGGTTTCCCTAAAAAAATGAATTAAAAAACTGAATAAATAACATGTTTTCCTAAAATATAAATATGCAAACAAGAAAAAACAAGCTAAATCTGAAAGCGCAAGGTCCCCCGAGCAGAACAATACCCAACATGCAGAGGTACTATTAACCCTTTTAATTGCCAACCCACTTGAAGTTTTGTCACCCTATGTTGACAGGTCATTTTTCCCCATTCTGCGCCATGTTTAACCGTGATTTTTGCCGGAATTTCCAGGAAAATTATAGATATATACTTTGCAGCAGAGTTTAGGCTTGAACATGAAATGTCTTGTTTGTAATTTTTCTACAGTTTTTTTAATATTTTTGTGTAAAAATAAATAAATAAATATGTTTTAGACAATTATCTCCTTTATTTTAAATAAAACATTTACTTTATTAGAGAAAACCATATTGCATGTGAAAGCCCAATTTCTCCCGATTACAACGGTACCACATATGTATCGGTAGCCCCCCCCATTCTTGCCCAGGAGACCCCCCAAACTGAAAATAGCACTTTATAACATTTACAAATAAAATACTACTACTAGCCACACTATAAACATAAGGGGTTAATTAAAAAAAAAATGACATAGGGTCCCCCCTCCCGGGGGGGTTAAAAACCCTTAAAAATCCCCAAAAAATTGAAATGGAGTCCCCCTTACCTAGCATTACCAACCTGGGACCAGCTATGGGGGCTTGTAGGAACAGAGTGGAGGGGCCAGCTTTTGTGGCCCCCCACCCTGCAGCCTACAAGCCCACATAGCCTATGTGGGCCCGGGCTCTTCTGCCCCCCCCCTGAGCTTTGGGGAGGCAGGTAATAGGGGTGCTGGGGGTTAACGGCAAGTCACCTGCTAGCGGCAGGTGACTTGCCAGCCCCCAGCCTTGTGAACTGGTATAAGGGGTCTCATGGACCCCTTACCAGTTCACAAGGGGTTAAGTGTAAAAAAACACACAGAAACAAGCAGAAAAAATATTTTACATATTTGACATAGGGTACCCCATTTTTGGGGGGAATTTTAAGGGTTAAAGGTAAGGGTGATTGGAGGCCCCCCCAGTGAAGAGGAGACCCGTCGGGAGACAGCGCGGCCACAGGTAAGTAAATGTCATTTTTAATTTTTTTTTATTTTTTTTTACAGTTAGCGGCTGCTGCCGAAGAGGGGAGGGGGGTGGGCTATTCCGGGGGCTCTCCTCAAATTAAAGAGGAGGCCCGACCGGATCCAATGAGGGGTCAGGTGAGTATTTTTTTTTACCTAGCAGGGGGAGAAAGTCAAGCACGTAACACCTACGTGCTTGGCACTTAAGGCACGGACATGCGAGCACGTAGGTGTTACGTGCTTGTCACTGAAAGGGTTAAAGTGGACCAAAACCCAGGATTTTGACTATCCTGGGTTTTGGTCTTTGCCCCCTGGGCACTCCGATCGGGGATGCCCTGCTGTGTGAAACCCCCCCAGATCACCCGATCTCACCCTTCCTCGGTCGCATGCGCAGGCTTTTTGTCCAATCAGCATGCTCGGATCCACTCCTACCTAGAGCTTGTCTAAAGCGAGCGGATCCAATCGTGCTGGCGGCCACATCCCCCGCTACCCTTCAACAGGGAACGTGTCTGTGCCGGCCATTCATAAATGCCTGGTGTGGACATGCGCCCTGCTAAAGGGATAGCGGAGATACGGACGCTTCTTGCACATTCGCCCTTGGACCAGGAAAGAAGGGGAATTTTTGGGCAACCTGGGGGATTTGACAAAAGGGGGCATCCTGAATTTGGATGCCCCAGGGGGAGCTAGTATGCTTGCTCTGGAGTTTCATAGATTGCAGGGTGGGCTTTGGTCCACTTTAGGGCTGGAGCAGGAGAGGAGGTTACAACATAAAAAAAACCTCCTTACCTTGCCTGGGATTCAGTGCGCAGATAAGGGAATGGGCGGACAGGGCCATGCACAATGAATGGGGAAAGCTTCTTGCATCAGATCCAAGTTGGCTGTATCCAGCGCCAGCATCGAGTTTTTTGCTCCCCGCCCTGCTTCAGCGCCAGGGAAGGGTGGCACTTAAACTGGATTTCCACTAATGTTTACGACTAATGCTACAGCAGTATGTCTCTGTTCTCCCGCATTTTGAACAGTTGTTTGGAACATTCGGGCAAGAGGGATAACTAAGGGCCTTATTCATGAAGGGATAGCGCCAGGTAGTGCCTGTACAGCGGCAGGTAGCGTCATGTAGCGGCAGGAGAATGCCGGAGACGGCACGCAATTAAACATTTATGAAGCTGAATCTGGTGAGCGACTGGAACAACGCCATGTAGCGTCCGATTCATCATTATCCCAGGCTCAGCGTACAGTGCTGGCGTTCAGCCTTGCAGAGCGCCACGTCTAACCTGTCGCTACCTGGCGCTCTCCCATACATTTCTATAGAAGATCCTTTAATCCCTTTCCTGATCCCAATTTTTTTTTTTATAAAATCTCAAAACTTTCTGACATGTATCCTGGCCTAGAAAATAACATTTTTGAAAACTTTTTTGATTAATCATATTTTTATGCAGAATTGTCCTTACATGTCTGGTATTAAAGTGTTACTTCATGTTACAATGTAATAACAATGTAATGCCACATGTTTTCGCTTTGTGACTACTGGATACATGTTCAAAAACGTTTAACTTTTAAAAACTTTAAACACACAACTTCTGGCGCTGTGGGCTACTACGACCCGATTTTGAGTGCCGGCGATGTTTGAGGCTGTTTTTTTGATGAATGTGGTGTGAGTCAGTCGCACTGAGCTGGTGCTACCGTTCGCTCCCATACAGCGTAGTACTGCGACTCACACAACATATTCATCAATGCCGGCCAGCGACTGAGGCGCTCTGAAACAAAGATCCATGGCGGAGCACAGCGACTACTAGCGGTCGCTCTGAAATCCTCGCTACAGACGTTCATCTGTCGCTACCTAGCATTAGTAATGAATCAGCCTGCCCATGAGCTCTTTATACTTAGTAAAAAAATACCCCAGTAAAGTCAAGTTGCCATTTCCTCATTCACAAGCCTGACGGTTGATGTGCAAGCTCACTCTGGGCTGGTAAAGGGATTTGAGGTTCACAATTCAAGGGTCTTGTCATGTTTCCATTGACATATCATTCTGTTAAAGTGCAGTGCATTCATGTGCTTTACCAGGTATTGTGTCCCTTTGTGTTCTTTTACCTAACAGAATAAATTGGGAGCGAAAACACACAATGTGCATTGCAGGTGCGTTTAATTGTATTGTTGTAGTGGGAGTGGAATTTTTTTTGAGATTTTGAAACTTTACCCATGAGCCAAGACCAATGGTCAGCAACAGGCTTGGCACAGAGACGTGATTGAAGGAGGCATGGTTCAGCCAGGGCCGGATTAGGTGAGGTGGAGGCCCCTGGGCACAAAATCTGGTGGAGGCCCCAGATACAGTATTTTTTTTTCCTTTAAAATAATATTCCAACCAAGTAACTGATTGATGGTTGTCTGGCACCCGCCCACTTACTGGAACATCAGATGGAGTCCCTTGTGCCACCCTAGTGCAGGTGCGTGCTGCTCGGGAACTCCTGCTTTGCCATTCTGGGTGAGGGGTAGTGTAGTCGCCCAGCTGGTCCAGCAGAAAACAGTTCCCTGCATTGAGCTGCCAGCGACTGTGCTTGGTGGTTATGTGCAGTGACAGCTCTGCACGCGCCCATCACTGTAGCGTTGCTGATGGCGGCTTTGCTGCTCTAGACTTTCTGTTCTGCCCTGTGGTGGCTTTGGCTGCAGGTTTACAAAAACATAAAAAGGCTTGCCCAGACACAGGGGCCCCCACTGTCGCCAGTTGCTTTGTTTTTGTCCCCGCGGCCCATCAGACCAAAGACTGAAAAGCCTCCTGGACCAGACCATAACCCAAAGGTTGATGGAGGCCCCCTTTGCAGTGCAAGTGGTGGAGGCCCCGGGGTGCGCATCCCTTATAATCTGTCCCTGGGTTCAGCAACAGGCTTGGCAATCAGAAGTAGCAGACAAACCTTAACACATGCACTGACAATATAGTCACCGGTGCTACTTACTAGAGGTGGCTCCAGTTAGGTGTGAGTCTGAATGCCAGAGGTCAGTGTTGGCTAGCCACTGAGACCCTCAGGACGTGGTCCGGAAGGGTCGGAGTGAGCGGCGCTCCAGGTAGCCATGCTTCATGTGGCGGATGCTGTGTGGCATTTGCCAGGCAATGAGGCTGTCCGCTGTCACCCCTGTTGGTGGGCAGAGTGGGAGCCAGGGGCATACTTGCCATAGGGAGACCCGGGCAAATGCTCGGTGGGCCAAACTGCTTTGAGGCAGTCTGGGCTGCTACCTTCGCTTACACTCCCATCCAATCCCAGCCCCCCACCCCCTTCACCACTCGATCCCCCCACCCAAGCAACCGCAGACCATGTCCTCACCTAATGATATAGCCTCAGTCTTGGAGCACACTGGTTGGAAGCAGCAGAGATGCCACTGGCTGGTCATGGACAGGTCAGGTGCTGGTAAAATCCCGGGATGATTTTTGGCCCCAGTCCCCCACTGGTGGGAACAGTGGCCAGGTATGTGGTGACACTTGTGTTACTTCTGTAACTGCTATCTCATCTCAGAAGAGAAATTCCTGGCAGTTTTCTCCGTATTCTCTGGAAATGACAGACTAGGAATGTGTTTGTGTTTATCACAATGACCTATATGACTTGAAATAGAAACAGAAAAGCAACTAGTATCTATATACTGCACACATGTAAATGGCATGTCTCCAACAGTGTGATGCAGGAGGGTCTTGGTCTCCCTCTGTTTGTGTATTTCACACTATTTTTTCATCATAACAACAGGATTTATTTTTTTATCACAGTGAATCTTTTCAGCTGAAAAATGAACAATAAAGCAACTCATAACTATATATTGCATACACGATATATGGCGTGTCTCACAAGTGTGATGCAGGAGGGTCTTGGGCTTGTAAAAGGTGGTTATGCTACAAAACAAATGCGACCTGGCTATAAAAAGGGACTAGAAATTAGCCACGGCAGCTTTGTTAAAGTGCAGTGGGTCAGCACGACCCGTGTCTTCCACCTGACCACGAACAGCCTATCAGCACGGCCAACTGGAGAGCCTATCAGCACAGAAGAGGCCCTGAAGTGGTGAGTATCCCAGCACCCAGTTTCTTATTTTAACGGAGGCGATGTGCAGTGGGGCAACCGGGTCATGCTGACCCACTGCGAAGTAGTACTGCGGAACTTCAGTGACTTTTGACTGTAGTTCTACTTTAAGCAGCAGAGCATTAGATGATATTTTTCAAAGGGTATTTTTTATGTGGCAAAATGATGTCCTCAAGGTGCTGAGCTCATCTAGCATTATGTGAGCCCTGTACACACAGAGGAGTAGCTAGGCTTTCTGGCACCCGGGGCAAATATTCAAAATGATGCCCCCCCACCTGTGCTCAGGCCCCCCTTTGGCACCCCCCTGACCTTCTGCACCCGTGGCAAGTGCCCCCCTGCTCCACCCTAGCTATGCCCCTGTGTACACACATACCTATGGTGAACATACGTAAGGTTATGTGAACTCCCTCACCTCAGCAGCGACCAAATAAGCAGTGTTCTGTGTGTACAGGGATTACTTCTCTCTTCTTGTAGACCTTGGTGTACAGTTACCAATAGAAACAGACTGGAGGAAGTGAAAACTGCCATGAAACACACATTTGCTATTATAAGAAAACATTTGAAAAAATACTAGATGTGTTTAGTTAAAAAATGATATCGACTTTTCCTTTAAAGTGGACCAAACCCAGGATTTTGACTTCCCGATCGAGAGTGCCCCGATATGTGGAATCCCCCAGGTCGCCTGAACAAACTCACCTCTTCCCGGTCCTATGGTGCATGCGCGACCGCTTGTCCAATCAGCACACTCGGATCTGCTCGAGCCCCTTCGTCCAGGAGCTCTTCGCCTTCTGTGCACCCCCCAGGTCGCCCGATTTCACTCACCCTTCCTTGGTCCTATGATGCATACGCAGCCCTCTCGTTTAGTACGCTTGGATACGCTCCCGCCTCTTTGTTCAAGAGCTCATCTAATGCTAGGGGATCTGAGCATGCTGGCAGCCACATCCCCGCTACCCTTTAACCAGAAGCGTGCCAGCACTGGCCATTCACAAATGCCCTGCTCAAGGGATAGCGGGGATGAGGACACTGCTCGCGTTGGCCCAGGAATGAATTTGAGTTTTTGGGCAACCCGGGGGGTTTCACACCTGATGGACGTGCCCCGAGGGGAGCGAGTATGCCTGCCCTGGAGTCTCATAGACTCCAGGTTGGGTTTGGCCCTCTTTAAAGAAAGAATACCCCGATTTTACACTGAGTCTGGGGAAACCCTCTGGCAGGGCAAAGGCCCAGAGAGAGCTCAACTTCTCCTGGCAGACAGAGAAAGCCGTGTAGATTTTTTATGGGCCTTAAAATCCAGGTAGCACATTCACATGTGAACCTCTCAGAAAAATTGGCAGCAATATATTAGACACAGTGGCGCTTTAAAACATGAAATAGTTTGAAATGAACTGTCATACCAAGGAAACCTGCTCTGACTGTGTGTCATAACAGTGTTAAACACAGTATGGCAGAGGACAAAATCTATTTGAAGGTGACATGATTGATGATGTAGCATTGCTTAATGCACCGATCTCCTTCAGTGGGAAGCAGCTGGAGACATTCTTCATTCATGTGGGTATTATTGAATTCACGCCGCGCAGGGCACCTCCACTTTAACAAAGTAGAGCAGTTCAGTTAAATGGGAGGAAATTGACAAGCATTTCTGATCGCGTGATGTAATTAGACTGGGCCTCTCTTGAGCTTATCTTAATCCACAAAACCGGCTTTAGTCGGCGGGTCATGAATATAGGATAATTTTTCACACTCGGAAATGTAATGATACTCAAACATGAATCAATAAATCTTACTAAAGTCATTTACGTATTCTCCCTCTACCTTGGTCCCATTGTGTTCTATTAGATCTCGCCGTTTCGGTGCCACACATTGTGCTATTTTTAGAGTGAAGGAAATGCCGCATGGAAAAATATCAGTAATAGAATCAGGGGATCCAAGAAAAGGAGGTGGAAGTGTTTAAAGGGACAGTCCAGGCAGCATGGAGCTCATCGGAAGCTTTTCCCATGAGCCTCTCTATTTTCTGCTGAACCAGGTAAAAGCCATAAAGTTTGCCCCTCCTTTTCTATCTATATTTCCTTGACCACACTCCAAATGGACACCCCCTCCCTAAGTGTTTAAAGCTCAGGAAGCCTTGCCGGGTTCGGTCACCCAGGAAGCATTGAGATACAGGGGCAGCTGTGTGAGCACATTTAGAGCATGGTCATGGGAAAATAAAAATTAAAGTGGACCAAAACCCAGGATTTTGAATATCCTGGGTTTTGGTTCGATCGAGAATGCCCTGCTGCATGAAACCCCCCAGATCGCATAAGGCAACGCACCTCCTCACTGTCCTACGGCACATGCATGGCTGATCGTCCAGTCAGCGTGCTCGGAGCCGCTGACGTCACGCCGTCTAAGAGCAGCGGCTCCCAGTGCGCTGACGTCCACATCCTCCGCTTCCCTCTAACAGGGAGCAGGCCCGCACCAGGCATTTGTGAATGACATGCGCCCTGCTAGAGGGGATGCGGCTCATGCATGTGCCATTAACCGGAAACAAAGGTAAGTGAATGGGGCGACATGGGGTGTTTCATACACCGGGCATCCAAATTTGGGATGCACCTGGGGGAATCGATTGGACTGTGAAACTTCACATCTCTATGGTTCATGATAGAAAGTACACATGTAGAATCTGCACGTTGAGGGGAAAACCAAAAATCTTAATTTTGGCTCATCAGACCATCAGAGACCTCATCTGGTCTTATGTCCATTCCTTTTGTTTCTTGGCCCAAACTATTCTCATATTCTTTTTCCTCAGTAATGGCTTCTTTGCTGCTATTCGACCATAAAGACCTTAGAGTCTTGTTGCTTACATGTGTCTCAACTCTCTCTGTGAAGCTTTTTATGGGGGCGCTAATAGGAGGTGCTATTAGTTTTCTTCTGATGTTGATAACTCTAATTATCTCTTGGTAACTCTTGGTCTTATTGTAATTGGGTGTTTCTCAAGAGATAAGCAGCTTGATTCTAGCAGTTGATAGTTTCCATGACTGCACCTGTAGATACCTTCTAAGTTCTTGAAGTACCTTCATGTCATAAAGTCATAAAAGACTGCTGTTTCTCTTTGCTTAGTTGTGTGCATTGTGTCATGTAATAAAGAACAGCAGGTAAATACTATATAAGTATGTAAGGAAGTGTGTACCAGTTCTTACTCTGCACAACGTATTGCACACATTGTGAAGGCAGGAAATTCCATACCTTTTAAGTGAAAAATATTTCAGGTACTACCTCATGAAGCTGATTGAGACAATAGGACAATTTAGCACCATGCCAATATATGTTCCTTTGATGTGAATATATATATATATATTCGCATTCGGATTAAGGGTCTGATTTAACAAGCGCAATCTGCCAAAATTCACCAAACTGGCGCAAATTTATTGTAATATGTATTATTTATTTCAGTTCAAACTTGTCTTTCCTTTCACCCAACTTTTTAAAATTGTTTATATGTAATTTTTATTCTTATTTGTTTCACAACAATAAATGTATTTTTAGATATGTCTATGTTTCTCTATGTATCTATCTTAAAAATGATGTCTGTGTTGTGCAGCTGGAGACTAATGCCCTTATTCATCAAGCGATAGCGCCAGGTAGTGTCTGACGAGCGCCAGGTCCCGCCAGCTAACGGCGGCTACCGACTCAAGTACGCCCGGCGTCGGCCACAATGACGCATTTATCAAGCTAAATGAGGCTAGCGCCGGCGAGAGCGACAGCTACCGCGGGTTTCATCATGTAGCCGACTGCAACGAACAGCGCCGCTGCTAATCCCATCACAGCGCCAGGTATGACCTGTCGCTCCCTGGCGATGTCCAATGCATTTCAATGGAGCAATCTTTAATGAATCATAATTAATTGCTATTAATGTTTTTTTTTTTTTTTATTGTCAAAAATTCTGTGACCACTTCGGCAATGTTAGGATTTTTTTTAAGGTAAAAAAAAAAATGCTTTTGTGCAGAATTGATATTACAGGTCTGATATTAATGTATTCATATTACAAAATGAAAAACAACAATATATAGAATATATATAAATACCGCGCTCAGAAATTAATTTGTGATAATAAGAACAAACATGAAAATAAAAATCTTAGATACAGCTCCACGTGTTAAACTTGAATCCCACCATCAAGAAAATAAACCAGAAAAAAACAAACAAAAACACAGAGCTATATGTAACTTAATTAAAGTCCTCTTTAAAGTCCTTAAACTTGTGATCAGAAATCCACCGTGAACATCAGCAGTCAATTTGTGCAATTCCACCACCAGTTTGGTACTCTTACCAGAGCTAATCGAATAGCCAGCATTCACAGCAATATCGCAGACACTTCAATCAATAACCTCCACCCATTGGGGGTACGATTCCTCAATATATGTTGGTATAGCTGGCCAGGTTTCCAAAGCATAATCATGCAGGAAGAAATAAGAGGACCATAGTGCAGTATTGCTATACTATAAGTCTATTTAATTAGGCCAATAAAATACTCACAAACACAGGACTAAAACTCGCATGTCACATTAAAAGGTTAAGCCAACCCACGCTGCTGAACTCCAAAATCGTAAACCACCGGCTCCCAACGCGTTTCGTCGCTCAGCGCGACTTTCACTAGTGAAACTCTCACCTAGTGAAAGTCGCGCTGAGCGACAGGTGGCATATATCTACTGTACCTTCTCCTTTCCCAAACGAAATATTTTTTCATTGGAGATACGAGCAGGGAAGAGTCACAATTTGAGATGCCATCCACACAGACCAAAAGAATGAATTTTGAATTTTTTACTCACCTGGTCCGCGCTCTTGTACTATAAAAGTAAAGCAATGTCATCCGCTAGGAGGGCACCACACTTAGCACATAAACCATGCTGGTCATGGACCAAAACCCACACTTTTAACTAGCATCCCTTGAATTGCCCCCCCAATGAAGAGTACCTTTTACCAATTTTCACTGCTACAGCTTCACTCTAATCCCAGATAATGGCGCCTGTTTTAGCTGTAAAGCTCTGCCTCCTCCATTCATTGCCACTGTTGTGTGTGGCAATGACGTCATTGCCACACCTATACAATGGCTGATCTCCTGCTATCTTACAAAGAGGGACAGCAAATAAATCACCAGCACAATTCAAATAGAGAAAATAGGCAGGTTTTGGATGCTTTAACACACCAGAGCAGTGGCCTATAATCAGAACCCCTTCACAGGGGGTTTTATTAAGACAGTAAGTGGGCAAAAAATGCCCTATGGGCTGTTTTTATCTGCTTTAATGTGATGTAAAAATTATAGCAATTATAGCAAACATACCAATCAACCTGTTTTCTGGCTGTGTTCCTATATTGATTATGGGATCCAGCACTGGTTGTAAAGGCAGGCAGGAGTGTGGCATCCCCAGTTCCCTCCGCTTTGTGCGCAGCAAAGAAAGTGGTAACACAGCCCCCTCTGCAGATTCCCCAGCTTCAGCTACTGGGGGAACGCAGAAGTAAGATAGAAGCATAGCCCACAAAGGGGCTGTTTGTTATGATTTAAAGTGCAAGGCATCCCAAATCGGCATGCACCCACTATGCTATACATAGAAGCGTCCAAAAAGTCATGACTTTTGGAAGTTTTGTTCCTCTTCCAGCGGGTTCCTCTTCCTCTTCCAATTTGTGTGCCCATCTAATGAAAGCTAAAAATTCTTACCTGGCCAGTGATCCCACGTTGCATGTGCAGTCTCTCCTTCGATCAGCTTTCTATGCCATGCATATTGATGAGCGGCATGAAAAGCTTAAAGCAGAATAAAACCCTGGGTGGCTGGCCATGGAGTCTTTAAGACAGGCAGGTGGCCTTCCCCCTTGGGCACCTAAAATCAAAATGCTCCACCGTGTGAACCCCCCTCTGGGATGCCGCAAAACTCACTTTTGCCCTGGCTCCCACAGCGATGTAAACATCGGCGCTTGCATTGGCGTGCTCCGTGTCCATCCATTCAGATAGGCTGGGGATAGGAGTGCACATTCACCTAAAGTAAAACTGGGGATCGGCCTGATCTGGCTCCATATTGCTGAGCCCTGCTTGTAAACAGAGCCGTAAGCTTATCATTAATATGCATGGCACACAGATTTAATTGGACCAGAGCCCACACATGCTCTGTAGGACTGGGGAAAGGTACTTTATATGGGCAATCTGGAGGGTTTTGCTTAGCGGCCATCCCAAATCAGTATGCACTGTGGACAAGGATCAAAACACAAGATCATGAGAATCCTGGGGTTTGTTCCACTTGATTGTTTTTGTGTCTGTGCCAGCCATTCACATAGGGATGCTGCTATGTGTAGCGGGCGCGTGCCTGGCCATGGGCACGCGCTCTGGGGAGCGAGGGGGGTTCTTGGACCTAGGGTAGGGCATCCGAGGTTGGTGTGGCGTGTGTTGGTGGAGGTGCACTTACTGCGGCAGTCGATGCTGGTCTCCATTGATGACACATCTTGGTGCAAAAAACAGGGTCTTTATTGAAAGGCTTCCATCCATGATAAAACAGCAAAGTTCAGTACAGGCATAATCCACAGGCTACAGCATACAGTACAATCCATTGAGTTCCTCCATGGCTGTCTCTTAGCTCCTCCACTACATTGAAATGCTTCCCCTCATGAGCATGGTCTTGGCAAAGAACACCCTGGAAGGGTTGGTTTTTGTTCCTTTTATACCTTATACCTTTACAACTAAGTTGCGAGTCTCAACCAATGGCAGGGCAGGTAATGTTGCCAATGCCACCTGGCTAAGTCTCTATTTATCTAAATAAAGGGGGACGCCGGACTATTTATTATTAGTTAGGTCCATTTCTTAGGCAGCACTGCCATCATGTGGATTCATGATGCAATGATTCCAAAGAGATGCATCTAACAGGTTTAGCTAGAACTATTTAAAGTTTCTATCACTATCAGGGGCCTATTCCACTGACAGGGCTCTAATGATTCCTATTTGTAGGGTTGCCCATGGTTTCCACCCATCACATATGGTCCATGTGTGCACCACTAGCTCTAGATTCTTATAGAGTCATTATAAGAAGTGTTAGTAACTCTGTGGGAGCTCTGGGGCTTACAAGTTAGGTAAATAAATGGAAAGTTGGATCTGCATGTCTGAAGGTGGTAACAAAGCATTTCCTGGACAGATTGCATAATCTAATGGAGATTGGAACATAATTGCAAAACTGTTTAAATAACTGGCTATTGTGGCATTAGGGTTGTTTCAGCACCTTGTTCGATCAGGGACATACATAGGTTTCACAGGGCCCCATACTAAAACTCTTGGTAGCCCCCCAAAAAGACACCCACCCAGCATGGAACCCACAGAGTCCCTAGAGTTAAATAGACTTGATGAAAGCCCTCCTCAGGGGCATCCTAATGTGTGAAACTCTAGAGATGCCCATAATCTTACCTCATTCCTCATATTGCATGTGTGGGTCTCCCTGCACCATTACATTCAATATGCGCAGCTTCCTCTGGAATTGTGTGCACAGCGGCCAGGGAAGGAGCCCGACATTCAATTCATTCAGCACTGTTTGTCATGAATTGATATGCACAGCAATTAATGCTGATGGAAGGAGAGCCTGTGAATGTGGTGTGGGCAGATTTCAGATGATCATGGTAGTTAACACACGCATGGACATCCAAGATCAGGTCTGCAGTCTCACTCACCCTGGCGAAGTGGCATCTGGCCACGCAACGCGTCGGTGGTAGGCCGTTGTAGGAGGACCCTGGCTCATTTTTATTGGTGAAGTTATTTTACTCTTTATTTATTTATTGTTTAATGAATTGGTCATTGCACTTTTCTATGCACTAATGACACTTTGTTTTTATCCATTACATACACTTTGTATAGTGAGTATTTGAGCATTCAACACTTTATTGCCTCTTTGCACATATGTTGCTATATACACTTCATATATAATTTTTTTTATTTTGTAGATTTAGTATATATTAATATTATCACTGTTTGGCACTTTATGAATTTTCATGTAATCAAGTGTATTGACCTAATTTATTTCTTGTATAAATCTTTGATTATAAATTTGTATATATACTAGAGCCATTTTAAGACTCCTCCTCCTTGTGTATATATTTTTTAACCTTGCCTTGTATGTTGTATGTATCAGCTGCGTAGTATTTTCAATAAATTTTCTTAGTTTATATATTTTTACATATATTCTTGAGTGCGGCTGCATTTATGGGGTTAATTGGGGGCTTATCTAGAGCCCTTGTTTTGTGATTATCCAGACATTTATACATCCCCTTGAGCCAGCACCATTCATGACTTATTTTTGGCTGTGCATATCCATTTCCTCCTTTTACAGGTCTGCAGTCTGACTGGAGTTCTAGGCTGTGTCGGTGCAGTGTGGACCCTGAGCCGTCGCATTGGGGACCAGTGAGGTACAGTTCTTCCTGAGTCGCTAACTCAGTATGCAGTGTTGGTGCACTGTCTGCAGGGAGCACCAAGGGCCAGAGCTGCAGGTTCCACAGGAACTAAGATGTCAGCACCAAGTGCTCTATGCACCCCAAGTGTGGGGGGTAAACAATGTCCTGACATCTTAATTTCGCCCTGCAGAATTTACACATCTGGTCCTTGGCGCCCCCTGCAGCCAGTTCCCCAACACTGTTTACTGGGGTAGCACCAGTCCGGCACTTTTGCCACAAATGCTGCAAGATGGGGGAGACCCTTGCATGGGGGCACCTTCTCCCAAGGGCCCAATAGCAGCTGCCTCCTCTGCCTCTATGGTATGTACGCCCCTATGTTCAATATTCCCCCCAAAAAAAGAATTTAGAAGAAAATGTATCATAATATTAAATTGTGTAGCTTAGACAGAGCTTTATTTTATATTTTTAATGATTTTAATGAATTGATCCGAGTCGCCAGCAATTTAATCACTTAATCAGCTCCTGTTGTTGATTAGAACAAGCTAATATTGAAACTTGTCTTTTGTATATTTATGGAGCAAATGTTATAATCAACACAACAAAACAATACTTCAACTGCTGCCTTGAAGCTGTGCCAGACTAGCGACTCTGAGACAGCCTTACAAATGACATTGGAAAGCCTTGGCACAGATTCACAAATCTCTTACTTCTGAACAACAAAGGCCAGAGGTTTAGAGCATCTACAAAATAATTGCCGGTGTTTTCTCCAGTCTCATTTAATAATGACTGGGAATCAATTTTGACTGGAAGCCAAGTGGTGAGACTTACTGTACACTCTGTTTTTGTCGATTGTTTATTATGTACAGAGCCAGCTCCAATTTCTGCATTAGTTTATGTACCAATTAAAGGGATGGAATAATGTCTTTCTGCTCTATTTTCTTCTTTATTTTAGTTTCATGACAGTGGAAGCAGGGCTGTATGTCCACTGGAACTCAGCTACAACTCGGGTGGCCAAAATTGTTGGTCTAATTTGCACAATGATATCGATGAGTATCGATGAGTATCATGGTCAGGGTTGTTTCGAGCGATCGCTCGAGACACCATAACCATTGGGCGCACCATTATCCTAGCCATCCTGTTGTAAGCCGTGTACCGGTGTGGGCTTCCCAGGATACAGCGACACTGACACCAGCGTTTGTAAATCAAACCTTTACTACAATAGAGTATCAAACACACTTCAAAAAAAGACAAATGGGATGAACAATAAAACTTGGTTACACACACTCAGCCTGGGCTGAGAACCGCTGTGCTACACAGCCAGATGTCCTTGATTGGATGTTACAGAAAGCACTGGTAATTTCACCTACTAGTGGGCGCACTAGAACGTCCCACCATACCTATTAATACCCTATGGCTGGAACAAATTTTAGTTTGGGTGCGCACTGAGGGGTCATCGGCGGTACAGCACAGCAGCTTACAATTCTATAACAATAAAATACCAGAAAAACAACTCTCCCTCCCCAGCACTAGCTCAGAACCCGAAAGAACAACGTTGCTCCAGAATGAGTGAGTGATCACTGACCAAGGATGGAGATGTGGCGCAGTTGTCATAGTCAAACTATTCCTTTCAGTTCAAAAATCCAGGCAGAAAACAGGGAAAAGGAAAACTCTTTGTGCCTATGTAAATCCTATCTAACTATCTAATAGGCCTAGTCTCAGACTGTACAGTTAAAGTGGACCAACACCCAGGATTTTGACTATCCTGGGTGTTGGTCCACTTAGGTGGGGCACCCCGATCGGGGTGCCCCGCTGTGTGAAACCCCCCCGATAGCCGCAAAAACTCACCTCTCCCCGCTCCCACGTGACCTCGTCCGGCCAATGACAGCGCTCAGAGCCGCTCTGGTATGCGCGGCCAAAGCCGCTTGGACGCGCATACCAGAGCGCTGTCATTGGCTGCGTCTCTCGCTTCCCTCTAACAGGGAGCGCGCCTGCGCCGGCCATCCACAAAACGGCCGGCGCGGGAGCGCGCCCTGCTAGAGGGAAGCGAGAGACGCGGCCGCGTCTCGCGCATGCGCCGTTGGATCGCCGGTAAGGTAAGGATTGTGGGCCTCCTGGGGGGTTCCTCCTCGCGGGACATCCCGATTTCGGATGCCCCGCGGGAAGGGATCTGATCGGTCCGGGAATCTTATAGATTCCCGGGCCGATCCCCCCTGGGTGTTGGTCCACTTTAAGCCTGCATGCTGTATGATTACTGACCAATGATGTCTCAGGCTGGGCCGCAGCAAGTCCCTCTCACATCCATGAAGAATAGCAGGCTGGCTCCACAGCTCTCGGTAGCTGAACTCGAGGAATCCTCTACTACAGGTAAGGATCCGGATTCAGTTTCTCTCTGTACCACGTCTGGTCTCCGCACGACACGCAGGACTCCCTCACACAGCCTTCTGCTGTCTTCCAAGATGAAGGTCGCTTCACTTCCTTCTTCTTGTTGTTCACACACCAACGCTGAGTCATTTCCTTCTTCTTGTTGTAAATCACAGCCACAGCTTAGCTGCGTGGGAGAAACAGCAGCCCCTTGTGGCAAAACAGCAACACAACAGTCTCTAGATAATGACATTGGCTTCGCTCTCTTACACTGTCTTCTACACATGAGACAGGGCCACTGTTAATGGCGCAGACCATAAGACAGGTGTCTCATACCCCCATATTGAGATTGGCCATGCTAGAGGGGACTGCCTGCTGGTAGGAAAGAGGCACAGCATGGCACATACTGGTATGGGGCAGCAGCACCAAGACAATAGGTTGGTGAGGAGGGGGCAGAATATTTTCCTTTCCGCAGTGAACCCATTTTTTCCAAGAAAATTTCCTATTCATGGTAGCAATACTGAGTTCAGGTGTTGCACCCAAACTCAGGAGGTAGTGGTCCCAGTGTGGGGGGAGGGGGGGCGCAAGGAGTGGGTTAATCTCAGGCAGGTTTAATCCTAGAGTTGTCCTTTCTGGCAGTGGGGAGATGTTGGTACTGTGAAGCCTACACTAATTCTTGTAGGAGCACTAGATGGGTCCCATTACTTTATAAGGGCCAATTGCAACTTCACATCACACTGTTCCAGCAATACAACTACTTTAGTTTCTATAGCACAGTCTGTAGAATGAGGTTTTCATAGCACAGCCCAACACAAAGAGTTACCTGTACCTTTAGCATAAACTGACTAGATATCCCACTTTTGGATTTTGTGCCATTGTCCCCCCCCAAAAAAACTCTGGGGATACTTAAACCCTTTAAAAAGCAGTGGTGATATGCAATTCAGATTGCTGCACATAAAAAATTCTCTTTTTTTAACTCCTGCCCTGGTTAATTTCCCCCTTCAATTGCATCCTATGAAGTTGCAGGTAGCCTGCAAAAAGGAAGTGCTGCTGGGTTTCTTGCTGCTGTGCATTGTGGGTAATGTCAGTTAAATCCAGGCAGTAGCACAGCTTGGATGATGGGAAGGGAAGGAGAAAATATGTGAGGTGGCGTTTCAACACGTTGTCTGAACAGTAGTAATGGAATATGTCAGGGGTTCCCAACCTGTTTGTCATCAAGTACCACTTTCCATTTCCAGTTATCTCAAGTATCACCTAATGCCGCCTCTTCTTCTTTTCTTAAAGTGGACCAAAACCCAGGATTTTGACTATCCTGGGTTTTGGTCCTTGCCCCCGTCGCCTCCCCTGATCGGTGGTGCCATGCTGTGTGAAACCCCCCAGATCGCCAAAACAAACTCACATCTTCCCGTTCCTAAGGCACATGTGCGGCCCCTCATTTAATCAGTATGCTCAGATCTGCTCATGTCAGTGTGTCTAAGCATTCGTCTGAGGCGAGCGGCTCCCAGCGCACTGACGGCTGCATCCCCCGCTTCCCTCTAACAAGGAGAATGCCTAGGCCGGCCATTCACAAATGCCTGGCCCCCTGCTAGAGGGATAGATTTTGGATGCCCCGGGGGGATTCCTGGGCCGATCGCTGTGGGTTTTTGTCAACTTTAAAGCGCAGGATAGAAGCTGTAGCAGGGATCCAAAATGTGCGCCCCTTTCAACTTCTTTCCCACAGAACTACGCAAAAAAAGTTCTCTGTCCCTTGGAGCGCCCAGCGTGAGCAAGCACCACAAGCCGCAGTGGTCCTACAGCTTTCAGTGATTATAGCCGAGCAGCCACATGTGCCATGACATGCCCTTCCCAGCTCAGCCACAACCCAGAAATTTAAGCAAGGAAGCTAGCTTTCTTAAGAATAAAAAAGGTATTTAAATATATAACGTTTTAAATGTTTTACAATGGCTCGTTTACATTTTTTCAGTGTAAATGATCCCAAGGGGGATAAGTTGGGAGAAAGTTTAAGTCCCTGGACTTGAGTCTACTTTGGACATCCCTAATTGAAATGTCCGAACATACTTCCTGGGCTTCAAGTCCAAGTTTAACTTTCAGAACCTCAGACCAATTATTTTTATCCCCAGATGACACAATTTAATGTCAGCTTCATGATAGTAAACCACTTTATCAAGGAGGATTATCAAGGTAGAATAGAGGAAAAGGAACTGGCAAGAGGGACTGTGCAGGGGTGACCCTGACTGGCATTGTCACTGGTCCCCATTCATCAAGCCAGGCCAGGCTTCCCAGTTCAGTCAGCAGATGGGGCAGCACTTCACTATAAACACCTGATATGGAGCCATCCGTCATCCGATAACATGATGGTTTAGCGGCAGCTGGCTTTCCGCTCTGCAGCCAGAGTCCACATGTGATGGAGCGAAGCCAGATGAGCAGGCCCGGCCTCCCTGTGGTCCTCTGATAGTAATCATGGCCCTGCACCAGACCAGGGAACAGGTGGAAGCTGGCAGGATGAAGCTATGGCCATGTGCTGTCAGGATCATACGCCGCTTGCGCTTCCCTCATCCAGAATGCTACACACAGTGCAGTTGCTGACATTTAATAACATGATAAAATGTGAGAGTATCATGACTTGCCTTCCTGCTGTTAACCATTAAACTGCCTAACATTAATGATCAAGTTCCTTTTTAATACTGTAGCTAAGGATTATGTTTGCAGGGAAAGTTATGCTGTTCAGTTTATAAAATAAGATGTGGGGTGCTATAAGGTGCAGGGTGCTATTGCAACATTTTAATGGAGCCCTGTGCCAAGAGAAACAATGGTCCATGCATTTTCATGACCAAGAGAGTATGTATTATATGCTGCACATGAAGAACCAATGTCCCTTTTATTGATCGCACCGCCCCTGCCTCCAGTGTTGGACTGGCCCACCAATCTAACAATCCAGTTATGTTCTAGCAGAAGGAAGGCTCCAAGATCATTTTCGTTTGGTGGGTCATCAAGAATGATTTCCTCTGGTGGTCCTGCAAGAATGATTTCTTCTGGTGGGCCCCAAGAATAATTTCCTCCGGTGGGGCACAAGAATGATTTACTTTTGGTGGGACCCCATAAACCATTTCATTGATGCACTATGGTTTGCTCCAAGAAAGATTTCCTCTGCTGGGTCTCAAAGGGTATTTCCTCTGGTGGGCCACAATAATGATTTCCTCTGGTGTATAAGGTTGCCAAGTTGAGGCAGTATGAAAGGTGTCAGGTTATGGGTAAAAAATACAATTTCTGCTGGTAAAATACCAGCATGGTGGCAACTTTACTGGTGGGCCACCAAGAATTATTTCCTTTGGTGTGGCCCAAGAATGATTTACATTGTGGGCATCAAAATCATTTCTTCAGAGAATGATTTCCTTTTGGTAGACCCAAGATGTTCCAGTCCAATACTGTCGCCTGCTATTAAAAATTGGCCCTGGACCACCAATGGAAATGCTAAATTGCGTTCCTACATCTGGGCAAAGACCTTACTATGACATGCTCACAGTAAGTTGTGAATAGCTTAAAAGGCACCTGTGAGTGGGAAAAAAAGGATATGTACCTTACTATCACCTCTGCAGGAGGGGCTGGCCACTTCCAGTCTCACCAGCAACCATCAACACCATGTTTGGTCAGAGAGTAAGATCAAATGCCGCATACATTTTTTTTTTCTCCTGCACTACCAAGTTCCACATTAAAGTGCTGATGAGAGACAAGAGCGTTAGAGTGAGTACAAGCTTACATATATGTTAAATTTGGAGAAACATTAAATTGCAGTGATACATCAGGTAATGAAATGGGCGTTCTACAAAGTTAAAGGGAATGGTCACCCAGCCTCTTTCTTACATGGTGGTTGATGCAAAGCAGCAATTCTTTTGTTTTCAGAAATCGTTTCATGTCTTCTTCCAGTTTTCTGGCTTTCCCTTGTTTGTCCCTCAGTGTAGTCTGTCCACCATTGTAACAATATGCAGCTGGACATTCTCTGAGACCTCTTTCCCCCTTCACTTCTTCTCATTTGCATATTTATCTGCCCGAGACTCTTCTTGCACTTGCTATGGTTGCTCATTTCTGTCTCAGCTTATAAACTAAGGGCCTGATTTACTATGAATTTGTTTTCCCAGTGTGCGTCATTCGCTGCTACAGTGGGATACCACGGTGAACGGAGCTCTGACTATAGCAGCGAATGCAATGCAATACAATAACTGAATATCTGCCATTATTTTGCTTTGGTGTGGCAAAATCTGGCAAAATGCTGCGACGGATTTGGTTGAAAAAAAAAATGAAATCTTGCTGAAAACACACTTTTATAGTTTATGTCAGCGTGGGATGGGTCTCAGAATATACGTGGGAGATCTCCGCAGTGTTTTGGTTATTTAAAAAAGCCTTATTAAAAAAGTTGAATTAAAAATAGAAATGTAGCTTGGAAACAGTACCATTTGTTGTCTTTCCAATAGTATTTAACTGACATTCAGGCTCGAATTATAAGTTAAAGATGCTAAAAGGACCTAAAGAAACAATCCTGCAATTAATAACATAGATTCCTATTGGTTTTGCTGCCAGACTACCTGGAGATTTTGTCACCCTCTTTGCCTGACCATTTTTCAATATTTTGTGCTATAAATGTTCTGCGATTTTTGAAAGGGACTTCCAGGGATTTCCCAGGAACATCAGCAGATTCTGGATTTTAACATGAAATGTCTTGTTATGGCCTTGTTTTAGTGTATTCTCAATATTTTTGCGTGAAATATGTGCAAAAAAAATCTAGATTTTAACATTTTTAGTGTTTTTTGTAATAAAAAATGTACGTTTTCTAATAAAATTAATAAAAGCCTAATTTCTCCCAGTTCCAACAGTACCACATATGTATTGGTAGACACCCTTTCCTGCCCAGGAGACTCCCCCAAACTGATACAGCGCTTTTGGAGATTTTCAGATAAAAAAACTGTGCTAGGCTTTACGCCCACCTTGCAGTTTTTCAAGAAAAACAACCCTTTACATTTGAAATACCCTCCACAAACTATATGTTCTCTGGAAGTACACACCTTAAGCTTTCTAGGTGTACCAGGCTTGTTGACGTGGATACAGTTTTCTAGAAATTATCTCTCAATTAATTATTTGATTGAAAAAAGAATAAAAAGTCAGAATAAAAACCACATTTTCCTAAAAAAACAATATACAAACAAGAAAAAACAAGAATCTGAAAAAGCAAGGTCCCCTGAACAGAACAATACCCAACATGTATTGCTACTGTCAAAGGGAGAGTTGCCAAACACTCCAAAGTAAAACATGCGCAGAACGCTAATTTTACTTGAAAATGTCAGCTCTGCAGACAAAGTGCGCACATTGTGCTTTTTCAACCAACCCTTTTTATTTGGAATATCCCCCATAAACCATATATTCTCTGAAAGTACACATATTAAGCTTTCTAGGGCTTATCTTTCTGGAAGTAAAGAATTATTTGGTTGCACAGCGTTTTCCTTAAAAATTTATAAAAAAAGCAGAATAATAAATATATGTTTTCCTAAAATAACAATATGAAAACAAGAAACAACAAGCTAAATCTGAAAGAGCAAGGACCCCTGAACAGAACAATAACCAACATGCATAGCTACTTTTAACTGCCAGTCTACTTGATATGTTGTTACCCACTGTTGACAGGTCATTTTTCACTAGGTTTAAAAATAAATAAATAAATAAAAAGTATGTTTTTTAAAATTTATCTCATTTATTTTAAATAAAAAAGTATTTTATTCAAGAAAACCATACTGCACACGAAAGCCCCATTTCTCCCGATTACAACGGTATCATACCTGTCCAGGAGATCCCCCAAACTGAAAAGAGCACTTTATAACATTTACAAATAAAATACAGCTACTATCCACAATATGTAGGGTCACAAAACATTGTGTGGGACCCCTCTCCTCATCAGAAAATAAAATATTTTATTATTATTTTTTAAATACTTACCTCTGATCTGATGGATCCATCACTGAAAACTGTCTCCCACTATGATCTCCTGCTGCTGCTGGAAGCCTTTTGACCTGCTGAGTGGTGGGACATAAAGAGATAATTTAAAAAAAAAATGACATAGGGTCCTTCCTCCTGGGGAGGGGGGACCCATCCCATTTTTGGGGATTTTTAAGGGTTAAAAACCCCTAAAAATCACCCCGAAAATGGTTCGGGTTCCCCCCTACCCAGAATAACCAGCCCGGGGACCAGCTTTGGGGGCTTGTAGAACAGGGTGCAAAGGCCAGCTTCTGTGGCCCCCGCCCTGCAAGGCTACACGCCTGCACAGCCTTGTGGCCCCAGGCTCTTCTGCCCCCCTGGGTTTTGGGGGGGGGCAGGTAATAGGGGGCTGGGGGTTAATGGCAAGTCACCCACTAGCCACAGGTGACTTTCCAGACCCCAAGCCTTGTGAACTGGTATAGGGGTCTCATGGATCCCTTACCAGTTCACAAAGGGTTAAATGTGAATAAAGACACTGATACTTGATCAGAAAAAGATATTTTACTTTCTAATACTTACCTTTTATGATCCATCTCCGACCACTGTGTCCCATGCCATCACTCTGGCTTCTGCTCTTCTGCTGCTACTGGAAGATTTTTATAGTTGCTGAGTAATGGGACATAAAAGGTTAATTTAAAAAAATTACATAGGGAGGGGGGCCCTATTTTTGTGGGATTTCTAATTGTTAAAAACCCTTAAAATCCCCCAAAAATTGCTTCGGGTCCCCCTAACCAGCATAAACAACCCAGGGACCAGCTATGGGGGCTTGTAGAACAGGGAGCAAGGGCCAGCTTCTGTGGCCCCCTCCCACCCTGCAGGCTACAAAGGCTAAATGGTCCTCTGGGCCTTTCTGACCCCCTGGGCTTTGGGGAGGCAGGTAATAGGGGGGCTCTAGTTGCAGCACTTGAGTGTCAGTACTCTGTAATAGCACTTAAGTGTCAATACTCTGTAATAATACTTGAGTTCTTATGCAAGACAATAATTGTATTCATGTAAATTACATAGTGTATAATACAATAAATATATCTAAATTAACTTCTGGCAATCAATGATTACAATGAGTAAGAAATCAAAAAAGGATACAGTAACTTACCCCAGGGAAGCATTCAGCTTTCCATTCTGAAAACTATGGAGAGAAAGCAGAAGCTGGACTCATCCCACCACAAGCCTTGGCCTTGAATGTGAGCATTTCCATATTGCTTCCAAATATCGTTCCACCCCCAAGGACTGCTGGAAATCAGACTTTGCCTCCTGTTGCCTCCTCCTCCTCTTCTGCTTCTTCCTCAAGCAGTCAGTGCAGCCCCTGCACCACCAATTTCAGCAGTGCCATGGGAAAACGTCAGCATGTGGTGCCAAAACTCATCTGCTCAGGACCCCACACTGCCCAGGAGCTGTGGAACGGCATCCAAGAGAATACATATTAGTGGCTGCTGCCATGGCACCTCAAAAGTCAGTGCAACCAATACACCACCAAATTAAGCACTACCATGGGGAAACTCATCTGTCTGGATGAAAGACCCCCCACTGCCCAGGAGCTGTGGGCCGGCATCCAGAAGCAGACAGATGAGTGGCTGTTGCTGTTGCACCTGCCTGGCAATGGGGTGTACGACAATGGCAGCATTGGGACGAGCCAGACTGAGCACATCCCTTGCCTGGCGCATGTTCTCAACTTGGTGGTGCAGAGCTTCCTGGGCCAATTTGATTAATACTCATTTTGCCTAATTTGTTTGCCCTGTGTTTTTTTGTTGCATGTAATTCTTATTTTATACTATAATTTGGCTTTGTGAATGCTTTAGTATTGTTTTTTTTTGTATCAAATAGTAATGAGTTAATTACTAAAATATTCACACATGATCTGAGACTCATGCATTTTTTTGGGCCCTGTTTGTTTCGAAAAACCTTCAGTAATGTCAAAATAACGCAAACATTAATGCATCAACTTAGTCAACAACAGCTAAAGTCACATTCAATATATTTTTTGGAAATATGATAAATTGGAGTTGAAGGGCACTCGCAGACTTCAGGTACATACATAGTACACCAAAAATATACATTGGTGCTGAATCAGGGCACCTAGCAATTGGCCACATCCAGGAGTTTTAAAGTTAACGCACTCCAGGCCGAAGTTTAAATAACAAATAAAATAAACAGACATAGGGGGCAAGCATTTGCATGTCAATATTTGGCCAATAATACATAGGGCCACATACACACCCTCTCCTGCTTGGCCACATTTGCCACAGGCACAGGTGGAAAGCAGCCATACCTATGCCACATCCACACCTGTAAGTCAGTGGCCCACCCAAACAATAACCCCCAGTCCAAATCCAAGTCCAGTCCAATCTTTGCCAGGGTTCAAGGTAGTAGTTTGCCATGCCAGAATGTCCCCCAATCATGCCTAGAAATGGGATGAGCCAGACACAATTTCATTAGGCCAAGCAGCCTGCAGTGTGGCAGCTTGAGCGGCAGGTTCAGTGAGGCTTTATCTCAGGCATTGGCTAGGGGGGTATCTCAGCACTCTAATGAGCTATATGGGCGAAAATCCAAATCATACAAGCAAAGCCATAAAAAAGGCAATCTTGGTAGCGCTCACCAGACAGGTCAATACAGTGGGGATGTAGAGGAAAGATGTGGAGCAGATACAGGGCAAATAGCTGATAAAATGGGTGTTACCCATAAAACACTGGTGGTGGGCCTTGGGAATGGCCCATCACCTGGGCATGTGTGGCATTCAGAATATGCCACTGTTTCAACATGAGTCTATTGCTAGTTCTAACTTCCTCGAGCATGGCTGTGAAATTATTAGTTAAGGTGGCTATGTGGCTGTTGCTCGTCCTAAATTCTGCCAGCATGGTGGTGAATGTATTATTTAATGTATCTAATTGTGCAGTAAGCTGCTCTGTGGTTCTTTGAGTCACCTGGCGAAATAAACGCCTCTCATGGTGCCACGCTGACTCCAGGATCGGCACGCGCCTCCCCTGGGAAACTGGTCGACGTTGCTGACTATGTCTCCCAATTCCCCGGGTTTGAGCGCCTGCAGATGCTGGACGTCTAGGGCGAGCAAGAGACGCAGATGTGCTCGGCAAATCCTCTGCAGCAGAGCTACCACTGTGGACTGTAGGCTCAGTCTCTGCATGCTGCCCACGATGGCCTTGCAGCATGCATCCAGCTTCACTCTGCTGCAGAGGATTTGGGGCAGTAGCATGTTGGGACCGTGGCAGATTATGTTCCAGGGGAGTCAGTTTTGAAGGTCCCATCAAGGTGCCATCCTCCTCCATCTCCTGGATTTCCTCCATCATTGTGTGGGTCTGTTGGGACATGTGCAAAAAAATGTTACGTTTGGTCCCTAAATATATTAGTTATGCAAATTAGTCATGTTCATTCACATGCATCAGCAGAATCATCAAAATACACTTACCGTATATATCTGCTCCTGGCTCCTAGGCAGCACGGAAGTTGACGGCGCGGTCCGACTGGATAAGGTTTCCACACTTGCTGCGGGTTGATGCTGGGCTGTATTGTAAATAAAAAGGCACGTAAACACCCAAATAAGCATTGATGATCTGGATTACTACATATGCTTCAATAAAACACGTGCGCAAGCAGGAATGGCAACTCCCCCAATGGTCCAAGGTGACCTTCACTATAAATGTAATTATCTGTTATATGTATGACTCACCCTGTACATACACTTTGGTCACCTTAAATAATACAAACATGCATGTACTGCATGATATGTGGCTTCACACATCCCTAAAGGGCCATTAGGGACCCACACTCAGCTTGCAAATAGCATTTGTTTTCAGAGTATGCTGGTGGCCATTCTTCCTATGTAGACCTTTCCCTGACCCCAGATCAAGTATTTGAGACCAAAGCACAGCTAAAAGTGGCCTAAAGACAAAGTGCTTTGCTAATGTTAAGACTTTAATCGTGACCATAAATACTCTCCAAGGTCGTGTATGGTCTTGCAAATTTGAAAAGGAACATTTCGCAGACATTACACACCCCGCTAAAACTTTAACCTCCCCTACAAGCCACTCCCTAGGGTCATGTGTTCATATATGCCTGTGAGCCCCATTATACACGTTTAAAACATTTCACATACACACTAACATTACTAACCTGCAGGAATAGTAGGGATGTCCGTGTCCCGTCGCCCCGAGTGGCCCTCTAATGTCATGGAATGTATCAGCACCAGCACCATCTCCTCAGCTCGGGTAAACTGTAATTTTGTGGGGAAGCCTCCGCCAGTTTGTAAGCTGAAAAATATAGGTTGACAAATTTAGGAAATTGGGCACAATGCAAGAAGTAGACAAATGCACAACTCAAATATCTACCTGTTATTCGCGCCGTTTATTTTCTTTCTTCTGTGCTGCATACTTCAGGTCAGAAATCGTCAGAATGTAGGGTCAGCCCACTTGCCAATGCCAGAGTTTGGGCCTCATCAAACCTGCCACTCAACTGTCCTCGTCGCAATGTCCGGCCTATTGCTTGCTGTTCGGGCTCATCTCTGGATGTAGGCAATTCGGGGGACATTCTGGGCTGGCTCTGTTGCGTTGAAATGTTGGACAGGTGGCTGGATTAGGAATGGAGTGGACTTGGAAATGGACTGGGGGTCCTTTCCTGGGTGACCACTGAACTTGCAGGCGTGGATGTGGCATATGGATAGTTACTTGCCACCTGTGCCGGTGTCAAATGTGACTGAGGAGGAAAGGGTGTGCTTGAGGGTGTGGTGCTTCTGGCCCTGTGCCTCTTTGTGTCCTTGCCACTTGTGGTTCCATGCCCCTGGGAGGTACTTGCACATGGTTCTGGAGATGCTGAGCTGGCTATGCTTGGCCTTCTGGACTATCTAGAAGGATAGTTTGAGGGTAGAAATGTGTCTGGTAATGTCATTTAGTCAACTGATCTAATTGTGACAGATATTTGTATGCAGTTGTATCTAAAAATATGTTTATTTTGTGTTTTTTAGACGATGCTTTTTTTGAGAAGAGGACCGTCGCCCTGGAGATCGTTTCCCGGATCCAGCACGAGACGGACACCACCTTCACCCTCACGCAGATCATGCAGCATTGGTCGGACCTGAAACGACTCCACATGCCCCGGGTGCTGCGATTTTCCGGGCTCCATTTCCCAAGTAAGTACATAGCGATTGCATGGTAGATGTAACTAATACAGAAGTTAGGCCTTTATTTATAAATGGTTTTCTTTTCTAGTGCTGGAAATGGAGTACTGAATACGACGCACCCGTAGGCGCACAGGCCAAGCAGTGCTGCATGAATCTTCAGCACCAAGTGAAGGTGGTGGATCTCCAGAGCGACGGTCCTACCCCTCCTCTGTAGGGGCCTCCGACCAGCCCCTGGACCTTTCTACAGAGGAGGGGCGTCACGGCGTGGGCAGGGAGTCGTACCAAGCGACGGAGCCCTTAGCCTCGGGTATGTGACTCTCAATGTAACCGCAAACACATACATGCTATTTAAACGAAAGCTGATTCCCTTGATCTCCTTTTCTAGATGATTCGTTAGCGGGTGAAGGATCTGGAGCAGGGACTGCAGCAGATCATGCCCAGGAGGCACATGGAGAAGGTGGGTGATGTCACACACACATTGAAATTGTAATTTGCTTACTGTTGACTCAGACATTAGAAGTGACCCTATTTGACATGTCTCTACAGCCTCAACTTCCCAGCAGTGGCAGGTCCCAGAACCCAGGGTGGTCCCCGACGCAGACGTCGGCCACCAACAAAGTAAGTTGTAATGTCATTCTTTTGAGTATGTGGTAATTGACATGATCACCAAGATACCTAAAGCCATAGTCAATGGCATTAGCATAATGACATATGCCCTGTTCCTTAGATTAATTACTTAGCATAATGACATATGCCCTGTTCCTTAGATTAATTACTTAGCATAATGACATATGCCCTCTTCCTTAGATTAATTACTTAGCATAATGGCATATGCCCTCTTCCTTAGATTAATTACTTAGCATAATGACATATGACGTCATGAGTTAGCATGCCACCTAAAAACCATTCCGTCCACAGCTGAGAAACATGTATTTGCCAACAAATAATGTTTGTTTCTTTTTTATACAGGGACCACACGTGCCAGAGTGGCAGCAATGAGTGAAAGGGTCCTTCAGTTGGTGGCCGACATGCAGGAGCTGCGTGACTCGTTGGGGACCACAGAAGAAGACTAATGTTCTGGGTCCTGCCATTGCTTTGTATATAGTTTTTAACGTTTATATTTTTTTAAATTTTAAAAATGTTAAATTTTGATATTTTGTAAATAAAAAAAAAGTTTATACATTTTTATGATCCAAAATGTAAAAAAAGCCATAAAAAAATAGCACTTTGTATTAAACCCCCCAAAAAACAAAAACTGTTTCAGTGTAATTTTATTTTCCAAATACATTAACACAAAACGAATGGGCCAAGAAATATTTAGAGATGAAGATTCACAGGACCGCAAAGTGATTTGGGTAAGTTTTAGGGGTCAGAAATGGAAGAAGAAACCTAACCGCGAAGTGATTTAGGTAAGTTTTAGGGGTGAGAAATGGAAGAAGACCCTAACTGCGAAGTGATTTGGGTAAGTTTTAGGGGTGAGAAATGGAAGAAGACCCTAACTGCGAAGTGATTTGGGTAAGTTTTAGGGGTGAGAAATGGAAGAAAAACCTAACTGCGAAGTGATTTGGGTAAGTTTTAAGGGTGAGAAATGGAAGAAGAACCTAACCGCGAAGTGATTTGGGTAAGTTTTAGGGGTGAGAAATGGAAGAAGAACCTAACCACGAAGTGATTTGGGTAAGTTTTAGGGAGTGAGAAATGGAAGAAGAACCTAACCGCGAAGTGATTTGGGTAAGTTTTAGGGGTGAGAAATGGATGAAGAACCTAACCACGAAGTGATTTGGGTAAGTTTTAGGGGTGAGAAATGGAAGAAGAACCTAACCGCAAAGTGATTTGGGTAAGTTTTAGGGGGTGAGAAATGGAAGAAGAACCTAACCGCGAAGTGATTTGGGTAAGTTTTAGGGGTCACAAATGGAAGAAGAACCTAACCGCGAAGTGATTTGGGTAAGTTTTAGGGGTGAGAAATGGATGAAGAACCTAACCACGAAGTGATTTGGGTAAGTTTTAGGGGTGAGAAATGGAAGAAGAACCTAACCGCAAAGTGATTTGGGTAAGTTTTAGGGGGTGAGAAATGGAAGAAGAACCTAACCGCGAAGTGATTTGGGTAAGTTTTAGGGGTCAGAAATGGAAGAAGAACCTAACCGCGAAGTGATTTGGGTAAGTTTTAGGGGTCAGAAATGGAAGAAGAACCTAACCGCCAAGTTAGGGGTCAGAAATGGAAGATGTAGGAAAGCGCAAAGTGATTTAGCTAAGCATTGTAGCACAAGTGAGTGAACCAAATATGTAGGCGAGCACTTTAATGAGTTAAGTTTGTAGTGCGCAGGCGTAAGGTCGCAAGGATTTTCGTCTGGACGATTATTTATTGAAAAAGGAAAACAGAATCTAACGGGAAACGTAAAGGATTCGTGGGAGGAGACTATGGAAAAAGGGCAAAAACGAAAGCCTACGTTGTAACATGAGAAAAATAAAACGGAAGACGAAAGCTGGAAAATGACACTCTCGTACTCGTACTCTGGCATACGAACGGACAAAGACAGAAGGCTTGCAATGTATGCATAGAATCGCTCGTACACTCATATGAGAGCGGGAACATTAAAAAAAAATACAGATCGACACAAAAACGAAAGTCTCTCTATTGTGTGACCTCTCCTGGTTGCAAACAAACACTTTAAAAACTTTTCTGTCTTCCTATATTTTTATGCAGAATTGTCATTACAGGTCTGGCACTAAAGTGTTAATGTCACAGTGTTAAACAATGTAATTCCATGTGTTTTTGCTTTGTTACAGGTGGATATGTGTTCAAAAACAGACTTTAATCACACAGCGTCTGGCGCTCGCTGTGTGTGTGTCCTTTTTTGGTAAGTATGGTGTGGAGCTTCGATAGTTGGTCACACTAAGCTACCTTTCGCACGCTGCAGCGCTGTACTGGTGTTAGAGCACCCAACATACATCACATTCATCAATGCGGGTCAGGTTACTACAGAGACTGAGGCACAGCGCCCAATAATCGATCACAGCCTATACTAGCGGTCGCTCTAAGCGCTGCTATACAGACGCTCATCTACCGATACCTGGCGCTAGTAATAAATCAGCCTGCCCATGAACCTTTGATATCATTTTGTGATCAGATCGTAGAAAAGCAAAAATCTAAGTTTAAGTGATTGACCAGCCAATCAAAAACAAACAAACAAAAGAGTACTCACCTTGTCTTCCCTGCATCTGATTGGTCCTAGTCCAGCAATCAGCAACTCACCCGACTGCTTAAAGCGGACCTTCACCCTGAATAAGAGTCTATCTTATGTTTCCCACACCCTGTACATACAGATTGCTCACATTAAAAATCATCCTACCTGCATCTACTGCATGTTATGGGCCTTTAAACTTCCAAGATGGCGGCTCATGGAACATCAGGCAGCCTGCAAACAGGAAGTGCCTTTTGAGTGTGCTGCTCTGCATTCTGGGATTGCTGACCTTTTCCTGACCCCAGCTCTGCTCTGTCTGAGCAAAGCACAGCTATAACCTGCCCCCCTGTACTTTATCCCACTCTCCTCTCCTCAGTAAGTGTGATGCTTCTGAGTCAAGATGGCGGCGCCCGTATCCTAAAGTCCTGAACAGAGTTGCAGCCCAGTGGGGGAAAGAATAATAAGTAAGTGACTAAAAACTTAAATTATATTAATGTTAGATGCTGGGGAATCTTTTTAAGGGTTTGGGCTTTTCAATAAATCAAGGTCCGGTTTAATTCCAGGCCGCACATCCCGTGCCACTCCAGGCCTGCACAGTAGCCGGGATTGATGGCTTGTTGGGCTAACAACCATCACTTTTTAGAATCAAAAAGGAGCTGAGAGAGATGTTGGTCTGTGTGCCAGCGCAATAAAAGAAGCTCAGGGGCCATCCAGAATGCTGGGGCCCCCCTCTCTGCACATGCTTGATCTAGATATACTTATGTTCAATAAGAACTTGTATACGGGCAGGCTGATCATCACTAACGCCAGGTAGCGACAGATGAGCGTCTGTAGCAGGCATTTCTGAGCACCTGCTAGTAGTCGCTGTGCTCGGCTGTGGGTCGCTAGTTTAGAGCGACTCAGTCGCTGTGCAGCAATGATGAATACTTTGTGAGGAGTTGCTATTTGACCAGTACAGCGCTGTATGGGAGCGCATGTTAGTGACAGGTCAGTGCGACCGACTCACAGCGTATTCATTAAAAAAACAGCCTCACAAAACTCTGGCGCTGAAAAATGCTTCGCTGAAGCCCAGAGAGCCGGAGGCTGTTTGAATAAAGTCTGTTTTTTAGCATGTATCCACCAGTAACAAAGCGCAAACATATGGAATTACATTGTTATCACATTGTAACATGAACACATTAATGCCAGACCTGTAATGTCTAGGGATGAGCGAATCGGTTCTAACGAACCTGAATTCGCACCGAATTTCAGGAAAAATTCGATTCAGCACGAACCCGAATTTTTTGTGGTTCGTGCTGACCGAATTTTCCCTGACATGAAAAAAAAAATGCCGGCATGGTGGGAGCGAGGAGGCCGGCTGCGCTGTCAGCGGGTGGCGGAAGCGCAGCCGGCCTCCACGCTCCCACCATGCGGTGGAACCGCTTCTCCCTCCTGCCCACCCTGGTCGGTTTGGGTGGGATGTGTGCCACTCAGGTCTCCCTCCCCCTGTCCCCCTCTCTCCCCTGAGCAGGGGCTGTCACCGACAGCTGTCGGCTCTCTTCATCTGCTTTTCTATACTCCGCGGTGGATCGCTCACATGGGGAAGGAGGGCGCCCCCCCCCGCTCTGCCCCCGGCTCCTGTCTTGCGGTCAGAGCCAGCGCTGTACTCGGACGGCTCCCCCGCGGCTCGGCTCCGTGCGTCTTCTCTCCCTCCTCTGATGATGCGTCCTCTTCACTCCCGCACCTGGTCTTCAGGGCGGAAGCCGCAGCCGTCGGGCCACCATCACGCCGGCTGTCACGGCCGGCCTCCTCGTCGCCGCTCGCCTCCTCTGGCCGTGCAGGGCCCCCAGGTAGGGACCGCAGCTCCAAACCTTTGCTCCCCCTCCCCAGGGGAGCCACCGATCCGCCCTCCGGGTCTCGGGCGACCCCCGGCCCCTTCTCCTTTTTGCCTCTCTGCCAACCATTTCCTCGGGCCGTCGCCATATTGGGTTCCACGCTCTCCAAGTCGGATGGACCTCCGGTGGGGAAGTAGCGCTGTATCTTGGCAGCCTGATGATTTCAAGGGTCTGACAGCGCCGCCCGCTGACAGCGCAGCCGGCCTCCCCGCTCCCACCATGCCGGGATGTAGCATACACTTACCTACATGCCGGCAGAGATGAGCGATTCTTTAAAGTGCGATTCGGACAAACCCGAATTTCTCGGAGAAATTCGGCGAATCGCCCGAATCGAATTTTTAAGAAGTTCGCTCATCTCTAGTAATGTCAATTCTGCATACATTTTTAAAACATGCAAAATATTTGAAAAAAATTGCTTTTTCTATTCCAGAAGAGGTCATAACATTATTTGAGCTTTAAAAAAAAAAAAAAAAAAATACCCTATTTAAAGAGAAATAAAAGAACGTCCATTGAAATGTATGGGAGAACGACAGGTAGCGAGAGGTAATACCTGGCGCTCTGCAAGGCTGAACGCTGGCGCTGTTCGCTGAGGCTGGGATAATGATGAATCGGATGCTACATGGAGCTATCCCAGTCGCTCAACAGAATCTGCTTGATAAATGTGTTATTGCGTGCCATGTCCGGCGTTCACCTGTCGCCACCTGTCGCCACCTGTCATTTAAAAGGCACTACCTGACACTATCCCTCCATGAATAAGGGTCTTAGTCCTTAAAGGTTTACGTCTAGGATACACAAACATTTGCAGTGAAAGCTTCCCCCAGCTGATGGGAGCCTTGTGTCCATATAACAGCAGATGTAACGGGGAAAATCTCATCCCTGGCTGGAGTGTGTCGCTTGGCTCTAGCGATTGCTGGCAGAAGAATGCACAGAGGGGAAGCAATTGCCGCTGCCTTAAAAATTATTCAAGCGAGCCTTCCACATTTTCCTGGGCGCACCGCTGAGATGATATGTCTGCTCTGTACAGGCTATTCAGGGACTGTCATCGCCATTGTAGCAATTCCGAGTTATTTATACATAGCCACCTTGTTGTGAGAGGAAATTCACTTTGCCCGGCTCGGCGGAAAGCATATCCCCAGCTGAAGAATTATTTCTAGCAGCAAATAAATATTTACAAGATTGCTTCAGCGTGTGGCCCATCCTGCATTGTGCGATTCTGGCTTCATTGCCCCTTATTACTATGTGTAGTAAATGGATTTGGTCTTCACGCATCATTCAAAAAATGGACCCCTTGATGTTCGCCTGCAATATACTTTAATTACAGGCTCAGGCGCGTTCCAGAACTTTCCTTTTCCCTGCCGCTGATGGCTGTATGCGTTTTAAACACGGACGCGGGGGCGCTTAGACTGATTGATACGTATGGTCGGATTGAGAATTGGTTTGGGACATTTCTGCTCCAAGTCCAATCCTCCTGCTTTGTTAGGCAGATAGAGAACAGAAGTCCTGGAAATACTCTGTGGCTTTTGCTTATGTTTAACCACTCTTCCAAGAGCCAATTAACCTTGTCTAGCATTGTAAACAATTATATTGGCTGTGCTGCCTTGTATTTATGGTGGAAATATATTTTACCCCTGACACCACTGTGCTGTCTGAGTGGCAAAGCACTGACATACGCACATTGAACAGCTGATCTGATGAGAAAACTAGGCTATTATTATGCGAATACTATTCCACAGTTTGGAGGTAAATCAACAACTTCTCACTTTGTTGGTGTTTCTATTATTTGATCAATTTCTATTAATTTTTTTATGGCTGATCCAGGGATTGGGTTCAAAGATGCAGATAACTGAACCAACACTAGCGTCACTAGGAATGTTATTCAAACACAGTGCTCTGTCGTCCTGCCATGGGGATACGATACGTTGGCCAATATTAAATTGGTCCCACACCCATTTCCTACCTAATGGGTGTGAGGCTGAATTGTGACAGGCTTGGGGGGAAAGGAGATCCAGATTGCTGAATGCCCCCCCCCCCCCGCAACACCACAAAATCCTTATCTGAACCTCGATTGCATTTCGCCTGAGAGGTAAGGTAAGGTGTTGCCAGGGAATTTTGTGGGGGGGGGGGGGATCCAGATTGCTGGAGCAATGTGGTCCCACACCCGTTAGGTAGGAAACGGGTGTGGGACCATTTAAAGGAGCAGTATCGCGAATTTTTCTTGGTGACTTATATTTAAATGGTACTTTGAATGTAGGTAAGTGTTGGAGTAAGAATTACAAATGTAGAAAAAAATTGTCTGTGTTGAGCAGCTGGAGACTAATAGCTCATGTTTATGTCTTCTGAGTGTCGGGACCCGACACTCTGGCCTGTTCCATGCTGAGGAGAGGGGGAGAACAATGTATCAAAGTCTCAGCTGTTCAGTGCTGGCAGCCGTCCAGCATAAGATAACAACATTGCAACATTGCCTGGCCAGAACTTATATATCTAAAGCAGAGAGAAAAGCTTCATTTTGCTGATTTTGACAGTTTTCCCTTCATGTTGGCTCTGCTGCAGAATCTTTCAGTTTACCATTTTCTCTCTCTTTTCTCAACACATTGTTCCATATGATCTTTCTTTCAGCTTTGTGTGTTTTGAGCAAAGCCCAACCCAGGATTTTCACTATCTGGAGTTTTGTTTTGTGCCCCTAGGGGCATCTCGACTTGGGATGCCCTGATATGTGAAATCCCCAAGTTCGCCTGTGAAAATGTACCTTTCCCTGTCCCACAGCGCATGCACTGGCTCTCATCCAATCAGCGCTGTTTGCACGCAGATGGGGAGCCTGACAGTAACCTTCCTGGCCGCCCGGCCTGTCTAAATGACTATCTGCGTGAGCGCGCCAGAAAAATGGGGGGATCTGTGGTTATCCAGGGGTTGTTTCACACAGTGGGCATCCTGATTTAGAATGCCCAAGGGGCAAGGTCAATGGCCGGGTCTTATAGACTTCAGGGTCGGCCACTCTGGGTTTTGTTCCACTTTAATACCTTTAGATTTTCCTGCAAAGTTATTCAAAGAAGATTTTCAGTTATTTTCAGTCAGTTTAGTTTATTTTGTATAGATTTGACACATTTGAGTCACCTGGTCTCATAACAAAAGCAGCACCTCACACACACACAGCCGTTACCACTGATTACAGTGTCAGCCTCTGAGGTAAAGTGTTGCTAGGAGACCAGTGGGCTAAATGAAGCAGCTCACTAAATACAACCCAGCAGATCCCCCTATTCAGCAAATAGACTGAGCCATTGTAATTATACAATTTAAAAGAAAGGCATATATTTTTTTCTTTTTCTATCGCCAGATTATTTATATACATGTTAGAAGCTATTGTGTGGCTATTTAATTATTTAGCTTTTGAATGCAAATTTCGTGATACTGCTCCTTTAAGTGTTCCTGTGGATGCTGGGCATGAAGCTGCTGTTCAATGTCTGGCTGGGTGCACCCCTTGTATGTCTCTTCTATGGGCGTACCCATCTTTTACCTGGGGGGGACGATTGTGGGGGGCAGTTGAATCTATCAAACAATGGCCATTGATGCCCAGCTTACTGATGTTTGATCACCCATTATTTATGAATATATTTACATACCTACCTACTTTTCACGGGGGGAAAGAGGGACATTTGTTAAATTAGGCCACGCAACATTTAAAACACTACAAACATTTTAAATAGGCTAATTTATTGATGCAAATCTGCATGTTACACCTTAAAGAGGGACAAATATAAACAACAACGGACAGGGGGACATGGACTCAAATGAGGGAGAGTCCCTCCAAATCAGGGACATTGAGAGGTATGTGTTTATATGTATTATAAAATATGGTATAGAGATTTTCCTGGCTACTATAAAAAAAGCTTTATACTTACCCTTTGCCCCACGCAGATGATTGCTTCTAGACCGCGACTTACCCGATTGTAAGATCCATGCCCCGCACCGCACAAGTGTTCATTGCTTCTTCATTCTCAGCACGGTCCTGCCCCCCCCCAACATCAGTCACAGTAATGCCGACATGCGCCCTCCATTGCAGTCAAGACAGTTTCACACATCTCCATTCTTGCACTGACAGATGGATGGCACTTTTGTAGATTTGCAGCAATGATAATTACCGTATATACTCGAGTATAAGCCGAGTTTTTCAGCCCACATGGGGCACGCCCACCAACCGGCGCGCAACAACCAGGAAGTTCCTGCGCGCGTTTGTGAGAGCGGCGGCGGCGGCGGAAGGAGCGGAGGTGGCCAGCGCGCATTTGTAATTGTTGTTAACTGTTAATGATGCCAAGTGAGCACACATATGATATCCAGGGCCTATAAGCAACACCAGCAGTAATAGTGTGGCAACCTGCATGTCTCAGGTCAGAGTGGCCATTATTAGGGCCACCTAGCCGGGCCCCCTTTTCATCCCTTGGACCCCTATACCTGAGTCCCTAATGGCTGCTGTCATCACATCCACAGCCTGCATTTCCCACCCTCGGATTATACTCGAGTCAATAACTTTTTCCAGTTTTTTGTGGTAAAATTAGGTGCCTCGGCTTATATTCGGATCGACCTATACTCAAGTATATACGGTATACTGGTGGGTTATTGGCTTCGGAGCTCACAGTGTAAGAAGGGAGTTGAGGGGGAGGCTGATTTATTAATAGCGACATGTAGCGACAGTTGAGCGACTGTAGCGGTATTTTCACAGTGCCCGCTAGTAGTCGCTGTGCTTGGCCGTTGTTCGGTTGTTGACAGCGACTCAGTCGGTGTGACGTAATGTTGAATACAAGGTTCCGAGTCGCTATTTGACAGGTTCCGCAATGTATGGGTGCGCATGATAGCGACTGGTCAGAGCGACCGGCTTCCACCATATTCATCAAAAAATCACGCTCAAAAAATTCAAGCGCTGTGAAATGCATGTTTAACCCCCAAACCACCATATTTTTGGAAACCAAAAAAAAAAAATTATTTTAAATAATTTAGTAATATGAATACATTAATATCAGACCTGTAATATCAATTCTGTACAATTTTTATTTTTATTTTTTCCCCTTAAAAACATCTAAAATGGCAGAAGTGGTCACAGAATTTTTCACATTTAAAGAAAAAAAAAACATTAATAACAATTAATTATTAATATTTAAAGATTGTTCCATTGAAATGCATTGGAGTGCTCCAGGTAGCGAGAGGTCATACCTGACGCTGTTCAAGGTCGGATGCTGGCGCTGTGGGCTGAGGCTGGAATAATGATGAATGAGTGGCTATATGGCGCTATCTCAGTCGCTAAGCAGGATTGGCTTGATAAATGTGTGATTGTGGTGGGGAGCCAGCGTTCTCATGGCGGGGCCCGTCATTACCGGCCGCTCACCAGTCGCTACCTGCCGCTATTCCTTCATAAATAAGGGCCTAAACCTACCTGACTATGAGGGATTGAGGCATCAGCGGCTGATCAGTTAAGCAAGAGCTGGTGTCGGGAGGGGGCAAGGGGGGGCATTTCCTAAGCACCACCCATAGTTACAGGGGCCCAAGGATAGTCAATGCTGTCTTGGAGCTGACTTAATGGATCCATGCGGTGTCGGGAGGGGGCAAGGTGGGGGCATTGCCTAAGCACCACCTTATAATCACAGGGGCCTAAGGACAGTCAACACTGTCTTGGAGCTGATGAACAACTGACTGGATCCATGTGCCAGCACTACAGACACAGAAAGCACCTGAATAAACTAGGGTAGTGTAACTCTGTCTGCCTCATTCATTGTGTTCTGTTTGGTTTGTGTGATTTATCTTAAAATGATCAGGGTATCTTTAAAGAACCACCACAAATAAAACAGAAATGAATAGACCCTTAGGTAGAAAATAAGTGTGAATAGCACTTTTTACTCCCAAAAATGCAGTGGAATTGAAGGGGTGATTCCACACCAGGTGAAAAAAGTGCATTTTGATTTTGGAATAAAATGTGACATTCACTGTCATTGTCTACCTAGGGGTTGATTCAGCACCAGATGTAAAAGGGAGCACTTCTTTTCTATTTGTCACCTAAACTTTCTACAAATGGTGCTGAATGGACCCCCTAGTCCCTGTCATAAGGTGGGATTGAAAGCTGCAGCACGCTCTGCAGTAGCCATTGCCTCCTACTGGAGGAGTTGCCAGCCAGGGCCAGTCTTTGTGGTGTGCCAGCTGTGCCATCGCACAGGGTTCCACCCCCAGAAGACATAGGGGGCCCATGCAGGGTCATGTTGTGAGCCAAGTGTTAAAAACCCATGTGAAAGTGTTGTGTGCTCAAAGATCTCTCAACTTTTACATGCCAAATGCTGCTCTGATTTTGGCCACAGCAAGATGGCAGCCTACACCAATGAGGACACAAGTCTTAGCAGCCAAAGGAAGAATTAGGTTTAGGCTACAAAAAGAATGCCGTCCTCCCTAAACCTTGCACAGTAAATGTGGCTGTGGAGATGTGACCTGAGGATTTTCATTGGCCCTGTTACCTTACACAGAGGAAAGGTATATTATATGTATGTGAGAGAGCGCTTGTTTGTCTAAAAATATTCACATGAAGGGTTACTGTGTTGAATCTACTGCTAAAGAGTGAGTAAGCGGTGCTGGGATTGGGGGCATTAGCCCTTCATGCGATATGGTGTATGTGACTAATTTATTTTTCCCACTTTTTCCATTTTTTTTCCACCAGGTTAACCAGGTCACAGATCACAGATGCCCCAGTGTGTAAAACCCTGTGGATCGCCGGTATTCTTACTTCACTGCACACTCCCACAGTGCATGCGCAAGCTACCAGCCTATCGGGATAGTTTGCATCATCATGTGCTAGGATAATGGAGTGGCACCGTGACCCACGAATGCCGCAGGATCGCCTGTTTTTTTTACACTTTTATTGATTTTTGTATGTATTATATTACAAACTGTAAAGTATGTACTACAACATTTTTTTTTTTTCATAAAAATATGATTGTACGTATGTGTTGGGTGGGCACCATCCTGAAATCTTGCACAGGTCAGCACTTAACCTAATGCAGACCCCGCTGCCAGCTCTCACAGTGTGTGCTGTGGCTTCCGGTGCCTGTCCACTGGAAACCAGGCCTAGACCAGGCATTTGAAGCCAACATCTCTTCTACCCCAATAGGCCAACATTCAGCTGTACTTACCAGTTCTACGTGATTTGGAGCCCCAACTTATCATTTTGCCAAGGGCCACACTATGTCTTATACTCTTATCTTATTACCGTAAACTTTTTTTATCACAGATAAACTTTTAGCTCTAACTTATATGTAAAATTAGAGGAGCTCATATTTTCTGAGCTTGAATTAAGGCCCTTATTTAAGAAGGGATAGCGTCAGGTAGTGCCTGGTTAATGAGAGGTAGCGACAGATAGCGACTGGTCAACGCCAGGCACGGCACGCAATTACACATTTTTCAAGTAGAATCTTTTTAGCGACTGGAATAGCGCCATGTAGCGTCTAATTCATCATTTTCACAGCCTCAGCGAACAGCGCCAGCGTTCAGCCTTGCACAGCGCCAGGTATGACCTCTCGCTACCTGTCGCTCTCCCATACATTTCAATGGACGATCCTTTTCTTCTCTTTAAACTGTTTTTTTTTTTTTTCCAAAAAAATCACAAATAATTCTGTGACCTCTTCTGGCATTGAAATAGCATTTTTTTCATAATTTTTTCATTTTTTAAATATTTCCTCAAAAATGACATTACAGGTCTGGCATTAAAGTGTTCATGTTACAATTTTGTTACAATGTAATTCCATATGTTTTTGCTTTGTTACTAGTGGATAGATGCTTGAAAACAGACTTTAAACACACCGCCTCCTGCGCTCTGGGCTTCAAACAACTATTTTTCAGCGCCAGAGATTTGTGAAGCTGTTTTTTTCCTGAATATGGTGTGAGTCGGTCGCTATGAGCAGTCGCTAACATGCGCTCCCATACAGCGCTGTACTGGTCAAATAGCGACTCCTCACAATGTATAAAACATAACTGAACAGCGACTGAGTCGCTATAAAGTAGCGACCCACGGCCGAGCACAGTGACTACTAGCGGGCGCTCTGAAAATGCCTGCTACAGACGCTCATCTGTCGCTACCTGCCGCTAATAATGAATAAGCCTGCCCATTTCATTCGGTAGAGCTAACTAGTTAAACTGGACCTACAGCATCATTTAATAAAAAGCCCAAAGCCTTAAAAAACTATTCCCAGCATCTAATATTAATATATTTTATGTTTTCAGTTACTTACTTTATTTTCTTTTCCCTACTGGGCTGAAACTCTGTTCAGGACTTTAGGATACGGGCGCATCACATACTGAGGAGAGGAGATGAGGGTCTTAAAGTGCAGGGGGCGGTGTCATAGCTGTGCATTGCACAGATAAAGCAGAGCTGGGGTCAGGAAAAGGACAGCAATCCCAGAATGCAGAGAGTCACAGTCAGAAGACACTTCCTGTCTGCAGGCATCCTGAGACTCCATGAGCAGCCATCTGCTTAAAGGCTCAGAAAATGCAGTAGGTGCAGGTAGAATGATTTTTAATGGGGGAAATCTGTATGTACAGGGTCGGGAAAACATATAAGGGGGATGTGGCCGGCAGTGCAGGCCTATTCAGGGTGAAGGCCTGGTTTAATGCAACAGCAAATGCTTTTAATATAACTAACACATAAACACGCCATGAACGTTCTTATACAAATAACCACATTACTTAAGTAATATCTTAATAGACAAGAAAAAAGGTTATGCTTGGGTCTTGTTGGATACAGCACCTATTAACTTCTCTGTGTTATGACTCATATTGATTGGACAGAGTAGTGTATTACCAATACCGAATATATATTCCATTTAGAAGCCTTTGTAGAAAACTTTTGAGACGAAACCTTACTGGAGGCCAAGTGCCATCAAAACAGACTAGGAAAAAATAGGGCTGTTTTGGCCTGTTTGGAGACCTACAGCCAAAATCATTTTGTTCTGTGATTCCTGGAACATTTTTTAGTAGGTTCATTAAAAGAATGGAAGAACGTAGTCTCAGTTCCATGTCGGAGATAGGTTCACAGAAGGCTGGAGCCTCTGTATAGATCATTTTCTGTCTAGACTTTGTATTTACCAATGTTAAATCATTATTAATGGAGTTATATCAGTGGTGGCGGGAATCCTCTGTTGTCCCACATGCTTATATTGATACTGGGCTCTATTCAAAGGTAGCCCCGAGTACAGGGATTTCTTCTAAGCAAGAGCGCTCAGTCAAGTGAATTTGCAGAGCTGGCCTGCGATTCTCATTATTCCTCCCAAGCTGCATATTCGTCTCTACATTAAGACTCAGCTTTCCGCGCGCCAGCCTGGACTCCCTAGCACAGCGCCTGCATAAACATTCCAAGAACAATGACCCTTTTCAGACCAAGAAAAGCCTGATGTAATTATTAAACACAATAACGATATAACATTATGGATCGAACACAAGCAGCAAAAAATATTAAGCCAGACATGATTTTAATTTGTTTATTTAAAGCGCTGACCTTTTTTCCAACTGTAAAAAATACATAGGACTGGCTGAGTGGTGTGTAAGTGAAAGCATGTCTCGGCTACCTTGTCGTGTTCTTGGTTATTTTAATTATATATATTGTGCTTCTCTGGCTGAATAGATCATCGACCTTCTTTTACTTAAAATTTAAGTCAAGATTCCCCAGTACTTCTTCTGGATGGATACTTTGGTTGGATATTACAGACATGTGATATAGCAAAGGATAGGAAATAAAAAAGTAGAATGTAAGGAAGGATTCTTGCTAGTTGTATGCAGACAAAAGTTTTATGGCCATGGGAAAAAAAGAAGATGGAACAGAGCATTCTCAATAACTTTAAATGTCCAACATTTAATTATTTTTTCATAAAGGTCACTCGTGGCCAGTAAGTGAAGACCAGTTTTTTTTTGTAGTCTCAATACCCCTCTGTAATCTTTTCCCAACCCTTGTATCCAATGCAGGATAAAAAGGGAGGGCGAATCACCAAATTAAAAAAGATCCCAAGCAGCATTTTAGGCAGTCCAATCTTTCTTAGCATGTGCTGTTGATGTTTAGCCTCCTATGGTTCCTGGTGAGTATGCACCCAAGGAATATTTAGCTTTAGCTGTCTGACAGGTAGAAGGCCAAAGGGTTTGCCATGACGTCCACTACGATTTCTTCTGTCTTTTCCATGTTTAGCACAGGATTGTTTTCTCTAAAGTGGACCAAAACCCAGGATTTTGACCTGGGTGCCCTGCTGTGCGAAACCCCCCCAGGTCACCAAAACCAACTCACCTGTTCCCGGTCCTATAGCGCATGCTCAGCAAATAACGTACTCGGAACCGCTGACATCACGTCGTCTAAGCTTTCCTCTAAGGCGAGCGCTCCAAGTGCGCTGATGGCCGCATCCCCCATGTCCTCTAACAGGGAGCGCGCACGTGCCGGTCATTCACAATGGCCTGGCGCAGACATGCGCCCTGCTAGAGGGATAGCGGGGATGCGGCTCCAGCATGCACTGCTTGACCGGGAAAGAAGGTAAGTGTATGGGCGACCTGGGGGGTTTCACACAGCGGGCCTGGAAATCTTATAGATTCTCGGGCTGATCGCCATGGGTTTTGGTCCACGTTAAACCACCAGCTGATTCTCTCACCCTGACAACTGACCTCCGTTTCATTGCCACAGTCCAATTAAAGTGGTTCCAGTTATGAATTTCAGTACCTTGAATGAATCCACAGGCAAAGTTCAGCTGTTGGTGTACTATGAAAAAAGCAAAGGCGAGAAAGCACAACCTTGTTTTGCCCCATTGCCGGTGCTCTTCCATTCTGACACAAAAGAACCCAGTTTCAATTACTGTCATAATGCTTCTGAACCAAGTACAGATGGAGTTTGAAACCTCAAGCTTATCCAACTTGGAGGTTATAAAGGTCAAACTAAAGAAAACAAACATGATCCTAGCATATGAATTGAGACATACAATTATATGTTTCCCACACCCTGTACATACAGATTGCTCACATTAAAAATCATTCTACCTGCATCTACTGCATGTTATAAGCCTTTAAACATCCAAGATGGCGGCTCATGGGACATCAAGCAGCCTGCAAACAGGAAGTGCCTTCTGACTGTGCTGCTCTGCATTCTGGGATTGCTGACCTTTTCCTGACCCCAGCTCTGCTCTGTCTGAGCAAAGCACAGCTACAACCCACCCCCTTGTACTTTATCCCACTCTTCTCTCCTCAGTAAGTGTGATGCTTCTGAGTCAAGATGGCTGCGCCCTTATCCTAGAGTCCTGAACAAAGTTGCAGCCCAGTGGGGGAAAGAATAATAAGTGACTAAAAACTTAAAATATATTAACTTTAGATGCTGGGGAATCAACTTTTTAAGGGTTTGGGCTTTTCAATAAATCAAGGAGAAGGTCCGGTTTAAGGTGCTTATTGTGGCCTCTGATGACCTGTGATTAGTAAGTGAGGTATCTATCTTACCAGCAGTACAGTCTTTTAATAAGCACAGTACAAGGTGGTTAAGAGTCTTCATGATGACTTCATGGTAAGTTCAGTGCAACTGACCAGTAGTTGTTTAGTCCTAACACTATTTATTTCTAGATAAGTGTAATATCATAATAGTAGAGAAGTATAATCCGTATAATAAGTAAGGTATAATGGTGCACTTCCTGAAGCAGGATGTTTCCACGCATTCTCTTTTAAACTTTCTTAGGATCTAAGCAAGGATTGAGGCAAATTGGTTTGCAATGGACATGGCATGTGGATGGGCCATCTGGCCAGAAGCTTTTCTGGTGTCAGTACCTTTAAAGTGGAGCATCGGTTTTAAAAGACTCCAGGGCCTCCCGTGTTCCAGTCTTTAGGGCATCCCGAAATTGGGATGCCTGCAGAGAGGAACAACACATAGTAAAATGAAATTCCTGTGTATTGTTCCTCTTTAAGCAATGAATTGACATAAACAAAATCCTATCATAAGTTAGTATCATTAGTTTTCATAGGGGATATTAAGAGGTTGGCTGGACAGGAGGAAATCATTTTGGTGCATTTAGTCATTATGGTCCATTGTATTAAAGACCTCTTAATTGATCAGCAACCTTAGTACTTATAGGCCCTGAAATGTTGGAGGAAAATACTGGAAGATTACATGTGTGAATATTTCAGAATGAATGCTTTAGGTGGCATGTTGGTGAAATATAGACTTATTTGATGAGCGATAACTAGTGTACCCCTAATTTCCATAGAATGTAGTACATTTTACTAAAACTATTTCTTCATTTGGACTCTACTACTATTAAAGAACATTAAACTCTACATAAAGCAAACAGATCTTGCATGTCCTAAAACAGGATAATACTTAAATCTTAGAGGAGCCACAGCACTCAAACCTGTTAGCTTGCAGACAAAACTATAATCTGTCTCAAAATCTGGTTAAAAACTGAGGTCTCGGTCCACACACATCTGCAGAAGTATGCTGAAGCCGCACCACCAAGCGCCAAGGTGCCTCTGTGAGGTGTAGTCCTAACTCTAATCTCTGAGAGCCCCCTTTCAGACATACAATGCAATAGATAAATTGGGACCAGACTTACCTCGGGTTGCTCTATAACCTCTGTTATAGAAAGACCTCTGTTTTTAACCAGATTTAGAGACAGATTATAGGTTTGTCTGCAAGCTAACAAGATTGAGTGCTGTGGCTCCTTTAAGACTTGTCTATCTTATATAGAATATTTTATTACAAGATGGGTCATTCAACCCCTCAGGGTCATTTTGGAATTGTTTGCTAGTTTTGATTCAGTAGAATCTTTCACATTGGTTATTTGGTTTCCCTTGTTTTGCGTCTTTTGATGAATTTTATATGCACACTTATACCACTTATACAGACATGTTGCTATTATCCTTCTTTATGATATCTATGTTTCACAATATTGGTCACTAGGGATGAGCGAATCGGTTCTAACGAACCTGAATTCGCTCCGAATTTCAGGGAAAATTCGATTCAGCGCGAACCCGAATTTTTAGTGGTTCGTGCTGACCAAATTTTCCCTGAAATAAAAAAAAAAATTGCCAGCATGGTGGGAGTGGGGAGGCCGGCTGCGCTGTCAGCGGGCGGCAGAAGCTGGCTTCCGCCGCCCGCTGACAGCGCAGCCGGCCTCCCCGCTCCCACCACAGATGAGCGATTCGTAAAAGTTCAATTCGGACGAACCCGAATTTCTTTGAGAAATTCGTCGAATCGCCCGAATCGAATTTTTGAGAAGTTCGCTCATCTCGATTGGTCACTGTTGGCTCACTATCAGGTTGTCATTTCTGATTTCATATTGTTTTTTGATTTAAACTATTTTATATTGATTGCACGGAATCACAGATGATGATGGAGCTTTGAAAATCAACAATAATAACACTAATATGGATCCAAATTCAGATTTTGTAGCTATGATGTAGGTATAATTTCAATAGCACCTGTTAGATTGATGCGCAGGATTATGTTTTTAGATTTGAATGGCGGATTGTATATGGTTTTATATATAAAATATAAATCTTATCATATATGATAGTGTTCACTGAATTTAAACATGCCTGGGATAAGCACACATCTATCCTAAGATAAAGAGGCCGATTCATTAATAGCGCCAGGTAGCGACAGATGAGCGCCAGTAGCGTGATTTTCACAGCGCCAGCTACTATTCGCTGTGCTTGGCCGGGGTTTGCTTGTTGACAGCGACTCAGTCGGTGTGCGGTAATGTTGAATACGGGCTTAGGGGTCGCTGTTTCACAGGTTCAGCGTTGTATGGGTGCGCCTGACAACGAATGGCCAGAGCGAACGGCTTGCTGCAGATTCATTAACAAATCACGCTCCGAATTTTTTCGCGCTGTGAATTCCTTGTTTAAACCCCAGAGCGCTGGCGGCGATGGATTTAAAATAGTTTTTAACCCCCAAACAACCATATTTTTTGATTGTAAAATTATACAAGTTTTTATAAACATTTTGTAATATGAATACATTAATATCAGACCTGTAATATCAATTCTGCACAAAATCATTTTTTTTTTTTATTTTTACCTTAAAAAAAAATTCTAACATTGCAGAAGTGGTCACAGAATTTTTGACATTAAAAAAAAAAAAAAAAAAAACATTAATAGCAATTAATTATGATTAATTAAAGATTGCTCCATTGAAATGCATTGGACATCGCCAGGGAGCGACAGGTCATACCTGGCGCTGTGATGGGATTAGCAGCGGCGCTGTTCGTTGCAGTCGGCTACATGATGAATCCCGCGCTAGCTGTCGCTCTCGCCGGCGCTAGCCTCATTTAGCTTGATAAATGCGTCATTGTGGCCGACGCCGGGCGTACTTGAGCCGGTAGCCACCGTTAGCTGGCGGGACCTGGCGCTCGTCAGACACTACCTGGCGCTATCGCTTGATGAATAAGGGCAAAAGAGTACATACAGTATACACATAAGGGCAGACTAGATGGACCATATGGTCTCCTTCTGCCGTCAACCTTCTATGTTTCTATGTGTTAAATGTCGATTGGTTATGTAAAAGGGATTTTGAACCATTCTGTACTTCTTTATATGTTTACATTATATGTTATATATATATATGGTTATATGTTTACCCATCACCTGCATGCTGTTTACTTGCAACACCTTTTGTTTTGTTTTTTTTCTCCTGTTTCCAAAAACATCCTCATTATGTAGGCACTTGGGGAATTAAATTGATTCAATAAAGTATTAATTGTGCCAATCTAAATAAATATAACAATTGGGGAAATGAGATGATAAAATTGCCATTCATTTTCACTGTCTACCTTGGGGCTGATTCAGAGCCAGGTGAAAATTTACACCCTGTAGAAAATGACCTCGATTCACTAAGAGTTGAAAAAAATTCTCATGATAGTAAAAAATTCAATTCATGGGAAAAAAGCCTGAGAATTTCTATTACAGTGAATCACCAGATAGGAAGACAATGAAAGTCAATGGCACTTTTTACTACAGAGTTCAATACTTTTCTTAGAAGTAAAAAAGTACCATTGACCTTCATTGTCTTCCTATCTGGTGATTCACTAAAAGTGAAAATCTCAAGCTTTTTTCAATCCTTAGTGAATCAAGGCCAATGAAAGTGAATGGCAGTTTTCTCTCCTAAAAAGGGTTGAGCATTCTCACCTGGCTCTGAATCTACCCCAATATTTATAACACAGAAATATTCCCATTTTTATATAGATATATAAAGTTAATTGAAGCAACAAAACAAAGGGTAAACCTGAATGTGATGGTAAAAGTGGGGCCCCTTTGTAACATCAGTCCTGAATTGTTGTTAAATGGAGAGCTCTTTGGTAAATTCTTCAAGTCGCCATTGTCATTTAAGCTATGTGTTAGCGAGTTTCCTAATAAAAGGGCATGTAAAGGACCACGAGATGCTAATTAGATCCATTGAACCATGCCCTTCCCGGCTGCATGACAAACCGAGAAGTGACTATAATTTCCTGATGAATACAATTAGAAGAGAATGATACGTTACATTAGCTTTAACGAGTTTCAGAAGGTTACAGAAGGCCCCGCGCAAAGGTCACAGTTCAGCGTGATTTAAGCTCACTGACAGACAGCCTCATATAATTTCGGTGACTTCTGTATCCGTGGAAAACTGAGAAACTCGAGCTCCTTCTTTCCTGTACAGTAATTACACCATGTTGGATCCCTCACAACTTGGATAATTCCATCTCAAGTGTCTGCTTTTCAGCTCCTCACACCTGTGTGTTTTTCTTGGTCCTGATCCATTTTTCTTCTCTTTATGTAAGATCATTTATGCCTGATTGTCTCACACTGTGTATAATAGTCTTAAATGATGCTCACTTCACTTCGTTTCTACAGGAAGAGATCAGCCTTCATCTGGGAAACATAAATAGTTGTTAATGAAAAAGGATCGAGCTGCGTTTATTTAATTTTGCGGCTCTGAAGGTGAAGAAATCGCAATCATTCGAGAGTTGCCAACAATGGGAGTGTTTGCTGGAGATGCAAAGGTTACCCCCCTGCAATATGGTGCACCTGTGACCATCACAGGTGTTGCCTGTCACACCGCACTCCATCCATCAACATATCATCCTCCGTTTTACTATAGAACATGGAATTGAACATACATGCAATATAAGGTGCCACCACTAGTTGAGAAGGATTTTAGCATACTGTAAAACCACCGGTCTGCTTGGATAGTTTACTTAAAGGGTCTGTCCAGGAAGAAAAAAAGAAGGCATAATCGCCCTTTGCCCTCTGTAGTGCTTCTGCCCCTTTGGTGTGAAACAACTCATGGTGTACCAAGATCAAGTGTCCCATGACTCTATCTCAGCACCTGCTGAGTTTTTCAAACTGGAGTAGCATGGAAGCAATGCAGGGGTACACTTCTGGACAGACCAAAAGCTACATGTCACCTACTGCAGCGAGAGCTCCACAGAATCTCCTCAAACAGTCATCTTTTGTCATCCGATGACAGGAGCCTGTTTGTAAAGTGGCTGCTTCCTCTGGTCTGTAGAATGAGGCTTTTTGCTAAGTCTGCCCTTAAGCGTAAACTGACCACTTTTGGTGGGACAGTCCAGCTTTGAGGCATTCTGTCCCACTGTGCTCTGAAAACTCTGGGGGCACCTATATGTCCCCCTTTTCTGATATTATGGGGAAGACTGTCACACTGAATAAAAGATGCATGATATATTTCATCCTCTAACAAATGCTTTGACTTGAATGGTGTGTAGTCCATGGATTGGCTGAGCATTGGCTAAATCATCAACATCTTTTACGGACCAGTAATCCCCAGAGCATGTGACCAGGGGCAGGGCTACGCCTAGCTAACATATGAGTAGCATAGAATGCTGGGGAATCACCCACAAACTGGATTGAACTGTCGTACTTTGAGGCCCTCGAAATATGGTCAGTTGATCTAAGAGCCCCCTTGCTTCTGGGTGTGGCTGCCTTATCTCTCATAAGCTCTCTGCTTGTGGTTTCACAGAAAAATCCTGGTGCAAGCTCACATGAATGAACTCTTACAGTGTCTATAGCAGCATGTCCAGACAGAGGTGCTTGCCCTGGTAGTTGCATTGAGGTTGGCCTGACCGTTGCCCTGGGTGTCACTACATGACGTGAGATTTAACCATTTATATTGTCTGCCGGCACTTGTATTTATCCATATATTGTTTTGGTCTTGATTTTAAGTCTGATTGGGACGGTTTCTTTGTGCACTATTAGGTATCCTGTTGGTAATTTTCATATGCATTTGCACTTTAAATATTGATTCTCATAGGTTTTGGTTAATATATGTTTACACTGTAGATAGTGAATATTGATTGGTGTACATCATTAGGGATTTGTGTCATTATATTAGAGCACTTCCTGCACATATATTTTTGCATGTATATTTGTATATAATAATTTTGGTAGTGTTATATTTATGAATTTGTACACATATATATTTATATAGAAATGTTGTGCCGGCACAAAAAGATTGGCTATAGCCTTTTAGGTATCAACTTATATTGTTCACTCATAGGGCATTAATTTAATAGGCCCTTAGGGGCCATATATATTGATTCGGGTCCTTTGGCCATATTGGTTGTTTTTAAATTGTGTTGTGGTGTATGTATTTTTAATTTTTAGTTTTTTTGTACTAATAAAGTATTCAATATTCATTGTTGATTGTAGGGGTGCTTCCTTTGGGAGAGAGGTGTGTATATTACACGCCCACTCCAGGTTTTGTAGATTGCCCTGGTAGTTTGTGCGAATGCACAAGACTAGGTAACTGGGCAGCACAGGTCCCGAAACAGGAAGGAGGAGGAGGAGGCAAGAGCACATCATTTGTTTCTGGTGGCCCCAAGAGGTAAAAAATCTATAGCAAGAACAGACAGGAATGGAAGAGACTTGGCCACACATACTAAAATGTTCAATTTAATGTTAAATCTGGTATCAGCTGCTAGGAAGAAGCTTTAAGAAGTTTTGGATTGAAAACACTGGATGCATGGAAGTTACCTGAAACCATTCAAAAGATGAAAGATGCGAAGGGAGGGGGGTTATTTTGAGCATATGTTTTGGGCTACATTAAAGGGTTTTTTTCAGGCAAAATGTTCAAATAAATAAACAGCATCTCACCAAGCGTTCCTCCAGTGCTGTGTCTCCTCTCAGCTTGGCGCCCTGAATAAGGAAATATACTTCATTATCTGCCCTTTCAACACCACCTTGCTGATGTGGGCCACCAATACTAGCTCTAGGGGCTAGTTCAGACCACGCCCCTCTATATTGGTGGCTGAAATAGCAATCTCAGAGCTGCCATTCAAGCCTAGCTAACACCCTCTCCTTCGTGACCCACCCATTATGCTAATTATTATGCAGCATCACAGCTCCAAGGGCTACATCCATATGCTTCAAAAGAGAAATCATAAAGTAAAACTGTAAACTTTGATATCTCTGCCATTTCTTCTTCAATTTAAAAATGGAAAACAGTTTAGGACAGTACCAAACGTAGCCCGATGCAGTGTTCTAACAATTGTTTATGCCTGAAATATCACTTTAAGGGATTTTTATCTGCGACACACTGGTCCTTTTTCATGTGTTTTCACTCAATTTCACTGGAAACTCATTAGTGTAGAGCAGTGTATTGCACTTTTGTGTACAGCCATCTTTCAGCATTTGTGGCATTCTTGCTCCTACACCACCCAAGTGGGAAGGTGTGAAAGGGCCCAAACTGTCCTTCGGGGACACCTGTGGCATAAAAAAAAGAAATTTGCCTTGTTTACTTAGCTGCGATTGAGGGAACCCTTTTATCATCACTAGGACCATATCTCACTTAAAATACTGTATCGATGTTATAACCTTATTTGGTTTGCTTATCATGCTTATGCTGATTTTGGCATGCAGGAAAATGTGTCTTTCTTTTGCATTTGAATTAGCGCCTGTATCACTTGCTGTGCAAAAGATTCGGAGTATATGGATGGAGAAATCCATGTGCACAAGGAACAAGGCTGCCAGTTAATTTTGGATGCTTGTGATTGATGTTTCCTCAGACACCACTGCAGTAAAAACAGGTATGAAATGCAACATTATCCAGGGGGGCTCAGTAATACACCCAGAAATCATTGTCTGTGAGCAAAGTGCGCCATGAGATCCGCAAACTGTAAACCCAAACAAAAAAGTAAATTTTTTTCCAAAGCTGCTTCCGGCTAGTCCAGTGCTCAGAAACCTGACTGTTTCTGAGTTTGGGTCTCATAGTGTCCTTGTGTGCTCCTTCCTTGCCTCATGTCAGTCACAGTGACTGTATAAGCCTTCTCGATTCACTGCAATAGAGGGGCATACCAGGTACTGCCTTGGTGTATCCCCTCCATTACAGTTAACGGAGCTGCAGTGATGGTGCGCCCAAGAATTTCTGTAGTGTGTGCTTGCCCCGGGCCTCATCCTCAGAAACTGGGAGGATTTTGATTTAACGGGACCAGCGCTAACTGCTGCTTCTGCTGATCTCTCCGGCTTCTGACATCTTGTTTGCCGCTGCAGGGACGGGCTTTTATAGCTCCTCATGGTGGGGAGTGAGATGCCTGGAGCCCAGTGAGTGGCAGAGGATTTGGTCCTCTGTCCCACTAAAGACTACTCAGCCGGCCGGAAGATGAGGACATTGCCCGGCACTGGAACAGGGAATGAGGTAAGCTTATTTTTAATTGTTTTATTAGCAAACTTGTTGAGAAAATTCAGTGAATCGCTTGAATTGAACATTTCAAACTTGGCTCATCTCTAGTTATTACCATCAATCATGAAATTAGATTTATATTTAAATTAAATGGAAAAATGTATATGGGCCATAATTATGATGTGCGTCGCTTAGCATCTTTCTGGTAAGCATAGCGCCAATTTTGCTGCTCCAGCATTTTTGTTTTTTCTGTCTCTGCGAACTAATTACCTTTGATTGTTGCAATAGGTACTGGTCGGCCTGGGTCAGTGTATTACACTTACAAGAAATCATTCTTGGGTACAAAGGGAACAAACTTTACGGTGAGTTTAGGCTGCATTTTAGTTGTTGTTGTCCAAATGACACATTTGTAACCAAAAAAAAGCCTAAAAAAACTATTTTTCTATGAAAAAAGTAATTTGGCAACATCTAGGTCCTGTGTTTCCATCACAAGTCACAATGCAAGTTCTATACAAATAAATGTGTGTAATATTAATTATAAGCATTAAACATGCTCTATGGGATCTTGACCTACATCGCCAGGTTACAACTGGCGCTGCTTCAACCAGAGTGCCTGGCGGTGCAACCTGTTAGGTGCTAGTGTTAAATAAGACACTAGCTGGTGGCACATCGTTGCAGCCTGTTTTTTGTTTCTCAATGAGTGTCGCTGAGGCCAAAAATTGGTGCTGTGTGGCGCTGATGCTTCAGAATTAAGGCTCTATATTTCAACTTCTGATATGTGTGCTATGTCCTTAAAGGAGCATTATCACTAAAAAAAGGCCCAATGATAAAAATCCATATAAATATGCTGGATGGCAGGAGGAGGGGTCACTTATACATCTGGCATCAAGAAATATCAAACCAGGCTTGTTTTTTAATCTTTTAATGGAAGGAAGAGGACATTCGGGGTGACAGGCTCTCTCACCCCAGATAGACTAAACCTATCACCCCTGAATTCTATTCCTACCACGAGTGAACAAACCACAGGCTTGGTGGGAGTTTTATTTAGTTTGGGTGTATAAGTGACTCCTCTTCTCATTAGCTGACGTGTTTATATGGATTTTTAATATTACACAATTTCGTGATAGCGAAATCATTGCGTTTTTGTCTTCTTTTTTACACAGCATTACATTTTTTTGGCATTAAAATTGTGCATATGTATTCTTTTGGCATCATCCATTGGTTACTTTGCGTATACAACCTTGTCCCCAGGGCCCCCACAAAAAAGCTCATTGTGGTTTTAGTGTTTTTTAATCTTGCTAGCCAATAAAGTTTTTTTTTAAATATATACATCTACAGTATATAGCAGTTGTTGTGAAGGGGGGTATCTAGTAGGATTGATTACCCCTGGCTTTTAATCTTCTGACAAATACTTCTCTTGTTATTGTGTTGTTGTTGTCTTAAGGGGTGGAAAATCTGATATATGAAATGGTCCAGGGTGGTTGCCAAAACGGGTTGGGTCAGCAGCATATTTAAGCATTTATTTATTCATTTAGAATATTTGTGTATCAGTATTCACATTAACATATCCATAAACCTGAAAGACTTTATCTCCAAGGACCCATTGTTTACCATATTTGAACTACTTTTGCATTAACCACTACTAGTAGTGTTACTTCTATATGACATTACCTCTTATTACAAAAGCATAACCTCTATATACAAAACAAAGGAAGCTGTGTAGAATCCAGAATGTGTTCTTATTTCTGTAGAAAGCACAGTAACGTTTCTGTAAAATGTCCTAGAATACCATGTTCTTTTGTTCCTGCAGACTAGATACAGCCAGTACCTGAAATGAACCTGCCATTGGGCCCTTCTAACAACTGGACCCTTTGAACAGAATAGAATGTCTTTATTCACTATATCCGCATTTAAATACACAAGAGAACAACAGGAAAAAGACATAGGGCCTGATTTATCAAACACCATCTGCCAGAATATGCCACATCGGTGAAAATTGTGTCGAAAAATTTTGATTTTCCTTTTTACACTGGTGCATTGGTGCAAGAAACACTTTTACTAAAACATTAGCATTGCAGCAACATGCAGAAAAAAAATCGAAATTATATTTTGCACACATTTGTACCAATGTGGCGAATTTTGGCAGATGATGCTTGATAAATCAGGCCCATAGTAAGGGGAATGCATTGGGCAGACAGTATGGTCTGATGGCATGTAAGTCACCAAAGGACATCGGCATTGGGGAAAAATCTATATGCCCCGCTGTTAGAGTTATTTTTTAGTCTATCGTGGTTTTTAGTAGATAATAATTTTGAGGTATTTATGGTTACATTAATTAGGTCATTGGATCCACCATTCGATAAAATAAGTTGTACATTTCCACCAATAGATATAAACTCTGATTTTGTATGATATACCACTTTAGAGATGCGACTACTGCCCTTCAGCTCAATTTAGTATTCTAACCTACATTCAAAAACCTATTAACGTAATAATGTCTTGATTGCTTTTTCCCTTTCTTCTTTTTTACTCCTGTGCTAATGAGATGCATTTTGGCCGAAAGACACCAGTTCTCATTATCTTACAGTATGTGGATTATGATATAAAGCTCTGAATGTTGAAGTAAATATGTCAGCTATCTTGGAAATAGATTATTGATAATAGAATCTTTATAAGGAAATTATTATTAATTTGTATTATTAGTTTTTTTATATAGTATTATCATTTGGATTTATAGGGCGTGAGATTTTTGGTATTCTCTCCTTTTCTTAAGGAGAGAGAATGACTTTAGGTACATCATAGTAGTTAGGGCTTTGAGCTCAGCTCTGTGATAGTCCAATGCACAAAAACATACCAATGAGTGGTCCTATGTACTCCACCTACTCAAGTTGCACACTTTGGGGGCAATTTGATTCAATTTACACAGGCCCTCCAGACTTTAACAAATAACTTTGCATTGTTTGCAGAGCATAAGATCAAATTAAACAACAAAAAAAAATGTCTTCTGTACTTGGTGAGCTTTGAGTTAGCTTTTAGCTAGAGTAGTTGTGCAGGGGAGGTACATAATTTTTCCAATAAGGTATATTTTTTGGGTACCAATTTGTACGTAACAGCTATGACAACATTTAAGTAAGGAACAAAATGGTGTTTTCGTTATGTTTTTCATAGGGCGCTCTTGTTTTTGGAAATTTCTTGGTTCTGCTCCTCATCTGTGAAACTAATCCAGCTCAAACTTAAACAGCTGCAAGACAATATTAATTATATTTTTTTCACACTATATCATGGGTTGAGATGGAATATCTCTCCGGACTCACAGATATTAATTAAAAATGTAACAAATGGATGATGTCAAAAGATCACATCTGTACAACCTCAATGGCTGAAATTTTGGAACACTGTGTAACATCTAAAGAGAACAAGAATGCAATGATTTGGAAATCTTATATGACCAAATTCTAAAAAAAAATTATAGAACCCCCCAACATTTTAATACCTTGTTCCATTGTGTTGTATGTGTTTTATTGGAGGGCTCAACTATGAATATTATATGAATATAATTTTATATACCGTCACATCTATTCTTATTTAAATAATTTTAACAATTTATATTTATGTTTCACTATTTAAAGAGCAACCATTTACTTAGCATTTTTATCATTAAATTATCATGTCATTTTATCAACAGAATAATTATCATGCACGTGAAAACACAATTATATCTTATAAAATACAATGAAAACATTATAAGCCGATTAACATTCGGTTGTAAATTACTTAACATTTAAATACCATTTTATTCACAAACATTTAGTAACATTGTTGCATATACTTCTGTCATATAAAATAATCATGTTTCAAGTTAAATGTCATGAATTGTTTTATTTAAATATTAAGAAAAAAAAACATTTCAATTAAAATTCTGATAGGATGACATTGCATGAAATTCATTTTACACTGTGTTTCTTCTGAGTAATAATGTCATAAAGGGTATGCCATGTCCCTTAAAGTGTTAAAAAATGTTTTTACAATATTTCCTTTTTTTTTTAGGTTGTCATCTATTAATAAGTATTAAATATAAAATATAAAATGAACGGTAATTCATTAATACATTTTAACACCTGGAAATTGAAATATAATGATTTCTACACCGCATACCAAAAATTGGAGCTCATTTAGAGTTGCAATCACTTGTCAGTGGGTTGCTATTACACCCAGAATATAATGATGGTTTTATCTGACTAGGAGAACCTGATTTCTTTTTTCTTTTACACTTGCTGCCTTCTCTGACAGCAAATGCATAATAATTAGCATACAGTATGAATTCTCTGCCTCTCGACACATCAGAATTTGCTGCGGGAGAATACTTGTCATTTTATGGACATTAGCTCTCTGAAACTTATCTTAGCGATGAGATATTAGCAATCAGCTGTGACGGAATTCGATTGCAGGCCTCTTAATGGGAGTTAATTATTTAACATCAAATTGATCCATCATCAGTTCCCCTATTAGTACCTATTTTACTTGCTTTTGGGATTTAAGTCTGGATAGGGTAAGTTATTTTTGCTTTTAGATATATTATTTGTAATACTGTACAATTCCTCAAAATCGAAAAATCAGCTTCGAATTTGACATGATGTGAATCTTCATCACAGCTTTTGTAGTTAAAGATCAAACATTAAAACCACAATTTCCTTAATTTTCAATCATTCATTTACACTCTATCCATGTTCATAGTAGACTTAAAAATTAAGGGAGGGTCGAGAAATAATCATTAGGTGAAGACAGGCTAAGGGTGGTTGTGGTATATTGGGTGGGGGGTGCAGACAGTTTCTCTCATCCCAATCTGCATAAAATTTCGCATTCAATAAATTACGGCACACAATGAAAAGAAAATGTCAGCGCAATCTAAAAGATATAATGAAATGAGTGGAAAAAAGCTGTATGCTAATAATCCACTCAGTAATTAAATGAAGATGGCTGCCAAGCGCCTGTGCCACTTTCAAAGGGTAATTTGTACAGGAAATCATAGAGTCATTGTCAAATCAGTTCAAGATAAAAGGAAAGTCATCAAGGGAGATAAGATAAATGTAGGGTGTCTGGCAGCATTTGCCCTGGGGAATGCCTCTGCTTTTTTTCTTTTTGCAAACCCTTAGGAAGCCTGGGCGACACTAACTTGTCACATTCCCTATGAGGAGGATGGCCTGTATGTATAAGTTCAAACGCATTAGATAACCATCAGATGGTAAAACAAAATCAGTTAATAGGAACTTAACGTTCAGCCATCAAAAATGATACTGCTGGTTAAGAACAGACGTTCAGTTGTTGTCAGGAAGAACCATAATGTTTGAGCTTAGTCTTCCATCAAGATAAGTGCTGCACAGTCTGAGCACCTAATATTGCTGTCTGGATGTGATCTATTGCAAATGACTTGCTTCCCCCAGTGTTATATTTAAAACACGCTGGTGCTGTTGCTGCTCTTCGCCAAATTCACCTCTCAGGAAGCTAGATAACATGCACAATAAAGAAGCAGGTAGACTTCATGTGAGTAGTTAAAGAAAACAAATAAAGACAATGGTAGATTTCAAAAGCAAGACCAAGAATACAAAAAATATAAAAAAGCCAAACGTATGGAAAATGGAACAAAACTGATTAGAACTAGAACTGAACAAAAGCTTTTTCTTAGAGCAACACTGTTTCTGTGACCAATAAGACTAAGGGCCCATATTTAAGAAGGGATAGCGTCAGGTAGCGGCTGGTTAATGAGAGGTAGCGACAGGTAGCGACTGGTGAACGCCGGACACGGCACGCAATTACACATTTATCAAGCAGAATCTGTTTAGCGACTGGGATAGCGCCATGTAGCCTCTGATTCATCATTTTTCACAGCCTCAGCGAACAGCGCCGGCGTTCAGCCTTGCACAGCGCCAGGTATGACCTCTCGCTACCTGTCGCTCTTCCATACATTTCAATGGACGGACCCTTTCTTCTCTTTAAACGGGGTATTAGTTTTTCGTTTTTTTTTTTCAAAAAATCACAATCAAAATTCTGTGACCTCTCCTGGCATTGAATTAGCATTTTTTTTCACAATTTTTTCATTTTTTATATATTTCTTCAGAAACGACATTACAGGTCCGGCATTAAAGTGTTCATGTTACAATGTTGCTACAATGTAATTCCATATATTTTCGCTTTGTTACTAGTGGATATATGCTGAAAAACAGACTTTAAACACACCGCCTCCTGCGCTCTGGGCTTCAAACAAGCATTTTTCAGCGCCAGAGATTTGTGAGGCTGTTTTTTTGATGAATATGGTGTGAGTCGGTCGCTATGAGCAGTCGCTAACATGCGCTCCCATACAGCGCTGTACTGGTCAAATAGCGACTCCTCACAATGTATTCAACATTACTGAACAGCGACTATGAAGTAGCGACCCACGGCTGAGCACAGTGACTACTAGCGGGCGCTCTGAAAATGCCTGCTACAGACTCTTCTGTCGCTACCTGGCGTTAGTGGGGAATCAGCCTGCCCTTGTGATCACACCTCTTGTTCTCTTTACCTCCTATCCATTATGTTATATGGCCAGGTTTCTTATTCCATTCTTGTAATCAATGCATAATCTTATTTGTTGTATGCCCAATGTGTTACTACAAATCACTTGTGATTCAATAATAACTATATGGAATACTACAGAAGACGATGATACTATACAGAATAAAAACAATACTGCCTTCACAGCCCTGATGGGAGACTTGCTGCTTTATGTCACACCTTTGAGTAGATGCACTAGATGCACCCTAGCTTAGCCAGGGATCTATTGTCTCTCAATAGAGAGCACTTCAATTTAAAAACAAATCAGACGTAAGTATTTGAAACAAAAAGCAACATATATTAATATTGAACATAAATGGATCAAATGTGCTTTTTGTAGACATTTTGTAGGTGTTAGACCACACAATTGAATGATTTTGAGAGCCTCTGAAATGTTTGGAGCAGCTGAATGTTGAAAGACTTTCTCACCCAGCGCACAATAAAGTGAAAAAATACTTGAATTTGTATTTTTTATGCTTCTTAAAAATTCCAGCGGATCTTAAAATCTTTTAAATAGCCCTCTTAACCAACACATGAAAAGACTTTTTCTTCTGGCCTGTGTCACCACACCTAATGGACAATTACACCCATTTTTAGTTACAGCGTTTGTCATGGAGACCATCTGTCTCTCGCAGAGGGAGAAAGTAACTTTCAAAAAGAGGGCCACCAAGAGCACCAAAAACCCAATCTATTTTGATTATTAATATTTTTTAATATTATTATTATTATTTATTCATAAAGCGACTATTACAAGCATGGTGCTACAGAGTTCAAGGTGAATATTTTTCACTTAAGAGCTTACAGTCTAAACTATACATTAAAAATGTACATATACTGTTTAAAGATAAAATATGTAGAAGTTTCTTCTTAAACTGTGCATGCAATGGCGTGCCTTTTTATCTCTTCTCCTTAGAGTAGCATATCCTCTTAGAAGTAGTTGGCTGCAATATGTTCCAGGAATGGGGCATAAACTTACATGGTGACTCTCTACATGCAAACAAAGGAGGTAAGTTATTCTAAACTCTATTATTACTATTATTTTCACTCTTTGGTTTGTCTTTTGGTTATTTGAGGTGTTGTACACTTTGAAACAGATAATAATTTTTGTATCATGCTCATCAAGCATATGGATATGTGTAGTGTTAAGCAAAGTATTACTGTATGTAAATATCCCTTTTTTATATATAACATATTACTTATAGCATATAACCATATAACATAGTATCTAATGCAGCCTTTCCCGAGGCATATTATTGTTCAAGTTCTGGGTGTATATTGTTATAGGTTTATTTAGTGTATTTATATCCTACCTTTACTTACTGAACCAGTTGAATGTTCCTTTCACTCAATTTGCTGTGCATGGGATATGATTTCCTAGCTGCCTGCATTGTATTTTGTATTTCATCATACTTATGCTGCCAGCACTTTCTTTGCGTGGAATTTTTGTGTTTTTCCTGTATTATTTAGTATTAAATAAATCGATTATTTTTTTTTATTAAAGTCAACTGCTTATCTGGGCCTTAAGCTCCCAAAATAAAATGTAATATAAAGAAAAAAGTTTCTCCTCCTCCCTCAGAAAAAAGGAAGAAACTCAACCCTGGGAACATTATAACATGGTTGTATTGCTCGTTATTATTGCCATCTGATAAGTGTTAATCACAGTAATTAAAAAATAAATAACGCAATTATATTATTTGATAAAGATTTTGTGTGGGTTGAGTGGCCATTTTTCGAGTTTGGTTTGTGTTTGCTTCTTCCCAAGGTTACGCTATCATGCTTTAGGAGTCTCATTTTTTTATTTTTGGATTTCCGCTGTTTATTTTTTTTTTAGACTGATAAACAAGCTTGGCCGTCTTTTTTTGCAATCTCTCAAGGCGCATGATGCAATCTCCGAAGATCGTTATTTGCTGAATCCGAAAACATTTTTCGCTTGCATTATTTTTACGTACATTTTCTTTTATTCAATTAACTGGATGGCATAAATTGTTTTGTGTGTGTATGTATATGTGTGTGTGTCTCTATACCATTGTGCCATAAAGCCTAATGGAACGTGTTCACCGCATCTACGTGTTCGGGGTCTGGCTTGCTGAAAAGATGAACGCACTCATACGTCTCTTGAATGATTATCACATTCCAGGCTTGTGTAGGAAATGGAATATTTATACAGGAGAGCTGTAGAGAGGGGGGATCTATTAAGAGACTCCCTGCCGCAGTGCCCTCACTTAGCCATGAGGGTACTATGCGCCAGCGCTTTAATATATGTCATGTGCTGTGGCTACTTCTTGCCGATAAATGACTGTTGTTACTCCGGTAATCAGTCTATGTCAGAGCAATTACTTAAAATCATCCATCCTAGTTGTTTGCACCATCCACATCACACTGTGCAGAACAATGCAAGTGACAATTCGAGCACTACAGATGGAATTACCAGAGCTTGCGCATTGTCTGAGTGACATGCCAGCAGGGAGAGGGGAAGAACCCCTCCATCTAGAGGTGCAACCAGCTTGTAGCAAACAAGTTCAGAAGAAGTTGACAGGAAGAAATGCTAATTTTTCCTTCAGCCATTTCAAGTTCATGGGTTGCTTATTTTTTGCTTTTCTGCTAAATACATTTTGTATGCCTTGATTTTAAGTACAAATATATATATGCCATTACTGAAGTGCTACTGAAATGTGGGGCACGACTGATGCGAAATCTACGTAAAAATACTGAAAAACATCTTCATTCTTTAGCAATTTTTTTATGGTGGTATTTACGTGCATAGGTAAAGTCCGTGGAGAAAATCTCCTTGTTTTATTATTCTGCTATTCATGTACAGTTGTTTCAGCTTTAAGTCAAATTATTATTAGTCATTAAAAGAGCACTATAGTGAAAAAATGGCCTTATGATAAAAATCCAAATAAATATGCTGCATGGCGGAAGGAGAGGTCACTTATACATCTGACATCAAGTATTATACAGCCAGGCTTGTTTTTTTAATTTTAATGGAAGGAAGACAAAATCAGGCTCTGTCACCCCTGAGAGACTAAACCTGTCATCCATGGATGTTATTCCTACCAGGAGAGAATAAAACAGAAGGTTGGTGTGAGTTTTATTCAGTGCAGGTGTACAAGTGACCCCTCCTCTCATTAGCCAATGTGTTTTTATAGATTTTTAATATTACACAATATTAGTGCTTCTTTAACTGTATTAGATGATTTGATAAGCTTCTGGTAATGCTATGTGCTAATGTCATAATATTATTTTATTTCACATGCATTAATAAGGGAATGTCATCTAAAACACAGAACAGTAATGCACCAGTATCCTCTAGGAATGTAGCAGACAACACATGGAGCTCAGAGCATCTGATTTGTATTGTACTTAAACAGAGGTGTAGCTAGACTTTCTGTCTTCCGGGGAAAAGATTCGGAATGGTGCCCTCCTCCTTTCTCGTCAGGGCATATTTTGGAGAATAGGGGTAAAAATAATGACCATTAGGAATGATTGTATGACAGCAGAGAATCTAGGACCTTTCATGGCTTCTGACTCTGACGCCAATTATAGCTGCAGCTGCACCAGAGTCCCATAAGGAGGATTGTGGCAGTAAGGTAAGACCCAAAATGTAGAGCAGAATTCAAGCAGATTCCACCCTGGACCCAATAATTAATATGCAGAGAACTAGGGGATCCGAGCCCAACAAACTAAATAGAGAAAAACGGTGAAAAACCCAGTCATTAAAAAGGAGCAACCACCAGCCTATAGTACTAGTCTATACGTGTGCAGTGCCAGTGGTCTCCCTCTAAGCAGCACATCCCAAGTTGGAATGCCTGCGGGGTGCTTGCCACTCCCCTTCCATGCCACGCATTATTATGCAAAGCATAGAAAGCTGATTGGAAATGGTAACTATACTGAGGGGTTTTGCACAGTGGGTATCCCAAATCAGGCTTTCCCTAAAAAAGTAGAGAGAAAATCCCAGGGTTTGTTCCTCTTTAAATGTGTCCAAAAATCAAAATAGACTCTTGGTCCAATAAATGTGTCCTGGGGCATCCCAGTTATGGATGGAGCAATTTTCCTTCTTTAATGTGAGCCAACAGTTATATTTGATTCTTGGTCACACAAAACATTGCTGATCTGTAGTGGAGGGGTGTTATCCCAGTGGGTGACCAAATTTTAACCCTTATTTGCCATACCTTTCCCGGCACTTGGTCCAAAAAACAACCCAGCACCAGGTTCCTGATCCCCTTAGAGACAAAGGGAGACAGACTCCTTAGTCAGCCAATCCTTGCACAGCAGTCACACTGCTGCTGCCCTGATTGACTTTCTAAGCAATCAGTTACAGTCAGTCTAGCAGCTAAAAACGGTGCTGCTCTTGGCTGGGAGTGTGCTCAGTAGGGGAGCATTCTTTTTGCTTTAAATAGCCAAATCAGGTCCAGCACTTGGTAATAGATGGACTAAAAAAAATCAGATCACCGCTGGTGCGCCTGTGTGCGCACTCAGCCATGAATCGTGCATCTAAGTGCATGCGGGATCATGTGTGCTCCACCTGAGCACCGACCATAAATCGACCCTATTGTTGCCACTGTTACTTTTAAACAGTAGGAAACATTTAGGACAAGGCTATATGTGGCAATATTTAGTCATGCTAATGGTAATTCATGGGTATTGATGGTGTATTGTTCCTTTAAAGTGGACCATCACCCTCGGGTGATCGGCCCGGGAATCTATAAGATTCCCGTGCCGATCACCTCCCTCCCCGCGGGACATCCGAGATCGGGATGTCCCGCGGGGTGAAACCCCCCCAAAACCCCCAAACCCCCTTACCTTAGCTCAGCCTCCCTCGCGCCCACGCCTGTGAATGGCCGGCGCGGGCGCGTGCGCGTCAAGAGGGACGCGCGGGAGGCGGCGGCGGAGGAGCCACGGACAAGCGGCTGTCAAATCGCTTGTCCGTCGGCGCTGGGAGCGGGGAGAGGTGAGTTTTTAGGGTGATCGTGGGGGTTTCACACAGCGGGGCACCCCGATCGGGGGTGCCCCACCGAAGTGGACCAAGACCCAGGATAGTCAAAATCCTGGGTGTTGGTCCACTTTAAGGCACTGTTGCTTAAACTGGACCAACAGCTTGGCACAGTTGGAAAAGAAAGCTCCCCAAAACTCACGCATGATACTGAAGCATTGTCAGCGCTTACATTTGCTCCTGCATCCATTCAAAGGTAAACTGCCTCCTCGATGATTTTCTAGTGGTAGTAGCCATTTTGGAGCTTCTCTCTCAGCATCTCAGCCATGTTGCTGCCTGAATTCAACTGACATAATTGACAATGCGGAGTAGGAAACCCAGCAGCACAGTTTGTACGTGGCCTCCAGATCAGCAAGCCATAATTTTCTTTTCAAAATTTACCGCATCAGTTTTTGTTGTGTTGGTCTGGTTTAAGTCATATTTGACTGTTGGTCCACTTTAAGGGAGGTTGACCCATTAGAGAGCCCTTCAAAACACGAAGAGGGCATTGGAGCATGCTGGGACACCTGGAGCCATGGCAATACCATCCTCTGATCTTGGCCTTCTCAAATTCTTAGTGCAATTGCTCTGAATAAGACTGAATTGAAATCAATATTTTATTTTTAGTGTATAAAGCAGCATCTTGGAACCTTAATAGCACAACTATATGGTTGAAGCTTTTATTTTTATATCTTTTTGAAGACATTTAAAATGATAAAAAAAATAATTAACAGGAAATGGCAGTTATTAGCAAAAGATACAAACACCTTGCCAGGAAAATACTAATGCCTGTGCAGTGGGAGCAGAGAAGGGTGTGTTTTTATGGGCAACTATAAGAGCATCCGAATCCGAGGAACAAATTCCAGTATAGCGAGTCCCAGGTTTTGTTTTGCTTTAACAAAAACAAAAGCAATAAACAGAACAAAGCTTCTGATTGGCGGGGGGAGGAGGGCTGGTATCCTGATTGGTGATGTGAAGGACAGAAAATCGTAGCCCACACTCAGGTCAAGTACAAATTTATTTCTTTGGAGACTCCGGATCAGTGAAGAGGGGCCACTGAGGCTTCTCTTATTAGCTGGTAATCACCCATATCACATATGACAGGTAATGTGTAATGTGCAAGAACAGTTCACAATAGCCACAGGCTAATAGGACCCTTTGCAGTCTTCTATCACCCCACTTCAATGCAGTACAGGGCACCTCTTGCCTGGGGGGGGGGTTCAGACACCAAAAGGATACAGTCCAACAGGGTGTCAAGGCCACTCCCACAAGTTTGATATACCCCTTGGAAGGCCAGAGCTAGGGAGGCCTTGGTAGGGAATCCAGGGTAGGGCCCACTCAGCCGGTTAGTGACCTGAGGGGATGTCAGACTGTCTATCCGGTGGGCACCGCAATGGCACTGCAGGAGCGCTTCAGAGAGCTTTTGGAATACTGGCATTTCAATTCATTTTTTAAATAATAATGACATTTTTTACTTTTTTGGGAGGCGGACAGGTCCCAGCACCGACCGGGGATTATCAGCCCTCCCAGGCTGTGGACCTCGGAAAGAAAGGTATGGGCATAGGGGATAAAGGTTTTCCAACAGTGGCTCCGTGGCTGTTTACTGGGTCCTCAGGTTCATCCTTAGGTGGCTAAAAGGGGGTAGAGCAGATGTTGTTTCCTTCCTGTCCAATGTCGCAGGGGAAGTCTAGCCACCACTCAGGCCTGGTTTCATTTACTGTGTGGTCTGTTGCCTCCCACAGACATTCTTAGATTTCTGAGTCACATCCACACTCACACTCCTCACTCCTTCACCTCCTACCTCTTTATATACCCCACCCTCCTTCCATGGCCATGTCCACGGGGCAGCTACAGCTGAGGGGACACTCCATTGCCCTGACTCATTACAGTGATGCCACCAAAAGCAAACCCAGTCCCCAAAATGCATACGGTCCTCCCTCTTCCGTGACCACCAGGGTCCAATAAGTGTCTGTCTGTCCTTGTGGCAAACACATTTGAATGCTGGCATTGACTGAGGTCCTGCAATTGTCAGCCAGTCAATTGGATCTAGGAAGCGGTTAATATCTGGGGACTGGTCTTGCGAGGGGGAGGGGGCCTATGCATATTTAGTCAGAAGCAGCAGTGATGTCTTGACATAGAGGCTTATTCATTACTAACGCCAGGTATTGGCAGATGAGCGTCTGTATAGCGGCGCTTAGAACGACTGCTAGTAGACGCTGTAAGCAGCTATCGGGCGCTGTAACAGAGCACCTCAGTCGCTATAGTAATCTGGCCAGCATTGATGAATGTGATGTATGTTGTGCGATCTAACACCAGTACAGCGCTGCAGGGAGCGAAAGGTAGTGCCAGCTCAGTGTGACCGACTCTCGGCGCTCCACACCATACTTATCAAAAAGGACACACAAACAGCGTCTGCGATTTAAATCTGGACGCTATAGCATAGAGCGCCAGACGCTGTGTGATTAAAGTCTGTTTATGAACACATATCCACCTGTAACAAAGCGAAAACACATAGAATTACATTGTTTTAACACTGTGACAATGACACTTTAGTGCCAGACCTGTAATGACAATTCTGCATACAAATATAAAAAGTCTAAAAAGTTTCTAAAAGTGTTTGTTTGCAGCCAGGAGAGGTCACAAAAACACGCTGTTTAAACACAAGCAAATGAACATCCATTTAAATATTTGGGACACTGAGCGAAAGGTAATACCTGACGCTCGGGAAGCTAGAGCGCCAGCGCTATACGCTGTGCCGGCTGTAATAATACGCTACATGGCTCTGTTAGAGGCGCTCACCAGATTCTCTTTCATAAATGTGGCTTTGCGTACAGTGCCCGGCGTTCACCCGGCGAGGCACTACCTGGCGCTATCCCTTCTTAAATAACCCCCATAGATGGTATGGAACCACTTTAAGGAGACAGACAACCTTGGTGCTAGATTAAATGCCAATGTCCATTTCCATCTGTATTCCACAGCACAAAGACTGTGCAGAAAGCATTGCCATTTCTGGAATATAAGGGGGGAAGGTTTGGGGGCTCTACTTTTGTCATCACCCTCAGGATCATTTCTATAATAATAACTAGAGTGGAGCGAACGTCTCAAAAATTCGATTCGGGCGATTCGCTGAATTTCTCAAAGAAATTCGGGTTCGTCCGAATCGAACTTTAGCGAATCGCTCATCTCTGGTGGGAGCGGGGAGGCCGGCTGCGCTGTCAGCGGACGGCGAAAGCCGGCTTCCGCCGCCCGCTGACAGCGCAGCCGGCCTCCCCGCTCCCACCAAGCCCTGAAATGGAAAAAAAATGCCGGCATGGTGGGAGTGGGGAGGCTGGCTGCGCTGTCATCAGAGGACGCGTCATCAGAGGAAGCCGGCTTCCTCTGATGACATGTCCTCTGATGACAGCTGACAGCGCAGCCGGTCTCCCCGCTCCCACCATGCCGGCATTTTTTTTTTTAATTTCAGGGAAAATTCGGTCAGCATGAACCACTAAAAATTCGGGTTCGTGCTGAATCGAATTTACCCTGAAATTCGGAGTGAATTCAGGTTCGTTAGAACCGATTCGCTCATCCCTAATAATAACTAATGTTAACGCCAACACCACTGAGTGTACCTTACACTGCGTAGTGCTTACATTTAAAATAAAAGAAATAATCCTGGATGTCAGTGTTGTGGTCAAAACACCAAGAATATGTTCTGTCTCAACATATTGTCGTGAATGAATGGTGATGGCCAAATGTATATCCTGTGAAAGTATAGCCCTAGCACTGCATTGTGTAATCCTGGCAGGACAGGGGGTTACAAGAAAGAAAGACCCATTACCTCTCCCACAATCCTGCGCCATTATCCTTGCGCTTTGGTTCCTAGGCTCCACCATCTTGAAAGAAATCATATATATACACACACACACACACACACACACACACACACACACACAAACACACACAAACACACACACACACAAACACACACTAAATGCTGTTGCTAGGAGACCAAAACACTAGCATGCTCTTAATCTCAGTTGCTTCCCCATTATGGTCACCTCACTGATTACAGGCCAGCGGATTTCCCTATTCAATGAATGGACTGAGCCAGCCAGCATCACACAGGCAATTTTCATTTTTATATGTAAAAGTAAGAAATATATTTTTTCTATACTATTACTGTATTATTTGTATCCATGGTCTAAGCTATTGTGTGGCTATTAAATTATGCATTTTTTTTATAAATAACCTTTAAGAGGCCCTAGAGCCTGTTCAAAAATCAATGTTAAAAGAAATTTGTTGTAGGCACAAAGACTAGAGAGGGTCTGAGAGGTAAGTGCCAGGTAATGTAACTGGTTCTAAATCTGGCGCTACTCCAAGTATAAAAGGCAATTTAGTTAAAGCAGACCTTCACCATGATATATTGAAAAGACCAAACCCTTAAAAAATGATTCCCAACATCTAAAGTTAATATATTTTAAGTTTTTAGTCACTTACTTATTATTCTTTCCCCCACTGGGCTGCAACTCTGTTCAGGACTTTAGGATATGGGCACCGTCATCTTGCCTCAGAAGCATCACACTTAATGAGGAGAGGAGAGTGGGGATAAAGTACAGGGGGCCGGGTTATAGCTGTGCTTTGCTCAGACAGAGCAGAGCTGGGGTCAGGAAAAGGTCAGCAATCCCAGAATGCAGAGCAGCACAGTCAGAAGGCACTTCCTGTTTGCAGGCTGCCTGATGTTACATGAACCGCCATCTTGGATGTCTAAAGGCTCATAACATGCAGTAGATGCAGGTAGGATGATTTTTAATGTGAGCAATCTGTATGTACAGGGTGTGGGAAACATATAAGATAAACTCTTATTCAGAGTGAAGGACCGCTTTAAGTACTTACAGTATCTGCCCTCGATCAGACCCTTGATTTTCTGTATTCATGACCACCTTGTTTTATAACTGAATGGTGGACCTACAAAGAAGCAGGAAAGAGACAGACAAGCAAAGCAGGAAACAGCTATCCTCCCCTGTACACACAAGCATTGGTATGTCCAACACAGTCTGACGCAAGAGGAGTGGAGTCCACCTCTCAATGCTAAAAAAGGTGGTCATGTATAAATAAAACCCAGGGACTGGGCTACAGGAATGGGGCTAAATATTAAATCTCGAGATAAACAATATTTACCTGACGTCCAGCATGCTATTATTTTTTGTTTTTTTGGGGGGGCAGATTTGGTTATTGTATGCTTGAGCACAAATATGAATGTGACAGGCTGCCCTAATCACGGAGCAAGGGGAGGTTGGTTTAGGTTCCATGCTCAAGAGCAAGGCACTTTAATCATGTCCCAGCCAGGAACTGGTCACAAGATCATTTCCTTACCTCCAGGTCATGACTGTCCCTGCAGGTGGAAACACTGCTATTCTCCTGCTATTCCAACCAGCTGCCAATGTGCTTATAAGGCAAAAAGAGATGATTTGCAATTTCCTCAAATACTGCTAAAATTCCTGATAGTCTTGATCTGTATGTGCCATGTAAATACTTTGTTTTAAGAAAGTGCTCTTTACCTCTGTACCAGTTCACAGGGCAGGAGGGGCTGGTAAGTCATTTTTTTAATTTCTAAGGGTTAAACGCTTAAATGTTTAGTAGGGCTCCCCTATCAAAGTAAGTCCAGCCCGGGCACCAGCTATGGGGGCTAGTAGACCAGGGTGAGGAGGCCAAGTGGCTGCCCACCAGCCCTGGAGGCTACCAAAGACCCCTTACCAAGAACATGTAAAAAAACACACCACACAAATAAAAAAAGATTTTTTTAATTTTCTTCTCCAGCTTCTTATTATCTATCACCAAACTCACTGGTGTCCCAAGTCTGGCCACCGACCATCTCTCGGCTTCCACCAATCTCTCCAGCTTCTGACACCTCACTCCCCACTGCAGGGAGGGGCATTTATACTGGCAGAGTGAGCTCACTCACCTGTATACATAGCCCCTCCCTGCGGTGGGGGGGCGAAGTGGGGGGTAAGAAGTGCCCTTTACTCTGCCAGCTTTAACCTCAAAACAGACCTGAGTAAGTACATACCGTACCACTTTAACTATTACTTAGGCTTGCAAAGTTCATTGGGCATCCCAAAAAAAGGGGGCCCTACTTTGTTGATATAAAAACAAAGTAGGGCTACCCTATCAAATTAAATCCAGCCTGGGCACCAGCTATGGGGGCTAGTAGACCAGGGTGAGGAGGCCAAGTAGCCATGGGGGCTACCAAAGTCCCCTTACCAAGAACATGTAAAAAAACACACCACACAATTAAAAAAGTATTTTATTATTTTCATCTCCAGCTACTTACCTCCTATCCATCGCCAAACTCACTGGTGTCCCAAGTCTGGCTTCCACCGATCTCTCCGGCTTCCACCAATCTCTCCGGCTTCTGACACCTCACTCCCCACTGCAGTTGGGGGCCTTTTATACCATCAGAGTGAGCTCACTCACCTGTATACATAGCCCCTCCCTGCAGCGGGGGGGGCAAAGTGGTCGGTAAGTAGGGCCCTTTTCTCTACCAGTTTCAACCTCAAGACAGTACATACCATACCACTTGAATTATTACTTAGGCTTGCAAAGTTCACTGGGCATCCCAAAAAGGGGAGCCCTACTTTTTTGATATAGAAACAAAGTAGGGCTCCCCTATCAAAGTAAATCCAGCCCAGGCACCAGCTATGGGGGGCTAGTAGACCAGGGTGAGGAGGCCAAGCAGCCGCCCCCGAGCCATGAGGGCTACCAAAGACCCCTTACCAAAGAACATGTGAAAAAACACACCACACAAATAAAAAAGTATTTTATTAATTTCTTCTCCAGCTACTTACCTCCTATCGCCAAACTCACTGGTGTCCCAAGTCTAGCCTCCGCCAATCTCTCCAGCTTCTGACATCTCACTCCCCACTGCTGGGAGGGGCCTTTTTATACTGACAGAGGGAGCTCACTCACCTGTATACATAGCCCCTCCCTGCAGTGGGGGGCGAAGTGGTCGGTGAGTAGCACTCTTTACTCTAACAGCTTCAACCTCAAGACGGTCCTGAGTAAGTACATACTGTACCATTTGAATTATTATTTAGGCCTGCAAAGGTCATTGGGCATCCCAAAAGAGTGCAGTGCATGTGCGGTATCGGCCAGCGCCGGGTGGCATCCCACAATACCATTACAAATGAAGTATCTGAAATGCCTTTAGGGAGGTTTTCTAACCCTGACCCAGTGACACAGTTTCATGGAGAGCTTAGCGGCTCGATTAGCGGCTCGTTAATTAGCTGAGCGCGTCGCCTGGGGCTTTCCTTTCCAGTCGCCATGTCGGGGATGCACTTTAGCTTTATGACATAACAAATGAAACAAACAGAAGGCACTTCAGGTAAGAACTTTGTGTGAAGCCCCGTGGGAGTAAATATCATGATATTATAGTCTCCTCGCATGCAGATTTCAGGCTATTTTATTTTGTGTGTGTGTTAAAAGTAAATGTTTTCCAAACAGCTCGCACACAGAGATGTTGGCTAACTCCCTGCGTGTTAATTTCCCAAGACCTTGCAAATACCGTTTGCACTAACAGTAGCAAACACAACAACAATATGGTAATGGAAGATAACACACAGCTAAAATTAGGCATGCAGGAGAAAAAAAAAAAAAAACTATAACTTAGGAAAGCTGTTGTAAGACAGAGAGAGTCTGGAAGGCGTCCAAATAAATGCACAGGATCGGCAGCGAGCTATTTAAGTCTTACTGCTGGCGATGGAGTATTTATAAACCATGGAAAGCTGTTTTATATTCCTCTGCCTCCAGCGCACGCAGCCTCATGAATCACTTTTTGGGGCTGCCTGCAGAGTCTCTCCAGCATAAGAGCATCAGCCACTTCTGGAGACATTTCCGTGACAATGCTTATTATGTGTTTATATGCCGCGGTGGCCCACTTAAAGAAAAACTCTACTTCCAGTTAAATGAAGCAACCTTTAAATATTATTATTGCTGTTATATTTAAAGTGGACCAAAACCCACCCTGGAGTCTATGAGACTCCAGAGCAAGAATACTCGCCCCTGGGGGATCCAGAGGTAAGGAGAGCAGAAGTGAGGTGTGGTGAGATATGGGGGGTTATTTAAGAAGGGATAGCGTCAGGTAGCGCCTGGTTAATGAGAGGTAGCGACAGATAGCGACTGGTCAACGCCAGACACGGCACGCAATTACACATTTATCAAGCAGAATCTGTTTAGCGACTGGGATAGCGGCATGTAGCGTCTGATTCATCATTTTCAAAGCCTCTGCGAACAGCGCCAGCGTTCAGCCTTGCACAGCGCCAGGTATGACCTCTCGCTACCTGGCGCTCCCCCATACATTTCAATGGACGAACCTTTTCTTCTCTTTAAACAGGTTTTTTTTTTTTCCCCAAAAATCACAAATAATTCTGTGACCTCTTCTCACATTGAAAAAGCAGTTTTTTTCAAATTTTTTACATTTTTTAAATATTTCTTCAGAAATGACATTACTGGTCTGCCATTAAAGTGTTCATGTTACAATGTTGCTACAATGTAATTCCATATGCTTTTGCTTTGTTACTAGTTGATAGATGCTTGAAAACAGACTTTAAACACACCGCCTCCTGCGCTATGGGCTACAAACAAATATTTTTCAGCGCCAGAGATTTGTGAGGCTGTTTTTTTGCTGAATATGGTGTGAGTCGGTCGCTATGAGCAGTCGCTAACATGCGCTCCCATACAGCGCTGTACTGGTCAAATAGCGACTCCTCACAATGTATTCAACAATACTGAACAGCGACTGAGTCGCTATAAAGTAGCGGGCGCTCTGAAAATGCCTGCTACAGACGCTCATCTGTCGCTACCTGCCGCTAATGATGAATCAGCCTCCCGGTCTCAGGTGAGGTAATCAAAGGTGATGTTGGAGATGAGAGAAGGTGATGTGGGCGGAAGTGAGGTGATCAGTGGAGCACCCATGATTTTGCCTTGGGGGGGATGCAGGCCAGAAAAAGGCATGGCCATGGAGGGGTGTGGCCCGAAAGAGGTGTGGCACCACCTCGCAAGAAGGGTTATAACATGAGATGGGATGCATAGTACCATCAAACACAGGAAAATCTGATTAGCACTGGAACACATTAACACAGGAACCCGAGAGGCAGATGAGAACTGACTTCAGTCTTTATTCTCTCTTTACAAGCCCTGAGTATGCTTCCTGGTCAAGGCTGTATTTACCATTAGGCAACCCTAGGCACGTGCCCAGGGTGGCAACCTGGAAGGGGGAAAAGGGGCTGCCCTTACTACCGTAGTAAAGAAAAGAAATCAAAAATCATGTGGCCAGAACATTAATGCCTCCTAACAAACACCCCCAGCCACAGAAGGATGCAGAGTGTATGTGAGTGAAAGGGGGGTGCAATGGGTTGAACATAGGATCAGAGCATCTCCCCTCCCCTGGTTTGGTCATGTGACTCCTGTATGTCAGAATGCAGTAAAAGATGGAACATGCTTGTCTGATTCTCTGCATTTCCCCCTGCCTCTCCCTCCTACACACACATATGGGTTGATTCAAAGAAACATGTAACAGCTTGGATTTGGGTGCCGATCATCCTATTTTTCACGTCCGCTCGTGCGTTCGTATGAACTTGCGAGTGATTCTATAAGCAAATACGTTTCTATCCTAAAATGTACGTCCGTTCGTATGGCAGTTCGGGAATCAGACCTATGTCAGTTTCCATCCTGAATTTTCCGTTTCATTTCTCAGGTTGCAACATTGGTTTTGCCCTTTTTCCTTTTTTGTCTGGACGTAAATCCTTCTGATCTTGCGGCTGCGCACTACAAACTTAGCTCATTAAAGTGCATTCTAAATATTTGGTCTTATTTTTCTTTATTTCATTCATTTTGTAGAAACCAACCATTAATGAATGCATTTGCATAATAAAATCTTACTTTGTTTAATTTTTAGTTAACTTGCATTTTTTACTTGTTGATTTAATTTTAATATTTTGGCTTCAAATGGTACAACTTAAATTTTTTGTGTGTGGTTACCCACACCCTCTACATACAGATTGCTCTCAAATATTAAAAAACACCCAGCAACTTCTGCATGTTATGAGTCTAGAAACAGCCAAGATGGCGACTCAGGTATTCTCGGGCAGCCTGCAAACAGAAAGGGCCTTGTGACTGTCCGTGCCCCCAGCTCTGGGGGCAAAATACAGCAGTAACCCACATCCTGCACTTTATCCCGCTCTCCTCTCCTCAGTAAGTGTGATGCATCTGACCAAAGATGTGCTTAAATAATTAAACAAAGCAAAGGTAAACAACTACACCAATAAATGCTATCTAAAAATATTATTCTAGTACATCAATTTAAAAATAAATAACAAAGGACATAAGTTTCTTTAATTAACGCAAATATATTGCAAAATAAAGGTTTACATGCAAAGGACTAATTAAGGTCCACATTAAAATGCTTTTATAAGGCATACATGAATGTATTAAATCAGGCATGCATTGCCATACAATTAATGGCCTCGGCCATGCTGATACATGCAGTTCATTGGAGCACAAGACGCGCAGACTCCTCCACATAGCCAAAAAACCTGTTCACGAACAGCAATCCGGCTGCTAAAAGGTGTCGGCTGTGGCTTTCTTTAAAAACGCGTTTAGAGGTTTCTCTGAATCACACCTAAACACATCCAATTATCCTAAGTTTTACGTTTTGATCGTAAGTTTTAGGATTTGATCCTAAGTTTTACGTTTTGATCCTAAAATTTACGAACGCACTGCCGCTGATCGTAAGAGCATATACGCATTCGTACGTAGGCTCGTGCGAGTCGGGAATGGCCAAAAAAACAGGAAAAAATGACAAACACCCACCCAAACTTACGATTCTCGATACGAAATCAATTAACTTTTGCTCTTTGAATCGAGGGGATATTCTGCATCTAGCTCATTGCACCCTTTCTCCCTACACACTTTTTTTATATGGACCGTGACCTAACTTAAAAAAAGGGGGTGCAAGCAATTGAAGTGCCTAGGGCAACATGAACACCAAATACGGCCCTGTTCCTGGTGCAAATCAAGGCCGACATGACCCAGTCCATTATGGGTTGTCCCAGAGGAAAGCCACTTTCTTGTACCTTTCTTGGTCCTGATTAAAGCAGGCGAAAAGCCAGGTAACTTGGCTCTGGTGTCTAATAGACTGTGGGGCCTGGTTATAGCTTGTCCTTCGTTTGGGCTGATACTTTGATTTTGCGATTGAGGCTTAAATGGCTGTCGACGAACACATGCTGGGGGGAGGGAGCGTATATGCCTCTGGGTGCTGCAGCAATAACTCCAGGGCAGGCATACTCGCTCTCCCTGGGGCATCCAGATTCAGGATGCCCCCTGCTGTGTCAAACCTCCCAGGTTGCCCCAAAACGTACCTTCTTTCCCGGTCCAATGGCACATGTGCAAGCAGCGGCCGCATCCCTGCTATATCTTTAGCCCATTTGTGGGTGGCCGGCGTGGACATGCTCCCTGTTAGAGGGTAGTGGGGGATGCGGCTGTCAGTGCGCTCGGATCCGCTCGCCTTTGATGAGCTCTTGGATGAAGTGGCGGACGCGGATCCAAATGTGCTAATCGGACGAGAGGGCTGCGCATGCGCAGGGACCAAGGCAGCCTGGGGGGTTTCCCACAGCGGGGAGCCACCAATTGGGGTGCCTAGGGGGCAAGGACCAAAACCCAGGGTAGTCAAAATCCTGGGTTTTGTCCTGGCTAAGTGTAAAAACAAATAATTTCGCATACCTTCCATGCTGATGATGAGCTGCTGAATAAAGCTGTGGTTGCTGGGATTCACCCCCTTTTCTGTAGCTCAGCCCCTAAATTTAAAGCAGAACAAAACCCGTGAATTTGACTTTCTGGGGTTTTGTTCTGTTCCCCCTGCCAGCTGTCTGCCATGTCATCTGACAAATTACTCTCACTGACTGTAATGGGGAGTGTGCGTTGCCTCCATGGTGGCGCGCTTCCATCTCAGAATAGCTGGGGCAGCCACATGTGCGCTGTGGCATTCCCTGCATCCTTAGGCTATGCTATTCAGATAGGCTGGGGCAGGAGTGCGCACATTCCACATTGAAAACAAGCATGCCCAGCCCTGTGTGTACAGGGCTCACATCTCTCTTCTGGTAGAACCTGGTGTACAGATTTGCTGTACAGTGGCCAGTAGCAACAGATTTCAGATAGTGAAACAGTTTCCATAAAGCAATCATTTGCTAACTAAAAAAAAAAAAAATACAGGATCAGCTTAGCACCTTAAAGCGGAACAAGACCCAATTTGGAACACTCCCGCTACAAGGTAGCCGCCGCTACAGGGATGGTGGGGATGTGGCCGCTGGCGATCACAGTGTTGTAAGAGACAGTGGTAAAGATGAGTTTACCGGCAACCCTGGGGGTTTCATACAGCTGGTCATCCCGATTTAGGATGCCCCGTGAACCATCCAGCGATGCTGCTTTATGGATAATCTTTTTTGGCACACAAAAAAATTCCATTGAAGGTGGAACTGTAATAAAATGAAAACAACTTTTCATTTGTTAACTTAGGCCACGCCCCCTCATTGAGGGATGGATAGGAGATAGGGTTACAACAATATAAACACTTTGTATAGGCTGTTGAGGGGCACATGCCAGGAGGAGGGAGCGTATATGCCGCAGGGTGCTGCAGCAATTATAAGAGCACTCCAGTGCTTACATCATTGCCAGAGTGACATGTACGCCCCCTCTGCCCTGCATGCATCTGCTGGCCATGATTGAAGTCTAAACAGGGAGGCCACTTATGTGCCATGATATCGCTGGATAAAGATATTAGACGATCGGTGGAATTTAACACAGAGGGGCAATCAGAAATCAGGATGCCCCATAGTATAGGGCCAAACCCTGAGGAAGGTTAAAATCCTAGGGAATCCCCCTGTGCATAACCTGACTGCAAACTTGATATGTGTCATGGTTACCCGCCTGCATATGCATTCCCTTGCTGCTAGGGGGCCATATGGGTTTAGTGGCCCCTAAGGGTGCTGATATGTATAGCCCAATGCCTTCCTGGCAAATCAGATTGGGAACTCATGGTTACATACAGCAGTGAGCCGGTGCCTGGTGCCCAGGGAATGTGGAAGCAGGTGAGTACCACTGCCCTGTATACATCTTGCTGTACATTTATGCACAGCTCAGCTCATGCTGTTTTCTTCTGCTGGCCACAATGACACCCTTGTTCCCCCCTGCAGCCACATTTACACTCTCTGCCTATCTCCTACAATCTCTTTCTCTGTCCTGCTCCCCAATCTCCGTCCTGCTCCCCCTGTCTCTATCCTGCTCTCCAATCTCTGTCGTGCTCCATTATCTCCACCCTGCTCACCAATCTCCACCCTGATCCCCAATCTCTAGCCTGCTCCTCAATCTCTGTCTTGCTCCCCCATCTCTGCCCTGCTCCCCAATCTCTGCCCTGCTCCCCAATCTCTGTCCTACTCCACTATCTCTACCCTGCTCACCAATCTCCATCCTGCTCTCCAATCTCTGTCCTGCTCCCCAATCTTTGTCCTGCTCCCCAATCTTTGTCCTGCTCCCCAATCTTTGTCCTGCTCCCCCATCTCTGTCCTGCTCCACCATCTCTGTCCTACGCCACTATCTCTACCATGCTCACCAATCTCCATCCTGCTATCCAATCTCTGTCCTGCTCCCCAATCTTTGTCCTGCTACCCAATCTCTGTCCTGCTCCCCCATCTCTGTCCTGCTCCACCATCTCTACCCTGCTCACCAATCTCCATCCTGCTCCCCAATCTCTGTCCTGCTCCACCATTTCTGTCCTGCTCCACCATCTCTACCCTGCTCCACCATCTCTACCCTGCTTACTAATCTCCACCCTGCTCAATCTCCGTCCACCTCCATCCGCCCACCCTTCATCCGGCACTCAGATTTAAAAACGTAAAAAAACGTAAATGTCGTTGCGGCCGCCAGCTAGCGTCTTATTTAACGCTAGCACTTAAAAGGATGCATCGCCAGGCGCTCTTGTTAAAGCAGTGCCAGTTGTAACCTGGCTCTTGTCACGATAAACTTACCTCCTGTCTGGTCCCTCAGTGTCCGCAGGCTGCACAGGCTCGGATAGTCGGCGGAGACTCCTTCTGCCCGGCAGCCAGCTCGAGCAGAGTTGCCTCGAGCACCGCCGAGCGAGCCCGCCTCCTCCTATCCTCGCTGCTTCTGTGCTCGTGCCCATGCGCATGCGCAAGCACAGCTTTCTTATGCTCTCCGGTGGCGCTGCAGACAGTGTGCCCACCGAAGGATTAGTTAAAGGGCCAATGAGCCCTAATATTACCAGTGGGTGTAATGCCCTAATGATGTATTGGGCAATCAGCCCATGGGTTGTTAGCTGGGCCAATGAGCCCGAATGTCCCCCCCCCCGGCCAATCCTGTTAATTCCCGTCCATTAAAGGTTTTCCCTACACACTGTCTCACTGCCCGTGATAGCGTGCTGTTGGGTGTGATAGTACCTGTGATTGTTGTTAGTTTCCATTGTCGACCTCGTTAGGGATGAGCGAATCGGTTCTAACGAACCTGAATTCGCTCCGAATTTCAGGGAAAATTCGATTCAGCACGAACCCGAATTTTTAGTGGTTTGTGCTGACCGAATTTTCCCTGAAATTAAAAAAAAAATGCCGGCATGGTGGGAGCGGGGAGATCGGCTGCGCTGTCAGCGGGCGGTGGAAGCCGGCTTCCGCCGCCCGCTGACAGCGCAGCCGGCCTCCCCGCTCCCACCATACAGCAAACACTTACCGGCATGGTGGGAGCGGGGAGGCCGCTGCGCTGTCAGCTGTTATCAGAGGATGCGTCATCAGAGGAAGCTGGCTTCCTCTGATGACAGCTGACAGCGCAGCCGGCCTCCCCGCTCCCACCATGCCGGTAAGTGTTTGCTGTATAGTGGGAGCGCAGCCGGCCTCCCCGCTCCCACCAGAGATGAGCGATTCGCTAAAGTTCGATTCGGACGAACCCGAATTTCTTTGAGAAATTCGGCGAATCGCCCGAATCGAATTTTTGAGAAGTTCGCTCATCTCTAGACCTCGTCTTACTACTCTGTGACTGTCGCCTGGACCAACACATGTCTGTACCCTGACCACGAACCCGTCTCATCCCTTGTGCTGCGTACCTGTGACCTTCCGGGTTGACCCTTGGCTTCACCTTCAACTCTTCACTTGTCCCTCTCTTTGGTGCTGCGCTTAGTAAGGACTGGTTACTGTGTATGACCCCGGCTTACCCGACGTCGCCCAGTCTTGCCTCTGGTTCATCCATGTTCAGTCCCTGTAAGTTCACAACCTTTGTGCTACGAAGTTCTGGGGACAACCATTTCCGGCGAGGCGTATTAAGTGTCTCGGCAAATGGAGGCTTGGCTATAGGTGGACCTAGCAGTGGAGATTGGGGGTTGTGGACTTACCTAGAAGGCAGGTGTCCCACTGGGCTTGATAGCGCTGTTTCTGAGGACCCCATGGAGCACAATGGGCAGTACTGGATTGAAGTATTTAATGCTTATAGTCAATATTACACATATGTATTTGTGCTTGAAAGCTTTTGTGAGCAAACCCATGCTGCCCCCTCCCCTGCCCCTGTCAGGCTATTTAGCTCTGTCACTTTCTGCTAACTATTGGTACTTTTTTAAAACTTCAAGTGAGGTAATTTTTTTTTTTTAAATATATTATACAAATATTTTTTCTGTAGCCTTATAATGTAGCATTTCATTTTCATGGTTGTTTAATGATAGCTATCCTGTAAAGGAGAAAGTATGGTTGGGTAGGTGACCCCAGGAGGCAGGGAAGTGTCACAGACGATCAGGGCCGGGATCTCCCCAGACAATGCCCAGTGATAAATCAACACAGAGAGCCTCAAACGCCATTTTTCATATCACCCTTCTGAGGATTCTTCTGGAAATATATGATATGTCACTTCAAAGAAAAATCTGCGAACAAAGGAAGATGTTCAGAGCGTCCTTTGATTAAAGGAAAATAACTGTGACAGAGAAGATTCTCAAAAGCAAGACGCTGAAAGCAATGAAAAATGAATTTTTTAAAAAAGATGACATTTTTAGCAAAGGGTTTATGAAATGGAGGAGGACGCTATAAATCCACCCGGATTACATTAAGAAATTAAATAAATCTCCTTTGTCATCAGAATAACTGCTGTCATCTTACTTTTAATCATACTGTATAAAACACAATGCTTGCCGTGCAGAACACAAAAACACTTGGGCCCTTATTTATCAAGGGATAGCACCAGGTAGTGTCTCACTAGCGCCAGGTAGCGCCAGCTATCGGCGGCTACCGACTCCAGCACGCCAGGCGGCGAACACAATCATGCATTTATCACGCTAAATGAGGCTAGCGCCGGCGAGAGCGTCAGCTAGCACGGGATTCATCATGTAGCGGACTGCAACGAACAGCGCCGCTGCTAATCCCATCACAGCGCCAGGTATGACCTCTCGCTCCCTGGCGCTCTCCAATGCATTTCAATGGAGCAATCTTTAAATATTCATATTTAATTTATATTAATGTATTTTTTTTTTTTAAATGTCAAAAATTGTGTGACCACTTCGGCAATGTTAGATTTTTTTTTAAGGTAAATAAATAAAAAATAAAAAATTGTGCAGAATTGATATTACAGGTCTGATATTAATGTATTCATATTACAAAATGTTTAGAAAAACTTGTTTAATTTTTAAATGAACAAATATGGATGTTTGGGGGTTAAAAACTACTTTTAAGCCATCGCCGCCAGCGCTCTGGGGTTTAAACAAGCTTTTCACAGCGCGAGAATGTTTTGAGCGTGATTTGTTAATGAATATGCTGGGAGCCGTTCGCTATGGCCATTCGCTGTCATGCGCTCCCATACAGCGTGGACCCAGTCAAACAGCGACTCCTAACCCCGTATTCAACATTACCGCACACCGACTGAGTCGCTGTCAACAGCCGAACAACGCCCAAGCACAGCGAATACTAGCAGGCGCTGTGAAAATCACGCTACTGTCGCTCATCTGTCGCTACCTGGCGCTATTAATAAATCGGCCTCTTGGCTAAACAGAGAGCTGAGCTGGACATAGAGTCAGTGTCGCCCTGTGCAAGAATTCAGGATGGTGCCAAACATGAGAAAGAGTAGAGATGGGGCAAGAAAAACAGAGGGAGTGCAGAAGAGCAAAGGCTATAGGTGGAAAAGAGAGAGGTAAGGAGTACTGTGGAAAAGAGATCAAGAGAAGGAAAAAATAATTTAATATGAAGAGAAGGTGAATGGAGAGAGGATGAAAGGACTGTGAAAAAGAGAAAGGAGGAGAAAATATAAAAAAAGATAGGTTGACATAAAAAGTAAGAGACAGAAGGGATGTAACAAGAGAATGTGGGATTGGGATAATGGAGGAGAAAGAGAGTGGGAGAGTTGAATAGGGGCTAGAAAAAGAGAGGGGAATAAGGAATGGAGAAAAGAAAGAGGAAGAAAGAAAACAAGAAAGAGAACGGTAGAGAGAAAGTAAGAAAGAAAGAGAGAGAAAGAAAGAAAGAAGGAAAAAAAAGGAAAAAGAAAGGAAGAAAGAAAGAAAGAGAACAGTAGAGAGAAAGTAAGAAAGAAAGAGAGAGAGAGAGAAGGAAAGAAATAAAGTACATGACTTTACATTTCTCCATATTGAACTTAATTTGCCGAGTAGATGCCCAGACACTCAAAGTGCCCAAGTCAGTTTGAAGCTTGTGAACATCTTCAATAGACTGCACTGTGCTACATACAGTATCTTTATGTCATCTGCAAAAATAGAGACAGTGTATTTAATCTTCTATATAATTTATAAACAAATTAAATAATAGAGGGCCTAGCACTGAACCCTGGGGTACGCCACTTACAACCGCTAACCATTCAGAGTAGGTATCATTAACCACAACTCTCTGCACATGAACCCTCTGCCAGTTCTCAATCCAGTTACAAACTGTATTTTCTAATCCTGAAGATCTCAATTTCCCCAATAAGCGTCTATGGGGGTCGATTTTGCTTTCTTTGGCCATATCTCTTTCATTTTGTGCTTTTGCCAACTTTATTGATTTCTTACATATTTTATTTACTAATTTATACTTTTCAAGGGTTACAGCTGAGTGCTCAGCCTTGTAATTCTTAAATGCCCTTTTCTTGCTCTTGCTCATTTAACCGCAGGTGTCAGCCACGAGGGATTTAATTTTAACAGCTTATATTTTTTACCCATAGGAATACATTTTGCAATGTTGTTACTCACACTCCCATTTGGCATCTGTATCCTTATACCTCAACAGATGCTCCCACTCTATGTCCTGGAGTGCAGCCTGGATGCAGGGGAAGTTGGCCTTCCTAATATTTAGTGGTTTTGTCCTCCCCTCAACAGTTTATGTTAAATACAACTATATTGTGGTCACTGTTACCAAGATTTTCATGGACTGTTACAGTTCCTACCAGGCCATCATCATCACTGTGAAACCCCCCAGGTCGCTCTATACACTTACCTTCTTTCCAGATCCAACAGCACATGTGCGAGCCGCGACCGCATCCCTCTAGCAGGGTGTGTGCCACTCTCCCTATTAGAGGGTAGCTGGAGATTGAACGAGCGGCCGTGCATACGCCGTGCACCGTAGGCCCGGGAAGAGGTGAGTTGGTTTTGGCCACCTAGGGGGCAAGGATCGAAACCCAGGATAGTCAAAATCTTGGGTTTGATCCACTTTAAAGTGCACATTGGAGTATAAAGTGCACTTTGATTGAAAAAAGTAAAAGACATCCCCTTCTTACACCCATTGTTGAACTGACTCCTAGGTAGACAATGAAAGGTAATTAAACTCTCAAAAAAAAGTAGTAAGGGATCCCTAAATCCCTATACCATTTCACAGGGTAGTGTGATGGCAGTCCAGCACCAGTGGGCAGCATGTTGGAAAATTTGAGCCCGATCTTGCCAGTATCTGGGATGGGGCAAACCGTGCTGAATCGGCCGAATCTAGCTTCAGCCCAGATCCGAAGCCCATGTGCTACATGCTATTTAAATATGTTTGCTGTACTATTCAAAATATTAAATTCTGAACTTCATTGAAGCCTGTGACCTCACCACCCAAACACATTCTGCAGGCAGGAAAAAAAACCCCCGCTATACTCATCTTTAATCCCCCACTGGTGATTGCTGATAGTCCCACGCTCAGACACTTAGGCCCTTATTTAAGAAGGGATAGCGTCAGGTAGAGCCTGGTTAATGAGAGGTAGCGACAGGTAGCGACTGGTCAACGCCGGACACGGCACGCAATTACACATTTATCAAGCAGAATCTGTTTAGCGACTGGAATAGCGCCATGTAGCGTCTGATTCATCATTTTCACAGCCTCAGCGAACAGCGCCAGCGTTCAGCCTTGCACAGCGCCAGGTATGACCTCTCGCTACCTGTCGCTCTTCCATACATTTCAATGGACGATCCTTTTCTTCTCTTTAAACGGGTTTTTTTTTCCCCCAAAAAAATCACAAATAATTCTTTGACCTCTTCTGGCATTGAAATAGCAGTTTTTTCATATTTTTTTTCATTTTTTAAATATTTCCTCAAAAATGACATTACAGGTCTGGCATTAAAGTGTTCATGTTACAATGTTGTTACAATGTAATTCCATATGTTTTCGCTTTGTTACTAGTTGATAGATGCTTGAAAACAGACTTTAAATAGTTCTACACCTGACCGGGATCGAGCTGGGAGAGGACCCGGCCAGCTACCTCCTTAACTTGGCCCCCGCCTCGATCTCCAGGAGGGGCAAATCCCTTCTGGCCCCATTGCTGAATGCCGCAAAGTCTTGTATACCTGCGTGCTGGAGATCACCCAATCCTCAGACAACAGCGATGTGGCTGGCTAGAGTGAGGGATGTGAGTAGGATGGAGGAGCTTACGGCCTCAATGAAGGACACCCTTGACAAATACAGAGAGATTTGGTGTGCCTGGGATCAGTTTCGACCTATCGACCGATTACCTCGGCTATCTTCAGGAGTGAGCCGAAGTGCTTCAGAGTGGGTCTACCCCCCCCCACGTCACTATCCCACTGCCCCTGTCCTTCTCCCTTTCTGTCCTTCCCCTCCCCGCCCTTTCTTTTCTCCTCAGTCTTAGTCTTGTCGTGTATATGGTTCAAGATGTTGTGGCTTGCTCGAGCATTAAAGTTGAAAAAGGTATTCAGTGAGCTACGGACAGCCTCACTTCCCTTATCTGTTCCATTTTGTCATGATGTTTATTATTATACTGTGCAAAATGAAAATAAAGAATAATAAAAAAAAAAAAACAGACTTTAAACACACAGCCTCCGGCACTCTATTTTTCAGCGCCAGAGATTTTTGCGGCTGTTTTTTTCTTGAATATGGTGTGAGTCGGTCGCTATGAGCAGTCGCTACCATGCGCTCCCATACAGCGCTGTACTGGTCAAATAGCGACTCATCACAATGTATTCACCATTACTGAACAGCGACTGAGTCGCTATAAAGTAGCGACCCACGGCTGAGCACTGCGACTACTAGCGGGCGCTCTGAAAATGCCTGCTACAGACGCTCATCTGTCGCTACCTGCCGCTAATGATGAATCGGCCTGTTACTCTATCGAGCGATCCCAGTTCTGCACCGTCTGTGCAGCTGGCAGCATCACCAAGTTGCTCTTGTCCATTCAAAACCTAATGGGCCGCCTACGCCCCCTCCATTGCAGTGAATGGAGGGTGGTGTGTCGTTGTTTCTGTTATTAAGGGGTTAAGGGCTGGGGCTGTCCATCAGCTGTTTAAAGCGGAACAAAACCCACCAGCAAGAGCAGCTTGAATATGGCAGCGGCATCGCGTGGGACTGAATCAGGCGGTTCGGTAGGTGTCTAAGCTCGGGACTATCAGCGATCACCTGCGGAGGATTAAAGGCCTGTAGAATGACTTTAAGCCTGCACCCTTTAAAAGTTAGCACAGCTAAATGCATATCTTTATAATATTTTATTATTTTATTAGGTTTGAAATAATATTTGTGATATGTATATGCCTCTGTCATCCAATTGAAAACTGGATTTTTAACATAATTTTAAGTTCCTCATTTCTAATTGGTAATTATAGATATAGGCTGCTTGCACTGATATATTGAAGCAGATCATAACTTTATGCTCTTCTATATCAAGTGTTCTTGCTGCTACAACCGATCCATACTAACATGTGTATTATAAGTATATTGATTGTTTTTAGTTTCTATGATGCCACTTTATGAATATCTAATAATAATAAATGCATGCATAATTATATATATATATATATATATATATATATATATATATATATATATTTATAAAAAACACTTCAACTATTTTTACTCTAATTTTTTATGACAGAGAAGAGAAATAGAATCTGCCAGTCTCAGAGCATGGTTTGGTGTTTCATCTCTTCCAGTCGCTGCATTTTTTATTATTTGCACCAAGGAAGCACAGCTATGAAAAATGCATCTTCATGTCTTATAGATGTCTTCCAGGCAGCCTTAGAAACAGCACATTGTGTTCAGTCTGTTGATAGCTCAACTTTGAGAACAGACTACAAAAAAAGCCTTAACTCTATATGAAGCTCGTGCTCCTAAAAACAGCAACTGGCTCCACTTACCGGAAAAAAAAAAATGGAGACAAATAATTGCAAAAAAAAGAGCACAAATACAATTATTATGTTAATTTTGGTAAAAACACAGGTCTTTGTTGGGAACATTTGCAATGTGGAAACTGCTCACTCTTTTAAAAAAAAAAAATTGGGGGGCTTTTGTAGTGTTAAGCAGGGACCAACCTAACAGAGGTACCTCAACTGGATATGCAGATTCTGCATTTGGAAATGTGTGCAACTATGACATGTTCTTAACAAAATAGCACATGTTGCTAGCTAATGGGTCGTTGAACGCTGGGGAATCTTTTTGTATTGTGACAGCTGCCATTTTTTTTATTATTAGGGATGTATGGGGGTATGTCCCTGAACAGCCTCGTTAAGTTAGTCCTCAATAAACCACTATTTTGTGTGTCCTAAAAAATGATGGCTCCTCCTTTTTGAAAAAATTCGGAGATGACAGGGTGGGGCAATGTAGGAACATGCTTGTAGGATGCCTGCACAGATAAAACAGTGACAAGGTACTTACCATTTAGTCCTTGCAGAGTTTTGAACTTAAACAGGGGGTACAGCAATGTTATGTACCCACTGTTCAAGGATCTTCCTGAAAAGAGTTCTAGATGCATTGTGTGAAACCCCCTTGTCTTTAATACTCACCTTGCCAGCGATGCCAGGGCGCATGGGGGATCCCAGCTTCTATCCAACTGAGGCATGTACCTGCACGCCCCTGGGGCAAGGGAGGGGCCAGGCACTTCCACAATTGCAAAGATGGATGGAAACACAAGTCACTGGTTGTCGGTGGCCCGCATAAGCACCATGGGATGGTGAAAACGTGAGTGAAAAGGCTCATTGTGTAAAACCCCCCAGGGCACCTGTAAAAACTCTCCTTTCCAGGCTCCAATGGCACATGGCCAGGCTCTCGTCCAATGAGAGCCATTTGCCGTGACTACATCATTTTGCAGGCACCTCTCAAGAATAGGGAATATGCATTGCCGCATCCCTTGCATTGCGGCGGCGTATGCGTTCTCCCACCCCAGCCATTCAGATAGGCTGCCTATTCATTTCAATCAGGGCCGAATGACGTAGTCAAGGCAAAGGGCTCTGATTGGATGAGTCCACGCATGCACCATTGGAGCGGGTAAAGGCGAGTTTTAGTGGGCTTTCTGGGGGATTCACACAGCAGGAATCCCAATTCAGGATCCTCCGGGGAACAGAACAAAACCTGGAACAAAAGTCAAATTCCTGTATTTTGTTCCACTTTAAACTGGACCAATCACCAGGATTTTATTATCCTGGTGATTGGTTCTTGTCCCAAATTGGGATGCCCCGCTGTGTGAAACCCTGTTATCACAGCACATGCAGTCTCTCATCCAATCAGCACTTTATGCTTAATGCACAGCATAAAGCTGTTGTTTTGGACTGAGTGTCAGCAGCTGCATTCATGGTTTTCCTGCAAATGTGCACATTCCCGCAACCAGTCTATCAGAATGGCTGGGTGCTGGATCATGCACAGCTGCAGGGATGCTGGGGATGTGGCCTGTAATCGCTGCGAAGGACCAGTGGAAATGTAAGGGCAATCTGGGTGGGCTCACACAGTGGGGCATATCCCGAACTCGGATTCCCCAGGGACACCTAGGCGACTGTACCTCATCTGCCTATACTCACCTGTTTCCTGTGAGATTATGAACCAGAAGCCACAGCACTGCAACAGTCAATGGGTTCTGGTCGTGAGAAGCCATCAGTAGAGGGCAACAAGTAGCTGTTAACATCTGGTAGCCACATTTGGAGGATCTACATGTGGGGGAGGGGGGTAAATTGGAGCCTGAGGGGGCTTACAGACTGGGCAGTCTCTGTAAGATATGGTGGGGGGTGGTCCAAGGAGACTCATTTCCCCTGGGACCCAGCAGACATTAGTACTCAGTACACCCTTCTGATTAAATGTTGCACTAGGTTCTGCTGTCTTTTGGGGCCAAGGGTGCAAGGAGTGGCACCTGCTTGCCTTGCTTGGTGGGTTTTTTGGTTGGAGGGGGGATGTTTGGACCACGAAGGGCTCACAGTCCGGGAGGTGGACTGTCACCCCTCAGGGACCCTCAAAACCGTCTCTCTGTGAGCCTTCTTGGCTTCGTTCAACCTACTCTCCAACCAAAAAGATTCCACCATGCTAGATGAGCTGGTTTCACGCAGCACACCCTGTGAGGGGGTGCCATGCTTGCACAGGGGGCCTCTCTTCCTTTACCTAGGTAGAGCTATTTTTGGTCTCTTGAGCCCCCTATATTAAGCCTAACATGGGTCTCTCCACATACTGGCGTGTTTTGGTACTTACCAAGTCTCACCCCCTATACAGCCAGAAACATCTCTCCTAGTGCTGATGAGAGCCTAAAGCTCGAAACACGTGTCCACTAGTTGGATGTGTTTGGCTTTGTAAATTTAAAGCTAATCCTTGGCATTGCACCCTTAGCGTTTCAAAGGGCCTTGGATGGCACAGAGACATAAAGAGATGATTTGAATAGCTCCGCCTGCTGCAAGGGTAGATGGGTAATGCTGTCTGTCCTTGTATTGGATACTGTGCAAATACTTTCCGTTCTAGGAGCTCCTCTCTTCCTTTAACCTAAGTAGAGGGCTTTTTGGTCTTTTTAGCCCCCCTATATTAAGGCTAACATGGGTCTCTCCACATACTGGCTTGTGACTCTGTCACAGGGAGCCTTTAAACCTAAAGCCGGCCCTGATGGTAGCCATCTCTCGTGATGACTCTATGGGGACTTCCGCTGCTATCTCTAAAAGGGTAGGGGGGGATCACGCTTTGCCTTGGGCTTTGGTTCTGTTAAAAACCTTTTTCCTTTTAAATTATTCCAGCATCCTTGTGCTTGAAATACTAGGCTGTAGAATGTGCAAGTCAATATCATTGATAAAGTGCCAGGAATAATAAATGACCCTATTGTTATTTATATTAATACGTGTTTATACCATTAAACATGATTCCACATACGCAAAATTATCCCCCCTTTAACAGCTAGAGAATATGATTCTTTCTTTTTGGAATGGGAATTATACAGTTTAGATGAAACACAATCCTCAAATGAATACAGTGTGCTGCTGTTTAAGTAGCACTAAGGGGGGGAAGTATGTTGGCAATTCCTACAAACACAAAACTCCTACTGCTCTTGTGAATTGCCTAAATAATAACACAGCCGAGAAGTACTGTATAACAAGCAAGGGGTCATGCATCAATAAAAATCAACAGAAATCAATCAGCACGTCCCCAATTTGAGCTGGAAAATTGCCAAGGTAAATCTAATGTTTTCCTCAAACTAGTGATAAAGGTTATGGGAACACAATGGCAGTCGCCTCATGCTTTGCAGGCATTTTATTTTCTGTGGAAGTTTTTTTTTCTGTTTTACATCCTTGGGTTTCCTAAGTTATTGCAGTTTCCTATAGTTTATTGTTGGTTGGGCTCATTTTTTTGATTGAAGCACAAAATGTTAACTTCTTTTATTTGCTGACTGGGCAGACTACTTATAAATATGAAAAGTATATTCAGATACAGTGTCGGACTGGGATGTCTGAAGCCACTAGTAGAACCAACTCTGGGGGCCAACCCCGCATTTAGATGCAAGTATCACTGGTTTACACTAAGAGGCTTGTTCAGAGAAACATTGGGGTTTATTTAAAGTGGACCAACACCCAGGATTTTCACTATCCTGGGTGTTGGTCCACTTCAGCGGGGCATCCGAGATCAGGATGCCCCGCTGTGTGAAACCCCCCCAAAAGCCCCAAAAAACTTACCTTTTTGGCGACGGACAAGCGACGGAGAAGCCGCCGCCGCCGCCGCCGCCTCCCGTGTGTCCCTCTTACAGGGCGTGTGCCCGCGCCGGCCATTCACAAACGGCTGGCGCGCGCACTGCTAGAGGGGCGCGCGGGAGGCGGCGGCAGCTAATCCGTCGCCGATAAGGTAAGGTTTTTTGGGGCTTTGGGGGGGGTTTCACCCCGCGGGACATCCCGATCTCGGATGCCCCGCGGTGAGGGAGGTGATCGCCCGGGAATCTTATAGATTCCCGGGCCGATCACCCCTGGGTGTTGGTCCACTTTAAGAAGTGCTAATGGTACGTAGTGCCAGGTGAACGTTCCACTGCAAAAGGTGTAGTTATCAAGTTAAGATTCCAGAGCACCTCTGATAGTGTCCCATTTATCATCAGTGCTGGCGATGGGATGAGTGCCGGCACTGAGTTCCCTACAGTGCCAAATAAAACCAGGTGCTCACCCTGCACTATGTGGCCTTATCCCATGTCAATAAGCGAGGTTGGTTATAATCTTTTCGGCTGCTTTTTTTTTTTAGCTTTTGAGGGGCTGGTGAATGTGCCACGGGATTCCTGCAAAGCAAATTCCAAATTCCAGACAGCTCACAAAAACCTTCCCATTCCCTTTTTGGTTGCGCTGCAAACTTGTGATTTGGGCCATGCAAATCCTGTTTCATGTCTTTCAAGTGTTCCCAATGCAATTCAAGTTTTTTTTTTTATGTTGTGCTTCCATCACCCCAAAATAAAATAAACACGAATTTCAACAGGCGCTGAACGCCTCAAATCCCCTTTTCACAGCTCCCGTATGGGTGCTGCCATGAGGTGCGGCCATGCCCTCTCTATTTACTAAAATGGAGGGTGTGTGTCAGGCCTTGGCACACCCCCTTCATTGCAACCAATGTATAGGTTATGGAAGACTGACACTTCATCAATCCCAGGGCAGCCTGGGATGCGGAGGCTGCGGCGCAGGATCGGATCTAGCGATCAGGTTGTTGATCACCAAATTCAAACTGATCAGCTGCACTGGACAAAAGGTGAGTACCTATTTATATTTTTTAAAGGGTGGTCAATCACTGAACCTGAAGCACTTGTTATGTCCATACAACATCCCAAAGTTCCTCTCGCTAGCCCCTTACCAACAGAGTTCCCCAGTGAGGCCATTCAAACGAAAATAAAAACTGGAAGCTGACCACTGCTGTCCCAGCTTCTACTTAGCTGAGCTGCACAGGGATGTTGAGTGACAGTTTCATGCAATCACATTAGCTGCAGCATGCGGCAATGATCCAAGCAAGCAAGCAGCACATATCCGCTTCCACCATGGGAGCAGGCATCAGGCCTAAATGAGGGAGTTTATTTAAAATTCAACTCACCTCACTGGGCATTGCTGGTGGGGAGAAGTGGGGGCATTGTTATTAAGGTGCAGGACAGCCAAGTTAACCCACACTTCCAAATAGGGAGGTCCTTTAGGTAATGATCCCTAGGAAGTCTGTGACAAGCAGGACCACACACACTACTATAAGGTATAGAGTTCACCAGGCTTACACAATGCAGTGCGTCCACACATTTGGAAAACATCACCGACAGTCACATGTGTCCACAAACCAGGGCTGTGCTTTTATCGTCGGTAGATTAGAGATGCCCACCTTGATTTCTAGTTCAAGAAAACTGAAGTCTAATGCGACTGGTGGGTTACTTTGAAAAGTGACCTAAATTCATTTTATTATTTAATCTTCTTTGCGTGGAGATCCGAAAAGTAAGATACTTTAATAAATAACTTTGTAAATTAACTAAAATGATTTGTGAATGGGAGCCCTCGCCTTAGTACATAACTCTGAATAAGATTTAGAAAAGGGTATTTCCAGATTTCTAATCCTGAAGAAATAAATATGAATGAAACATACATTTCCTAGCGCTGGTGATGAGTCGACGGTGCATCTGCTTTGTACATCTCATTAGTCTGTGTGAACCATCCTGTTAGTTCAGTTCAGAAAATAACATCAGTGTTTACCTGTAAACAGATGCAAAAATCACTGCTGAATTTATTCCACTTTGCATACAATCATTTATATAAAGAGCGCAAACAGCATGCATGTCTGCCTAGAAGTGTGCTCTCCCCGGCTCCAGCTGCCAACAGCCTAAATTATTCAGCAGTCTGCACACCTCCATCATGCCAAGTTTTTTTAGTCAACAATGAGGACTGTGCCAACGAGCTAATAACATTAAAAAAAGCAATGTTTGCGACAATTAACAGAGCCTGCAGTCTGTAACCAGAGTTGGACTCATTTGTACAGGAAAATTTCAATGATATGCTTCATTATAAATAGTCAAATTAAACACACTGCTAATCAAAGAGAGTGGCTTCGTTCCATCGAACGTCACCCAATCTGATAAAGCAAATAGCAGCTTGAGAAAGAGCTGAGAAGAACTTCCAAAAATCCACTCTGTCGTTCGTTCATCTGATTCAACTGAGCCGTTAGTCATGCAGTGTAATTGGGAATTATCAAGCTATAGATGGATGGGGGGCTGAAATTAGGCGCTTGATTCGATAAACATCCTTGAAAATGCTCATGCAAAAGAGGTTTGGCCCAAGGAGCATGGGGAACATTTTAATACCATGCCAATAAGATCATCAGAAGATTGGGCCAGTAAAGGGGGTGGGAGTTGCTCCATCACTAATATTTATACACAATTATTCAGGGCCTAAGAACCAATTTACAGCCCAGTTTAACCCTCTCAGCACTATTTAATAGTCAGCAAACAGGCATATGAATCCGGTACAGAAACTAGAGGCCTTAGTTTGCATACAATTGCAATTGCATGTGTAAAACCCCACGTCCCATCAAGGCGCCTCTTTTGGTGGGGTCCCTACTCCTATTTTTGAGTGCCCAAAGTTGGGACTTGCAATGTAACCAAATATTCAAGAGCTACTCCCTCTGAAGCTGCAACCTGGGAAGGTTAATCTCACTTTCCCCTGTGGGTTCACAACACTCCTCACTAACTATTTTTGCCTAAGTACAGTGCTTTCAAAGTTTAAACAGAAGCTCTAGTCTTTATCAACTTCATGGAGCATTTCCTTCTGGCTAGCTATCCAGTTAAGTTAATTTGGAGTCTAGACCCTCTGGAAATTTGTTTTAGGACCTTCCAACTTTTTAACCAAATATGCAACCAAATATTTTAGAGCTACTCACCTGGGAAGCTGCCAGCCTCCCTTTAAAACACTTCACAGGGAGAGATCCATATTGACTGAATCTCTCCCTTTGTGTGCTCATGGCAATTCAAACTGAGTAAAGGGGGTGGGAGTCTCCCCGTCACTAATATTTATACTTTACTCAGCAATAAAATGACTACTATAAGCATGACCATGGGGGTAGCAACAGAAGGGGCGGGTATTTAATTTTTCTATGCCCCTGAGATGTCCTGTGTCACACTCGTAGGAGTCGGTGCATCATACTCTCTTAGCCTCAGCCAATCTCTTACACTTCCCATAGCCTTTATTTAGCATCACTTCAATAGCAGTATCCAGTGTTCTCATAGCACATGTCTTCCATCGTCCCAACATAGCTGCAATTTATTTTCAGCAGCTCGACACTAGCACAGCTGGCTCCACTTTTCTTGATTATAGTCACACAAGTTTCTTTGGGATAACACCTGGGCTCTAAGCTTTCTCCTCGCATTCCCTGGAGCTGCCTCCTATTTTGGGCCTTTAGGTTCCATTAGTTTCTTGCTGGGCTGCGCAAGCCTTCTTCCTCCTGCACACTGCTTGGTTCCACTGCCTACAAAAATGGAACTGATTCTAACGGGAGGCCAACTACAACGACCTTTGGTACCTCCCTCTTCACCAGTATGCATAACCATATACATAGCATTCACCTGACTCTCACACATGCCTGGTCCATGTGCTGTTCCAAACCTATTCCATTCTAGCTCACATTCAACATTTATTAAACTTTTAGCTGTAAACTAAAATAATAATGTTTTCAAATCACTATCAGCTATTTTGTCCATAAAAGAATAACTGCTCAGGACTCTGCAGAGTATTATTTTAATTCCCACAGTTTACCAACTCTTGATCCGTATCCATATCTCACTTTCACCTGTGGGTTCAGAGCACTCCTCACTAACTATCTTTGCCTAAATACAGTGCTCTCAAAGTTTAAACAGATGCTCTAGTCTCTATCGACTTCACAGAGCATTTCCCTCTGGCTAGCTATCCAGTTAAGTTAATTTGGAGTCTAGGAATTCCATTTTAGCACCATCTAATTAAAGATTTTTTACCCAACCTTACCGGCTACATAGTGTCCAAGGACTGCTAATTTTTGGAGAAAGCAATGAGGCAAGCTCCCTTTTCTTTAGCTGTAAGCATCTTCTTGGGGTTGGGGTTTATTGTCTATGTATGAATAGGTTTATGCCTGAAATAAGAAGCTAAATTCATTCAAAAGGCAAGGACTGGTCCACAAAGCATTGGGGACATTTTGAAAGAGGGGTAGTGCTTCAACTAGAAGATTGGAAAAGGTGGATGATGGAGGGTCACCTGAACTAGGTGGTTCTCCCTCCCCTCTGTTCTTTAACTGTGTTCGTCCTCCTTGGGGTTGGGGGATACACATGGTTGTCTAGCTATGGATGGATGTAGACCTGAAATAAGAGGCTTGAGTCAATTGAATTCTTTAAAACTCCGATGCAGGGGAGGATTGACCTGAAGGGCAAGGGGGTATTTTGAAACCAGACAAGTGTTCTCACTAAAAGATTGGGCCAGTCAGAGGCCAGATTGAAGCCCATCACTATCCTTTACTTTACTTTTTACTATTTAGGTATTGATTCAGTAAAAGTTAAAAAAAATAATTTTAGTTGAAAATAGCATGAGAATTTCGCTGTTGCTGATTAACTAGCTAGGAAGACAATGAAAATCAATGACACATCTTACTCATAAGAAAAGCAGTGAACTTTTTACTCCATTTTAAAATGTAGTAACATGTGCCATGTCTTTGTAGTTGGTGATTCAGCAACAGTGAAATTCTTATTAGGTGTATTTAGCCCTCATGCCACAACATATTCTGAATATGTATGTTATGCATGTATGTGTTATATTGTACAGTCTGGAGGAAAGAAGGGAGAGGGGGGACATGATTGAGACCTTTAAATATGTGAAGGGATTGAATAAGGTTCAGGAGGGAAGTGTTTTTAAGAAGAAACTTAATGATAGAACAAGGGGGCACAACCTGAAGCTAGTCGGGGGGAAGTTCAGGAGCGATGTTAGAAAATATTATTTTACAGAAAGAGTAGTAGATGCTTGAAACAAACTTCCAGCAGAGGTAGTTGAAAAATCAACAGTCACTGAATTTAAACATGCCTGGGATAAGCACACATCTATCCTAAGATAAAGAGTACATACAGTATACACATAAGGGCAGACTAGATGGACCGTATGGTCTCCTTCTGCCGTCAACCTTCTATGTTTCTATGTAGGTATCAAAGTAAATCTGATTTTAAGAAGGGCTTTTGCTTGAGCTATTTAAGTAGTTGAAAATTGTTACTGGCTGATCCTTCCTGAGGGACCCAGCTAGATACAGATTTGGAGATTTGTGCTAGTAAAATGAGTATGGATAATTCCTTTTTTATCTTTTACACTAAGTGTAAGATAAAGTGAGAGAGCTAAACTACATGCAAAACGATAGGGTAAATTGACATAGTAAACAGCGCGCATACATCTCAAGATATGTATGATATGTAACCCTCTAGCACAGAATATGGGGTTTCAGAGCTGAACAAGGGGCAGGAACTCTAGGTGTTAACAGACTTCCTGCCTCAAGGGGGTGGAGCTTCCAGGTTAGTTTAGTCCGGTCCCGCCCCTCAATATGGATTGGCAACTGGGCCAATATAAGCGAGGCCCAGCAATTGCTGGTTTAGTCTGGTGACAGTGGTGAAGCTGCGCAGATGTGCGTGTGGGCCGTGAGGAAGGAGACTTCCACGGTCCATGGAATTCGAGTCTTGGCCCTTGTAGGGGGACGCGGTGGTTCCCCAAGAAGAAGCCCAGAGGAAGGAGTAGTGCTTGTGAGAATGCACTGCACTTGTCCCTCGTGGAGGAGCTGAGAGTCGCCCAGGTGGGGACCCATCCATCGGATGTGAGCGTCTGTTCAAGTAAGTGCCAATAAAGGGGCGCTTGCCAGGAAACAAAACTTGTGACTGAGTGGTGTCTGCATCATTAACCACCTAGAGTTTGGACCTGCCTTAAATAGATGCCAGTTGGGGCACCTGAGTGAGTACTGCTTCCCCATGTCCCCAAGCATCCAGTGTGAAGTCTGGGTCTGGTCGGGTCTACCTCTGAACCAGAGTCTTCCCTGTCCCCAATCTACATGGACCCTTTTCCCTTGTGGGGGCATCCCAAAGTCTTTAAGGTTGCCAGCTACAGATATACAGTTTTTTTTTATCATCCAATCAAATAAAATTCAACCACTACTGGTCTTTCAGCTCCACAATGCAGAACTCTTTCAGGAATGTCCTTTTTATAATATATTTATAATAAATAAAAAATGTCAGATCTGTCCCTTATTCTTATATAACCGCTTTCAATCTTATCTTCACTATGACCATATACACATATCCTCCAGCCAGCCCATCACCACCACTCCTCACTTATAAAAACATTTACAAAAAGACATGTAGTGTATCTCAAAACTGCAAAAAAAAAATGTACAGCAGGTGGGATACAGTATAAAAATCTTGCAGAGCGGAGCACAACCTGCACCACTTACTCCACTTCCAGGTCTCCATCTGACAGAACAGATCCCGATGACTTGACGTCACTTCCTGAGCTTGATTCCACCAATACGTTTCGGCCCTTCTGGACTTAATCTAAATGTTTATATTATTTATGACCATTTTAATTAACGGTATTATGCTATGATAGTCTGCATTGTTGTGCTCTAGTTCTGATGATTGAAGATAAAGTCTTCAAGATAAAGAAAGAGGATTTCTGAAGAATTTTTGGGAGGTCTTGAGATTTGTGTCCGACGGGTGGAGCTGTAGCATGCAATGTTTGATGACCTATAAGGGACTGTAGATAGCATTAAGGAGAGGATGGGATGCGCTTTTGGAACCATACACCAAGTCTTTACACCAAGACGGAAAACAGAAGTGAGCCCTATACACCCAGAACACTGCTGGCTGCAGCTGTGGTGAGGGAGCTCACTCAGCCTTACACATGCCCAACATGCCCAGCTCTGTGTGTACAGGGCTCACTTCTCACGTTTTGTAGTAAAGACTTGGTAAAGACTTATAGCAACTAACAGTTGCTATAACCACGCTACCTCCTTGCTGCTGGCTTCATTGCAGAATGTACACCTCGCGTCCACGTTGTGGGCACGCCTGGCCCTATTGGCGACAATGCCGTCTCTGTCAATGTTGCACCTGCACCTCGCGTTTCCATCACACACATCTCTGTCCTTGCTGCGCACCTCCTTTCTCTGTCAGATGCGGACCGAGACGGTGAGTGTCTGGGATGGGAGCCCATTTTGATGGAGCCTCTGCTATGGCCTCCACCAACCTTTGCGTTATGGTCTAGTCCAGGAGGCTTTTCAGTCCTTAGTCTGACAGGCCGTGGGCAGTGGCAGTGGGTGCCCCCTGGCACCTGGACAAGCCTTTTTTGTTTTTGTAAAATTGCAGCCATACCACCACAGGGCAGCATGGAGAGTCTAGAGCAGCAAAGCCATCAGCAATGCTACAGTGATGGGTGGGTGATGGGAAATGTCAATCGGTGGCCGCTCACTGCACATAAGACACCAAGCACAGACACTGGCAGCTCAATGCAGGGAACTGTTTTCTGCTGGACCAGCTGGACAACTACACCCCCAGAATGGCAAAGCAGGCGTTCCCAAGCAGCACGCACCTACACAAAGGTGGCACAGGGGACTCGTTCTTACGTTCCAGTAAATAGGCAGATGCCAGACAACCACCAATAAGTTACTTGACAGGACTATTAAAAACTCTGTATCTGGGGCCTCCACCAGCTTTTGTACCCAGGGGCCTCCACCACACTTAATCCGGCCTAGAGTTAAAATAAAAAACATTTTTCCTAAGTTAGCCCTTTATTCTGAAAATTCAGCTGAGAATTCTATGCTGTTGGCAGGACCCAAATAATCAATAAAATAGGACCTAGGAAGTTTATAGGAACTGTGGAACATTCCAAAACTTACTTACTGGAAGCCCAGTGTTTTTGGATTGCCCACGAATGACAAGGTCCGTCCCCATTTTTTTATTTAAAATTGACTTGTGTAAAAATGTGCAAAAATAAAGTAAATCGAATTAGGGAGAGAAAAGCATGCACACCAAGGAACCCCTGTACTATGGTCATTTTCATTGTCTACATTGAGGGTGATTCAGCACCAGGTGGAAAAAGTTTTACATCTAATGCTGAATCACCCTCTCCCTCAAGGTAGATTATGAAAGTGAACGGCAGTTTTCTCTCCTAAAAAGTAGCACACTTTTTCACCTGGTGCTAAATCAACCCTATAACGATAAGTGGGAATTTGGGAATTGGGGACCAGGAAAGTGTCCCACCACATTGTGTATCTCCTCCACCTGTAATACTTTTTTCTACCAGTTTCATGTTTTTGCCCTTTTAGTATGCAGCCCGCTACATACACCATTCAGAAGGAATCCAAGTTTGCTTTCAGTTTCAAGCATGCAAATAAAAATGTGACTTGCATCCAAAACCTAAACTCCTTTCGGAGCATCCTGTTTTGTGCTATACTTTATATTTCAGAAACACGTTGCTTTTATAGGTGCTGTAAATTTTATGTTGAAAGCCGGCAAAATTAAATGTACTTTACAATATTGATGGTGCCTGGGGCTCAGTAATTGGCTGTTCATCATGAAATAATTTGACAACATTGCGTTCATTATTTTTCTTCCAGGTTTGGTGTTGCCAAAAGGCAACACTAAAAGTTTTTACTTAATTTAAAGTTACAAGACCAAAAAAAATACAAACTTAGACACTATAATCAGTATGGCATATGAGAGTCTATTAGTTAAAATTATTCTATTGTGCTTCCACCCACCCAATCTGTTCACTTCTAAAAGAAATCTTGCAAAAGGGGATTCTCATATCAACTCAACCTTAATCTCTGTAGTTATTATTGTATTCTTCTAGGAGGAGATTACTTCAATGTTCGTCCGTATTCTATAATATGAACAAACATCCCATGGGGTTCTGCCTCATGGGACAAAAAACCTCAATGGACATCAGTCTCCTACTACTCCTGGTTCCTTTTCTAAATCAATACTACATCACTATCTCATACATTTACTTCATACAAAAAGTACTCTCATGAATCACCATAAATGTACATGCTCAGAATACAGTCTATGCATATAAAATATTTATGGTAATATCCCTAGGGGATATACTGATGTTCCACTGGTAAATATGAACAGATGACCTTCCAACGCAGTTCATGTATGTGCTTCCTCAGGGAAGAATTAACCATCTCAGCTATTAAAATCAAGTTAAAAACAGAACCAGTGAGTCAAACACATGTACGTCACATTTCTCATTTTCATTTGTTTTTATACATATCTCATCGCTTAAATTTTCAGGGTACTCTTAACCCCCTTGGCGGCGATCCCGAGCGTGACTCGGGGTCAATTTGCGCTGTAAGTGGCGGTGACCCCGAGTCACGCTCGGGATCGATTTGGGAGCAAGAGCGGGCGGCGCAGCCTCCTTACCTTCTCCCTGCGATCCAGCGATGTCTCCGCCGCCATCGCAGGTGAGAGCCGCGGCTGCGGCGTCCGTCTCCGCTTCCGGGTTCCGTCTCTGTGAGCCGCAGAGGCTCATGGGGGCGGAGCCGTGCGTGAGAGACAAATGCAATGGCAACGCTTTCGTTGCCATTGCATTTGTCTGTTTCGCAACGCCAGGAAGGTTAATATGCCCCTGTTGCCCCTCAGGAGTATTTTTCATATTAGTTCTTCCAACTGTTCATCTCCTGGCCCATTGACCCTTTAAGGTGAAGCTGAGGATAAATAATTAAGTGTGTTTTAGAAATGCCTCCCAGTTTCAAATCATTGAATTTTATTTGATTTGACCATAACTAAATGAATCACAGTTTAATATTTATCTCTTTTATAACATTCATTTTCAATTGACATTTTAAGTCTTTGAAATGTGTTCTTACCCTTAGAAATGAGACCGGATGGTGCCATTTAAAGTGGAACAAAACCTGGGAATTAGAATTTCCCCGGTTTTGTCCCTTACCCCCAGGGCATTCCTCGCTATGTGAATCCCCCCCAAGCCTGAAAGAACTCACCTTGTCATGCTCCAACCGTGCATGTGCAGACTCTTGTCAAAGTGAGAGCCACCTGCCGTGACAAAGTCATTCGGCAGGAGGCTCTAATTCAAATGATAGTGCACACTGCTGCATCCTCTGTATTCATTGCCGTGCGCGGTGCTCCTGTCTCAGACTATCTGAATGTAACAATGAGAGGCACTTGTCGAATAACTTGTCACAGGAGACTGTTCCCATTGGACAAGAGCCTGCGCATGCAGTGTTGTAGTGTGGCGAGGTTAGTTTTTTCGGGGCTTCCTGGGGGGCTTCACAAATAGGGGCATCCTGATACGGGATGCCCCAGAGAAAATCCAGAGGACGGTCCTGGAATCTTTTAGATTCCAGGCCAGCCGCTGGTGGGTTTTGTTCAGCTTTAAAGGTCCTGCTGGGGTGATGCAAGAGTGTAATTTTTGTATAGCATCAGTAGATGAGATGAGCAATTCCAGTCGGTCTCGATTCACCAAGAGGTAAAAAAAAGTCTGAAAAATGAGTCACATTAGTTTTTGCCGCAGGCGACTTGCCAGCCCCTCCTGCCCTGTGACCTGGAATAGGGGATCTCATGAACCCGAACTAGTTCACAAAGAGATAAATCTAAAAAAAAAACAAACACAGACGCAGCAGCGAAAATGTCATTTATTAAAAGCGTTCCTTTTTTTTCTTTTTTTTACCTCCAAACCAACGTCGATCACTCTTCACACCATTCTCTGCTGCACTGTCACTGACAGTCGGGAGTGGTTGGTGGAAGCCGGGTTTGAGGGCAGGGTATTGGAGTCCATTGCTCCCGCCCTCTACCGATCACTATTGGCTTCTGCTCGCTGGCCACTGCCAGAATCGGCCTTTAAAACTGGAGGAGGAAAATGATGACATCATCATTCTCTGCCCCATGGAAGACTATGGACAGATGTTCAAAGGCCCACCGGGGTAAGAGGGGCACATCTGGCACTCCAAGATGGAGGTGAGCCTATTTGAGAATACTGGGTACTGCTGTTGAAATTATGCTAAATTAAGAAAATGGGATTTAACAGCTACATCCACACAGGACACATCAGAAGGACTCACTACTCCACAGTCCAAGTGATCACCCCTTGGTCATGCGTGCAACAGTCACCTATGATTTATTCCACTAATAGGGATAAGCTAACCTGTGGAAGTGCAGGGCTTACTGGATTCAACTGAGCTTTAGAGAAAAGTTTGGTTTGGGACCGGAACTTGACCCTTAACCCCATAGAAATCAACGGTGACCTGAACTTGGTGGTGCCAAGCTCATTTATCAACTGTTGTCCATGTTGCATCAAAGCACTATCAAAGTAACCCCCATGTCCCCTATTGTTCATTACAAAGACACCATGCACAGTAAGACCATCTACTTTTCCCCATGTTGTGCTAATGGGGCTACAGAAAATGTTCTGCTATGGGGCTATTTTATTGGGATTCCTAATGGCCCTCACATGCTAACCTATATCACATAGTTAACATAGTTACATAGTTAATACGATTGAAAAATACATATGTCCATCAAGATCAACCAAGTCCTGGGGTTGAGTAAAGTTATTTTTATTTGTTACTAATAACAGCTAATAGTAACTGCTAATGTTATTTTATGCTAAAAAAGAATGTCTAACCCTTATTTGAAGCTGTCAGCTGTTGATGCTGTAACTGTTGGTAGTGGTGTATTATTATTATTATTTCTTTTATTTTGTGCTTTTGGTTCATAAGAAAGCTGTCATCTTCCTCTCTCTCATTTATTTATTTAATTATTTTCCAACATCTTTGGTCTCAAAGTTCTTATTCAGGGTTTTCAGAATATCTGCTTCATCCCCTTCTTGCTCAAAACATATCAGGATACCGTCCACATAAATAAGCACATAGATCCATCTGTTTGCCAATTTCTTTGTGTAAGTCCTGAAAATCTTCATGTGTAAGCACTTCATTAATTTTTTCATATTCAATGATCTGGCAGCTTGCTTTAGGCAATATATACTCCTCTGTAGTTTTCATACTACATCTGGCCTTTGTTCAGCTTTGATCCCTGGTGGTTGTTCCATGTAGATGTCTTCTGATAACTTGCCATGTAAAAATGCTGTTTTCACATCAATGTGCTTCACTTCTTTTCCTTTTTTTGAAAAAAAGTAGAGGCTATTAAACAGATTAGTTAATTAGTTCCTACGGTAAAAAATTATTGTTGCCCCCGGAGATTGAATCGTTTTGTTTTCCAGGAGGGCGTGCCCCATTGTCTTTGAATTTTACCTGAAATAGTTTTTCCTGATAACAATACTTGTCTTTTAATGCGCAGCGGGCCACCAGCAATCAGGCTGGCCCCTGTGCTAGGAACAAAACCCGTTTTGCGAAAAATAGTTGTTCTGGTTAAAGAACATATCTGCTAATATTTACAAAGCCATCACTTCCTTTTTATGGACACATGTTTCCAGCAATGGCTCCCATTAGCGCACGTCTGGAATCGATGGCTATATGAGGGTTGGGGATAAGACTTGAGAGCATCAAAACAGAGGAGGAATCAGCTTTAGGGTGAGACTCATAATAGGCTTGTTATGGTGGACTAAAAGACCAAAAAGCCCCTGATTTTAGGGTATATATTATAAATTTTATCATTTTAGTTGTTAAATCAATGCCTGTTTCCTTACATTTTTTATTTCTATCACTTGCAGTACTTTCTCCTAATAGTAATATTGAATGCAGTTGTGCATTGGATATAAAAAGTTATTTCTCTCCTGCAACCTGCCATGCACAAAGTACGGTAACTTGTGTGATCTGAACATAAATTATGAGACTTGCCATAATGCCATTAAAAGTGTCAGCATTTTGTTCCAACCTGATGTAGTAAGTACTTATAATTAGATATAATTAGCCATTTCAAAGGCAACTGAACTCCTGTAACAATGGAAGTGTATTTAGAAAAAAAATAGTCATCAGTTGTGTGCACTGCGCAATCACATTTGCATACATAAAAGGTTTCCTTTTCTTTTAATATTGTTTTGCATCCCTGTATTATTGTAGCTCACATAGTCCTGAATGCCATTAGTGCTTAAGAGCATCTGAGCTCCAGGATCGAGCTAATATGTCCATCAGCTATAGCGTTTGGTCTCCAGCTGAGGTAATCGGCTAAGAGCCTGGGGTAGGTGTTCTCGTCTTATGGTACACACTAATAACTGTGATGTGATCCAGCCCAGAATAACATTTGGATGGATGTCAGATGAAACCAGTAGGGGAAAATGTCAGCATGTGAAAGCGGGTGGATATGCCAGTTTACATTAGTGCCTAAATTTCAAACATGTGCCGCAAAGCTGTATATTTATCCCCAAACTCAACTTTCTTACTTTTATTCAAAGCAAAACAAGTTTGAAAGGTGAGTTAGTATGAGAAACATGTATATAAAGTCTAAAACAAACTCTGATTACAAGGTATTCCTGTATAATCGCTACATTTACTTAAATTACTGGACTGGCCCACACACCATGGGAATAAAGATCACCCCTGCTAATGTAAGAAGCCCATGCAGCCCTAAAGAAAAAAAGATGAAAGCATTATTATTATACTATATTATTATTATATATATATATATAATTTCTATTTGGGTTACTTAAGTGATTTACAGCACGAGAGGTACAAAAAACTAAGAATTTTCTGCACACAATAAAATTAAATAATTGTTTTTCCATTTATTTCAAAATATAAATCCCCTGGACCTGCAATGGGGTGATTTAAGGCAAGGTGAGGCGTTAATTGTTTTTAATTGGGTTTATTTTAGTAGTTGTCTCCTATAACAGTAGCCTATGGGAATTCACAAACAAATGTTGATACATAGGCTGCTGTTATTTTTAAAGTTCTAACATAAAAATATTATTGTGTGCATTGGGAAGGAAGACACTAATTTAGGGCCTGGTTTATTAATATTTCAACAATGAGCCATTTTTCACGCAACTACTTGTTGTATTCTATGGAATACTGCCTGTGCCATGCGCTCCACAGGATCGACAGCGGGAGCTTAGAGAATTAAAGGCCCACCCCAGTCTCTTCCTGCAAAATGAACATAACCCCCGCCATGCCCCCTCCAAATAATGATTATGCTCATTACGCAGTGGGCTTTGGTGCCGCAGCTGTGGCTTCGGGGTGAAGGTGAATGTCTTTTTTTCTCTTTTATTACATAAGCATATTCTGGGGCAAGGCGGGGGTTATGTTTATTTTGCAGGAAGGGGCTGAAAGGGCCCTTTAAATGCATGGCTTATGTCCTGATGCAAGCCAAAAGGATTTGGGTGTTGTATTCTACAGATAATTTGCACCTGAATGGAAGGGGGGTCTGATGTGCTGGGTAAGAGGATACTAGAGGAGGCGGATAGGTATTTAAAGGAGCAGTATCGCGAATTTTTCTTGGTGACTTATATTTAAATGATACTTTGAATGTAGGTAGGTGTTGGAGTAAGAATTACAAATTTAGAAAAAAATTATGTGTGTGTTGAGCAGCTGGAGACTAATAGCTCATGTTTATGTCTTTTGAGTGTCGGGTGCCAACACTCTGGCCTGTTCCATGCTGAGGAGAGGGGTGAAACAATGTATCAGTTCCATGCTGAGGAGGGGGGAGAAACAATGTATCAGAAGTATCAGCTGTTCAGTGCTGGCAGCCGTCCAGCATCAGATAACAACATTGCAACATTGCCTGGCCAGAACTTATATATCTAAAACAGAGGGAAAAGCTCTAGAAGTCATTTAGCTGATTTTGCAGGTTTTCCCTTCATGTTGGCTCTGCTGCAGAATCTTTCAGTTTACCATTTTCTCTTTCATATTCTTATTTTTCATTTTTCCATATGATCTTTCTTTCAGCTTTGTGTGTTTTGAGCAAAGCCCAACCCAGGATTTTCACTATCTGGAGTTTTGTTTTGTGCCCCTATGGGGCATCCTGACTTGGGATGCCCTGGTATGTGAAATCCCCAAGTTCGCCTGTGAAAACGTACCTTTCCCTGTCCCACAGCGCATGTGCGGGCTCTCATCCAATCAGCGTTGTTTGCACACAGATGGGGAGCCTGAACAGTAACCTTCCTGGCCGCCCGGCCTGTCTAAATGACTATCTGCGTGAGCGCGCCAGAAAAATGGGGGGATCTGTGGTTATCCAGGGGTCGTTTCACACAGTGGGCATCCTGATCTAGAATGCCCAAGGGGGAAGGTCAATGGCCGGGTCTTATAGACTTCAGGGTCGGCCATTCAGGGTTATGTTCCACTTTAATACCTTTAGATTTTCCTGCACAGTTATTCAAAGAAGAATTTCAGTTATTTTTATAACAAAAGCAGCACCTCACACACACACAGCCGTTACCACTGATTACAGTGTCAGCCTCTGAGGTAAAGTGTTGCTATGAGACCAGTGGACTAAATGAAGCAGCTCACTAAATACAACCCAGCAGATCCCCCTATTCAGCAAATGGACTGAGCCATTGGCATTATACAATTTAAAAGAAATACATTTTTTCTTTTTTCTATCGCCAGATTATTTATACACATGTTAGAAGCTATTGTGTGGCTATTTAATTATTTATCTTTTTTAATGCAAATTTCGCGATACTGCTCCTTTAAACTAGAGACGAGGAGGGAGGGTAAGAGTGAAAACCAAGGGGAAGATAGATTACTTAGGGGACAGCATATGATGGTGGGTGGAGAATTAGAAGGGGGGAGGTGATGGATAAGGAGATCCATGTGTTACAATCCAGCAGTGAAAAATTAGGTGGACACAATATTGCAGAGCTAGTGATAGCTTCAGTGTGTAAAACTGGATGAAAACTTAAAGTGTATGTTCACCAATGCCATTAGTCTTGGAAGAAAATATTAATGTTATTGATGTGGCTGAGACATGGCTAGCTAGACTCCACATATAACTGGACTGTCAATCTTCAAGATTTTACTCTCCTCCGGAAAGCCAGAGTAATTAGGAAAGTGGGTGAATTGTGTCTCTATGTAAAACCAGAATTCAAAGCATAGGGGGTACTAGCAGATTTTGAGAATGTAGAATCCTTGTGGGTGGAAGTGGGGGACGATGTAAGCAATATTAAAATACAATTTGGTGTAATCTATAGACCTCCCAAACATAACTGAGGAAATAGAGGATCAGCTGCATAAACAGACAGGCTGGTACAGTGGTGGTGATGGGGACTTCAACTACCCAGGATTTGACTGGAGACACGGTTCTGCTTCTATTTCAAGAGGGAGAGCATTCATCAGCTTGCTACAAAATAACTATATGAATCAGTTGTGAGGGCACCTACTAGGGTTCATACTTGATCTGGATCTGGTAAAATCAAATGATGATGACCTGGTAAGAACTGTAACATTCCATGAAAATCTTGGTAACAGTGACCACAATATAGTTGTATTCAACATAAACTGTAAGAAGCATTTTCGCCCTTGGAGGGCTCTTCATTTTAGGAAGGCCAACATCCGCAGGTTAAGGGCAGCACTCCAGGACATAGACTAGGAGCATCTGTTGAGGAATAAAGATACAGATGCAAAATGGGAGTGCTTTAAATCAATTGTGGGTAACAAATAAAAGCAGCAAAAATGAATCCCCTCATAGCTGACACCTGCAGTTAAACGGGCAATAAAGTACAAGAAAAGAATATTTACAAATTATAAGGCTGAGCTCTCAGCTGCAACCCTTCAAAAGTAAAAAGCAGTAAATAAAGCATGTAAGAAAGAAATAAAGTTGGAAAAAGCACAAAATGAAAAAAAAATGTGGCCATAGAAAGCAAAACCAGACGTAAATGTTTCTTTAAATATATAAATTCGAAGGAAATTAAATTGGAACAGGAAGGTGCCCTAATTAATGATGATGGAGAATTTGTCACTGGGGATGAAGAGAAGGCGAAGCAGTTAAATGGATTCTTTAGCTCTGTGTACACAAGATAGGAGCACAGAACCAATACAGGAGATGCCACTGATAGCAATACCCCAAGTGTAATACTCAACAAACTAAATATGGATATCATCCAATAAAAACAAAATAATTTAAATGTGAATTAGACTGCAGGTCCAAATGGACTCCCCCAAGAGTTTTTAAAGAACTCAGCTCAGTTATCTTATTACCCCTGTTCTTGTTCATTAAAGGCTCACTAACAACTGCTGTATAGCGCCAAGGGATTGTTGGGAAGTTTAACATTCATTGTGGGAAAATTGCTTGAGGGGCTATGAAGGGACTACATACACAAATATGTAACTATGCATATTATGTGACAACCAGTAGAGTTTAACTAAGGACAGAAGCTGCCAGATTAGCCAGATTGGCTTCTATGAGGAGGTGAGTAATAGCCTGGACAGAGGGAAGGCTGTACATATAGGCCCTTATTTATGATGGAATAGCGACAGGTAGCGACTGGTGAGCGGCCGGGCCACGAGAACGCCGGCTCCCCACCACAATCACACATTTATCAAGCCAATCCTGCTTAGCGACTGAGATAGCGCCAGATAGCCACTCATTCATCATTGTTCCAGCCTCAGCCCACCGCGCCAGCATCCGACCTTGAACAGCGACAGGTATGACCTCTCGCTACCTGGCGCTCTCCAATGCATTTCAATGGAAAATCTTTAAATATTCATAATTAATTGTTATTAATTTTTTTTTTTTTTTATTTTTTTAAATGTGAAAAATTCTGTGACTACTTCTGCCATTTTAGATTAGATTTAAGGTAAAAAAAAAAAATTGTACAGGTCTGATATTAATGTATTCATATTACAAAATTATTTAAAAAACTTGTTTTTTTTTGGTTTCCAAAAATATGGTTGTTTGGGGGTTAAAAAACGACATTTAACCCATCACCGCCAGCGCTCTGGGGTTTAAACATGCATTTTACAGCGCAAGAATTTTTTGAGCGTGATTTTTTAATGAATATGGTGGGAGCCGGTCGCTAGGGCCAGTCGCTATCATGCGCTCCCATACAGCGCGGAACCTGTCAAATAGCGACTCCTCACCCAATATTCAACATTACTGCACACCGACTGAGTAGCTGTCAACTACCGAACAACGGCCAAGCACAGCGACTACTAGCGGGCGCTCTGAAAATGCCGCTACAGTCGCTCAACTGTCGCTACCTGCCGCTATTAATGAATCGGCCTCCCCGTTTTTCTGGATTTTGCAAAAGCATTCTACACTGTCCCTCATAGATGCTTATTGGGGAAATTAGGGTCTTCAGGATCAGAAAGTAGAGTTTGTAACTGTGTTGAAAACTGGCACCCCCAGGGTTCAGTGCTGGGTCCACTATTATTCGACTTGTTTATAAATGACATAGAAGATGGAACTAATGGCACTGTCTCTATTTTTGCCACATAGATATGTAGCACAGTGCAATGAAGTTCAATGTGGAGAAATGTAAAGTCATGCACTTAGGTTATTTTATCATGCATTAAAAGAGGCATGGAATCACGGGATAGGGATATAATTTTGCCTCTTTACAAGGCACTGGTGTGGCCTTATCTGTTATATGCTGTCCAGTTCTGGGTATTAGTTCATAAAAAGGATGCTTTGATGCAGTGAAGAGCCACCAAACTGATAAGTGGAATGAAGAATCTTAGTCAGAAAAATTACGGAAATTAAATATGTTTGGTTTTGAGAGAAGACAACTGAAGGAGGACATGATTAATTTATATAAATATATAAATGGGCAATACAATAAATATGGGGAAACACTATTTCAGGTAAATGTCTCTCAAAAGACAAGGGGACACTCCCTTCGACTGGACAATCTCCAGAGGCGACAATCAATCAATCATTTTAACAACTATAAATCTGTGGGATTTCCTCCCACAGAAGGTTGTTACAATATCAACAGCTGAGAGCTTCAAAAAAGGATTGGATGCTTATTTAGAGGAAAATAACATTAACTGTTACTATTAGCTGTTCTCAGTAATTAAAAAAAAAAAAAAAAGAAATAACTTTCCCTAACTTCAACCCTTGGTTGAACCTCATGGAAATATGAGGCCGATTCATTAATAGCGCCAGGTAGCGACAGATGAGCGCCAGTAGCGTGATTTTGACAGCGCCAGCTAGTATTCGCTGTGCTTGGCCGGGGTTTGCTTGTTGACAGCGACTCAGTCGGTGTGCGGTAATGTTGAATACGGGGTTAGGGGTCGCTGTTTCACAGGTTCCGCATTGTATGGGTGCGCCTGACAGCGAATGACCAGAGCGAACGGCTTGCTGCAGATTCATTAACAAATCACGCTCAAAAATTTCTCGCGCTGTGAATTCCTTGTTTAAACCCCAGAGCGCTGGCGGCGATGTGTGTAAAGTAGTTTTTAACCCCCAAACAACCTTTTTTTTAATATGTAAAAATTATACAAGTTTTTCTAAACATTTTGTAATATGAATACATGAATATCAGACCTGTAATATCAATTCTGCACAATTTTTTTTTTTTTTTTTTACTTAAAAAAATTCCTAACCTTGCAGAAGTGGTCACAGAATTTTTGACATTAAAAAAAAAAAAAAAAAAAAACATTAATAGCAATTAATTATGATTATTTAAAGATTGCTCCATTGAAATGCATTGGACCACGCCAGGGAGCGCCAGGTCATACCTGTCGCTGTGATGGGATTAGCAGCGGCGCTGTTCGTTGCAGTCGGCTACATGATGAATCCCGCGCTAGCTGACGCTCTCGCCGGCGCTAGCCTCATTTAGCGTGATAAATGCGTCATTGTGACCGCCGCCGGGCGTACTTGATTCGGTAGCCGCCGTTAGCTGGCGGTACCTGGCGCTCGTCAGACACTACCTGGCGCTAGCCCTTGATAAATAAGGCCGTAAGTCTTTCTTCAACCGTATTAACTATGATACTTGCATCATAGTAAAAACAGTGCCCTCGTTTTTTGGTGCACAGTGTGGCGCAAAGTGACTCAACATGAAATGAAGTGGCATAGTAATGCCTAACTAGTAAGAGAGTGTAAGATACATAGGATGCGCCAATGTTGCACCAGTGTGTTTCTAAACAGTCCATCCATATTTATTGGAGGTTTTTCTCAGACTGGCGCACACAAAACACACACTTCTGATAAAAAAAGGTTGCTTATTTGTACCCCAAAAATTCTAACAGAAAATAATAACAATAAACAAAAATAACAATAATGTTATAAATGCAACAGATGTGACAGACATAACAGATGTAAAATTAATCATTTTCAGTGAAAAAAACACCAAAAACTACATTTATGTGCTGCTCTTATGTCCCAAATGCCATGGGGGTGAAATTTGGTTTAAAACTAAAAACAAAAACTGGTAAAATAACATTCAGAATAATTTGCCTATTATATCCTATGGGAGTAACAAACTATGCGCCACAAAAAGCAGACGCAGCGAAATGGAGACTGTCTGTACCCTCATGGATTAATAAATGCCTTTTTTACACTTGTACTGACATGCGCTGATGGGAAAATGCAGCTTGCACACAAAACCGACATACCATGTACAAAAACGGGTGTAGAACCGACGCAGTACTTTCATGAATCAGGCCCTCAGAGTCTCCCACGCCTCTCACACTGAAAAAAAGAACACGAGAGGGAAACAGTGCTAATAATAATAATAATAATAATAATAATAATAATAAACACTGCTATGGTGAATGGAATGGGGGGGGGGGTGCCAAACTACCTATGGTGAATGGGATGGGGGAATGCCACACTACCAATGAGGAATGGAAGGGGTGAGTTCTATTCTGCCTATGGGGAATGGAAGGGGGGAATGCTATACTGCCTATGGGAAATGGGAGGGGGAAGGTCACACTGACTGTAATGGGGAATAGGAGGGGGCATGCCACAATACCTAGGAGGATTGTAGTGGGGAATGCCACACTGCCTGTAATTGGGTACAAACTGCATTTATCAAAGTTTTTTTTTTAGATTCCAGCCCGGCTTCTGCTGAGTTTTGTTCAACTTCAAACATACTGCATCCCTGAATTCTGATGTTGTTTTGATTTCACCAAATGTTTAATTTATCACCAATAACAATCACCTAATTTTTTATGACTACATACTTTCTCTGTGATTATGTTTCCCTACGGTCCTTCCACTTTTTAATAATTTGGGCTGTTCCTTACCTAATTTTAATAGTTTCAGCAATCACTTTAAATGATTTCTCTACATGCCAGTAATTTGACCCTTCTGAAACAGACGAACATCTTTTCCATGGCCACTTCTTTCCACGACCACAGGATATGTCTTTCGACATGGCTGTTTAACAAATGAGAAGCTACTCACTGCATCAGTTCTGGTTAAAAAACTTGTTGTCAGCTGAAACATAATCACCAATGCTGTAATTATCACATGGGAGGCTTTTGCCTATTTGCTTAGTTAGATTCAGGTAGTGACCTTTTTGGCCAGGCTATATATACCGTGTTTCCCCGAAAATAAGACCTACCCCGAAAATAAGGCCTACTGTGCTTTTAGCATGAAGGCTAAATATAAGGCCTTCCCCGAAAATAAGACCCCCCCCCCCGAAATAAGACCTCCCCCCAAAATACCGTATTTGCCGGCGTTCGGGTGACATACCTGCAGACAGGGGCGGACTGGCCATCGGGCACACCAGGAGAAGCTCAGGTTGGTGAGCAGCTGAAACAGGCTGGTTGCGGGTGAGTGGCGATGTGCAGGAGGGCGGTAGAGGTACCGGTAGCAGCCAACATGCGTGGGGGAGGGAAGCGGAGTTAGCGGCCGACAAGCTGAAAGGCGGGAGCGAGGCCGATGTGAGTGCCGCAGGGGTTGTAGCTGCCGTCATGCGGGGGGGCGGCGAATGAGCATCCGATGTGCAGGAGGGCGGGTGGTGACACTGGCCAATCAACGTTCTGACGTTTGCATACGGTACCTCGCAACTGGGCAGGACAATCACGGATTGGTTGTTATGTCCCGCCGCCCCGCCCCCTCAGGAAATGTCCCGGAATGCCATTGGAGTGCAGGGCCGCAGGAGGCATAAGGCCATGTGAGGCCGCAGCGGCGGCGCCTGTCTCTTTAGCCTGACAGAGCGGAGCCGGCTAGCTGCGGGAGTTGGGGGGGGGTGTGGTCCCAGCCGCTGATCCACCAATGAATCAGGCGGCACAGGCTGAGGGCCTTCTGATCACCCGCCCCACTGTCTGATCGCTCACTGGACGCCTGCTGCTTCAACAATACCGTAGGTGAGTGCTTGCTGGAGAGGCTGAGGTAAGCCTTTCCTTTAATAGATGTAAGCATACCTCCCAAGTGTCCCTATTTGGAGGCCGTGTCCCCCTGTCCCTCGTTGTTCTCATTTGTCTGTCTTTGAAGTGTAACATGCAGATCTGCAGCAATGGTTCATTTGTAAAAATTTGTAAAAATGTAAGACATCCCCTGAAAATAAGACCTAGCGCATCTTTGGGAGCAAAAATTAATATAAGACAGTGTCTTATTTTCGGGGAAACAGGGTATATATATATATATATATATGTATATATATATATATATATATATATATATATATATATAGAGAGAGAGAGAGAGAGAGAGAGAAACAAAGACAGTAGGATGAAAAATACTGAAGGAGTACCGGGGGGAGGTGTTAACATCTGACCCCTTTTATTTGTCATGGGATAATAATCATTACTTTTGTGTGCAGATTAGTCCATAAAAGCAGTACAGTTATAGTTCTGCACTGGTGCTCTATACTATTGTCTTTTTAAATGCCTTTTGAGGACTTTTTTAAGCAGATTATTGTGTAATACAACATTAGTTCCTTGTTCATGATTATAGGCATGGCAAGGGATGGGAATACGCAAATTATTCCCTGTTTTTCCCAATGGATGACCATTGGCCAGGGCTGATATTGGTTTGGCAGCTGGGGAAAGCATGGCGGCTTTGTAAACAAAGACTGTGGGATACTGAGACCAGCTCAAACTCCCTTACAATCACAGGTACTTAAAGTCTCTGTCCAGGGCACACACAAGAGCCATTTTTAAACATCTCAGAATCCCCAATGTAAATACGTACTTGCGTACGTACGTACTTAAATACGTACTTATATACGTACTTAAATATTTATGTATGCAGGGCCCTCTCTCCTAATGTATTCCTGCATGTTTGTGTTTATTTACTTGTCTGTTATATTGATTCATAATAGCGTGTGTTTTATATGCATAGTTGTTTCTTTATGAAGTTCCTTTTTCTTTTATCCAAACATAAGCACAGAGCTTAAATCATCTAGTCCGATTTTTCAATAGGTCAAAAAGTGATCCCGCGGTGCATGCATCTGCGTACATAGAAGGTGTGCCCTCCACCAGAAATGCACTCTTTCCAGATGCTGGTGTTGCCAACTTTAAATCAGTCGTAGACCATTTGCTCTCAAACAATTCGCCCGGGGTTCGCCATGCAAAGTAAAATACACAGACCAATAGTGCAACTCTGCTAGATATCTAACCTATTTTATTTTTAAAAGACGATAAAACACTCACAAAAATCAATAAAACATGAATGTGTTCAATTAAAATGTTCATAGCCAACTCTCACCACTCCAGACTGCCTTATACGAATACTTAGGGCCTTCCTCCGGATTCGGGTGAGAAGAAGGATGACAGCCGGCTCCCACTGCATTTCGTTGCCTCCCACTAGATCATCATTATAGGTTCATAAAGTTTCAAGGACCACTTAGGACCCTCCATTAGGATGATCAATTCTAGCTGAAGTGGCTTTAAAACATTGTGTATCTACAACGATAACCTAGTAAAAGAAAAACGCCATAAAGAATTCTGATGTCCCAGGGGAATTTATTTTTAGTTTTAATGTGGACAGAGCCAAACCTTTGCCTCTTGAGCACCTACATAATTGGATTAAAGAGTGTGCAGCCAGTGTCCAAGATCAGGTGAAAAACCTTTTGTTACACGATATACTCATAGGTAATTCTTAGCATAGCAGGCAAAGGTCATGCAGTAAATTTACTAAGATCACTGAACAGGAGATTTGCAAAGGCAACATTACCTATTTCTTAACTTGCTTTTTATTTTGTTGGACATATGCTGTGTTTTCAGCAATGCCAATTACAGCATGTTTGATAAACCAATCTCGGGCTGCATTATGTTTTTGGCACTAAAGCAACACCTGTTGCCTTATTTGGATTATGCTGGAGTGCCCTTATGTGTCCATTAAAGCTGGCTTACATAGACTACTTCTGGGATACAGCAAAACCCATCAGCAAAGCTGGAGTAAAGCAAGCTTATTATACTCACCTCTCCGAAAGTCCCTCGAAGTGAATTACTAACATTTCACAAATCGGGTTTAAATATTGACTTTGATTTGAGTTATTTTATTGTCACGTCATAATATCTGTCTAATTATAGTGATCCTATATACAGAAAGGAAGTTTAGGTTGTCACCTTCTATCCCCAGCCCAGTGCCCCAAAACAGCCCGTGTTTCTCTTTTTTTTTTGCTAAACACTAACAGGAAGTATGAAAGTGTAGACGGCCAGCTCAATCCCACTGCAGCTTCCACAGATGCACTGAGGCTCAGGACTCACCAGCAAGGTCCATATACATGAAAAATTTCCATTGTCCAGCACTCAAGTGTTCCTTAAAATTTCTCAGTTTATTGGTCAAGTTAAAAGTTACATGGTTTCCATTCCAAGAATAGTTCACATATTACACGTTTCAGGCAACATCCTGTGCCCCTCATATATGTTGCCTGAAACGCGTAATATGTGAACTATTCTTGGAATGGAAACCATGTAACTTTTAACTTGACCAATAAACTGAGAAATTTTAAGGAACACTTGAGTGCTGGACAATGGGAGTTTTTCACTAACAGGAAGTAGTATGATGAAGTGGCAGTCATATGTTAAATAAGTCAGTTACAACTAAACTGTCACATAATGGCAGTTAGGAAACAAAGGATGGGCGGCAGCCACTCAGACCACTATATACCTAACCTGGGAGGTGCACGTGAGCAGGGCAGTAAAGATACACAAGTCTCAAAGGGGTCACAGCACTCAACCCTGTTAGTTTGCAACCAAACCTATATTAGGTCTCTAAATCTGGTTAAAACAGAGGTCTCAGTCCACACAGATCTGCAGAAGTATGCTAAAGCTGCACCACCAAACGCCACGGTGCCCCTGTACAGGAGCAGTCCTAACTCTAATCTATGAGAGCTCCCTTTGGGACATACAATGCAATGGATAAATTAGGAGCAGCTTACCTGAGGTTACCCTATAATCTCGAGTGCAGTACATGGGGAGGAAGGGTTGAAAGCCTCGCAGTACAGCTTCAGACCCCTCACACCCTTTTTTCCCCCCAAATTTGGGTCCCCATTCGTTTCAATGGGGACCGGGTTTGGGTTTGACTTAAGTTCACTTTCGTTCAAAGTCCGGCTAAAATTTCCAAACTCGAACCATTAGAAGTTCGCCCAACACCAATCGGGGGCGGGACTGCTCACCCAAGGAGCAATACTGCTGACTGCATCCAGTTCATGTTGTTATGAATATTGGGCAAAGAAACAGAAACACTTTGAATCTGACACTGGACTAGGGATAGAAGGTATAGGATATTATTTAGTATTTTGAGATATAGAAGACATTTGTCAAAAGCACGAGTGCAAAGCCTTTTGAAACCATCTAGGTCAGGGGAGCTCAACCTTTTGAAGACTGCAGGCCACTTAGGTGATTAGGAAACTGGTCGTGGGCCACAATGGATAGGTTCATAATTTGAGATTCTCCATTTTGATTAGCAAAATTAATATTTTCTACAACAATCAGGATACCCACAAGCTCCATTAGAATGATTATTTCACATTCGTTTGTCCTTCCAGCATACCTCCCCAATACCACATTTATATGTAACAATTCCCACATGCTAACAATACACATGCTGATTGCGTTACCTCTCCAGATATATGGGTCCTATATTTATAGCCTATCCCCCCCCCCCATCAGTCCCAGGTGGTAACCATATTCCTAATACTCAACCAATCCACATGCCTACCAATGGTAAACATAAAATCACTCACTTCCTTTGTAAAGGTCACGGTGTACCAGTTAGCATAATTAAATCTGCACAGCAGTGTAAACGCCAGCAGAGCATGGTGCACCACTTTGTGCCAGTGTGCGCAGGCTCTATACCAAAATTCTCTAACCGCTTATAACCATTTTCCTGTGGCAATCCAATCCTAAACCACAAAAAATCCAGTCATATACCCAAAGCAATAGGGATAGGGGGTGGGCGGAGATTTGGAGTGCGACCTCCTCATGCTCCATGAACATTCTGACAACTGAGACGGCTTATAAAGTTCTGTTTCGTTGGTATTTGGTACCCAGTCGCCTCGGTAAGATGTTCCCAGGGCAGGCCAATACATGCTTTAGGGGTTGTAACGCCGAAGGTACCTTTATGCATATTTGGTGGACCTGCCCCATGCTAACTCGTTTCTGGTCCCATATACACAGGATAGCCGGTAGAATGTTTCAAAGGAACGTCAAAAAGGATCCCTGGGTGGCCCTTCTTCACTGTAGACCTCCAGAGCTTACTAAGAAACAGAGCAAGCTGTTCATTTACTTGCTCCTGGCGGCAAAGCAGACCATCGCCAGAGTCTGGAAAAAGCAGATTGTTCCAATATCGGAGGTGTCGTCCAGAATGAATGGATTCTTGGTTAACGAGAGGCTCTCAAGCATTCTGGCCGACACCCAAGATAAGTTTCTCTCCATCTGGGAACCATGGATACAGTATGCCTGGCCCAGTGCTCCATTGGGTTTGCTTCATTAGGCGATCGTTACAGACCAGGCTGCGGAGATCCCCCCCCCTCCCTACCCTACCCTCCCCTTGTCCTTTACCCTCTCCTCTCGTTTTGCTCACCCCCCATTCCCCCCCCCCCCCCTTTCCCCTCTTTATTTCTCTATTTTCTTGTGTTTTCTCTGCCTCTTGTCGTGTGGCTGGCCCCCTGTCGGTCTCTTCGGCCAAGGCCGGGGTGGGGCGGCGGGGGGGCGGACCGCGATGAGATGCCATTATGGTTTGTATATGACGGCAAATAATTGGCGCAAGAGACAGCGCGATTGAGGATTGATTGATAAAAATTGACAAATTTTGATGTATTCACTGTTTATTCAAGCTTTTGCTACACTGTAATCATATTGTCAATCGTTTTCTTGTTGAACTGAAATACTGTGTCTCGCTATAGGCTTAGACCACGAGAACTTGCTGTAGCCACTGTGTTATTTGCCTCAACTGCGTGGGATGGATCCTTGTTTGGCTGACCATATATTTCCTTTGTATTGCCTCTTTTGAATAAAATAAAAATATTGAAATCAAAAAAGATGTCCATTGTATCCTATAGGAACAGTAATCTCTACCTAGCTAAAACGTGTCCTGCTATCTGAAAAAATAGAATCAGATAAACTGCATTGCATGCCTGGGGCTTCCACGTTGCCATGCTGTCATTCTGCTGCATCTAGTGACTGCTCGTGACTGATAAGGTTCATTGTGTGGTGTGAAGGCATACTGCGCCTCTCCCACCAATGAATTGGATTAACCAAAGGCAGTCACTAAATGGCTTTCAAACTGATAGGACGTGGAAGGGTAAGAATAGTGGTGCACAGTTCCAGGCTTGCAGTAGGGGTAGACACAGGATGATACTTGGAGTTGGAGGAAATTATCATTTGCACAGAGGTGACCAGTGTGGTATGACACAGCCAGACACAGTGCTCATAAGATCTTGTGATCTTGTGTTCTGAACAAGGTACCGCCAACTTTTCTCTGGGTGTGCTGCTTGCCCACCGCTTTATGCACTCACTTTTCACTCATGTGGTTCACTGGTGGGTTGGCGTTTGCACTGTATGAATGGGTTAATGCATAGGACATACTATTAATTATTATTATTATTCAGTCACCTCTTAGGTGCTTTGTTGGCCAACCAACCTAATATACACACTTCCGCATTTCCGCTTCAAAACAAATGTTCACTGGTGTGTTTTTGTTTGTTCTCAGTCTATGAATGGGTTAAAGCATACGACACATACTATTATTATTATTATTATTCAGTCCCCCCTTTGTTGGCCAACCAATTCAATATACACACTTCAGAGCAAATGTACCTGAATTACTGAACATAGCACCTGAACCCTAACTTCGCTCTCGGTTTGGTGCTTGCCCACTGTTTCGTCTACTCACTGTTCACTCATGTGGTTCACTGGTGGGTTTGTCTTTGTTCTCACTCTATGAATGGGTTAATGCAGAGGACACATACTATTATTATTATTATTATTCCATCACCCCTTAGGTGCTTTGTTCGTCAACCAACCCAATACACACACTTCCGCTTTTCCACTTCAGAGCAAATGTACCTGAATTACTGGAAAAAGTTGGGCTTTAATAATCAGCCTATCTAAAAATAAACTAAAATATTTATGAAGATAATATGATTTGAGTGCGATCATTAAATAACTGACAGTATTCTTTATTCTATAAAGAATGAATACAATTCCATATTAAAATCCATCAGGAGGCATGCTCGGCTAAAACACTTTGCTTAAAGCAAATCTCTGAATTTGATGCTCATGCATTTTTAATGACAGGTAGACAAATGTGCTGCAAAATCCATATTCCGTGAAAACAACCAGGAAAATAACAATATTTGCCAAATCCGGAGGGAAAGGTGACTAAACAGTTTAGGTTCCTAATGAACAGGAGAAAACATGTCCTCCTTCTGAACATACTGGATTGTTGGTTTTAAAGAATCCCACAATGCAATTAAACTGTTTCCTTGGGTACAATTTGAATAACTAACTCTGTTAAGGCGTTGGAATTTTGTAAGAAGGAAAAGAAATAATAATAACACTATTGAAGCAGTTATAGTGAAATAAGGATAAATGAACAATCGTCACTTTGAATTTAGAAAGGAACAGTCTCCTAAAATAACTGGCTCATTAAATTACAATGCGCCAGTTTGCGTTATAATTTTATTAGATGCCTTATTTGCAATTCGTGTTTAAGCTTGACAGTTGTAAACAAGTGGTTCCTTTCACTGACTAGCCCCTATTAATGTTCTATATGCCAACAATAGTTTCCACTTTCCCACACCAGGGCCGGCCTTTGGGGTGTGCAGATGGAGCATCCCCACAGGGTGCCGTCTTCCTAGAAGCGCTGGCATTATGGTTGTAGCAAAACATTATTTCTTATTTTTATCCACATTCTATCCTTCTTTCTGTCTTTTTTATTCAATCATTCCATATCTTCCAAGTTTCATATGCTGCCCTTTTTCTACATTTTCCTGTATTCTTTCAATTTTTTCTCTTTTGGACACTCACCCCACCCCCTTTTTGCATCCCCCCTCTTTTCTTTCTTTTCTACATTTATGTTTTTCTCTCATTTAAGTTTTCGCACATTTTTCCAGTCTTTCATAGTTTCCACACTCCCATCCACCTTTTGATATTTCACATTACCTTCATCTTTCTCTCCTTTCCACATTCTCATCTTTTTTCCCAATTTCTCCATATAATTTCCTTGTGTAAGTTATTTAGGATGCTTAAGCACCACACAGCGCCACTTTTTTGGCCTCAGCAGCACTCAGCTCGCGCTTTAAGAAACAAAAACAGGCAGGTAGTGGCAAGAAGCATCTGCAAAAGCTAACAAAAGTATAGGAAATCCGGGATTTAAACATTTGACGCATGTATATGTCACATGTAAACCTTAAAGCGAAACTGCAGTCAAAAGTTGACGCCCCTTGTCCTGCCACCCTATTCTGGTGCTGAAGCAGGATGGGGGGGTTACAAAGGAAAAAAACCTGTACCTGACTGTCGGGCCAGTGCCAGTCTCCTGGTGTTGAAAATTACACAGAGCTGCATTCCCGAAGGTCCGTGTGTCTCTTTAATGGACTTTAATGGGCGGGAGCATGCACAGAGCTAGGGGATGTGGCTCTGTGTCCTTCTGGCAAGATGGCGGCCACCAGGGTCCAAAGCACCAGAGGAGCAGCACTTGCCTGAGTAACGTGGCAGGGTACGGGGATCGACTTTAGACTGAAGTTCTGCTTTAAACTTAATATGGGGGTCCAACAATGGAAGCTTTTCTGCCAACAATGCCATTATTCCAAGATGTTCCTCTGCTACACTACACCTGGCACAAGGAGTAGCTTGTCTGCAGTGCATCATGTCACCCCTAGTTGCATTGTGTACCACCAGAAGGGGAGCTCAAGTACTACTGGTAGTACTAATACCACTGGTTGGGAACCTCTGCTCTAAATCCTGTCATTTGCACTTGCAATAGAACCATTAGCCCAGACAATTACTTTCACCCTTGATATTACCTTGAAGTTGCCGACTTGCCTCATAAACTGAACTTGTACGAAGATACTGCATTCTTTTTTTTACCAATCCAAGGATTTCCCATTCGATTTCTCTAAACCTCTTAGATTTCTTTGCCAGCAAAGCTAATCATGTAGTTAATTGCGAGGAAATTAAACGCTCTTAAAATACCTGTTTCTGCTGAGTTTTGGGACTCCACGATTTCTCATTTAGAAGCATATTTAACAAACTCCTATGGCTCCCTTTTTAGTGCAAAACTCTGTTAAGCTAGCTTGCCACTTTTCTCGAATCCAGCAGACATACTCTTGGGCACACAGGCAGCTGTGAAGATCACCAAGTTACATGCATATTTTTGCACTATGAGACCCTGCCCTCTCCCCGCCCACCAGCTGCTTCTCCATTGTCCGGTTGCTGCAGGATCTAATGAGCATCGCGCTAGCGCCGGTTATGTATGTGTTTTAACATTCGCTCCTTAAGAAACACTAACATTTTCTTCCACTAAAAGTGATGGGGGTATCTGTAGTTAAAGTAAGTACATCCTCACAATAAATGGAGAAGGGGCACATGGGACCTAAAATCGCTGAAACGCATCTGGAGCGGTGGACGGCAGCATTTTCACTTTCATTTTCTCTCCCCTCCTGTTTCGCCGTCAGAGCTACTCTTCCCATGGTCGGGGGAACAAACCGGCGGGCAGAACCCGTATCTGGAGTGCGGTGTGTTTTGTATCTTGCTTCCCCTTTGGGGTATATCATAAATGCGCTTTACTGTCATCACCAGGCTTCTCGTTGCCGCTGATCACCCCCTAATGTATATAGCTGCCCTGCTGCACTCAGAAGTGTCACAAAAGGCAGTCGTAGTGACCCTGTGCTCCACCAAGTGTGTGTTTGTGTGTGTGTGTGTGTGTGTGTATAGAGAGAGATATATATATAAACTTTGCATGTCTCAGTGGTTCTGAGTAATAAGTTATGATTTGATGACTTGCTATGAGTAATATCACCTTATTATTGCTAATCTCCTGTTTGCATCAAACCAACCCAACAAGCAAAGTTCTGGTCAAATATAAAATGTAAATTTGGTATGTAATGTAAATGCGCTATGCTTGGAAATGAAGAAAAAGAATACAGATTTAAGAATGTGGAAGGTGTCACATTAAATAAGCATGAATTAAAGTACAAAGAATTCAACATTTTCCTTTTATCATCCATACCTGGGGTACAGAATATTTTTTTTATAAGCAAGCCTTTTACTAGTTAATGCAGCTCAATAAAGAATATATAATATTCATAACTGACTCATTAGTGCTGAATTACAATAAAGCAACTGACATAGGCATTGTAGAATGTAATTGAACATTTAGGAGTTTGTTAAGTTTCTGTGGCATGCCGCAATTCATAGAATGATTTTCTTAAAATTATTCAAAAAAAAAGAATTGTTATTGATTACATTTCATCATTCGCAGACTACTTTGAGAGGCACAATCAAAAGAAAATAAGCAGCAATTATGCCGTGGACAAGAACATGCTTCTTCAAATATATTCAGCGAACAACAAATGAATTCCTGGGGTCCAAACGCTCAAGTTGCTTGTTAAAAAAATATGTCTGCCAACTCGATCTCAGGCTCGTTTTTTTGACTTATTGAAAAAATTCATTATACGGCAATACGTTTGCTTTCACAGAAAGTGACAGAAATATAATGCAGTCACAAATGTTATACTGCAAATGGTAAAAATGATCGATTATTTTAACATTAGAGCAGTTACTTTGCTTTAGACTAGAGAAGCTATGTCCAGTCTCCAAAATGAAGCTGACCTCTGCAAAGTACATAAAGTTTCAGATTGATCACTTTTTTTCTATGGTGCAAAAAGAAGAACTGTGCCAGCCATAGCAAAATAATCTTCATGCATCTTCATGCATGACAATGCACATCTCAAGCTGCAAAGTCATTGGCTGCTATGGGCAACCTAGTGATTTCGAAAAACAGGATTTCCTTCTGATTTGTTATGTTTTTATGTTGGAATATTCTTACTCGAATGCAATGCAATCGAGAAGGTGAAAGGGAACTAGGACAGGGAATAGGTACACTAGAGACAATCAGCACAATTTGCTGTTCTATTTAAAAGGTGGAAATGGAAGAAATCCTTGGAAGCCACATGCACAGAAGACCATTCCAGGTGGTACTTGGAGGAGTCGTGGTGTAAACGATATGGAGAGGCTATGAGCCAGGAAATACAGGGTAACAGATTTGTTGGAAAAGGTGTGGATGATCTCCTTGTGCCAGTAGCCAGGAGTAATACCTGTAGGTATAAACCAAGGCAAATTGACTTTTGTTTTCTTGGAAACGTTTAGATAGTTATACAAATGATTTGCTAAATTCAGAATGACTTGTACAGAAATGTCCCCTGTCTCTATTCAAGCTTGGCTTCTCCATTTTAACATACATGGCTTCCTTCACACCTCTTTTCAACCAGTCTTCCTCTGTAGCAAGATGTGAACTTGAATATCATATGAATGCCAAAACCCTTACGAAATCCCAAATAAAAATATAAATGTATTTTTTTTCAAAAAATTATTAAAAACTTCTTGTCAGAATCCCCACTAAATTCAAATTAGTATAAGCATATACAAAAAAAATAAAGAATATGGCCTTGATTCAGCAAAGTCTATAACAATAAATTTGAGAAAAAATTCTACCATTTCAAATGCGTGTGATTCAGTAAAGAAAAACCACGTTTAATTTTTGATACTCATTTTTTCACTTGTCTTCTCTCAAAAAGTTAAAAAAAAATTGTCTAAAGTGAAAAAATGTACAATTGTAAAAAATTTGTGTGATTCAGCACTGTTTGACTACTCTTTTGAACTAATTATTTACAGCTGCCCTGAGCAGGTGTAAAAATACTCAGCACATTTCCTTTACCTAAAAAGCCAAGCTGGCGATTGCCAGCGTGTTTTTTTATTAGTGTAAAAGATATGCAGAATTTACTTTTATATTTTTTTATTTTTTATTTACCTGGGCCAATGGCTAAAGGAGCTAGTGAGAGAGGGGCCATGATTTGTTTTCATTTTAACTGAAACAGTAAAAAAAAAATAATTAAAATGTTAAGTCCAGTAGGTCTGTACTTCAATGCACTTCACAAGTCATCCAGCCATCTTCCCAATAGACATTGTTGAATTCACACATAAATCCAGTGGGAGGAATAACAAAACATGTGGAGCAAAAGAATACAACAAGGCCAGTTCCATTGCTCTATTACTCAAAGCATCTCTTTATTAATTAATTTATATATTTTTTTTATTACTGTTTTCATAAAAAAATAAAATAAAGCTGACACCCCCAGAAAAGCGCTAAACCTTGGCCAAAGGCCATGGAGGTGGTAAGTTGCCAGGGGCAGGCTGTTTGGCTTTTTGACCCTGGGCTTACTATGCCTGGTGCACCAGTCCGGTAATCTAGAGGAAGAAGGATGAATCTTTTTATTTTATTTGTATCAGTTAAAAATAATTAATAAAGTTAACTGCATATATGTAGGTCTGTAGGAGAAAATCTATTCAACTGCAATAGTTTTTTTTTACTTCACACCACAAATCATCCAGCTGCCTTTCCTAATAGTGGGATGAATAACAAAACATATAAAGCAAAAGAAAACAATAAAGTTGCCTTGATCTATTACTAACTACTACTGTTTTTTTCACAGCCTACTTGTGCTCACCGTCCTGGAGTGCATAAACAATGTTGTTCCTCTTGTGTTTTGGTTTTGGGTAAACCGGATGTTGTCTCCATCTGTTTCCATACTTAAAGCAGACAGGGATGTTGTGTGGTAAATATCTTTAATTCTCTTGAATAGAATTTGGGACTGTGGCATCTATTTTCTGTCACACACAGTGCTTTGCCAACACCCATCTAACATCAGTTTAATAACACCTCATAGCTCCATAGCTGTCATACTAATGCAATCAACATCTTACTGCCATACTGTTTATATTAAACAGATGAGGTGGATTAGAGCTGTTACTTTGCTACTACATTGCAGCACAAGCCATACTGGATTGAGAAATCCAGTTGGAAGACTACCAAAAATAGTAAGTCCAACTGCCTTGACTTGTCTTGTCTCTACAGATATACCATGATCTGGATGAATGAGAACCTTCACAGATTCTTGGGGGAATCATGTTGTCAATGAAAAGTTGTATCAGAGTAGTAAAGGAATTTAGACAAAGGATAAATGAACCAGGGTAAAAAGTGTATCTAGAGATAAATGTTGGACAAGGCACGTAAAAGTTTGAATGAGGTGGGAAAATATAATGCTGCTCAGAGGTAAATCAGATATAACACCTGTGTTGTACTATGTGCAACTACTATACCTGTAAATAGTTCGGACAGGCGGCACATGAGCTGCCCCAGCCATCACCAAGTATAGTGCCCAGCTCAATAATGTTCCCACTGAAAGAATGCTGCTACTAAGTGTCACTAACCTGGTGATGAGCACTGATGACAGAAAGACCTGATTCCCACTGCTGGAGGAAGACAAAGTTGACTACTGTTTAGGACCCAATCCTTGACTATAAGACCCAGAATCTAAGAGTCACTCTGGTCTTCCCTAGAGCTACCCCACAAGGGAGGATAGATTTTCAGTGGTGGCAACTTTAATTCATGCCAGGTGACTCAATGGCTTGAACAGACAGCAGCAATCACCTGGATGATGGAGAGGAGCAGACAAGAAGACAGAAGCCAAGGTCAAGTGTCACAGAAAGACACGCAGGTCAAAGGGAGTAACCAAAGTTATGCACAGGATGACGATTCAGGGATAATCTAAACACAGAGTCCAGGAAGGGTTATCCAAGGATCATACACTTATAAGCAAATCAAGTGTAATCCAGTAGCATCCAGCAAGGGTCCTACACGAATAAGCAGGTTCAAAAGTAATCCACCGGAACAGAACTCCGGAATAGAGTGGCACAGCAGATCTTCTGGCACCATTTTGTTGACCGGGACTTATAAAGGGACTAGAGTAGGATTTGTTCTCTCATAGTCAGTAGACAAGCACACCTGCATTAACTGATTAATCTGCCCTCCACTATTCAGCTAACAAGCCCACCAGACTAGGCTGCTTTACCCTAGTCAAGCAATTGCATGCACCACTTTAAAAACTTAACTGCACAATGGCACTGTTATCCCCGCATGAGCAGCATGTTTAATTGCTTGTGTTGAGCACGCACTTGCGACCACACGTGACGAGCTGGATTGCATTTGCACCAAACACCCAGGTACGTGACACTGAGTCTCATACATTTATAAATCTTAAAACATTAAATGTTACTAAGCACAACTTTGTCAAGATAAAAAATAGAGGCACCTTCACTCCCCCGCACACTCCCACTCACGTTCCGCAAGATTCATAAGGAAAATGATGGAAAGTACGCTACAGTACATATAATCCATCTTATTATGATTCACCAGACGGCAGCTATGTGAATCCTGTAGACAGCTCCACGTTCCTTGTGTGTGTCTGTGATGGATGTTTTCTTTACTCCATAAGGCTTGGCAGATAGCTTACTCGGTTGTACTTGGACCACGTGGATACATTTTCAAAAGCTTTATTTCGGTATAGAATCTTGTTACAGCAGACATGTATGTTCAATACAGCAGGAAACTTGTAGTGTAATCCACACAGCAACAACAGGTAAAAGCACTGTAGCTGCAGAAGTTAGCTGCAGGTGTGCACTGCTTGGACACCAGAATAGAAATGGCAGAAAGGGAGGGGAAGAAGGGAGGAGTTGATTGCATCAGAGCTAGACTAAGGGAGCATGGAGGGGAAGGGGGAATTAAAGACACACTGCTGAGCTTATACAAATAAACATATATTAAACTGTTACCCCAGGTAAAATAAAATGCACTTCGTGGGACATGACACATCTAGAGTGTGATCTACAAGTGGCAAACTCCAAAAGCACATTTAATCATTTTTTACCTTGACAACATTTTAAACAGTTTTTTTCCACTCTTTAGTATTCAAATGCTGTTGGGTGTGTATTATTATGATATTATTATGGGTGTTTATATTATGTAGTTGGGAATAATAAAGTTTGATGTTTTAAGATATTTCAAGATATGAACCAGTACTCTTTAGGGGTCAACTTGGTGCTGTTGGTCTTGACTTAATCTAGTTTAGAGCAGAAATGGGATGGAAGTGTTGGATTACTATTTTTTTTATTTCTGTTAGTATTGCATACACCTCCCAGCTCAGCCTATCCACAACCAGATCTACAGAAGTCACCATGCAAACAGCCACACAGCCGCCGGTGTTACGGCTGTGCCAGATGCCTTAATGCTTTGGATCTGTTGCCCCTCAATGATGATGACTCCCAGCATTTACATAATGTGATTGACTATAAATCTAATCCTTATTCCAGAAGGTCCTGGGCATCTGTTGAGGCTGCACATAGAGAATTCATCTTAGTTTATTGTGTGTTTTTCATATTATTTTGACTAGTACACACCAGTTAGAGCACATTCCTACTACAAGCTAGGAAGGAGCTCTTAATGTATAATCCCACCCAGCCATACCTTCTTCAGTTTACTCCATTCAGTAAGATGGCATTGTGCTCCAACACTAAAGACACAGATGCACAAGAATAGTTTTTTTCCCGGTTGCTATTCATCTGCATCTCGCTAAATGCTACTGATGACAATTCTCTTCATAGACAATCATGTACATAATAATATTTTTCAAGGCTGGGCTTAAGAGCATGCTGATCCTGTTTATACTACTATAGTATATAGTTTCCTCTGGGGTTGTATTGAATATATATGTATAACAATCTGCATTGTATCTCGCACCTGATAAAAGAATTCCTTTTATGTATGCACATATATACTAGTGATGAGCGAACCTGTAAAAGTTTGGGTTCAACAAGTTTGCCCGAACTTTAAACAAAATAACTTGGTGACTCAAAAATGGCCCAGAAAAACAACTGAGAGGCAACTAGAGGGTGGGTGAGGTGGGGAGGAGGGCACCCACCAGTCAACGGCCCCCAAGAGGCAGAATCAGACCAGGACTGTTAAAGAAGAATAAAATTGTGGCAGCTGATGGTGGCTTCGAGTGAGGGGTGCCCTTTATCATAATAAAGAGTGTGCAGCAGATAGAAAACCACTGTACACTTTGTTTCTTTAAATTTTTTCCTCTTACAAAATGTCCATGGCTGGGGCTACAATAAGATGCGCCCCATGAGTAAGGACACTGGCAGCAGCAGCTAAGAGCTCCTCAGCCCATCAAATAAGCTTTACTGCACCCCTGAACCAGAATGCCGAACAGAACACAGACTTCTGACACGAACATGAACTTGCAAAGTTTGACGCGGACTAGAACCTTGCGGTTCTGGTTTGCTCATCACTACATGCTCGCTAATAAACAGTACCTTTTTTTTTTTTTTTTTAAAGTTTTTATTTTGCATGAAACGTACAATAATATTATGCAATATAGCAATTAAGATGCCGCAGGTGCCTAATATCAGTCTGGCCTACTTACACAAAAGAGACATCCAGTCACACAACATAACGACATTCACTCCGGACTCAAACCCTTACAAGATAAGTAATTCTTCCGAGGAGGCTCAAAAGAGCAGAAAGTGGTTAGTAGTACATCAGGGTATTCATTCTCCTACACAGAAACTAACTCTCCACCTCCCTCCGCTCCCCCCCCAGACCGGATGCCAATCCACAATCATATTCACCTGCTCCGCATATTGGCGCAAGAGCCAAAACCACTGTTGTACGTCCATACTCTCACCTCAGCCATCATCAGAGGCCGAATCCTGGCACTGTAACCAGGGATCCCAGACTTTGGTAAACTTGTCTGGCACACCTCTCGCCTCATATGTCAATTTATACATGGCAAGCTTCTGATTAACCAGCCTTTTCCATGCCTGCACAGACGGCTTAGCCGGGTGCTGCAAGTTTATCAGTACACTTCCGGGCATAAAAGAGCAGCAGCTGAAGCAACGTTTTCAAAGTACTGAGCTTCAACAGCGGCTCCACCACTCCCAGGAGGCATAGTGAAACAGATCCCCTTATGCGAATTCCCACTATTTTGCTAATCAGGTCCATTACATCCTCCCAGAAGCCAGCAAGTATTCCACATGACCAAATCATATGCACCCATGTGCCGCTACCACCCTCACATCTAGGACACGTGTCCCTATCCAGTAGGCCCATCCTGTGCAGACGGACCGGAGTGACATACGCCTGGTGGATCCATTTGGTCTGGATCATTCTATCTCTCGCCTCATCCACCGACGAGTGCAGATTATCCAGCACCTCCTCCTAATCATCCTGATCCAGGCTCTGGTCTATAGCCTGCCATTTAATCTCAATCCCATCCCTAGGGGACCCCAGTTCACCCAGCAAACATTTGTATAGTGTGGAGACCGGTTTTTCCAGGTTTGAATCTCTAACCACATTCTCCACCTGCGAAACCGACACCCTTGGGCCCACCCTGGAGAATTGAGCATTCAGGGCATGTCTGATTTGTAAGTAACGGAAGAAATCCCGGTTAGACAGGTGGGAACTCTCTTTGAGATGATCGAAGGACACCAGTACCCCCTCTTTGTAAAGTTGGCCCAGCTGGTGGACTCCCCTTCTACTCCAGAATTGTGGGTCCTGCACAGTTTCAAGTTCTGGAAGCCTAGGGTTATCCCAAAGGGGGTGAAGGGGGAATACGCCCCACACCCGTCTGGGTCCGCACGTAATTTGGCCACCCGCTCCCAGATACTGCAGACCGTTCTAATACACGTGGTCGCCTCCCTGAGTCCCCTTGTGCCCCTATAGGCCAAGGAGGATAGCCGCGCAGGGGAGCCTAGCACCGCCTCCTCCAGACGTACCACCGAATTATCCCGGGTCGGCTAATCCAGTGGTTCCCAACCCTGTCCTCAAGGCACACCAACATGTCATGTTTTTTGGATCTCCAAATAGCCAGCTCTATTGCTCTGCAGCTGCACTAATTACTCCACCTGTGCATCTTTGTGGAGATCTGCAAAACCTGGCCTGTTGGTGTGCCTTGAGGACAGGGTTGGGAACCACTGGGCTAATCCACCAATGAGCATACAGCAGCTGGGTAGCATAAAAGTACATTTGCATGTGCGGTACAGCCAGTCCTCCTACGTCTATTTGTGCCTTCATAATTTGCCTATTTAACCGAGGAGGGGACTGCCCCCAAATAAATCCAAAAATAATTGCTTCCAGCGCCTTAAAATGAGAAGCGGGGAGCAACATGGGAGAGGCCTGGTATATATACAGAATCAATATATTCAAGATGATCTTTCTTCCAAAATAAACAGAACCTTATGATTGGACAATGTGCTGTGTAGTGCTAGTATGATATATGACTATCACCTATCGTATGTGTATGTCTAGGAAAGGGTTACAGGAAGGTTTCTTATGAGAGGGTAGTTAGGGAGGTTCACATAGTACTATCTTGTTCGGTTCTTTTCAGTTCAAGGTTTCAATGTATTGCTAAAGAGTGGTGAGTACTTTTAGAGGAACTTGAGGAGTTTCTGGCCAGTGAATCAATAACATTATGGGTGTGTACATGTATGAGTTTTTATGTCTCCATTTATAGTAGTTCTTATTTTTACTCTTGCATGCTGTGAAAGAATACACCCACATCCAACCAATATACACTCCATTTAAAGTGGAAGTCCAAGCATTCTTTAACACCACATCCACCCCTCCCCTGTGAAATATCCAATTTGGGAAAAAAAACATAAAAAACAACTCACTGGTGGATGGTCACTCTGATGCTGGGACCTTAAGTGACAGGTCAATCACCAAATTCTGCACTTCTCCTTTGGCTGGGTGACTGGCCATTTACTTCAGCTGTAACTTAGGTCCATGGCTAACATGCAGAGCTCCCCCTCACCAGCATCAGAGGGGGCTTTTCAGGTGAGTCAGGTAAGTTTTTTTTATAATTTAATGCCCACCTTTTGAGTAAATAAAAGACGTGATCCTTGATTAGTTAGATTAAAGTCCACCCGTGGAGTAAACCAAGTTGTCCAGGTTTTGCAACAAGAGAATAGTATTTTGCATTACTTATGAGGTGCTCTTCCTCCAGAGCTGCTACTCAATTATTTGAACCACAACATCTCCTCCTACTGAGATGTGTCCTGAGCTCCATGAACTTGTAGCTTCCGTGCCTCCTCTCCTGCCTCCTTTTTCTCATAGCTGCCTTCCTTTGATACTGCTCTCATTTGTTACATAGGCTGGCTGCTCATTGCCACTGAGCATCCAACTGCTGTGTTGTGTTCAAGTGCACTGCAAATGAAAGCTGCAGTAGCAATGTGCTTCACCAGGTATAGGGCATGAGGTGACCCCTGGACCACTCCCTGGGTACTCCCCTGAGTATATATATATATATATATATATATATATATATATATATATATCATATTTCTTTGCTCCATAAGACACACAAAAAGTGGAGGGGGGATGTCAGTGCATCTGTGACCTCCTTGCTGCAGAGTGTGGTCAGTAAGGAAAAGTCCATTTACCTTACCAGCGCTCTTGTGTCATGGAGATATTTAGTTATTATTTTGGTTTTCTGCTCTATTGTATTTGCACATTGACAATGATAGTCCTTTAAAATATTATATAATTCCAGAATGACAGTTGCACTCTTACCACATGATTGGTGGGTGCCAGGTAAGCGGAGGCGCTGCAATAATTCCACCATAAGATTAAAGTTGCATAGTGTTCATTATTCACAGGTAAACAAGTAAATCCATGTCCTTAATCTAGATTAAATCTTGGCCGACGTTTCGGGGGTGCAAAGTTCCCCTTCCTCAGGGCCGTAGAGCAAACAGGTTACCATTCCAAGAAGGGTTAAATAGGTTAGAAAGAAAGAATTCCCGCCTGACGTCACAGGTGACGTCATAACAAACATGTAAATATTAGATCCAGATAATACACTATGCAACTTTAATCCTATGGTGTGCTGGTTATTTTGGACTTAAAATATTATCTAATATTTATTTAATTTTTGCACAATGAGACTTTAATATATTGTTGCTGGTTATGGTATTGTGATATAACTATTAATATTTGGTGGTATTAGTTTGTTGGTATAGATTGGTATTGGATGTGAATTATTTAAGCACTAGCACTGCAGCTTTTTTTTGCATTTTTACTTATTGAGATGGGGTCATTTATGACTGTGTCCAGTGCGTCGCTGAGTTTTTATATGTTCTTGTGTATGTCTTTTTTGATTTTTACTAATAAAGTTATTAGTCTAGATTTGTTACTGTAGCGGCAGGTTTGTTGGGTGGGTAGATGAGGAGTCTCTTCTCTCTTCCATTGTATATGTAGCATTGGTATTCCAGCGAGCATGTACAGTTTTAGTATTGGATTGTGCCAGTTCTTTGCGGACTGGCCAAGGTTTACTCTGCAGTCTTTGAGCAATGCCTTTGGTTAGATAATTGTTCTTTTTTCATTTGAGCACCTGCTCATGGAGAACTCCCTGAATGTCTCTGATGACAAATGACCATTTTCCAGTGACTCCAGCACTTGTACCGTTGTTCTCTCCACATTGCTTTTACCACATAATGCATATTCATCATGCAGATTATCCAACCACTTCCATGGTGCCTTTTAACTGACAGGAGAGCTGACCTTTTCAGAATTGTTCCCAGTTCCCTTTCGGTTCTCTATAATGATCGCTGCCCTTCGTTCACTAAGACAAGAACATAAAATAAAAAATCTAGTGACACACATTAAAATTTATTCAGCAAACGGAGTACTTTTGATTATTTTCTAATGGCTTTAAATACTTACTGATCAAAATGGAAAATAATGCTAATGGTTACAGGCTGAGTAGATAATTGCCCGCGCCGGCGAAAAAAATGAGTATGCTGGATGCAGCGATTTCTACAAATCAGTTGCAAAGGTTTACCAGAGCTTTTCATAGAAAATATATTTTTTTCCCTTTATCAGATGACATGAATTATTCAAAATGACTTCTATTGTGTAAAATCGATGTAGGTTGCAGTATAAAGTATTCAGCAATAAAATGGGTAATTGCATAAAATCTACACACGTTAAGGTATGAATAGTTAATTCACTATTAGTAAAAGTGACCCGGACATATCCTGATGTGAGGTATTGTTGTAGGTACGAAGCAGCTGTGAAGTATGGAGAGCAACTTTTAATCTCTTTTGAGTCCAGGATAGGCTTAGAATGTGAAATGGAGTATGTTTAAGGGTGTTGCAATTGAATCTGATATCTCAAGTAGGGCCAAGTTAAAGAGAGGGCCTCCTCCATTTGCTAAGGGCAGCAGCTGCTCTACAGCAGGGGTTCCCAATAAGTGGTACGAATACCACTGGCAGTACTCAAGAACCTTTCAGGTGGTGCTTGATAGGCTGCAGACTGATTTGTACCCCACCTCGATTCTCCGCCATCTGTACTTCACCCAAAACTCTTCTTGTGTTTAATTTTGTATATTTCATGTACTTTAATTGGTTTCCCTGTGGTCACCTGCCCCTGGCCTACTTGAGTGGCTGGATGTGGTAGCGCCTCAACCATGGCAAAGCTGGGAAAGCGGCTACTCCCAGCTCTGTCTCAAACAGCAATGTATGCCATTCATTAATATACACGTCCTAGAATGCCTGCACATGCATCATAGAAACTCCAGGAGGGTAAGTTTTAGGGGCATACAGAATTGGAATGTCTCAGGAACAAAACCGGGATAGTGAAAATCCTGGGTTTTGATCCACTTTAAGTCTACTTGTAAAAGGCTCAAATTGAGGTTTAAAGAGACTGTCCATATATATTTAATTGTTTACTTATAAACTGATATCACCTTCTGTGGTGGTGTACAAAGTAGAAATTACAGACAGGTAGAAAGAGCAAATAAAATTGTAAAAAATGTCTTATATAAGTCATTATGCACAAGTGCAGGAAGTTTTACATAACTTGATTTTTTGAGTCGAGTTTCTATAATTTATATTCCCTTTAGCGTTCCATGGGGAATTCCTGAAGCACTTCTTGACATACCTGAATAATGAGCCTTATACACCTGTGAAGTGAGCTTCCTATCACGTTCCCCACCCAAGGGATATGGCTCTTGACAGATGTTTCACTAGGCAGTAATGATAGCGTATGCCTCATCTTAATGTAACAGTGTTGTGTTATTGCATGGAAAATATTCTGTCAACAGCATTAAATGGTAAATATATGGGTTTTGTTTTTTTCTGGCATAGAAACAACCTAGGAGTAACACATTGACTCTGCAGCCTCTACACAAGGGACCTAAAGAGCATTAGATATAAAGGTCAAAGAGCTCTTCTACCACCACTTGGCATTTCTGAAAAGGGAACCTGACCTGTAACAAATACATAAAAAATAATGAAAATTAAATCTTTGGCATGACTATGAGTCTAGTGGATGCCTCCACAATTCACTGTTGTTAAAATTGCTGTCCTGGTAGAGAGTTTCGTCAAACTATTTTGCAGCCATTCAGCCTATTTTTGAGCACCGGCATCTATTTATATATTGGCGCTGTTACTTTTCCAGAATGGCGCTGCAAGTTAAAACGCCCAATGTTAAATAATACGCTTGGATTAGTGTACTAAGTATTGGCCACGTGGAGGATAATTCATTACTAATGGCAGGTATCGGCAGATGAGCGTCTGTATAGCGGCGCTTAGAGCGACTGCTAGTAGACGCTGTAAGCGGGTATCGGGCGCTGTAACAGAGCATCTCAGTCGCTCTAGTAACCTGGCCAGCATTGATGAATGTGATGTATATTGGGCTCTCTAACACCAGTACAGCACTTCAGGGAGCGAAAGGTAGTGCCAGCTCAGTGCGATCGACTCTCTGCGCTCCACACCAAGGATACACACACAGCATCGGCGCGCTAACTCTGATCGCTGAAGCATAGAGTGCCACATCATTTGGCCACATCTAGGTCCTCTGTTTACATTATTGACAAGTCACAAATAAATAAGTACAAAAAATATGTTTAACATTAATTGTAAGCAAGAAACAGTTCATTGCAATTATGCCCATTGTGGTCTATGGGATCTAAGCCTACAGTGCCACTATAAACTGGTGCAGCTTTGAGAAGAGTGACAGTCACTGCAAATTATATGGCAGTGGTGATAAATCAGACGCATCAGCTCTGACTGGTTTTTGTTTGTTAAATCGAGCATTGAGTGACACTGAGGTGAAAATGTTGGTGCTGAGTGGCATTGACTGGCGCTGACACATAATAAATGATGCTCTAAGTCTACCAAGTCCTTATAATAGCTCTCCTTATTCCAAGAATGTTTAACTCAAGTGCACTTTATGGATATCCAATGTGTAGAAAACCAACATCAACTGCAAAGCCCACCATCAGTCTCTGAAAATCTTCTCAGACAACACGCCAATTGGCATTGTTTATACACTGCACAGCACTCATTGGATTAACTACTTGGAGGCAACATCTCTTGTCCTGCACATCCTGAAGGAGGGAAGGTGACATGTATATGTGCCTTACCTTAATTTGTTTGTGAGTGCAATTTTAATCATCTAATAAAAGATCAGTCATTACTAGACCATATTATACTATGTATTGGTATTTAATTGTCTATACTAGAGATGAGCGAACTTCTTGAAAGTTCGATTCGGGCGATTTGCCGAATTTCCCCAAGAAATTCGGGTTCGCCCGAATCGAACTTTCACGAATCGCTCATCTGAAAAAAAAAATGCCGGCATGGTGGGAGCGGGCAGGCCGGCTACGCCTGTCAGCAGGCCGCCGCCGGCCCGCTGACAGCGTAGCCGGCCTGCCCGCTCCCACCATGCCGGCATTTTTTTAAAAAGCAAACACTTACCTGCATGGTCGGAGCGTGGAGGCCGGTGCCGCTCTCAGCTGTCATCAGAGGACGCGTCATCAGAGGGCGCGTCATCAGAGGGCGCCTGAGAGCGGTGCCGGCCTCCACGCTCCGACCATGCAGGTAAGTGTTTGCTGACAGCGTAGCCGGCCTGCTCGCTTCCACCATGCCGGCATTTTTTTTTTTTTATTTCAGGGAAAATTCGATCGGCACGAACCATAAAAAATTCGGGTTCGTGCCGAATTGAATTTTCCCTGAAATTCGGAGCGAATTCCGGTTCGTCCGAACCGGTTCACTCATCCCTAGTCTATACCATTTGTGTATGGTGAGGTGTACATTTTAGAATACTGGAGTCCTTGAATTGGAACTTAAATGTGAGGACCTGGTATCATGAGTGTGACTAGCTGAGCTACTTCCAAAGATGATGGGTCTGGTAAGCACATTTGAAAGTGTCATGGCTGGAGTTCGCACTTGATTGGCTGTACTGCATTGATGGTAGACCTGCCTACTATAAACCACTAGAGGGTTACATTTAGGCCACACAATAGCAAAGCTGTTAAACTGCAGCCTGATTATTCTATATCTTATTTCAGGCCTACAGGCACTGGGCAGGAAAGATGTTTGCAAGATTATATCCTATCGCTATTGTAAGGGCATAATACCACTAGTGTGGCCCATACAGGACTGGTAACTGAAGGTTCAGGCATTATTACAAATCTAAGGCTTCCCTGCTGCAAGATGGAGATGGTGCAGATACTGCAGACAGGTGAAGCAATGTCACCAGCCTTTGCTTGCAAGATTGAGTAAGTAAAAAATATTCACTTTGGTCATTTATTTATCAAGGAAATGATTCCAGTGATTGTTGATCTAGTCCTACATTTTAGATCATTCCTCCATACAAATCAGCTTCAACTCTAACATGTTGGTGGGTTTCTTCCCATGAACTGCTCACTTTGGGTCCTTCCACAACATTTCTGTTAGATTAAGGTTAGGTCTTTTATTATCTATTCCAAAATCTTAACTTTATTATTCTTTAGTATGTCAGAACGTATTGTTCCATCAATGATAGCAAGCTGTCTTGGCCCAGATGCAGAGAAACAGGCCCACACTATCATTGTGTTATAGAGATAGTATAAACATTTTATGCTGGAATGCAGGGATTTCCTTTCCCCAAATATAATGCTTTTCATTTAAACCAAAGACCTCTATTTGATCTTGTCTGTCTACAAAATTTGTTTTTTTGGAGAGCAGCGGCTTTCTCTTACAATCCTACCATGCACACCATTGTTACTCGGATTGGCGGACCACTCCTGGACAGGGCAATAATGGTTTTGAATTTTCTTCCTTTTGACACAATCTGTCTGACTCCGTAGTAGTAGAGTGCAAACTATTCAGAGATGGTAGGGTAACCTTTCCCAGCCTGATGAACAACCCTTCTGAGTTCCTAAGAAAACTCACTTTTCATGATTCCACAGACACTTGTTGTATTGATCAGATGTTGACAGATCCCTGTGCTTTAGATAAAACAAGTCTCCCACTCTCACACCTGAATCTCATTTAATCTTCAAATTATCTGTGAACACTAAAGATTCACATACTCTTGCCACTCAGAGATATGTGATATTGGATTATTTTTCACAATAAAAAAATGTCCAGTTGTAACATGTTTTACACATTTTTTTCATTATTCTTATCTCTATCTACTTTTAGGACAAAATCTTAAGCTGTTTAAGTCAAATTTTGCAGAAATATAGTAATAATGTATTGTACCCTGTTAGCCATTAAGAATACTAGTGAAAAAACAAGGCCCCCTTAACTTCTGATGCTTTTTTAATGTTTTGACTTTCCTTTTTATATGTGTGCTGGTTTTATTTTGATTCTTTTGGTTCCTTGTATAACAGCGTGTCTGAGGATAAGAACTAGGGGCCTTATTCATGATGTGCTCCATTCAGCATCTTTCTGGTGGCAAAACGACAGTTTTGGAGTGCCAGCATTTTTGCCTTTTCTGGTGATGCACTGTGGACTACAATGGCACTAGAAGTCAAATGCTTTGCTTTGATTGTTGCACTAGGTATTGGTTGGCCTGTGTCAGCGCCTGTTGGGACCCGACTGCCAATTATCCCTGAGGCAGTGGGTGCCACTTCCACCACCTTCTTTTCAACACTGAACAGCGTATTTATATAATTTTTCCTCCTTAAAAAGATTGCCACCGTTGGTTACAGTTAAAAGATAACACTGCTGGCGGCAAAGGGGATAGACTTTACAGTGCATTTAGGCTGCGTTTTAGTTGTTGTCCAAATTACACATCTGTAACAAACAGAAGCCATGAAAAAAATTCTCTGTAAAAAAAAATGTTATTTAGTGACATCTAGGTCCTGCATTTTCACAAGTCACAATGCAAGTTCTGTAGGAATAAATATGTGTAATATTAATATACATAAAACACTTCAATCCAGTTCTGGCTATTGCGTTCTATGGGATCTTGACCTACAGCACCAGCTTTAACCAGAGTGACCACTGTGACATTTTCGTTGCTAGCTGGTGGTCGCATCGGCACTGCCATTTTTTGTATCTAGGATGGCACGCTAAGTCCTGCTGAGGCCAAAAAATTGCCGCTGTGTGGGCACAGGCGCTTCATATATAATGCTTTAGGTGTCCTCAAAATATTTCCTCAATTTTCAGCAGAAATATATAAAATTCTAAATAGTAAGGACATTTAGTCTTCTTTTCTGAGGTAAACTAAATGCTTATGTCAAAAATCCCCTGGCAACAATACCAACAGCGCATGGGAACAGGTCTCGCATTGAGGACTGTAATGGCAGAGGCACTACCTGTGAGAGAACAGCGCAGCACAGTTACTTAGCAAAGGCAACAGCCCAGATCTGGGAAAAAAAAAACTGAGGAATATTTAACCAGAGAAGAAATCTTCTGACACAGAAGCTTCAATGTCAGCAGTTTCCAGAGCTTCATCTAGTGACAGAGAGGTGACTCTTCCCACTCCATTAAAGCAGAGAATAAGAAAGCAAGATATAGCCCTTATATCACATATATCACTACTGCTGGACAAAAAGCTTAAAATGGCTCATGACAAACTGACTGCTGATTTGAAAAAAGGTTTTTGAAAATATAGGGCAAGGCATTGATAAAAATAAAGGTGGAGAAAACTGTAACTAGATTCAGTCAACATGAGCAGATTATGGGATCAATGCAGCATGAAATAGACCAATATATCATTCTAAAATGGAAGACCAAGTAAATAGGTCTTGATATATTATTTTAGAATGCAAGGCCTTCCTGAATCCATCACAGATCTAGCTTCATCCATAAAAGAACTGAACTGAAGAAAATAACTGAAAAGAAGAGCTATTTTACCTCATACTGATGAAGGTCCATTCTTCTTTGATAGGGTGCATAGGTACAGCATCTAGACAAGATGGACTGCAGAGAGATATAATAGTAAAGCCACATTACTATTAAATTAAGGAACAACTTATGGCAGCTGTAAGAGGACATGTTAAGAGATAAGCCAATGTTTTTGATGTTTTTGATGATCTTGCTCCATCAACAATCATTTAATCACTAAGTTGATTCAGAAAAACATCAAATAAAGATGGGCTTTCCCCTTTTGTTTGAACTTTACTTTAAAAGGCATGAATTATTCCTTTGCAACTTATTCTGAAGGAGACGATTTACTCCCTGATCTTGGCATAATATCATCTAGCCTAAATATTGACCTCTTTTTTCTCTTTGGAAGAAGAATACATTTGGGAGATGCCTTAATTGTTCCAGAGTGGATACCTGAGTAAGAAGATACTATCACTACTTTCTACATGTTTTTTCAACATTTAGCATCAACATCTAGGTTGATGTCCTTTAACACTTTGATCCTAATAGGAGGATTATGAGGAGACAAGAATAAATAATCAAAGTAAAACTAAGTTACATTCATGAATACTATGGTATTGTTAAGGTTATTATAAGTACTTTTGTAAACCAGGATTTTAGGGTTAGAGATGTTTTGAAAATATAGCGGTTTACTATGTTTATATAGTTATGACATTGTTTGGCTGACTTGGGCTCTGTTTGCATCTCTGCGCTATCTGTGCATTGCTACATCGCAGAGGAAACACTTCACATTATTCTAGATTGGATAGTTCACACATCTGTGCTGTGTTGCGCAGTGAACTAAAAAATAGTTGAAAAACCCTTTTTCAGTGCAAAAGTACAAAAAGGTCAGTCAGGGTCTGTGGTGGTGTGGGCACAGTGTATATATAATGCAGTGTACCTGCATTGCGTTTGCGTTGTCATAGATTTATTATGCAAAAAAAAGTTTTTTCTTTTAGTGGGTGCAGCATAAGCGCAATGCAAACACTTTCTAATGCATCAAAAGTGCAGTGTTTGTTTTGGTACAATGTCCCTTGGCAACTTTACAAAATGCTTGCTCTTAACACAGCAAAGATGTGTGACTAGAGCCTTACAGTTTATGGTTAAGTACTATAGAAATTATAGTGTTGTATATATATTTAAAGAAATACTTCATTAAATGAATAGACTTTATTTGTCTTAAGGGTTTATATTTTTTTCAGATATGCCTGGGGGGTGGACATGCGTCCTTGGAAGGCTTGATTCACAGGTTAACCAGCTTTTTTTGTGGGGAAATCTTGGGACTCGACTCTTTCCAGGAACACTTAGGTGTTCATAATACCCATACTGGGTAATTTTTTGGTTCTGATATAAACTTTTGTTTCATTATTGTGTCAAAATGTTTCTTGATAGGTTTTTGTTTGTCCAATTTTTTTCTCTCTTTACTTACTAGGGAAATCAGAGCCTTGTTTACCCCTTAACTTCCTTTAAGGATTGGGAAGCGTTTTTTCTTTTCTTAACTTGGTATTTTTTAGAGAGACCCATTTTAGAGGTGATTTATGACTAGTTTGGTTAATGGCCTTAGAATTATTTTTCTATAACATTTAGAGTTTTAATTCACCCATTAAAAGAGATAAATCATTCCGTTATTATGGGTCTCTTGGGGTTGACATAGTCATGCTACAGGAGACCCATTTTACGGATTCTTCTTCACCAAAAATTTTTAAATTATAGGTAGGGCCCACCTGACTACCTGCTCCCTTGATCCTATTCCATCCCACCTTATTCCTCAACTGTCTCCATCCCTCACTCCAGCCTTAACCTCCATATTCAACCTTTCTCTCTCCACTGGCACCTTTCCTTCTTCCTACAAACATGCAGTTATTACTCCGATAATCAAGAAAGCCTCTCTCGACCCCTCTGCCCTCTCCAGCTACCGACCTAGCTCACTACTACCTTTTTCCTCCAAACTTCTTGAACAACATGTCCACTCAGAACTGTCACAATACTTATCCACTAACAACTTATTTGACCTCTTACAATCAGGATTCCGCCGTAACCACTCCACTGAAACTGCCCTCACCAAAGTCACCAATGATCTGCTCACTGCCAAAAGCAAAGGTCACTACTCCATCCTCATCCTTCTTGACCTCTCCTCAGCCTTTGACACTGTCGACCACTCTCTGCTTCTTGATATTCTCTCCTCTCTTGGGGTTCAAGGTCTTGCACTTTCTTGGCTCACCTCTTACCTCTCTGACAGATCATTCAGTGTATTCTATTCTAACACAGTCTCATCCTCACGTTCCCTTTCTGTTGGTGTGCCGCAAGGTTCTGTCCTAGGCCCCCTACTTTTCTCAGTCTACACCCATGGCCTTGGCAAACTTATAACTCACTAGGCTTCCAATACCACTTCTATGTGGATGACACTCAGATAGATCTCTCAGGCCCCAATCTCTCCTCTCTCCTATCTCGCCTCCCCAACTGCCTCTCAGCTATTTCTTCATTCATGTCATCTCGCTACCTCAAGCTAAACATGGACAAGACAGAACTGGTCATTTTCCCACCATCTAACTCCCCTCCCCTCTCTAACATGTCTATTTCTGTCAACAATTACACAATACCAGCAACTCCCCAAGCTCGGTGCCTGGGAGTCATTCTGGACTCTGCCCTCTCTTTCAAACCACATATTCACTCCCTGGCCACCTCCTGTCGCCTCCAACTTAAAAACATCTCCCGCATCCGTCCTTTCCTCTCACCTGACACCACTAAAATGCTAGTGCATGCCCTGGTCATATCCCATCTGGATTACTGCAACATCCTTCTTTGTGGCTTACCAACTAACAGACTGGCACCACTCCAATCTATCCTGAACTCTGATGCTCGCCTCATCCATCTCTCCTCTCGCTCCTCCAGTTCTGTGCCTCTCTGCCAATCCCTACACTGGCTGCCAGTCCCACAGCGAATCCTGTTCAAAACTCTAACTCTCGCATACAAAGCTCTTTCCAACCAGGCCCCTCCCTACATCTCATCTCTAATCCAACAGTATCAACCTAGACGCAGCCGCCGCTCTTCTGCCGACCTTCTCCTGTCCTCCACCCTGGTCACCTCCTCTCACGCCCGCCTCCAGGACTTCTCACGTGCAACTTCTATCTTCTGGAATGCCCTCCAGCACCCAATTCGCCACTCCACAACCCTCAAAACCTTCAAAGGTGCCCTTAAAACTCACTTATTCAGACAAGCATATAATCTGGCCTAATCAATCTTCTAAAGTGCACATGCTACAAAGCTCAATACTGACTGTTTGTGATCCTTCGCCCTCGCCTTCACCCCTCTTCCTTTAGACTGTAAGCTCGCAAGGGCAGGGCACTCTCCCCTATTGTATCTTGTACTCAGAATATCCATTGTCAACTCTGTAAAACTGCATTTGAAATAGTATATGTACCGTATGTTTCTATCATGTCTGTAACTACTACTTTGTAAAGCGCCACGGAAGATGATGGCGCTATATAAATAAACAATAATAATAACAAACTTTTTCATGGCTAACAGCAGTGTAACAAAGAGAGGGTGGCTTTTTGTATAGCCATCAGAATTCCATTTATACACATGGACACGAATGGAGATTCCTGTGGTAGATTTTTGTTGGTTAAAGCGGACCTTCACCCTGAATAAGAGTCTATCTTATATGTTTCCTACACCCTGCACATACGGATTGCTCACATTAACCCTTTAAGTGCCAGCCTTCCTAGAATATTTGTCACCCTTTGTTGCCAGACCACGTTTCACTATTTTGCTCTACATATGTTCAATCTTGATTTTTGAAGGGATTTCCAGGGATTTTCCAGGAAAATTATATATTGTTTTGTCTGAGCTTCAACATGCAATATCTTGTCTGGCCTTTTTTTAGTGTATTCTCAATACTTTTGGGGGAAATATGTGCAAAAAAAAAAATAAAGATTTTTTGCAATTTGCAGTGTTTTTTGTAATAAAAAATGTAAGTTTGTCAATAAAATTTTATTGCGTGCGAATCCCCAATTTCTTCTGCTCACAGTGGTACTACATGTGTATTGGTTGACACCCTTTCCTGCCCAGGAGACTCCCCCAAACTGAAACAGCGCTTTAGGAGATTTTCAGATAAAATACTATGCTACGTGCTAAGCGCACCTTGCAGTTTTTCCATAAAAACAACCGTTTAAATTTGAAATACCCCCCACAAATGATATATTCTCTGGAAGTACACACCTCAAGCTTTCTAGGCATACCAGGCTTGTTGACATGGGCACAGTTTTCTGGAAGTAATCCCTCAATCAATTCTTTGGTTGCACAGAGTTTCCCTAAAAAAGAATCAAAGCCACATTTTCCTAAAGAAAACTATATGCAAACAAGAAAAAACAAGTAAAATCTGAAAAAGCAACATCCCCCGAACAGAACGATGCCAAACATGCATAGGTAGTGTCAAGGGAAGAGTTGCCAAACACCCCAAAGTAAAGCATGTGCATAACGGTAATTGTACTTGAAATTTTCAGCTCTGCTGACAAAGTGGGCACCTTGCAATTTTTCTACCAAAACAACCCTTTACATTTGGAATATCCCCCATAAACCATATTCCCTAAAAGTACACATGTTAAGCTTTCTAAGCGTACTGAGCTTGTTGTAGTGGGCTCATCTTTCTGGAAGTAATCCATTGAAGAATTCTTAGGTTGCACAGGGTTTCCCTAAGAAAAATGACAAAAAAGCAGAATAAAACCCATGTTTTCCTAAAATATCAATATGCAAACAAGAAAAAACAAGCTAAATCTAAAAGCGCAAGGTCCCCAGAGCATAACAATACCCAACATGCATAGGTACTATTAACCCTTTTAATTGCCAGCCTACTTGAAGTTTTGTCACCCTCTGTTGACAGGTCATTTTCCCCATTTTGCGCTATGTTTAACCGTGATTTTTACTGGAATTTCCAGAAAAATGATATACATATTTTTTGCAGCAGAGTTTAGGCTTTAACGTGAAATGTCTTGTTTGTAATTTTTCTACTGTTTTTTGAATATTTTTGCATAAAAAAACAAAAAAATAAATAAAATAATATTTTTTAGACAATTGTCTCCTTTATTTTAAATAAAACATTTGTTTTATTAATGAAACCCATATTGCATGTGATAGCCCCATTTCTCCCGATTACAACCGTACCACATATGTATCGGTAGCCCCCGCATTTTTGCCCTGGAGACCCCCCAAAATGAAAAGAGCACTTTATAACATTTACAAATAAAATACAACTACTATCCACACTATAAACATAAGGGGTTAATTTAAAAAAAAATTACATATGGTCCCCCCTCCCAGGGGGGGGACCCCATTTTTGGGGGAATTTTAAGGGTTAGGGTTAGGCTAACCCTAACCCTTAAAAATCCCCAAAAGATGACATGGGGGGGGGGGGGAGACACCATTTATTTTAGGCTAACCCTAACCCTTAAAATCCCAAAAAAATGCCCAAGAAAAATTGGTTCCCTCCCTGGGAGGGGGGACCCTATGACGTTTTTTTGGGGGGATTTTTAAGGGTTAGGATTAGGCTAACCGTAACCCTTAAAAATCAATTTTTCTTTGGAATTTTAAGGGTTAGGCTAACCCTAGCCCTTAAAAATCCAAAAAAAATTGACATAGGGACCCTGGGGGGGGGGGGGGGCTTTTTTTTGAATTTTTAGGGTTAGGGTTAGGCTAACTGCATTGCTCTGCATTCTGGGATTGCTGTCCTTTCCCTGACCACAGCTCTGCTCTGTCTGTGCAAAACACAGCTATAACTCCACCCCCTGTACTTTATCCAGTTCTCCTCTCCTCAGTTTGTGTGACTCAAGATGGCGGCGCCCGTATCCTACAGTCCTGAACAGAGTTGCAGGCCATTGGGGGAAAGAATAATAAGTAAGTGACTAAAAACGTAAAATATATTAATTTTAGATGCTGGGAAATAGTTTTTTAAGGGTTTGGTCTTTTCATTAAATCATGCTGAAGGTCCGGTTTAAGGGAAAGAATGGAGATTGGCTAGTCTCTTTTGTCTCTTACATTTCTTACAGAGGTCAGATCTAATTTTTAAATAACTTTTAGAGGATGTTATATGTAACGCAGAGGGCCAATTCATTTTAGGAGGGAATTCCATCCTTGATTTGATGTAGTAAGAGACAAAACATATAAACGTTTGGGCACACAGCGTCCCATATCTAAAGCCAAGACATCACATTTCCACAATTACCAGAGGTTCATAGCGATATTTTATCAAGAGCTAAAGATGAAGAGGAGATCAAGATGGCAATAAAGCAATGGAAGGTCTCTAAAGCTCCTGCACATGATGGTTTTACTAACATTTATTATAAAACATTCCTACAAATTCTACCACCTAATCTTTCTTTATGGTTTAATAGCTTGAGGACTGATAAAATGAGATAGGAGATTAAAATAAAGTACATATTAGTGTCCCTCTAAAGCCAGGAAAAGATCCAGGAGCTTGTAATAATTAGAGACCCTTTACCCTGATAAATACTGACTTGAAGCTTCTTACTTATTGTCATTAAGGCCTGACTCCTTTCTGGCTCAGTATACTCATCTTGATCAGGTGGGTTTTTATTTCATGAAGGCAGACCTAAGATCAGACCAGAAGAGCAACTGATTTGATTTCGGCAGTTCAAACTATTTGGGATCAAGGAGGAGCGAGAAGGGTTATGCTTTTCTCATTAGATTTACATAAAGCATTTGACGCGTTGACTTGGGATTATATGTTTTGGGAAGACAAGTTTTTGGAACTACATTTCAAAACTTTTTGAGAAATGTATATAGGGATCACTCCGCAGTTATAGGAATAAATGTATTTAAGTCGAAGTCTTTTAATATATAAATAGGTACTCAACAGGGTTGTCCCTTTTCACCATTATTTTTTGTGTTGTCAATGAAGCCATTATGACAAGAACAATTAGATTAAGCCGGGATGTTGGGGGGTGGAGTGTGGGGGAGGGAACATAAATAGGCATTATTTGCTGACGATGTTCTATTGTTTGGTTCCTCATCCTATACTTCACCCCCCCAACATCCCTGCCTAATCGAATTGTTCTCGCTAATTTATTTCAGATGCTCAAGAGATTTAGCAAAATTTTGGGCTTAAAATTAAATTATACTAGTCTGAGGCGTCGAATTTGACACAGGCCAAGGGGTTCTTAATTTAATTTAAAACAATCCTGTAATCTCATTTGGAATACTGATAGTATTAGCTAACGTGGGATCCAACTAACTTTCATCTATTATATAAAAATAAGTACAATTCATTATTTTATAAACTGGGAGGTGACATGTGACTCCTGGTCTGGTCTAATGCTTGGTTGGGGCATATTAGGGCAATTAAAATGTTTGTTACCTAGAATGTTATATTTGTTCAGAACACTTCATATTCTTATCCTGAAGGCAGAATTGAAGAAATATCAATCTAAATTGTTTAGATTTATTTGGGCAGGCAAAAGTAAAAGAATAAATCAGATAATGTTAGGTATAGCAAAACATGAGGGGGGCTTTGGTGTCCCAAGAAATCATGTGATTTGTTTTCCATTGATTCTCTCATGTGGATGGCTAAGGTAAAAAGGGCAGCTACATTATGTCCTGTATTGTCTAATGCATTAGCTCTTTGGGATAATATTAGCAAAAAACACAACCTGATTTCCAAACATAAACCAGTAGTCCCCCTAGGGGAAATTCCTGACTTTGAGCCTGGGAGAAAAAGAGCATATCTAAAATGATGCACACAGAAAGGTCTCTAGAATTGCAATTTTGCAAACTTTAGGACTCCAAGTGGATTACAGAGTATGGCAATGTTTAGAGACCAATTTCAACTTGTGTGTGAGGAATACATATATAGACAAAGACAGACAGAGCAATTTTTAAATCCTAGAATAATTGAAAAGGGGGATAAAGTTAATATTACTATTTTTGAAAAAGTATGCCTAACTTGTCTTGGAGAGAAGGGTGGTATTTCTACCCTATATAAATACTTCACAGATGAAGAAGGCAAACTTGAAGGTACTTACTTGTTGGTATATGGTCCCCAGTAGGTTGGCACATATAAACCCTAGTATATCTCCTTTATGTTTTAGAAAATGTGTACAGGTAGGTGATGTTTCATGTATGGTGGAAATGCCCTAAGGTGGTAAAGTTTTGGAACCAAGTGTTTGGTATTATAAGCAAAGTTGCAGGAAAATGGGTGGAAAAATTGCCATTGGTCGCCTTATTAAATAAACCTGTTGTGGGGATTTTCAGATTTCCCAATACATTTATTTTCTATGCTTGTTTGGCAGATGAATTGACTATTGCTAAGTCATTGAAATCTCATACTTTGAAACTATGAATGTTTTTTGATAAATTAAATTAGATAATGGTCAATTGATATCTAGATATATTTCATTTTGTTTTACTGATTAATACTATGCTAATCTATTGGAAAAGTATTGTTAATATTGATTATTAATAGGTGATTTTCAGTCAGAAAAGCTTATATTTCCATTCTTTCTGTTACCTTTTCTGCACTTCATACAATGCATATTATAATGTTATATTCAGAATTCTGTTTTGCTTTATTGAAAACTCAATAAAAATATTGAAATATAAATTGGTTTTTGATTCTCTATCTTTCATCAACCCTGGGATTTACTGCTGCTCTCAGCATTATAAATCCTGCCCCCCCCCCCCTTGTCACTGAAGGGTTAATGCGGAGTTGCCGGTACAGTAAGTGCAGCACTCTCCGCAGTTTCTGACAGCGCAATCTGCAAGGTCTCTGGGTGAAAGCCTGCTATCAAGTGGGAATGCAGACTTCTAGTGCAATTACTTTCATATTAGCTGCTGTCCATTGCATCTGACAGGTACGAATTAAATCTCACAAGGTTGCCTACAGATTAATGACTTTCAAAATTGCTATTTAATTGTTAAGCATTGAGAGACTGAATGGTGAGGGTCGGAGCAAAACTCTTCCTACACCTGTGATTTAAAGGTAGAGTTTTTTTTTCTTTTTAGATATTTCCCCCTTTCTTGGTATTTCTCCTTGGCATGTGGGCAGTGATTGGGTGATGATAAGTGACACTTCCATCAGAGGATGGCCTTCCATGCAGCACGCATTCACAGCTGAGGCACGGCTGAAATTAATAATCTGCGTGAGCAAACACACAGCTGCTGCTGCCAGAGAGCAAATCTATTAACAAGCGCCAAAGCCATATAATTAGCCGAGCTCTTCCTGCAGCTGCCCGTCTGACCCCCATGCTAGAAAAATAATGGGTGGGATTCGGCCTCCAAATCAATCTTAGCCAATTACAATATAAATGCACCTAAAGGCACAAGCATTGTCAAAATAGTTGAAGTATATTCATGTTATTATTTTCTGTGAAATATTTACTATCACCTAATAGAAATGGTTGAATATGCAGTATAAAACTGTGGCTCCCCGCTTGGTTTATGTGGAGACTCCACGACTGTGAGTCGTGGAGAGGAAGAGTTGGTCCTCTGCTGGAGGACACAGTGTTCCTTTCCGGAGGTAGCCCTTTTATCTATTGCAATTCGGACTGCGGGAAAGTTTACTGCTTTTGAAGCTGGAGGCCTGAGTGTGGTTTTATTGCTTATGTAATGCAACTTGTCTTACTTGTTTGTACTGTACTTTTTCTTGTTGAAAATGAATAAAACTTTATTATGCAAAAAAAAAACGTGGCTCCCAAACTTGGTTCTCCAGAACATTTATTGAGAAACATAAAGCACTAACAAAATAAACTAAGGGGGTAATTTAAGAAGGAATAGCGCCAGGTAGTGCCTCGTAGCGGCAGGCAGCGTCTGGTGAACAAACACTTTTAGAAACTTTGCCCCTCCCCCCTTCTATGGTGCCGCTGTCCCATACAGGCATGGGCCTCCTCCCCATGACTGAGCCCAATATAGAGGAGGGATGAGGGGCCTTACCACTAACACCACTAACAGCCTGCAGGCAGCATGATGACAGTACAAAGGCAGGCACTTCTTGGAGGAAGGACACCTTGTGAACCAACTGAAGTTTTTGGTCATAGAAGTGGTGGTACCCCCTAAACGGGGTGGTGATATGAAGAAGAGATTACTCCAGCGTGAGCTATGTTGGATTCATCAATTGCGCACAAAGAGCCCTTTTGGCCTAAATGAGGACATGGATTTCTCAGTATTTTTCTAGACCTTGTATCCTTGGGCGTCAATTCTCCCTGATTAGTCAACTGTAAATATTTGTCCTTTAATATTGGCCAATTATCATTTGCATTTTTTCTATACTGTTATCTCACCTACTTGTTACTTGAAGATATGGTTTTCTCCCCTGTTCTCAAAGAATTGAGCAATAATGTACTCTTAGGTTAGGCCGTACATAGCCTCCAGCGAACCCCTCCAGCGATGCGTATTCAAGTTTCTCAGTTTTTCTATACATTACCTCATCAGCTGCCTCTGCAAGCTCTGTGATGTCTTCCGCATACACGCCACATAGCGGTCGCCACAATGCAGGCCGCCATCTGATTGGTTTCCAGATATCACGAATTCCCTGTATACTGCCGAGCAGAAACTACGGAGCCACCATCTTGTTGTCTCTCATATTTTGCTAAGCGGAAACTACAAAGCCGCCATTTTATCGACTCCCACTAGTACCTTTCACACGGCGTCATGACTCACCCCACGCGTCACTTCCGGTCGTTGATGGCGAACGCCGCCATCCAGGCTGCGGGTGATCGGGATGGGCCTTGACAGCCGCGAGTGACGTCACAGGTTTGCGCCCACATGAGCACGGCTTCTGGCACCGCTCACGCATTCGCTGGAGGCTATCCATTGAGGGTATTTAAACCACAAGCACAGGACATACAATACCGCTCCTCGTGAAGAAGGCTTATTATTCAGCCGAAACGTCAGAATCTGCTCTATCCACCAGGTGCTGCAGCCGTCCAGCCTGTTAACTCTGTAAGTGCCTTTTGCATCCATTTTTCTCTAAATGGCATCGGACAGGATGGATTGAGGGACGTTCATTGATCATCTCCAGGGATACCTCACTCTTCTTTACTTGTGAACTATACGTCTGTCACTAATATTATCCACTCCTTGGGGAATACTATATGGACATTGTTGCCCCTCAGTGCTGGCTACAGCATAAGTGACTTACCACAATCAGCGGTCATATTTTGGATTATTTTTTGTAATATTGTACTGGTGTTCTTTGATGTTTATAACACATTTTGTATATACACTTGATTGATGTCACCATTTTTGCTACCAGCATTAAAAATTCCTCCTCTAAAACGCATTTATGTTTGAAAAGTGTTCAATTTTCCATTCCTGTATAAGTACAAAGGAGCCCCCAATGGCCTTGGCTTAGGGCGCAGCTGCCGCTACAGCCCTGTTCTGTCCATTTAAAGAGGAAGAACACTTGAGATTTTCACTCTCACCCAATTTGGGATGCCCCACTGTGCATTTCCCCACGGATGCCAGTAGAAACTCAAGCTCCATTCATAGCTTCAGATTTGTGGAGTGTGCCCTCCACATTCACAATTGGCTGCCCCTGGTACGTGCCTCAAATAAAGTTTTAGCGCAGATATGGTCATGGCCCATGAATGCCAAAGTAAGTATACACAGTGATTTTGGGGGTGTCACACAATGAGGCATCCCAAATTAGTATGTCACAGGGATAGGGCCTTGACTGGCCCGGGAGCAAAACAGCCTGATGTTTCTAATGAAATATATAGTTCATTTTGTTTTCCATTTTAAACATCTTTGCTGAAGATAGGACGTGTTTTTTTCTGTGTTTGGCAAGGTTTTCTATAGGCTTTTAGTCACGCTGTGGTTGGGGTGTAGGCAAAATACTTCATAAATGTTCCGAATGCAGCATGGCTCATAGATGTCAACAGGCACAAGAAAATGACAGGCAGAATTTTTTTGGTCCCACTAGATCAGCTCAGCAGCGTGAGAACATCATTTTGCCACCCAAAAATATACACCTTTAAGGGGACCTCCAGTCAAAAAAAACAAACCATATTAAAGTGCTCCCCTAAAGCCCGTCTCTGGCAATCCGTGACATAAGCTTATTGAGAGGTATTAACATCACGCAGATGTTTGGAATAGCAGGCAGGTTCTGCACTCCTAAACATGCATGGGAGCAGCCATCTTACCATACACATGAAGGAGCTATTCTGAAAAAAATAGATTCAAAGCTCTGTGTAATCATCTCTTATTTCTAGCCAGAAGTAGTAAGCTTTTTCACTGGAGGTCCGCTTTAAAAATTCCATTGAAAGTGGGATTACCCTGTAATGATAAAAAGGGGGGCTCAACATGAATCTAGCTGAAGAGAAGATAAGGAGCAGAAAATATTATTTTACTGAAAGATTAGTAGATGTTTGGATCAAACTCCAGCAGAAGTAATTAAAAAATCAACAGTAAGTGAATGTTAACATACGTGGGATGAGCATCCATCTATGGTAAGAAAAAGAAAACACACATACACAGGCAGACACTGCATTCAAACTCCTATGTATCTATGTACCCTAGTGGATGCCGGAGCTCACATGTTACAGCTGCAGGGAGTGGCCTTACTCTGGTGACCTGCACTGCTTGATTCCTAATTTATCAGAGAGGTCCTCATACGTTACCCAAGGGCTGTATTAAGTGGGGTGGAGGCCCATGGGTAGAAATTCTGGGGGAGGCCCCTGGACAGAAGATTGAGTGAAGATCCCTGATACAGTTTTTTTCCTTTAAAGTAATTGTCCAGTGCAAACCACTGATTGGTGGTTCCCTAGAAACACTTCAGCCTTGGGGCCACATGCTGTCCAACGCTCACTCAGTCTGTGCCAATTTGGGGAATCCTGCTGGGCTAACCACTGAACCCCTTCTTCTCCACCTCTGTTGGACTCAGTGGCCGTTCTTGGCTTTGATACTTGCCGCCATTGCTCTGGGCCTCCTTCCCCTAGCTGAAGACTTAAAGGAGCCACAGCACTCAACCCTGATAGCTTGCAGACCAACCAAAAGTCTCTAAAGCTGGTTAAAAAAGGACTTTTGGGACATACAATGCAATTGCCCTAAAACCTCGAGTGCAGCCCAAATGGGGCTCTCAGAGATTAGAGTTAGGACTGCACCCCACAGAGGCACCTTGGTGCTTGGTGATGCAGCTTCAGCATACTTCTGCAGATGTGTGTTACCGAGTCTCTATTTTTAACCAGATTTAGAGACAGATTTTAGGTTGGTCTGCAAGCTAACAGGGTTGAGTGCTGTGGCTCCTTTAAGACTTTTGTATCCTAATTGCCCTGCTCACGTGCACCTACCAGGTTAGTTATAAAATGGTCTGAGCGGCTGTCACCCCTCCTTTGTTTCTTTTGAATTTGTGCAAGCACATGGGGGTGGGGTCTAGGCTGTACTGCGAGGTCTTCGACCCTTCCACCCCATGGGCTGCACTCGAGGTTTTAGGGCAACCTTAGGTAAGCCTGCTCCCAATTTATCTATTGCATTATATGTCTCAAATGGGGCTTTCAGAGATTAGAGTTAGAACTGCACCCCACAGAGGCACCTTGGCGCTTGGTGGTGCAGCTTAAGAATACTTCTGCAGATGTGTGTGGACTGATTTAAAGACAGATTTTAGGTTGGTCTGTAAGCTAACAGGGTTGAGTGTTGTGGCTCCTTTAAGACTTTTGTATCCTAATTGCCCTGCTAACGTGCACCTCCCAGGTTAGTTATAAAATGGTCTGAGCGGCTGCCACCCATCCTTTGTTTCCCTAGCTGAAGAGATGTTGGGACTGGAAGCTTTTTCCGGGGCTCCCTCTATGGAGCACGAGATGGACCAGGCTAGAAAAAGGCCTTGTCCGGGCCGGGTGCACCCCCCCACCATTGATCCTGACCCTGTAATTGCTGTCTGGGGTGATCTTGATTTTGGGCAGTGGAAGACACTCCGCCGGGTTTTAGCAGAAACCCCTTCATAACTTCACTTCACTTGACGAGGTTAATTTGAAATAGAGTGCATTGTAGGGTTAGGTGTTTTTACAGTTAATATTAAGATTTTTCATCTGGTTTTTAGGCGTGGAATACAAATACTGATCCATAAGACACGCTGCAGATATCCCTCTAAATCCAGAGCTTTTTTTTGTTTAAATATAATATCTTTATAAAATAAAGATAAAAAACAAGCCCTACTCCTCCACTAGAATGAACAGTGAATGCCATCGAGCACTGTAGGACATTTTCTTTCACACTGCTCATTTTCAGAGAGGTTAAATCTGTTGTCGCTACAATATCAAGGGGAACACAGCGTATCTGAAAGAAAATCAACATCAAAGTCTGTCGAGGTTACAGTTCACCTCATAAAAGGTAAAATAAAGTGACTGCTGACTATGAAGGCTTTTTGTGGCGGTGTGAGAAATTGCTGTAGTATTGTAGTGCGGGCCGGCTGTGCAGCCATGTGAGGAAATAGAAAGTCATATTTAACAAGTCTTTCAGCAGATGATGCCTTTCCTCACATCTAAAGCTCTCGCTTCAAAACCGGGAGCAGGGGCATGGCGGATACATGCCGTCATGCTGCTCGGGCTTTTAAGAGATGCGCCTGTAATGATGTGCTGACCCCGTGCTTATGTTTTTAACCCATTTCCATCAGCTGCAGTTAATTTATGGGATCTTCTCCATGGGTGGCAATAGAAACTTAGAATAAAAAAACGGCATAAATAGGCCCCGTGGCGACTGGTGATATCTTTGGCAACTGTTTCAAGTCATTCTGATTACATCATATCCCAGCTATAGGTTTGCTATTTTATTCCCTATTTTATTTGGCAACCTTTCCCACCACAGTTCATGTTTATTAAAAACATATGACCAAAATATGACCAAATGACCATAGTCCCTCTTTACTATGCAGCAGTGGACAGCCTGACCCGGGTGTGCTAAAATAATATTATGGGAGATGGGTGTGGTGGGGATGTGGCTTATTTACAGGCTTTTGATTAACTAATATTGATAGGCATTCTATGCTACTCATGTGTGTAAGTAGGTGTAAACCTGCCCCCAGTCACATACTCCAAAGATCTTTGGTCCGTGAAAGATGTTGGTGACTGAGACAATGCTGATCCAATCCATTCCTTCCACTACCGCAATTTAGCCAATCCAGTAACCCAGACAGACATTCTGCATTCAGTGAGACAGTCTTCCCCATAAAGTCAGCAAAGTTGGACATTTAGGTGTCCCCAGAGTTTTCTGAGGCCCAAATGCCTCAAATTGGGACTGTGCCACCAAAAGCGGGACATCTGGTCATTTTAGGGTAACATCATGAGAACAAGGAGCATTGAGTAAAGTGACCTAATGGGCTCCAGGAATACTCTAACCCCGGAAAATGTTTATATCTCACCTGAAAACATCAACAACAACAAAAATGAAAATCTTGAGACTCAAAGCCAAAGCAAGCCTGCTGCAGACCATAGTGAAGGGCGCATTTCATTAGGTTCTCCCGTTTGTTGAGCCATTTGCACCCCTTTAGAAAGAGAACAATGTGGAAATGTCTATTCGGGGGCCATGCTTGTCATTTGCTGTCACTGTCAGCTTTTCTACTCTAGCAAATTAATGTAATTATTATATGGAATAGCTTTGAGAATAACTTAATGAGCGGCTGTGCCAATCTGACAGGTGGACCATCCCTTTCCCAGTCACAACTTTATCCTTTTTCTGTCACTCGTCATGCTAATAAAGAATAATAACAGGTATAAAATATGTCATTAACAATTTCATGGTTCCGAGGTCAGCATAAAATTGACTAGCTAGAGAGAAATCCGCTGGATACCTGGGTCATCTACTATCATTGAATATAAGCTTAAAGGAATAAGGCGTCACAATATACTGTAAGTGTAGTTTTTTTATTTTCAAACAACTTGATTTGACTTTTCCCTATTGCATGTGCACAGATTATGGCTTGCAAGTGTTCTGACATGCACATCTTAGTTTTTTACTTTATGCTCCATCTATAAATAAGGGGGGAGGGGTACACATGTAATGAGGCCAGGTGAGGCAGCTATGTCTGGCAACACTATCTAGAGGAAGGCAGGGCAGTAATCACTGGACCAATTTTTTTTTACTAGTTCATTGTTGGTTCACTGGAGACGGGGGCACTGCTGCAGCCATCATATTGTTCTTTTTAACAATCATTGTCATAATCATTGGTAGCTCAGCAGCCCTGTCCCTGTGGGACCACTGATCCCCAATGATTGAATGTATTTAAAGTGGACCAAAACCCAGGATTTTGACTATCCTGGGTTTTGGTCCTTTCCCCGATCCGGGGTGCCCCGCTGTGTGAAACCCCCCAGATCGCCTGCAGCAATTCACCTTATCCTGGTCCCAGGGCACGTCTAAGAGCAGCGGCTCTAACGGCCGCATCCTCCGCTTCCCTGTATCAGTGTGCTTGCCTGCGCCAGGCATTTGTGAAGGCATTTGTGAAGGAATGCGGAGGATGCGGCCAGCAGAGCAAAGTCAAAACTTTTGACTATCCTGGGTTTTGGTCCTCTTTAAAAACAACATGATAGATTGTGAAAACCGTATTTGATATACAGGTAGTCTACTATACCCTGAACCCTGAAAACATTAGGATGCTTACCAATCAGTTGCCCTATTCCGCAGGCCTAGGCCTAATGTTTGTCTGTTGTTGCTGAGAAATGGACAGCATGCTACCTAAAAGTTTGGATTGTTTCACAATAAAAGAAAACCTTCACAAGACAGCAGTGGGTTAGCAGAGGATTTATTTAATGTACATGGGCCTTTGAGCATGGCCAGAAGCTTGATGCTGCAGCATCCCAACAGCCACATAATGTTCACCATTACTTATTACATAGGCACAGGTATCTGTTACAGTTTGGGTTTTTCTCAAATAGATACCATCTGTTACTCTCCTGAACCTGGTGGTTGGCAGGGAGCAGGCTCTTCTGGGCCCAGTGCATTCCCTTTGTGTGTCTGTGTGGGTAGATATGGGGTGTAGGTTTCTATCACCTTGTACGGTGCCATGGAAGATGTTGGCGCTTTATAAATAAAGTTTATTATTAATAATAATAATAATAATAATAATACCACAAGGTTCTTGTTTACTCACAGTTCTGTGGAATACAGGTATGCTGAAGTTCAGTAATAGATGAAAACAGAGTTTCTCCTAATTCAAGTCAGTGCAGGCAGTACATCAACTTCAATACAACACACCACTTGGATCTTCAATGCAGTCTAACTAGAGATGAGCAAATTTGTTAAAAATGTGGGTTTACCTGAATCGAATTTTTAATGAATACTGCTGGAAATATAAAAAAAAGGCCATCTTTGTCCTTGATCCAGCTCCAGGAGATGTCCTCATCTTCCGGGGGTTCTTGGTGTCCTAAGCAGGACAGGAGGACACATACTCTCAGCCCTGCATTGGCCCTTACTCCCAGCCACAGGGATTGAGCTGGCCAGAAAAGCCCTGACATCACTGCAACTGGTTGCACAACCAGATCAATCCTTGCCTATAAATAGCCTCTCCCTGCGATGGGGAGCGAGGTGGCTGCAGCCCAGTGTGGAGCGGAGGTTCTGTATTTTCTGGCCAGCTGCAGAGCGCCATGGGACATCCACACCATGGATAGTGAGTAGAGATGAGCGAACTTCTTGAAAGTTTGATTCGGGCGATTCGCCGAATTTCCCCAAGAAATTCGGGTTCGCCTGAATCGAACTTTCACGAATCGCTCATCTGAAAAAAAAAATGCCGCCATGGTGGGAGCGGGCAGGCCGGCTACGCCTGTAGCAAGTTTTCGGCACTGCTAGGACAGCATCCGCCATCCACAGCCAGACCAGGTCGTCAGGGAAGCCTCACACAGTGAGTTTGTTGTTGTTTTTTTTAAAGAATTTTAGGGTAAATTTAATTTGCACAAATTCTAAGAAATTCGGATTCGTGCCAAATGAAATTCGGAGCAAATTCTGATGTGTTAGAATTGGTTTGTTCATCTCTATTTAGAATACACACATTTATGGGCCCGATTCCACGAGAATGGTTACCGGTTACTAAATAGGCTACTGACACCAGACAAACCAGTTGCACATCCTTAATAAAAAACTACTCACATGGGGGGGGGGGGCAATCTGCAGAAAAGCTGCACGCCTGAGTGACAGGTCAGTCACCAAATCACCTGAAACAAAGTAACTCTACTGGTCTGTAATTCAAGTACAAATGCCACTCAAGCCCATGGCTGCCCCCCACTAGTATTAGGGCATAATTGCATTGATCGGGTGTGTTGTTTTATTATGTTAAGGTCCATATGGGGCTTAGCACAAGTTAGAGAGGGGAGACTTGGTGTTACAAAAAGCTTGGAGTCTTTAATTGCTAAATCATGTACTAAAATCTCTTAAAATTCCACCCTGGTGACTGGTGAAATGATTCAGTGCATTATGTTTACAGAAATGCAAATAACCTGCCCCCTGGGCCTACTTGCGCCGAGCATCATCGAGTGGAGCCGAGCGCTCTGCTGGCCGCATCCCCTGCTCGCCTCCTAGCCTTCAGAAAGGACGGGTGCTAGTGCATACGCAGATAGGGGTGAGCGGCGATGGCTCCAGGACAAGCTGAGTGAAACAGGGATTCTGGGGGGTTTTACACAGCAGGGCATCTCAATTCAGGATGCCCCAAGGAGTGGAACTTGGGTGTGAGACTATGAGACTCCAGGGCCTCAATGTACCCCTTTAAGTTTATCTACATATTCTTTAACTTTATGCTTTGACCTGAGATGTCATAAAGCCTAGTACTGGAAGTACTGGAACCCAACATGGATGCAAAATAAGTCTTGTGAGAATCGAAATTTTGTTCTTTTTATGACATAAAACATATAATGTTATTGTCTTGTTTATGTCTTATTGGGTGAATGTAAAAAATAAACAGTAAACTCACATATATATATATATATATATATATATATATATATATATATATCACTCCCACACCAGGGGCGGGCCACCACAGCCAAGGGAGGCCAGAAGATGGAGGAGCGGCAGGTAGTCAGACAGGGTAACTGATCCCTGCCCGATGTCCCGCCATCCATGCTGACCCTGCTGCCACCGCTGCTGCTTCTTCTCCGGTGGCAAGCACACAGAGCAAACGCCTGGCTTGGCGCAGCAGGTGGGTGTGGTCGACACCCACTGCACGCAGCCGGGGGAGTTTGCTCGCACCACTGGCGTAGAAGCAGTGGCGGCAGCGAGGACAGAGAGGATAGTGGAGGGCAGGGACAGCTTGGATGGTGGGGACATTGGGCAGGGATCAGTTTAATTAGCACATTGATCACCCATATGTCTGGTGGTCTTGTGTAGTCTTGTGTAGTCTTGGGTAGTGATGGGCGAACCTAAACCACAATTTTGCTTTGAGTTCAGGTTTCCAAACCCCCAAACCCAAACACGGACTTGCTAGCAGCAAGTCCTAGGTAGGTTCGCCCCCAGGAAGACATTCTCCCAGCATGCGGACCCTCAGCCAACGGTCAGATTTTTGAGGTATGTGCATTTTGTTTGTTTGCTGCACCTGTAATTTTAATGTAGGCGTGTCTTTACTTGTTCCCGTTTTTCTGTATTTTCTGTTCCTGCCTTTTGTATTTTTGTCATATTTGTTTCCACATGTAATCTATCAGTATTGCGATATAGTGATGTGTTGTCCCTTCAACTTGATTCCTGACTTTTATAGCGTTTTTTGATAAATACAGAGATCTTAGTGATGTGATTAGTATTTTATTTGGTTTGTTTTTTTGCATTTTTTTCTGCGTCTTTTAACATTCTCATCAGTTATCCAGCAGAAATGTATGGTTATTGAATAACTCACATTTTTTTGGTTACTGTTATGTTCACTAATTTTTTTTTCTTTTTTGTGTCTTTGGATTCTTTCATGTAGGACATGTGCCAGCATCACAGACTCTGGCAATACGTGCTTGAGTCACAAGCTATGTTGCTGGACCTTCGTGAGAAGATGCTGGGTGGGGGTAAGCAATAATTTTGCTGCTGTGCAGCCACTTTTTATAACTTTTGGCCATGTTGGCCTTTGATTATTAGTTTTATTTCTTAAAAACATTTATACTTTCTAACAGTTTGGACTTTGTTTCATTGTAATGCTTGTGAATGAAAAAATGTATTGCCCATTGTGTGGTTGTGGGTTGTGGGCAGGGCCGACACCCGATCCTAACAGTGCCTGGAAAAAAAAGGTTTTGCTGTTGTACATGCTGGTGGAGTACCTGCAGCAATTCTGCCAATTCTCTAGGAGTCTCTTGGATTGCTGCTAGTATCGTATAGACATGTTGGTCCTGTGCATGTGCTGTGTGCTGTTGCAGCTGCGCCCATTGTTCCTGTGCCGGTGCTGTCTCCTGGAAAGGGATTATTTCCACCTTGAATTTTTTTGCAATTGATGCTCAATGCCTTCCACTCATTGGGCCAGTTGCCATGATATTGGTGCCTATTGTATGCATACTACCATTGGGGGCTAACAATAAACAAGAAAGGACAGTTACACAAATGTATAAAATCATTATCTTTCGCCATATGTGAAGACATCATATACACATGCATGTATTTTGGCATGTCTTTTTAGGTTTGCCCATGATGCATGTGAGGGGAACCACTATTCTTTATCTGTGTCTAGGCTCATACTTTAATGATATGTGTTAGTTATGGCAAGTGTCCATTTGGGGATTTCATATACATTAAGCTCTACTACATGAGTGGCCACAAAGTGTCTTGGATGTATTATGGGTAATACTCAAATCACGTACCAAGACTGATCCTGGTTGCTGGGTTGCTGGGACACCTGAATCATCGAATGTCGCCCTTACAGATGGTGTTTGTGTAAGGGCATGAAACAATGGATCATCCTGGAAAGCAGCACACGTCCATTTAGATGTTGCTAGTCAAATCTTTTTGTTAAACAACATGCACACATTTGAAGTGTCAACTATTTGTAGTAATATTATACATTCATGGGTCACACACCTGTGTTGCCTCATCCCCTGAGTATTTACAGGTGGTGCTCTTCATCAGATAATGGTGTGCAATACAAAACAGCTGGATGAGAACCAAATAAAAAAAAACAATTGGAACATAATTAATTATACATTGTAAACAACAGCAAAATATTACATAACCATCTCAAAAAACAACGACAAGGACAGTTTGTTATAATAAATGTTGTTGTGGCTACATAGAGGAGACATCATCAACAATGTTTGGCCAAATTAAAACACAGCACTGTGGTAGTCAACTGGGTGTACTACATAAACAACATTTGCAGATATACTGTGGCAGAACTAGGATTCACAAGGGCATGCCTTACTATTCATCTAACCGCAAAAATAAATTACTCATAATTGACAATTATGGAAAGATGGCTATATATGTGAATAATATTAGTTCAGGCAAAGACTCACTTACACACATGTGTGGTAAAGGAGTTTATTTAGGACTTGTAACAACAACAACACATCTATGCACATATATGCTGTATATAAATACACACACCCCAAATTAGGACAACAAGGACTCTTGTGAGTGTTTGGGTAAATGCGGTCATTTAAGAACAAATATAAAAATAACTCAAAAGTAGACACCAAATAATATCAAAACATGGGCAGCCAGACCAAAACAGAAAGTTCTGCCATTGGTTTAGCAGGGCCCCATAGTGTCTTTCCCTCTTTATAGCAAATCATTTTTAACTAACTAAAATAAAGTAGCCAGCAGCCATGTTAGCAGCAAACAGGTATTTTTTGACTAGACAATGAAGAGTAAACAGTCTCAGGCTGCCAGGAAGAACAGCTGGCTGTGGGTGTTGCTGGTTGGACACTGTTGGCTTACAAGCACATGAAAGGAGACCAAGGGTTAACCAAATACATAGCAACAGATAATAACTAATAAACATCAAGTTAGCAGCATTCATAAATAGACAAATATTGACTACTCCACTTATAGACAGGCTCCTGTTGCCTTGAGTTGCAGCTTTGTGTGGATGTGTGTCCTGGTTGACTAGTGCTGGCTCCCACATTTAGTTGTAGCTGTTGGCTGTGATATGGTTGTGAATCTGTCTAATCATGGGTCTCTGAATCTGATACTGCATCTGCAGCTGTGCTGGATCACAAAAACAAAGTTTGAGCTACAGCATTTAAAATGGATTTTAAATCATGTTAAGTAAAACAATAAACAATTACCTTCACTAAAATAAAGTAGCCAGCAGCCATGTTAGCAGCAAACAGGTATTTTTTGACTAGACAATGAAGAGTAAACAGTCTCAGGCTGCCAGGAAGAACAGCTGGCTGTGGGTGTTGCTGGTTGGACACTGTTGGCTTACAAGCACATGAAAGGAGACCAAGGGTTAACCAAATACATAGCAACAGATAATAACTAATAAACATCAAGTTAGCAGCATTCATAAATAGACAAATATTGACTACTCCACTTATAGACAGGCTCCTGTTGCCTTGAGTTGCAGCTTTGTGTGGATGTGTGTCCTTGTTGACTAGTGCTGGCTCCCACATTTAGTTCTAGCTGTTGGCTGTGATCCGGTTGTGAATCTGTCTAATCATGGGTCTCTGAATCTGATACTGCATCTGCAGCTGTGCTGGATCACAAAAACAAAGTTTGAGCTACAGCATTTAAAATGGATTTTAAATCATGTTAAGTAAAACAATAAACAATTACCTTCCACCAAGGCTGTAGTGTCATCCCATACATCCACACCCTACATTTATGGGTCCTTCGTGTCACTCTCTATGAGCAGATCTGACTCCTTTTTTTTGTGAGGGCCCTGCATAGGGTTTTGAATCTTTTTTTAGTTGCTGCAGTGGTCTGATTATGTGCACCAGTGGTATTGAGGCTCTCAGCTATTCCAGCCCAGATTTTGAGTTGCTTAGTCTTGCTGTGGCCGTCTGTCAGACAGATGTGGGTCCTGCTCAACAACAGTGATGTGTTTGTCATGCTGACCAACCACACTAGGTATTACAGGAGCATGGGACACCTTGCCAGCAGCCACTGAGCTAACTAAACCCATCTTGGGACTGTGCCTAATTCTGCCACAACAGCCCTCTAACCACAGCATGAGCAACAGTATGACCTAGCCCATGGCCACGGCTGTGCCCCACAGTGGAACGGACCAGTGTATGTGTATTATGCCTAGTAGGTCCCATAATTCCCAGAAACAGATGCAAAAGCTGCCAACAGATGCCCCCGCAATGGAAGCCACAGCAGGTGCAGGGTATGGCCTGAGAGGCTGAACAATGAAACGCTATGGGGTTGCCGGCATGGTGGATTCAGACAATGACCAATAGGTAACAGGTGCATGCTGTAACATTTTAAAAAACAAACGCTAATTATTGCGCTTATTATTATTATTTTTCATGATCTCCGAAGCATTAAGGGCAAAGCTGTCTCTAAACAACAGAAAATACCCACTAGTGCAAAGCTTCATGTAACAGATTTTCCCCCCAAAAAAACACAGTTTCTCTTTTTCTGAAATCATGGAGATATCATATGTGTTTGGATCAAGAGACATCAAACAATGCGGAGCTACATGATTACCTTTGCAATGGCAGGGTGTGTTTGTGGGAATTGGGCACTACTGTTGTACCGCAGGCAGAGCAAGCCTGTGTTTGTTGTGCATTGTCTGTGGACAAGTCTGTGCTTTGTATCAGCAGTAGCATTTCCTTGTGCTCTTCCATCTGCTGGGGTGTATCACACTGCAAGATGGGATTGTCTTGGGCACCTTATATGGGCTGTGGCTGCTGGTGAGGAGGAAAAGGAGAATGAGGAAGCACTAGGGATGCGATTGCATGCTGACAGAGTGTTTACCATCCGGTTGTGTGTGGCGGATTTGAGTGATGAACAAATACGCAGCCGCTTTAGGCTGAATCATGGTGCCTTTCGAAACTTTACCACCAAATCCGCAACAAAATCAAACCCACCGCTGGCCGCAGCCACGCCGTCCCTGGAATAGTGCGTCTCTGTGCCTCTTCAAATATCCTTGCAAGGGGCACATTTCATTCCACTGCTGCTTTGTTAAGCGGCATTAGCCAGCCGACCATGTGCCGCATATTTCATGAGGTGGTCCTGGCCTTTGTGACCTCATCCTGAAATACATCAGGTTCCCATCCAATGAGGAAGAGGTCCAAAATATCAAGCTGGCATTCTATCAGATGGGAGGAATGCCTAATGTGCTTGGCTGCATTGATGGGACCCATATTCCCTTTCGCACCCCCCCACGAGCTGCACTACCGCAATCGCAAAGCTTTCATTCTATTATTGTATTGGTGGTGTGTGATAATGAGCTGCAGCTGTGTGGTGTGAGGTCAAGCTTCCTGGATCCTGCCATGACTCGTATATGTTGCACCAATCTGCCCTGCGCAGAAAATTTGAGAGCACCCAAATACCATTGGGATGGCTACCAGGTAAGTACGTGCCCACAGTGTCACATCTCTAAACAATGTAGCAGGTGAACTGGGGGGGGGGGTAAGGTGAATGGAAAATGCAGCGAAGCAGGAAGGGGTGTGGATTTGTGTTTGTGTAACTTATGTGTTTTGTATTTAGCTGATAAGGGATATGGGCAGAAGACATGGCTTAAGGCCCCCGGCAGGAGCCCACATACTGCAGCCACAAGACCAGATGCATTGTTGAAAGGACCATCGGCCTGCTGAAAACACACTTCCTATGTTTGGCCCAGCCAGGAGGGGAGATGCTGTACAGCCCTGAGAAGGTGTCCAAGATAATCCTGGCTTGCTGTGTGCTACACAATTGGGTCGATTCAGAGCTTGGTGAGGAAATGAAAGTAAATGGCAGTTTTCTCTCCTAAAAAAGAAGTGAGTTTTCATACCACGCTCCGAATAGGCCCCAATATCTGCATACTCCATTGAATGGAAGAGTCCAAGGAAATGCTTCTGGTGCCTGAGGTCCGGAGACATTGCACAAGACACACAGACAGCTTTGCACGGCGGACACAAATGATAAGTTCCTTCTTTCAGGTAAGTTTCACAAAATGGCCGTGGCCTGCTGCAGTAGCTACAGCCAGAAGACATGTGTAACCATCTAAATCAGACCTAAAATGAGGCTCAAATAATGTAGTTGATATACATACTTGCAACTCTCTAAAGCTGGCTAACAGCTATATATGGAGATCCTCTAGAGAAGTAGGGAAGCCACAGACAGGTTAAATGATTAAAAGTTAGATTGATTGTTAAAACCGACATGTACATTTCCGTTCACTTCTAGGCACCACAAAGTGGATGAAGTTCTTTCTTTTTGGTTATTGTTGTTTTTTTTTGGCATCTAGGATGCTCTCAGCACCTCTCCTTAGCAGCAAAATTGGCGCTCAGTGGTGCTAGCCATAAATTACCCTCCACATGCCTTTTATAAGCAGCAAAACACTTAAAACTGAAAAATGCAATTAAAAAATAAAAAGTTGGGCTATTCTTCAATAGATAAAAATTGTATCTAACAAAAATGCCAAACAAATTACAAAAAATGTAAAAAAAAAATCTGCAGGCAGATTTTTTCAACTGAAAATTGAAAAAATGCAATTAAAAATAAAAAAAAGTCAGGCTATTCTTCATTAGATAAAAATTGTATCTAACCAAAAATGCCCCAAAATTACCAAAAATATCAAAAATAAATCTGCAGGCAGTTTCAATGTTAAATGGAATGCCTTTTATAAGTGCCATTTAGTAAAACACCTAAAACTGAAAAAATAGAAATAAAAAATGAAAAGTCAGGCTATTCTTCATTAGATAAGAATTGTAACTAACGAAAAATGACTAAAAATGACAAAAAAATGTTTCAATGTTAAGTGGAATGCCTTTTATAAGCAACATTTAGTAAAACACCTAAAACTGAAAAAATACAAATAAAAAATGAAAAGTCAGGCTATGCTTCATTAGATACAAATTGTATCTAACAAAAACTGCCCAAAATTTACCAAAAAATAAAGAAATATAAACTCACAGGTAGTTACCTGCAGTGGGAATGAATTAAACACAGAAAAAGCTCTTTATTATTTATTTATTTATGTATTTATTTAAATTGTTTGGGTTCTGTGATTATTTGGAGTACTCGATCTACCCCATTTTCTTTCACAAAATTTTTATTAAAGTTTGCACGTGTTATACAGCAGAAGTTTATAGACAGGCGTATTGAAATAGTAGTAAGGCGAATGGTATATATAGTTGAATATAGATAGGCAGTGTACATAATTCAACAATATGCTCACAAAATCTCAAGGCACTGTTTTAGATAACTTTTAATATCTTGCATTATCTTATAAAGGTTATATGTTATGCAGAGTGTAGATCGGAAGTGTCAGGTTTTGAGCTTATGAACCTTCATTAACCCTTTAAGTGCCAGCCTTCCTAGAATTTTTGTCACCCTTTGTTGCCAGACCACTTTTCACTATTTTGCGCTACATATGTTCAACTTTGATTTTTGAAGGGATTTTCAGGGATTTTCCAGGAAAATTATATATTGTTTTTTTACGCAGAGCTTCAACATGAAATGTCTTGTTTGACCTTTTTTTAGTGTAGTCTCAATACTTTTGGGTGAAATATGTGCAAAGAATAAATAAATAAAAATCTATTTTTTGCAATTTGTAGTGTTTTTTTGTAATAAAAAATGTAAGTTTGTCAATAAAATCTTATTGCGTGTGAAACCCCAATTTCTCCCGGTTACAGTGGTGCCACATATGTATAGGTAGACACCCTTTCCTGCCCAGGAGACTCCCCCAAACTGAAACAGAGCTTTAGGAGATTTTCAGATAAAAAACAACTATGCTATGCGCTAGGCGCACCATGAAGATTTTCCAGAAAAACAACCCTTTACATTTGAAATACCCCCCACAAACTATATATTCTCTGGAAGTACACACCTCAAGCTTTCTAGGCGTACCAGGCTTGTTGATGTGGCCACAGTTTTCTGGAAGTAATCCCTCAATGTATTCTTTGGTTGCAAAGAGTTTCCCTAAAAAATGGCTAAAAAAGCAGAATCAAAGCCACATTTTCCTAAAAAAACTATATGCAAACAAGAAAAAACAAGTAAAATCTGAAAAAACAACATGCCCCGAACAGAACGATACCCAACATGCATAGCTACTGTCAAGGAAAGAGTTGGCAAACACCACAAAGTAAAGCATGTGCGTAACGGTAATTTTACTTGAAAATTTCAGCTCTGCAGACAAAGTGCGCACCTTGCAATTTTTCAACCAAAACAACCATATATTCCCTAAAAGTACACATGTTAAGCTTTCTAAGCGTACCCAGCTTGTTGTAGTGGGCTCATCTTTCTGGAAGTAATCCCTTGAAGAATTCTTAGGTTGCACAGGGTTTCCCTGAAAAAAAATTATAAAAAAGCAGAATAAAAACATGTTTTCCTAAAATATCAATATGCAAACAAAAAAAACAAGCTAAATCTGAAAGCACAAGGTCCCTCGAGCAGAACAATACCCAACATGCATAGGTACTATTAACCCTTTTAATTGCCAGCCTACTTGAAGTTTTGTCACCCTCTGTTGACAGGCCTTTTCACCCCATTTTGAGCCATGTTTAAGCGTGATTTTTGCTGGAATTTCCAGGAAAATTATATACATATTTTTGCAGCAGAGTTTAGGCTTTAACATGAAATGTCTTGTTTGTAATTTTTCTACTGTTTTTTTAAAATATTTTTGCGTAAAAAAATAAATAAATAAATAAAATAATATTTTTTAGACAATTGTCTCCTTTATTTTAAATAAAACATTTGTATTATTAATGAAAACCATATTGCATGTGAAAGCTCCATTTCTCCCAATTACAACGGTACCACATATGTATCGGTAGCCCCCCCATTCTTGCCCAGGGGACCCCCCAAACTGAAAATAGCACTTTATAACATTTACAAATAAAATACTACTATCTACACTATAAACATAAGGGGTTAATTTTAAATAAAATTACGTGGGGTCCCCCTTACCCATCATAACCAGCCCGGGACCAGCTATGGGGGCTTGTAGAAATAGGGATAGGGCAGGAAATTGGGGGTGCCGGGGGTTAATGGCAAGTCAGCCTTGTGAACTGGTATAGGGATCTAATGGATCCCTTACCAGTTCACAAACGGTTAAGTGTAAAAAAAACACACCACACACACATGGAAATTTTTTTTTTTTTTTAAACTTACCTCCCATCCATCCTTGGGCACTGTGTCCCCCGTTGATCAATCTGGCTTCTGCTCTCCTGCTGCTGCTGGAAGCCTTTTATAGCTGCTGGGTGACAGAGCATAAGGGGTTAATTAAAAAAATGACATAGGGTCCCCCCTCCCGGGGGGGTCCCCATTTTTGGGGGGAATTTTAAGGGTTAGGGTTAGGCTGACCCTAACCCTAACCCTTAAAAATAAAAAAAAATGACGTAGGGTCCCCCTTACCCAGCATTACCAGCCCAGGACCAGCTATGGGGGGCTTGTAGGAACAGTAAATAACTTTTTTTTCTCTGTGTCAGTGTCTGTTTTTTTACATTTAACCCCTTGCTGCTGGCACAATTGCCCCACAGGCAGCTATGTCGTTTAAGACCCATAATGGTTTGTGCTGTGGGGCATGTAGGACTACCAAGGGTGCAATTTGAGCTGCTGTGCAGTAATTATGCAGGGAGGGGAAAGCCAGTCCTCCCTGGTCTTTTTTGCAGAAGAGGGTTGCTCTGTTTATCCTAGGTCTAGATTTGCTCCATGTGAAAGACATAATTTTCCATTGGAGGGCATCTAGGATGCATTTGGGGATCGATACTGGGAGTACTCTGAGCAGGTACAAGATTTTTAGTAAAAAGGTCATCTTAAGGGCTGCTATCCACCCCAGCCGGGGGGGTTCCAAGGCCAGGATGAATAATATGGGGTATAACGGGCACCCTGCCTTATGTCCCTCTGTATTAAGAAGCTTGGGGAGTGGAAGCCAGCGTATTTAATGCAAGCTGACAGTCGCGAATATAGAGCGGAAATCCAGGAGAGAAAACCTGGGCCAAAACGCCATTTGTGCTATCTACCTCATTTTGTGCAACACTATCTCCCTAGTGTTACCCCCTGATTTGCCCTCTGACACCCATAAAAAAATAATATTTTAATTTTTTAAAATTTATTTTATGTATTTATGTATCTCCTACATTTTTGGGGTTTCTGTTATTAGTACTTTCCCTACCCCGCTTTGGGCAGTCCTCTAGCTCTTGTTACCCCCATTTTACAGTCATTTTTGGGCCCCAAAGTTCAGGTCCCTATTGACTTCAATAGGGTTTGGGTTCAGCTGAACCTGTGGAACCTGAAATTCAGCCTATAGACTTGACTGGGTCATAGAATTAAGCCCGCCAAATCTTAAACATTTTGGTGAGCTGCATCTGAACTAAGAAGAAGCATACAGCATTAGTTCAACCCTAATCAAGGATCAAGCAACATCCAACAACTTCCTCCATCACACCATCAGCCATCTATGAGATTAATTGCATAGCTATTTATTGAAATTCTAATTATCTAAGTCTTTAATACATTAACAGAAGAACAATAATTTGATGTCTCCAGTTTATTTGCATTTTTTAAGTGTTGAGCAATAGATTTACATATTTCCAGGAATCTTGGGAAATTAAAACGGTAAAACACTCAAGATATTACTAACCATTCGCCTATTACCCATTACAGCCTCAATTAGCAAAGTAAAACTGATCCGTAATGTAGAGATGACCCACTAATGGATTTAAATGCTTTCAAAAATGAATGCACTTATTTCTAAGATGAATTCAAATCTACACTTCCCGGAACAGCTGAAGGCAGGGAGACTGGCGATAAGTTGTGTCTGATGCAGAGAAGCTCACAGTTAATAAAATTCATTCTTAGCATGACACTATTCTCTTTAGCTCTACACAATTATTTTGCATTGATTTTAACATTCATAGCCAATGATTATATTTCTTTCAACTGCATGTAATCTGATGGCAATCAAATCTAGCATTTATTATATTTTTAATTTTTTTGCAGTAATGATGGTATGAAATAATACTTCAAATATATGACTTGTTATAAGGCTAATTAAAAAACAAATGTTAGGTAATGTGAACAATTAATTTTCATTGTTCATAATTAGTAACTAGCTTTGGGTCATAGTTAAATTTTGCCTATACAGTTATGCTCTGCTAGATACAAATTGAGCTAACATTTGGGTCAGACTATTTAGAAGTTTTTTATTTTATTTTTTGTATATTTTTTTTAAAGTGGTCACCTTCTCCCAAGGTGACTTGATTGTCCACACCAGGGACAGGGGCTGGTGTCCCCAAGACTGGGAGGCCTCTGACCCCCTAAAGGTCCCTGATAAACAAAATCTAGTTTGACCCCCTCCATCCAGTTCGGTCTGCTTTTTCCTCATCAGATGACTTCAAGATTCTTACAGCTTATTGGTGCCTTCAGATATAATTGCAGCATTGTGATCTGCTGTGCTCTCTGGTATTTCTTCTTCAGATGATGCTTTTACCTCTGGGAGTGTATTTTTTACCTTAGTGTGGTAGCCATGGACTGGTAGGCAGCCATGGTAAAAGGTAATTTGGCCTCTCAACAACTACTTTGATTGTATTCAGCTGAACAGCATTACTTACCTTGCAGACTCAAAGTTCTGCTAGCTAAATGTCCTCTAAGTCAGATGCAGGCACTGAATTATTTTGCTCAGAACAGCCACAGAATCATTTTACCTAGGAGAGACATTTTATTTTGCCAAGGATAGACAGTTATTTTGCCCAGGACATCTTTACAATTGATTGTTTCCCATCCTATCTGGCACCCCTTCTGTGGTGGTGGTAACTTGGATGGTGAGAGCTAATTGTACAGAGCAATTACCACAACACAACACTGGCAAACATGCCTCCTCTCAACTTGCTATCTAAGTATCTAATGATGCTAGGGTAAATCCCAGGCCCCAGGGATGTGTAAGAGTCTGGTACCTTGTGTTCTTCAAGGGGAGCTCCTGAAAGAGCACAGAACCTATGCTGAAGGGCACAGGGGATGGAAAAATGCCCCAATTTACCAGCCCCTATGCATGGTGCAACAGGCTTGTAGCTGAGGTTAAGGGTCCACATGTTTTTCCAATCACGGTCACCTCTTCATTGTTTATTGCTTTAATTGGCATCATTTTCACATGCAAAGCATTTATATTAACATTATAGTTTAACATTAAACAAACAGGATACAGATCTTTTTAAGAAATTGCAATATGATTGTTGGCTAATAATTTACTTGTGCCACATCTTTATAATTGTCAGAGTATCAAGAACACAATGACATGACTAATTAGTCACACCCCCCCCCCAGCCCCCGTAACTTGATCCATTTTTGAAGACTGCCAGAAGCTTGAGAGATGGATCAAGGCTGCAGAAAGTAGATATCATGAGATTGAAGAAAACCCCAAAAGACATGGCTGCCCCTTTGATCATTTGTTATTTATTAATTTCTTCACATTTCGTTTTCAGCTTGCAGTCTGCTAAATGATTTTTGTGTTTTATACAGACATTAAAAGAGTAAAACAAAAAATACTGGACTTGGAGTTCTTGATAGAAATATCCTAGACCTATTCTTGAAGAATGAAATACCCAAATTGTTGTAGGCATCACGCTCTTTCTTTTTGAAATCTTTTTTACGCTTTTTATCAGTTTTACAGTGAATATAACAAGTTTATACACCCCTGCTATAATTAAATTTTTTTATCATGTAAAAAAACACAACAAAATAAATCATTTCAGAACATTTTACACATTCAATGTGACCCATAATTTGTACAATTCCATTGAAAAATAAACTGAAATCAATTAGAGGGGAAATAAAAATAAAAAAACTCATTAAAGCAGATCAAAACCCATAGAGATCATCCCAGAAAATTATAAGATTCTGGGGGTGATTGATTCCCTCCCCCCCGGGCATCCAAAATCTGGATGCCCCATTGTTTGAAACCCCCAGGTCACCCATAAATTCTTTCCCTGTTCAGCGGCACATGCGCGAGCAGCAGACACATCCCAGCTATGCCTCTAGCAAGTCGCATACCCATGCCAGGCATTTTTGAATGGCTGTCAGTGCACTCGAATCAGCTCGAATTAGTCAAGTGGATCCGAGCTCGCAGATTGGACGAGCGCCCGTACATGCGTTGTAAGATCAGGGTGCCCCCGGGGCAAGGACCAAAACTCACAGTCAAAATCCTGGGTTTTGGTCCACTTTAATATGGTTGCATAAGTGTGAACACCCTCTTATAATTTAGGATGTAGTCATGCTCAGAATTAGCCAGTCACATTTAAATTAATGTTAAATCGTAGTCAGTACATAGGAAACAAAGGAGGGGTGGCAGCCTCTCAGACCAATTTATAACTAACCTGGGTGGTGCACGTGAGCAGGGCAATTTGGATGCACAAGTCTTAAAGGGGCCACAGCACTCAACCCTGTAAGCTTGCAACCAAACCTAAAAGTGTAATGCAAGGCTTTTGACCCTTCGGTTAAGCTGCTCCCAATGTATCCATTGCATTGTATGTCTCAAAGATTCCAGATGTACACAAGACTTGCCTGCTTAGAAACAGAAAAATAGAAGGTTGATGGCAGAAGTAGACCATATGGTCCATCTAGTCTGCCCTTATGTAACTGATGTAACTGTATGTACTCGTTATCTTAGGATAGATGTATGCTTATCCCAGGCATGTTTAAGTTCAGTTCCAAATCCAAAACGCACAGAGCTAAATGTTTCTATATTAAAGTCCTCTTTAAAGTGCATCCACTAGTGCTTTGAATCCAACAAGTGACTGATTAATAGAGATGAGCGAACTTTTGAAAAATTCGATTCAGCCGATTCGCCGGATTTTCTGGAAAAATTCCTTTCGGTCCGAATTTATTCACGACGAATCGCTATTAAAAACAGCTATTTCTGGGCCTCCTGAGAGCCTCCATAGGGTTGCAGAACGTTTTGCTTGGCTGTTACAATATTATTTCACTAACCCAGCATGCATCCTATATTGTAAAGAAGTATGACATGCAGATCAGAGGCATCGCTACTAGATTCGCTGTCACAGAGCGGCACAATTAGAGAGCCTTGAGGTGGCATCAGCATGATGAGCCCATATATTGTCTGAATGACACACAGTGGAGTTGGCAGCAGCATAGGGAGCCCATATATTTCCTGAAAAACACATTGGAGTTGGCAGCAGCATTAGGAGCCCATATATTGCCTGAAAAACACACCCTGGAGTTGGCAGCAGCATTAGGAGCACATATATTGCATGAAAGAGACACTGGAGTTGGCAGCAGCATAAGGAACCCATATATTGCCTGAAAAACACACCCAGGAGTTGGCAGCAGCATTAGGAGCCCATATATTGCCCGAAAAACACACCCAGGAGTTGGCAGCAGCATTAGGAGCCCATATATTGCCTGAAAGACACACTCTGGACTTGACAGCAGCATAGGGAGCCCATATATTGCCTGAAAGAGACACTGGAGTTGGCAGCAGCATAAGGAACCCATATATCGCCTGAAAAACACACCCTGGAGTTGGCAGCAACATAGGGAGCCCATATATTGCCTGAAAGACACACAGTGGAGTTGACAGCAGCATAGGGAGCCCATATATTGCCTGAAAGAGACTCTGGAGTTGGCAGCAGCATAAGGAACCCATATATTGCCTTAAAGACACACCCTGGATTTGGCAGCAGCATTAGGAGCCCATATATTGCCTGAAAAACACACCCAGGAGTTGGCAGCAGCATTAGGAGCCCATATATTGCCTGAAAGATACACTGGAGTTGGCAGCAGCATAAGGAACCCATATATTGCCTGAAAAACACATTGGAGTTGGCAGCATCATTAGGAGCCCATATATTGCCTGAAAGACACATTGGAGTTGGCAGCAGCACAGGGAGCCCATATATTGCCAGAAAAATACACCCTGAAATTGGCAGCAGCATATGGAGCCCATATATTGCCTGAATGAGACACTGGAGTTGGCAGCAGCATAAGGAACCCATATATTGCCTAAAAAACACACCCAGGAGTTGGCAGCAGCATTAGGAGCCCTTATATTGCCTGAAAGAGACACCCTGGAGTTGGCAGCAGCATGAAGAGAACATATACAGATTTTGGGCCCATATATCTGATCCTAAGAATATTAATAAAAAATTAAGATTAACGTAAAGCATTTCCTAAAAAATTACTTGTGGTCTTGTTGGCCTGGCAGCATGATCAATTTACTCTGATGCATCAGGCATTGGTGGGTGGAAATCTTGGCTGATCCATGCCCGATTCATTTTCAAGCAGGCCAGTCTCTCAAAAAAACATTTTTCAAGTGTACTGGAGCACATTGAATTGCCCTCATCAGAGCATCACATACGCACATCTAAGAGTTTCATCACTTTGTTCCTGTTAAAGTTACTACTTAATGAAAGGCCATAGATAGTTACACACCTGCTGCTGTTATCAACAAATCCTGATTTAAGTGTAGTGTAGCGTTTTGTCCTCCCCTCATATACGCACCATGTATGTCAGGCAGAGAAGTGCCAGGATGGGCACAGAGAAGTTGCAGAGGCCTAAAGTCATCAAGCAGAGGTCGCAGCAGACTATAGATGAGTGGCAGCAGGAGTCTTAGTGAGAGGCCTGATCTCCCGGTATCAGCTAGCGGTCGTGTGTCAACCAGCAACCCATCTGCCACCATCGATTGGTGAACATGATGATCAACTTCATCACAAGTGACATCTGACACCCCCCAGTCAACTGTAGGTTATATCTTATGCTTTGGGTTCAGCTCCACTATTCAGTGAGGACGATCTGATAATCTGAAAAATCAGCAGCTACTGCCCAGCCAAGAAGTGGAGGAGACACTCGCCGCTTCTTCCACTAGGCGGGCAAGTAGTGATGAGGAGAGTGGCGTGGGAGGTGGTGTTGCAAGCGTTTTGGCTTCTTAAGCAGGCACTGTTGAGGAACCTGAGGAGGACATCAGTGAGTTTTGAGGGCACTTTTAAAGGTTTGGAGTGATGGAGAGTGACAGATTTAGCAGTCAGCATGGTGGCAGAAGGGGAAAGTATGGAGGCAAATGTGCTCGGGGTAGACTACTTGCTGTGCCGCAGGCTACCTTCCCAGGAGGTAGTGGAAGAGGTTCCATGGAGTCGGCGGCGGCAGCAGCGAATTAGTGCGGACTGTTGGTAGGAAAATCAGCTACTCGGCGATGTGGTAGTTTTTCATCAAGCATCCGCAGGAGGTTAACATGACTATATGAAAGATGTGTAGGCAGAAGGCGAAGTGTGGCCAGGGTCCCAATGTTGGCCCCACAGCCCTGTGTCAACATTTGCAGCGTCACCATAAAGTGGCCTGGGAGAGTTGGCTCCAAAGTGGTGGTCCAGCCTGCTGCATTACCCAGTGGCACGCCGCTCCCTGTTCCAGCCAGCCAGCCATCTACTGTGTGTCCTACTCATCCTCTGTCGCTCCAGATGATCCTCCTCCTCTTAATCCGAGTCAGTCATTCCGCCAGCAATCCATTGGCCAAGCTATGTCCAAGAGACAACACTATGTGCCCACTCATCCAACGCGCAGAAGCTAAATGTGCTTCTGTATAAGTTGCTGGTGCTGCAGTCCCTCCCTTTTGAGGTGGTGGACCTTTCAGAGAACTGATGGCTGAGGTGGAGAGTCCCAAGTCATTTCTTTGCGAAGATGGCAGTACCAGCCCTGTACAATTTTGTTGAACAGAAGGTGGGCCAGTCCTTTAGCCTGTCAGTGTGTACCAAAGTGCACAGCAGCGCCTACGTCTGTAGCTGTAACTACGGTCAGGGACAATAAATATCCTTTAAGGCCCACGGGGTGATTGTGGTTCCTGATTGTGGTTCCTCCACCACAACAGCAACTTGGACAGGTCCCTCCGCTGTGGCCTCCACGCTCCTAGGCCGTTGTGACTGTGACAGTGCACTTGCACTTAGCAATGGTGTCACAGGAAAAAGTGCCTAATTGTCAATTACATATTAATTGTTAACATTTATCTGATTTGAACACATTTATAATAATAACATATAATAACATATAACATAATAACAATAACATACAACATAATAACAATAACATATAAAATTTATCAAATTTTTTTTTCACTTTTTAAAATATTTTATATTTTTTAAAAATATGTATTTTTTAAATGTGTTTATTTTTTTTCATTGTCTTTTTTTAAATATTTTTTTTCATTGTTTTTTTTTATACTTTGTTAATTTTTTTACATTTTTTTTTCCATTTTAATTTTTTTTTGTATTTTGTTTTTTCAAAATATATATATATATATATATTGTATTTTTCTTTATTTATTTAATTTTTTCAGTGCCCTTCCAGCCTACCATGTGTGCAGGACACGGCGGTTTCACGCTGTTCTTCACATGGTTTGCCTTGAGCCACGGAGTCACACATGGGAGGAACTGCTAAAAATCATAAATCAATAAATGAAATCATGGCTTACTCCACCAAAACTGCAAATGGGAACCGTGGTGACTGACAATGGGAAGAACATCTTGTCTGCGCTGCGACAAGGAAGCCTGAGCCATGCGCCCTGTATGCTACACATGTTCAACCTAGTTGTCAAGCGTTTTCTGAAGTCTTCCCCCCATCTGCAAGACATCCTAACAACGGGAAGGAAATTTTGCATGCACTTCAGCCACTCCTACACCGCCAAGCACACCCTTCTTGAGCTACAGCGTCAGAACGGTATCCCCCAACATAGTCTGATTTGCGATGTTTCCACCCGTTGCAATTCCACCCTCCATATGTTGGATCGACTATACGAACAGAGAAAAGCCATCACTGATTTCTTGATGATCCAAGCGGATAGGAGGACTCCCCTGTGTAACTTCAATGTAAACCAGTGGCAGCTCATACGTGACATTTGTCATTTGCTCAGGCCCTTTGAGGAAGCCAATTATTAGTCAGTCGCCAGGACTATGGGATGAACGATGTGATTCCACTGCTTCATGTACTACAACACATATTGGAAACCATAGCTGGTCAGGGCACTTGAGACATGGCGCCTACATTTCACGGCCACATGAAGCCTGTGGGGGCTGAAGTGGAGGAGGAGGAGGAGGGGCACAGCGAAGCACAGTTTAGATTTGACAAAATGGCCATTTTATCTAGTCATCTGACAGGAGAGGAGGAGCAGGAGCAGCCACAGAAGCTAGAGGGTTGTGAGGAAGGCGAGACAGAGGACCCAGACACATCGTGGCAGTATGCAGTGGAGATGGAGACAGGTAGTCCCTCCGAGTCACTTGCACAAATGGTACGATGCATGCTCACGTGCTTGCATAGTGACCGCAGAATTGTCTCCATTTGTCAGCGGGATGACTTCTGGCTCTCCACCTTATTGGACCCTCGCTACCAGCACAAAATGGGGGCATTTTTTACACCCACTGAGAGGGAGGACAAACTGACCTACTACAGAGACATTCTACGTAGTCAGTTGGCCGATGTCTATCTGCGCCATGGTCCATACTCTCGCAGGTCTGACTCGGGGGGACCTCTGCACTCACCTTCCACTGCCATGGCTGCTGGGGGGGGTGGCAGGAGCAGCAGCAGCAGCTCCATCAGCAGCAGCCTGAGTTTTCAGTCGCTAATGAGTAGCCTTCTTCACCTGCATAGTGAGGCTAATCATGAGCAGCAGAAAGACCTGGAGCAGGCCCTGAACCAGCAGGTAGTGTCATACCTTGACATGACCATGCCAACGCACCTTGAGGACCCGCTAGACTTCTGGGCAGCCAAACTTGACTTGTGGCCACAGCTGGCAGAGTTTGCCCTGGGAAAGCTGTCCTGCCCGGCGAGTAGTGTGCCATCTGAACGGGTGTTTAGTGCGGCGGGGTCATGCCAAGGAGAACTCGTCTGTCCACGAAAAATGTGGAGAGACTCACCTTTGTGAAGATGAATCAGGCATGGATCAGCCAGGATTTCCAGCCACCAATGGCTGATCCATGGTAGTAGCTGATGCATGGTAGCTCCTTATGCTGCTGCCAACTCTAGGGTGTGTCTTTCAGGCAATATATGGGCTCCCGATGCTGCTGCTGCCAGCTCCAATGTGTGTACTCTTAAAAGACACATGCTAGCATATTTGGCATGCCCCCCCCCCCCCCCCCCCCCGGTTAAAGGCAATGGCTGCTGGCAATTTGACAACGTGACTTTCATTACAAAATGCAACCAGTTAGTAGACAGGTACATTTGAAATATTTATGCTAGTGTTTGGGATGCCCCCTCTTCAAATACACAGGTTGGCTGCTTTTATAGTGGAAAAGTGACTTTCTTTACAACATGCAATCAGTTAGTAGACAGGTACTCTTGAAATATTTATGCAAGTGTTTGGAATGCCCCCTCTTCAAATACACAGGTTGGATGCTTTTATAGTGGAAAAGTGACTTTGTTTACAAAATGCAACCAGTTAGTAGACAGGTACTCTTGAAATATTTATGCTAGTGTTTGGGATGCCCCCCAGCGAAAGGCAAAGTTTGCTTAGAAAGTGACTTTCATTACAAAATGCAACCAATTACTCTTGAAATATTAATGCTAGCACGCTTTTTTTAAGAATGACACCAGGAAAAGGAAAAGCTAAATAGGCAGGTGTGTTATTAACACTAAATAGGCTTGAAAGCTAATGCAAACACTTTAAATTTTCCCTGTCACTGTCACAGCATCTCTGCTTCTCTATCTGTCCCTCGCTTCTTCTGTTCTTTGTTCTATCTATCTCTCCCTCACTGTATCTATCTATCTATCTATCTATCTATCTATCTATCTATCTATCTATCTATCTATCCCTCACTCTCTCCCTGCCTGATCTGCTCTGTCCGCAATACAGTGTCAGAATGATCTTCCGCAAATGGCTGCCACTTATAGAGGTCTGTGACATCATCGGGGAGCCTGTCTGCTGATAGGTAGCATGTGACCCCCTACCCAGGATTCCTTGCCCCATGGGACATGTCCTGACATGTGGATCCACCATTTTAGATGGGTTGGATAGCAGTAAATGGAGTTTTAAGGAAGCGATTCGAGCAATCGATTCGCGGTGATATTCGACATCGTAACGAATCGAATTTTTCCTGAAATTCGTAACGAATTCGGGTTAGTCAGAATCGATTCGCTCATCTCTACTGATTAATCAAACTTTCTGTGATCCTGCCACCATACATATGCTCTTACCAAAGAAATGGTATAAAAATGCGTTGAATCAAAGGGTTTTCCAATAAGTTTCCCACTCTTTTAGGCAATGCTCAACTTATCTCCACCCTTAATTCTTATTTATAGATGGTGGATGGACTCCATATTACGATCATGTAAAAAGAACATAATAAATCCATAGTGCAACATGCTAAAAACTAAAGGGCTTTTATTTCTGAGCCAATATAACACTCACAATGAAAACTTTAAAAGTGCGCATAAAACACTGAGGCCTTATAGCCAACTCACTCTGCTCGATCCCCCAACCGTGCAGGGGGAGAGGATGTCCAATACCGCCGGCTCCAACGCGTTTCGTCGCCCTCCGTGACTTAGCTTTTTACATGATCGTACTATGGAGTCCATCCACCATCTATAAATAAGAATTAAGGGTGGAGATAAGTTGAGCATTGCCTAAAAGAGTGGGAAACTATTTGGAAAAACCTTTGATTCAACGCATTTTTATACCATTCCTTTGGTAAGAGCTAGAGATGAGCGAACTTTTGAAAAATTCGATTCGACTGATTTGCCGAATTCTTCGACAAAAATCGTTTCGACCCAAATTTATTCGCAACGAATCGCAATTAAAAACGGCTATTTCTGAGCCTCCTAGAGCCTCAGTAGGGTTGTAAACCATTCTGCCTTGCTGTAACAGGCATAGGACGTGTGCTGGGTTAGTGAAATAATACTTTAAATAATTATCACATGCAGATCGGAGGCATCGCTAATAGAATCGCAAAGCGGCACAATTGCAGAGAGTTGAGGTGGCATCACTATGAGGGGCCCCTATAGTGCCTGAAAAACACACCCTGGAGCTGGCAGCAGCAGGAGCCCAAAAATTAGCTGAATCACACCCTGGAGTTGCAAGCAGCAGCAGCAGCAGCTGCAGGAGCCCAAACATTGCTATAAAGAGACACTGGATTTGGCTGCAGGAGCCCAAAAATTGGATGAATCACACCCTGGAGTTGCAAGCAGCAGCAGCAGCAGCCCAAACATAGCTTGAAAGAGACACTGGAGTTGGCAGCAGGAGCCCAAAAATTGGCTGAATCACACCCTGGAGTTGCAAGCAGCAGCAGGAGCCCAAACATAGCTTGAAAGACACACTGGAGTTGGCAGCAGGAGCCCAAAAATTGGATGAATCACACCCTGGAGTTGCAAGCAGCAGCAGGAGCCCAAACATTGCTTTAAAGAGACACTGAAGTTGGCAGCAGGAGCCCAAAAATTGGCTGAATCACACCCTGGAGTTGCAAGCAGCAGCAGCCCAAACATAGCTTGAACGAGACACTGGAGTTGGCAGCAGGAGCCCAAAAATTGGATGAAACACACCCTGGAGTTGCAAGTAGCAGCAACAGGAGCCCAAACATAGCTTGAAAGAGACACTGGAGTTGGTAGCAGGAGCCCAAAAATTGGCTGAATCACACCCTGGAGTTGCAAGCAGCAGCAGCAGCAGCCCAAACATAGCTTGAAAGAGACACTGGAGTTGGCAGCACGAGCCCAAAAATTGGATGAATCACACCCTGGAGTTGCAAGCAGCAGCAGCAGCCCAAACATTGCTTTAAAGAGAAACTGGAGTTGGCAGCAGGAGCCCAAAAATTGGCTGAAGTTGCAAGCAGCAGCAGGAGCCCAAACATTGCTTTAAAGAGACACTGGAGTTGGCAGTAGGAGTCCAAAAATTGGCTGAATCACACCCTGGAGTGGCAAGCAGCAGCAGGAGCCCAAACATTGCTTCAAAGAGACACTGGCGTTGGCAGCAGGAGCCCAAAAATTGGCTGAATCACACCCTGGAGTTGCAAGCAGCAGCAGCCCAAACATAGCTTGAAAGAGACACTGGAGTTGGCAGCAGGAGCCCAAAAATTGGATGAATCACACCCTGGAGTGGCAAGCAGCAGCAGGAGCCCAAACATTGCTTTAAAGAGAGACTGGAGTTTGCAGCAGGAGAGCAAAAATTGGCTGAATCACACCGTGGAGTTGCAAGCAGCAGCAGCCCAAACATAGCTTGAAAGAGACACTGGAATTGGCAGCAGGAGACCAAAAATTGGATGAATCACACCCTGGAGTTGCAAGCAGCAGCAGCAGGAGCCCAAACATAGCTTGAAAGAGACACTGGAGTTGGCAGCAGAAGCCCAAAAATTGGATGAATCACACCCTGGAGTTGCAAGCAGCAGCAGCAGGAGCCCAAACATAGCTTGAAAGAGACACTGGAGTTGGCAGCAGAAGCCCAAAAATTGGATGAATCACACCCTGGAGTTGCAAGCAGCAGCAGCAGCCCAAACATTACTTTAAAGAGACACTGGAGTTGGCAGCAGGAGTCCAAAAATTAGCTGAATTTCACCCTGGAGTTGCAAGCAGCAGCAGCAGCAGCTGCAGGAGCCCAAACATTGCTTTAAAGAGACACTGGAGTTGGCAGCAGACGCAGCAGGAGCCCAAAAATTGACTGACACACCCTGGAGTTGGCAGCAGCAGCAGCAGGAACCCAGAAATTGGCTGGAAGGCACCCTGAAGTTGGCAGCAGCAGGAGCACAAACATTGCTTGAAAGACACCCTGGAGTTGGCAGCAGCAGCAGCAGGAGGCTAAAAATTGGCTGATAGGCACACCCTGAAGTTGGCATCAGCAGGAGCCCAAAAATTGGCTTAAAGACATAAATATGTTTTGCACCATTTGGAAAGTGTAAAACGTGGCACCATGCTGAATCTAGTTGCATGCATTAGCCATTGGTGGGTGGAAATCCTGGCTGATCCATCCCTGATTCATTTTGACAAAGGTGAGTCTCTCCACATTTTTAGTTGATAGACGAGTTCTCCTCGCGTAACTTTGGCCCCCGCCGCACTAAACAGCCGCTCAGATGGCACGCTACTGGCCGGGCAGGACAGCTTTTCCAGGGCAAACTCTGCTAGTTGCGGCCACAAGCCAAGTTTGGCTGCCCAGAAGTCCAGCGGATCCTCAAGGTGTGTTGGCATGGTCATGTCAAGGTATGACATGACCTGCTGGTTGAGGTCCTGCTCCAGGTCTTCCTGCTGCTCATGAGTAGCCTCACTATGCGGGTGTAGAAAGCTACTCATTAGCGACTGAAGACTGGGGGTGCTGCTGATGGAGCTGCTGCTCCTGCCAACCCCCCCAGCAGCCATGGCAGTTGAAGGTGAGCGCAGAGCACCCCCCCGAGTCAGACCTGCGAGAGTATGGACCATGGTGCAGATAGGCATCGGCCAACTGACTACGTAGAATGTCTTTGTAGTCGTTCAGTTTGTCCTCCCTCTCGGCGGGTTTAAAAAATGCCCCCATTTTGTGCCGGAAGCGAAGGTCCAATAAGGTGGACAGCCAGAAGTCATCCCGCCGACAAATGGAAACAATTCTGGGGTCACTACGCAAGCACGTGAGCATGCTTCCTGCAATTTGCGCAAGTGACTCGGATGGACTACCTGTCTCCATCTCCACTGCATAAAACCCTCTAGCTCCTCTGGCTGCTCCTGCTCCTCCTCTCCTGTCCGCTGACTAGATAAACCAGCCATTTCGCCAAGCCTAAACTGTGTTTCACTGGGAAACTCCTCCTCCTCTTCCTCCTCCTCCAGTTCAGCTCCAACGGGGTTCATGTGGCCGTAAGATGTAGACGCCATGTCTGCAGTGCCCTGACCAGCCATGGTTTCCAACATGTGCTGTAGTACATGAAGCAGTGGAATCACGTCATTCATCCCGTAATCCTGACGACTGACAAATAAAGTGGCTTCCTCAAAGGGCCTGAGCAAACGGCAGGTGTCACGTATGAGCTGCCACTGGTTGACATTGAAGTTATACAGGGGAGTCCCCCTATCCGCTTGGATCATCAGGAAATCCGTGATGGCTTTTCTCTGTTCATATAATCGGTCCAACATGTGAAGGGTGGAATTCCAACAGGTGGAAACATCGCAAATCAGACTATGTTGGGGGCTACCGTTCTGACGCTGTAGCTCAAGAAGGGTGTGTCTGGCGGTGTATGAGTGGCTGAAGTGCATGCAAAGTTTCCTTGAAGTTGTTAGGATGTCTTGCAGATGGGGGGAAGACTTCAGAAACCGCTTGACAACCAGATTGAAGACGTGAGCCATGCAGGGGGCATGGGTCAGGCTTCCTTGGCGCAGCGCAGACAAAATGTTTTTCCCATTGTCGGTAACCATGATTGGAGTAAGCCATGTTTGGATTTCCTGATGAATAAATTTAAGCAGTTCCTCCCCTGTGTGACTCCGTTCGCCAAGACAAACCATGTGAAGCACAGCGTGACACCTCCGTGCCCTGCACACATGGTAGACTGGAGGCGCACTGAGACTTGAGCCTACAGTGGAGGTTGAGGAGATGGCGGAGGATGAGGAGGCCGAGTCGCACGGTGTCACAGGCTCAACGGGCAGGGAGCGCGGAGGCCGAAGCGGCGTGACATGTCCAAGTTGCTGCTGCTGCTGCTTCAAAGGGACCACATTCACCCAGTGGGCCGTAAACGACATGTACTGTCGCTGACCGTAGTTACAGCTCCAGACATCGGCGCTGCCATGCACTTTGCTACACACCGACAGGCTCAAGGACTGGCCCACCTTCTGTTCAACAAAAGTGTGTAGCACTGGTACTGCCTTTTTGGCAAAGAAATGACGGCTTGGGACTCTCCACCTCGGCTCGGCACATGCCATCAGTTCTCTGAAAGGTGCAGAGTCCACCACCTGAAAATGGAGCGACTGCAGCACCAGCAACTTGGACAGGAGCACATTCAGCTTCTGCGGCGTAGGATGAGTGGGCGCATACTGCTGTCTCTTGGAAATGGCTTCGCTGATGGATTGCTGGCGGGATGCATGACTTGGAGGAGGAGCAGCAGGAGCGACAGAGGATGGGTATGATGCACAGCTGCCTTCGGCTGAGGTGCTGGAGCCTTGGTTGGCAGAAATTGGGAGAGCGGCTGGACCACCTCTTCGGAGCCTCGCTTCTCCCAGGCCGCTTTATGGCGACGCATCATATGTTGACGCAGGGCCGTGGTGCCAACATTTGGGCCCTGGCCACACTTCACCTTCTGCCTACATATCTTGCATGTGGCCATGTTACCCTCCTGCGGATGCTTCAGGAAAAACTGCCACACTGCAGAGTAGCTACTTTTCCCACCAACAGGCCTCACTGATTCACTGCTACTGTCGCCAACTCCAGGAACCCCTGCTCCACAACCTCCCAATAAGGTAGCCTGACGCGCAACAAGTGCTCTACCCCGGCCCCGTTTGGCTCCAGGCTTTACAATTGTGCCCCCATGCTGACTGCCAACCATGCTGCTAACACCTTGCTGCCTCAGCTGCTGACTCCGGGGCAACCTGCGCCCCTCTTCTCCTGATGATGGCGATGAAGCCCCTTCATCACCCGGCTTCCAAGTGCGATCGGCTTCATCATCATCATCATCACCGAGTTGTTGCTGCACGTCATTGATGTTCTCGGTTTCCTCAACAGTGTCTGGCGCAGGAGCTGGAACGCTCACAACACCCACGACACTGTCCACATCACTATTTGTCTGCCTAGCTAAAGAAGCCACCTCCATTTCTTGGCTGGGCAGTAGCTGCTGACTGTCCTCTATCTGATCGTCCTCCTCACTAAAGAGTGGAGCTGAACCCAAAGCATAGGATACATCACTGGGGGAGGGAACGGCATAGGACAGAGGCAATGGGAGGACAGGGACTGCTCTCGGGGCATGCCAACTCAGGGTTGTGTCAGAGGAACCTACCGACCCTAGACTGGGGGTCTCAGATGTAACTTGTGATGAAGTTGATGAGCGCGTTAAACAAACTACTATGGCAGATGCGTTACTGGTGGAGACACGACCGCTATCAGATACTGCCAATTCAGGTCTCTCACCGTGACTCCTGCTGCCACTCGCTCCTAGTCTGCTGCGACCTCTGCCTGCTGAATCTTGGCCTCTGCCACTCCTCTTTGAACATCCTTGCACTTGTCTGCCTGACATTTTTATGTATTTGAAATGCGCAATAGGTACGATAAAAAATGTGTTTACTTTAAAAAGAAGAAGCTAAATAAAGGGAGGGACTGCTTCTCTGCACCAGATACTATGAAAATTGGCAATATGAGATACCCTGTGGCCTAGTGTTTTGGCAGCAGACCAAAAACCAATTCAAAATGCAATACTTAGATTCAGCTGAGGAAGGATCAACACGCGTATTTAGTGTAACAGACAGACTGCCTAATGCAGGTTTAGGATACCCTGCGGCCTGGTGTTTTTTTTGTTAAAGGCAGACCAAAAACCAATTCAAAATGCAATACTTAGGTTCAGCTGAGGAAGGATCAACAAGCGTATTTAGTATAACAGATAGGCTGCCTAGTGCAGGTTTGGGATGCCCTGCGACTTGGTGTTTTTTTGTTAAAGGCAGACCAAGAACCAATTCAAAATGCAATACTTTGATTCAGCTGAGGAAGGATCAACAAGCGTATTTAGTATAACAGATAGGCTGCCTAGTGCAGGTTTGGGATGCCCTGCAGCCTGGTGTTTTTTTTGTTAAAGGCAGACCAAAAACCAATTCAAAATGCAATACTTTGATTCAGCTGAGGAAAGATCAACAAGCGTATTTAGTATAACAGATAGGCTGCCTAGTGCAGCTTTGGGATGCCCTGCGGCCTGGTGTTTTTTTTGTTAAAGGCAGACCAAAAACCAATTCAAAATGCAATACTTTGATTCAGCTGAGGAAGGATCAACAAGCGTATTTAGTATAACAGATAGGCTGCCTAGTGCAGCTTTGGGATGCCCTGCGGCCTGGTGTTTTTTTTGTTAAAGGCAGACCAAAAACCAATTAAAAATGCAATACTTTGATTCAGCTGAGGAAGGATCAACAAGCCTTTTTAGTATAACAGATAGGCTGCCTAGTGCAGGTTTGGGATGCCCTGCGGCCTGGTATTTATTTTGTTAAAGGCAGACCAAAAAAAAATTCAAAATGCAATAATTTGATTCAGCTGAGGAAGGATCAACAAGCGTATTTAGTATAACAGATAGGCTGCCTAGTGCAGGTTTGGGATGCCCTGCGGCCTGGTGCTTTTTTTGTTAAAGGCAGACCAAAAACCAATTCAAAATGCAATACTTTGATTCAGCTGAGGAAGGATCAACAAGCGTATTTAGTATAACAGATAGGCTGCCTAGTGCAGGTTTGGGATGCTCTGCGGCCTGGTGTTTTTTTTTGTTAAAGGCAGACCAAAAACCAATTCAAAATGCAATACTTTGATTCAGCTGAGGAAGGATCAACAAGCATATTTAGTATAACAGATAGGCTGCCTAGTGCAGGTTTGGGATGCCCTGTGGCCTGGTGTTTTTTTTGTTAAAGGCAGACAAAAAAACAATTCAAAATGCAATACTTTGATTCAGCTGAGGAAGGATCAACAAGTGTATTTAGTATAACAGATAGGCTGCCTAGTGCAGGTTTGGGATGCCCTGTGGCCTGGTGTTTTTTTTGTTAAAGGCAGACCAAAAAACAATTCAAAATGCAATACTTTGATTCAGCTGAGGAAGGATCAAGAAGCGTATTTAGTATAACAGGTAGGCTGCCGAGTGCAGCTTTGGGATGCCCTGCGGCCTGGTGTTTTTTTTGTTAAAGGCAGACCAAAAACTAATTCAAAATGCAATGCTTTGATTCAGCTGAGGAAGGATCAACAAGCGTATTTAGTATAACAGATAGGCTGCCTAATGCAGGTTTGGGATGCCCTGCAGCCTGGTGTTTTTTTTTGTTAAAGGCAGACCAAAAACCAATTCAAAATGCAATACTTTGATTCAGCTAAGGAGGGATCAACAAGCGTATTTAGTATAACAGATAGGCTGCCTAGTGCAGGTTTGGGATGCCCTGCGGCCTGGTGTTTTTTTTGTTAAAGGCAGACCAAAAACCAATTCAAAATGCAATACTTTGATTCAGCTCAGGAAGGATCAACAAGCGTATTTAGTATAACAGATAGGCTGCCTAATGCAGGTTTGGGATGCCCTGCGGCCTGGTGTTTTTTTTGTTAAAGGCAGACCAAAAACCAATTCAAAATGCAATACTTAGATTCAGCTGAGGAAGGATCAACAAGCGTATTTAGTATAACAGATAGGCTGCCTAATGCAGGTTTGGGATGCCCTGCGGCCTGGTGTTTTTTATGTTAAAGGCAGACCAAAAAATATTTAAACTAATCCAGTTATATATTATGATAAATGCTTGTGTGTAACAGATAGGGTTAAATAAGCCACTGCATAGATGGCATGCACAGTGGCAATGCAGATTTACAGCACAAAGAACTGAAATCGAATTGAAAACTGATCTGGCTAATGAAAAAAAAACTGTCACTTCTAAGCTGTCCCTGGCTGGATAGTTCCGGTTTTTCCCTATCTTTCACTATCTTTCCCTGGCTCTGTCTACCTCTCTGTCTGCCTCTCTGACTCTCCCTATTTATCTCTAACTCTCTGTCCCTGTCTCTAACTAGCTGTGCTCTGGCCGATATGCAAGGCTGAAATGCGCACAAGCAAGATGGCCGCCACTTTATATAGCACGGTGACGTCACCGGGCTTCCTGGCTGCTGATAGGCTGCATGTGACTTACCCATGATACCTTGCCCCAGGGGATATGTCTGGACATGTTCATCCACCATTTTAGAATGCCTGTAATTGAAATAAATGGAGTTTAAAGGAAAACTTCGATCGATCGAATCGCGGGGAAATTTGGATTCGTTCAGAATCAAATTTTCCATGGAATTCGGAACGAATCCGGGTTCGTCCGGATCGATTTGCTTATCCCTAGTAAGAGCATATGTATGGTGGTGGGATCGCACAAAGTTTGATTAATCAGTCACTTGTTGGATTCAAAGCATTAGTGGATGCACTTTAAAGAGGACTTTAATATAGAAACATTTAGCTCTGTGCGTTTTGGATTTGGATATGTTTTGAACTTATTGGTGGGATATAAGTTTTGCACGTGGAGCTTTATAATTGATAACTGTTGTATGTAAGATATTAGTGATTTAAACAGACAAGCGCGGTATTTTCAGATATAATTTTAATGTTTAAGTTCAGTGACTGTTGATTTCTCAAAAACTGGTGTTTTTTTTGTTAAAGGCAGACCAAAAACCAATTCAAAATGCAATACTTTGATTCAGCTGAGGAAGGATCAACAAGCGTATTTAGTATAACAGATAGGCTGCCTAATGCAGGTTTGGGATGCCCTGCGGCCTGGTGTTTTTTATGTTAAAGGCAGACCAAAAAATATTTAAACTAATCCAGCTATATATTATGATAAATGCTTGTGTGTAACAGATAGGGTTAAATAAGCCACTGCATAGATGGCATGCACAGTGGCAATGCAGATTTACAGCACAAAGAACTGAAATCGAATTGAAAACTGATCTGGCTAATGAAAAAAAAACTGTCACTTCTAAGCTGTCCCTGGCTGGATGGTTCCGGTTTTTCCCTATCTTTCCCTGGCTCTGTCTACCTCTCTGTCTGCCTCTCTGACTCTTCCTATCTATCTCTAACTCTCTGTCCCTGTCTCTAACTAGCTGTGCTCTGGCCGCAATGCAAGGCTGAAATGCGCACAAGCAAGATGGCCGCCGCTTTATATAGCACGGTGACGTCACCGGGCTTCCTGGCTGCTGATAGGCTGCATGTGACTTAACCATGATACCTTGCCCCAGGGGGTATGTCTGGACATGTTCATCCACCATTTTAGAATGCCTGTAATTGAAATAAATGGAGTTTTAAGGAAAACTTCGATCGATCGAATCGCGGGGAAATTCGGATTCGTTCAGAAAAATTTTCCATGAAATTCGGAACGAATCCGGGTTCGTCCGGATCGATTTGCTTATCCCTAGTAAGAGCATATGTATGGTGGTGGGATCGCACAAAGTTTGATTAATCAGTCACTTGTTGGATTCAAAGCACTAGTGGATGCACTTTAAAGAGGACTTTAATATAGAAACATTTAGCTCTGTGCGTTTTGGATTTGGATATGTTTTGAACTTATTGGTGGGATATAAGTTTTGCACGTGGAGCTTTATAATTAATAACTGTTGTATGTAAGATATTAGTGATTTAAACAGACAAGCGCTGTATTTTCAGATATAATTTTAATGTTTAAGTTCAGTGACTGTTGATTTCTCAACTACCTCTGCTGGAAGTTTGTTCCAAGCATCTTCTACTCTTTCTGTAAAATAATATTTTCTAACATTGCTCCTGATCTTCCCTCCGACTAGCTTCAGGTTGTGCCCCCTTGTTCTATCATTAAGTTTCTTCTTAAAAACACTTCCCTCCTGAACCTTATTCAATCCTTTCACATATTTAAAGGTCCCCATCATGTCCCCCCTCTCCCTTTTTTCCTCCAGACTGTACAAATTAAGTTCTTTAAGTTTCTCCTTCCACCATTTTTGTTGCCCGCCTTTGGACACGTTCTATTTGAATGATGTCTTTTTGCAGGTAAGGTCTCCAGAACTGCACACAGTATTCTAGCTGTGGCCTCACCAGGGCTCTATACAGCGACATCACAACCTCCCTCTTCCTACTGGTGATGCCTTGAACTATGCAGCCGAGCATCCTGCTTGCTTTTTCCACTGCCTGGCTACACTGTCCACTCATCTTGCAGCTATCAGTAATCAGTACCCCTAAATCTCTCTCCTCCGAGGTCCTGGCTAACACAGTACTGCCCATACGGTGCTCAGAGCAGGGATTCCTTCTACCCAAGTGCATGATTTTACATTTAGAGACATTAAACTCTAGTTTCCGCTTAGCGTACAATGCTTCCATGACAACTATTACTCGTATCAACTAGAAGTCGTATCGTGCAGCACTCTCGCTTCTTAAGGGAGCACTATGGCCCAGTGATAAAAAAATATATATATATGCTGGATGGTAGGAGGAGAGGTCACTAATACATCCGGTATAGAGAAATATCCAGCCAGGCTTGTATTTTTTTTTTTAATGGAAGGAAGAGGACATCTCAGGTGACAGACTCTGTCACGCCTCATAGACTAAACCTGTAACCCCAGGATTTTATTCCTACCAGGGGAAGAAAACCACAAGCTTAGCGGGAGTTTTATTCAGTTCGGGTGTATAAGTGACCCCTCCCCTTATTAGCTAAAGTGTTTATATGGATTTTTAATATTACACAATTTCGCAATAGTGCTCCTTTAAGGAGTACAGTGTCAAAACGAGGTGGCCATTTTCCTTTTTGAGAGCCTCGGCTGAGCTTGGTACACAGCCGTACATCTCTGTTAGCCAGAACCAAGTATTGCTCCACCTGGCTTCAGGTTGCAGGAAAGTGATCACCACAGCACAGGCCCCCTGCAAAAGTGCAATAGAACATTCCAAACCTGTCACAGGATTTTTCTTCCTTCCATTAAAAGAAAGAACATGCTTGGCTTTTTTTTTTTCTATGTGGGGTGTATAAGTGACCCCTCCTCGTGTTTCTAGCTAATTTATTGGTAATTTTGGTACAGAATAGAATTTGAGCTCAGCTGTCAAGAAGGGATATGTGGATGTTGTTGTATGTGCCTAGTCCCAGACCCAAAGGTTAGGAAGGGTAGCCTTTAAAGAGGAACATCGGACCTAAAATTCCCCCTCCATCGACCCCTACTTACCTTTTGGATGTCACCGCTGCCTGCTGCGGAAACATCTGGATGTTTCAGGGCCCGATCCTCACCCTGCTGCCCACTTAGCCATCTGTTAATGACAAGCATGGCCTTAGCTGTGCTCGTCAATGTCTCACAGCCATCTCGCAGCTCTGCCAAGTTTTGCTGGATTTCAGGCGGCCCCCATTGCAACCCATTTATGGGCACTGCGCAGGCACGAGATCGGGGGCCACGTGCAGTGCCTGATGGGAAGCAAGATGGCGCTGCCTGTCGGAGGGTCGCCTGGAAACCGGAAAGGGACCTAGAAGATGGATCCCTTGGCAAGGTTAGTAAATAATGCCCTAAGGTAAACCCGGAGGCGGGGGCAGCAGATTGGTGAGGTTTGGTGGAGGTTTTAACCTCCCCTTGATGTTCCTCTTTAAATGATGCCTCTCCAGTCCTTGGCATGCCTGCAAATCCTCTATATTAGTAAATGAGGGCTGATATGAATATGATTTATAGTACAGTCAGTATTTCCTAACCAGCGCTGCTATTAGAGACACCCTGTTTAATTAACTGTTTAAAAGAATCCGGCCTTGTGTTTCAGCGCCTGTGTTTTCCTGTTGTTAATTTAAGCACTTATAGCAAGAGACAAGTTATTATGTATACAGCCTGTACATGTTGGCAGAGACTCACAGTCAATTAGGACTACAGTATGTTTTTAGCTGTACATTATTGTATTAAATGCTACCAACTGGGGAAAAGCTCCTAGAAATTACTGACGTTAATGGGCTGCACTCTGGGTTTTAAAACCCTGTTGTTTAAAGGGGCTGCCCTGCTCAGAAATATATATTTAGAGGCAGGGAGTAGTAAAAGCCATGCATTAGCCTCGCCGCAATTCAGAACAGTGCTTATTTAGGATCTGTGTAATTGCTTTGTCTGAAGATTATTTGAATTTTCTTTATTTTACTGCATCTCCCCTAATGTAAACCTCATTAACCAGATTTTAAATCTAGTGCTTAAAAATGAAACATTTGGAGCCAACATGCATAATAATTTAGGAAAATAAGTTCCTTAAAGGAGCGAAATAGTGTAATATTAAAAATCTGCTTATAAGAGGAGGGGTCACTTATACACCCAAACTGAAAAAAAACTCCAGCCAAGCTTGTGGTTTCTTCTCCTGGTAAGAATAAAATCCAGGGTGACATGTTTAGTCTATCAGAACTGACAAAGCCGTTCACCCCAGATTTCCTCTTCCTTCCATTAAAATAAAAAAAAACAAGCCTGGCTGGATATTTCTTGATGCTGGAATAAGTGACCCCTCCTCCCACCATCCAGCATATTTATATGGATTTTCATGATAGTGCTCCTATCCACATTGGAGGTGTAAGTCAATGGGGGAGGGGGGTCACCATATTTTTTTTTTAGTGACGTAAGTATAATACAGAGTGCACATGAGTGTGAATTGTAACTTGCATTTCAGTGAGCTTTTCAACTAATACACAAAAAAGTGCAATCATTTTTTCATATCCCGACTGGACTACTGCAACATGGTTCTTTGTGGCTTATCAACTAAGAGACTGGCACCCCTCCAATCTGTCCTGAACTCAGTGCTGCTCACCTCTTCCATCTCTCCTCTTGCTCATCACCCTGGTCACCTCCTCTCCTCCAGGACTTCTCATGTCCCACTCCAATCTTCTGGAATGCCCTGCCCCACTCAATCCACCACTCCCCAACCCTCTGAGCCCCTCAAAACCAACTTATTCAAACAAGCATACAACCTTACTTAAGCAATTATCGAAAGGGTACGTGCCATAAAGCTCAATACTACTGTATGTGGCCTTTCCCCCATTGTCTGCACCCCTTTCTCTTTAGACTGTAAGCTCGCAAGGGCAGGGCTCACCCCCTATTGTATCTTGTATTTATGTTCATTGTGAATGCTGTAAAACCACATATGTAATTGTCTATGCAGTATATGTTCCTCCATGTCTGTAATTACTACTTTGTACAGCACTACGGAAGATGCTAATAATTTGGGGGGAAAAACTAATTTTTGCATTTTTTGTGTGGTAAAAAGTTAGAAAGCTCACTGGTTGAAAATCCCACCGAAATGTGCACCTAAATTTAGGAGCAAATGTGGAGACCTGCAACATATCTATAGCGGGCTACAGGAAATAAAGGAGAAGAACATGGGAGGGGCTTCAGATGAGCTCCTCACTGTCTTATTATTACAATTGCCTAGACTGTCCCTTTAAATTTCTAAGGAAAACATACATTTCCTGATACTTATCCTTTAAATGTGCAGTAATTGTAAAATCAAATAAATATATACACATATGATAAAACAAATCCAACAATTAAGAAAAAGAAAAGCTAACCTAGAGAAGCTGATGAGAGCATGACATGAGTGGTGCATCGCTATAGAATTCATTTGTTATTTCTGATAGATAAAGCAACTATTACACATAAACATACATGTCAACATAAAATGACAAATTATTAACCTCTGAATAGAATAATAGTTAATAGCATGAATGTGTCGATTCTGTTTCCAGCAATGTATTCATTTAGCTGTTTCAGACATAATGAATAATCTGCTTCTTTATGGTCATTGCTGCCTGTGCTACACAAACATTATAGTGTGTCAATAAAATGTAAATATTATATATATATATATATGTAAATATATATATATATATCAATTAGAAATAATTATGTAGCTTATGTAAACAACTTTATAGAGACAATGACCTCTATTTACAGGCAGTGTTTATTTCCCAGCTATAATTTTTTGTACTGTAGATACATGTTTAGTTTGCAGTGTATACTATATGAAGGTTTATATAAAATGTAAAATGGTGGAGAATGTGAAATGGAGACACCAAACTATCCAGAAAGCAAGAAAATATTTTTGAATGTTAATTAAAGGGATTCACCCCCCCCCCCCCAAAAAAAGGGTACTCACCATTTGTCGTCTGCAAAGGGGCCAGTCCTACTCTGGCAATCAACAATTGCCAGATCGCATGTTGCTCCAGATGGCCTCAAACTGCAGTCACCAGAACTTCCATGTCAGGATCACTTCCCTCTGCCATCGGTGACAGGGGTGCTGCCATGTCCTCAACATTCACTACAGCAAAGCAGGCGTGTGAGATATGGGCAAACCCCTGCCATTGCAGTGAATGAAGAGGACATGTAAATGCAGGTGACTAGATTTCGGGCCTGCATGTGTGGGATGTTATCTAGGGATCAGGTAAGTAGAACCGATCAGCTGCTAGGGACAAAAGGTCCCCTTTTGTTTTGTTTTTTATTTGGGTGGTCAATCCCTTTAAAGGGTTTGTTCAGACAAAGAAAGCAAAAAAGCCACTCACCTCTAGACCCATAGGTCCCTTGATGTACAGGTTGGTCCCTCCATTCACCAGCGAGGTAGCAGCAGACTGGCAGCCCATGTATCAGTCACAATGTCTGAAACACATTCAAAACATTCATTGCAATGGTGGGATGCACAAGACCTGACGTGCCCCCAGTGAACAACCGTTCCTCCTCTATGTCACTATAAGATTTATAGCATCAGAGCAAGGTGATACATCTGTGGAGGGCAAAGGGGGGTATGGCTTTTTTCTGTATTCTTTGCCTAGAGATGCATACACATTTTGAACTGAATCAATGTTCCAATACCCCCTGCACATACCCCCATGCAGACCTTTCCCTGGTTACGCTGATCAGATGTACAGCAATTAAGCCCTTGAGGATCTTACAGGAAGATAATATTAAATACACGTGGGGCTTCTCCTTTCGTATTTCCTTTATGTATAAAGGCTAGTTCTGTAGTGCTTCATCATCGGAGGAATTGCAAACCCTTCTGGCATCTGTGGGCCTCATTAGGCAAGGCTCCCAGGCTACAACTAGAGATGGGCGAACTTCTCAAAAATTCATTTCGGGCGATTCGCCGAATTTCTCAAAGAAATTTGGGTTCGTCCGAATCGAACTTTAGCGGATCGCTCATCTCTGGTGGGAGCGGGGAGGCCGGCTGCGTTGTCAGCAGCCGGCCTCCCCACTCCCACCAAGCCCTGAAATGGAAAAAAAAAATGCCGGCATGGTGGGAGCGGGGAGGCCGGCTGCGCTGTCAGCGGCAGCCGGCCTCCCCGCTCCCACTATACAGCAAACACTTACCGGCATGGTGGGAGCGGGGAGGCCGGCTGCGCTGATGGAAGTCGGCTTCCTCTGATGACGCGTCCTCTAATGACAGCTGACAGCGCAGCCGGCCTCCCCGCTCCCACCATGCCGGCATTTTTTTTTTTTTATTTCAGGGAAGATTCGGTCAGCACGAACCACTAAAATTTCGGGTTCGCGCTGAATCGAATTTTCCCTGAAATTCGGAGCGAATTCAGGTTTGTTAGAACCGATTCGCTCATCCCTAGCTACAACATCAGCCCCCAGGGGAGGAGAATGGATCTCCTAAATCCCAGAGAACTAGGAAAGAGGTGTAAATCCCAATCTGTAGACCGCCATTCTTATATTCGGAACATGAACACCTGAAGATCCAGAGGATTACATTCTGAGTAAGTGTCCCTCTGCATTTACAGGAAAGTTGGACTTTGTTTCATCAGCTTGACATGGCTGTAGGGTTCTTCATCTGCTAACTTGGTCGGTGTTTAGTACCACCTTGATGACACCCCTTTTTCTTCTCACTGAAGTAACTTTCATTGTCGTTTGGTATCCACAAGGAGTATGCTTTTTTATTCTTCGCTATAAAAATAATATGCATACCTCTTGTGGTTAAAACAAGAGGCCTTAAAGGCAGTACTTTTGGAATTGGAGTTTAAGCCTTTTAATTCTAGTTGACCTTAGATATTTTGCTTGTCTCATACATCTGTAGAGGCCTAGCGGCAATTAAGGGCCTTATATATAATGTGCATCTGTTACCATCATTTTTGTGGCTATAGCGCCAGCATTAGAGCCTAATCTGGCACTGTGCTGTGTACTTCATGGCTCTAGCAGTCGCTGCGCTGAACGCTACTAATTAGCTTGTTTTTTGCACTTGTAAGAATAACAAAATCTTTCCTATATAGCACCACCTAATTGTTGATCAATAAAGGGATGGACAGTGTGCCAAATCAGCAACCCAAAGCTGCTACCACAACACACATAAACAATTTCTATAGTTCCAGCCTACTATAGACCCAGTCGCTTGCAGGCACCACTCCAACCCTATAGCAAATTAATCAATGATACCAACTGATCCAAATAAGCATATTTAATTAATCAATTTCATCTACAAAAGATAAAAAAACATATAACAAATACATACAACATCATGACATACATTTAAAAACACATATGTATACACAACATATCTACACCATAGTACCAGCAGGAGTAAGCCCCATATTATCCCAACTTCCCCAAAAGGATCCCTATATTAAGAAAAAACCGTTGCCTAATATAAAGTGCCAATACCTAAAGTGACCAGTGCAAAATACAATCAATTATACAAATTATTATTCATTCACCTCTGTATGTGCAGCAAAAACCTCCTGCTGGACCGATTAGTTTGGGTTCGTCCGAATCGAACTTTAGCGAATCGCTCATCTCTGGTGGGAGCGGGGAGGCCGGCTGCGTTGTCAGCAGCCGGCCTCCCCACTCCCACCAAGCCCTGAAATGGAAAAAAAAAATGCCGGCATGGTGGGAGCGGGGAGGCCGGCTGCGCTGTCAGCGGCAGCCGGCCTCCCCGCTCCCACTATACAGCAAACACTTACCGGCATGGTGGGAGCGGGGAGGCCGGCTGCGCTGATGGAAGTCGGCTTCCTCTGATGACGCGTCCTCTGATGACAGCTGACAGCGCAGCCGGCCTCCCCGCTCCCACCATGCCGGCATTTTTTTTTTTTTATTTCAGGGAAGATTCGGTCAGCACGAACCACTAAAATTTCGGGTTCGCGCTGAATCGAATTTTCCCTGAAATTCGGAGCGAATTCAGGTTTGTTAGAACCGATTCGCTCATCCCTAGCTACAACATCAGCCCCCAGGGGAGGAGAATGGATCTCCTAAATCCCAGAGAACTAGGAAAGAGGTGTAAATCCCAATCTGTAGACCGCCATTCTTATATTCGGAACATGAACACCTGAAGATCCAGAGGATTACATTCTGAGTAAGTGTCCCTCTGCATTTACAGGAAAGTTGGACTTTGTTTCATCAGCTTGACATGGCTGTAGGGTTCTTCATCTGCTAACTTGGTCGGTGTTTAGTACCACCTTGATGACACCCCTTTTTCTTCTCACTGAAGTAACTTTCATTGTCGTTTGGTATCCACAAGGAGTATGCTTTTTTATTCTTCGCTATAAAAATAATATGCATACCTCTTGTGGTTAAAACAAGAGGCCTTAAAGGCAGTACTTTTGGAATTGGAGTTTAAGCCTTTTAATTCTAGTTGACCTTAGATATTTTGCTTGTCTCATACATCTGTAGAGGCCTAGCGGCAATTAAGGGCCTTATATATAATGTGCATCTGTTACCATCATTTTTGTGGCTATAGCGCCAGCATTAGAGCCTAATCTGGCACTGTGCTGTGTACTTCATGGCTCTAGCAGTCGCTGCGCTGAACGCTACTAATTAGCTTGTTTTTTGCACTTGTATTACACTGGTATTGGCCATGCTATTTCAGGGTCTGATGGACCCACTGGCCAATTATCCCATCGCAAGTCAGTGCCATTTTGTACTACCATTATTCCTATGCTCAGCATCAAATTTATGAATTTTTTCCTCCTTGAAATTTTTTGGCACTGTATTTTTTAGGTGCTGCTCAGCGTTTCTTCATCACAGTTACAAGAAATCACTGCTGGGGACAAAAGGGACAAACTTGACAGTGCTTTTCGAATGCGTTTTTGTTGGTGTCCAAATTAAACACTCTAAAGTAAAAGAAGCCATTAAAATACATTTTAATTACCCAAAAACCAAAAAAAATTGGAACCATCTAGGTCCTGTGTTTCAGTATTGACCCAACAAGTCCCAATGCAAGTTCTGTTCAAATATATGTGTTTAATATTAATTATAAGCATTAAACACTTCAATCCAGTTCTGCCCATTGTGCTCTATGGGATCTGGAGCAACAGCACCAGGTTTCATCTGACGCTGCTTCAACCACAGTGCACGGCGCTGCTTCCTTTTTGGTACCAGAGTTAAATAAGACACTAGCTTATTGCCCCATTTTTTGTAGTTGTTAAATCAGACGCTAAGTGCCGCTGAGGCTAAAAAAGTGGCGCTGTGTGGAGCTGATGCTTCTTATATAAGGCTTCCTGGGGCACATGCAGCTAATATGATAATTCGGTAATGATTACATACTTATGTGCTATAAGTTTGGCTGCTTAGATATACGTTTTGCTTAGCCCTGTTTGGTATTGTGATAATAAGGATGTGTCCAAGTTTGCCACACTCTGGTACTCCCTTTGCAATATTTGGAGAGGGGGGCTGGGGACTGACAGATCTGGGGACATGAGGCTCTAGAAAAGTAATGGTAAGAGCAATTTAATTTTGATGTTTATGAGGGCCTTAATGCTCTATGGTACATGTATTTCCCAAGCTTTATGGTCTACTACTTCCTGGTGTTACGTAGTTTTTATAGTTCATTTTAAACGTTTTTCTTATTATGTCCTGAGCTTGGGCCAACTAATTGCTATCAAGAACAGTATTTGGTCCCTGATCTATCGTACTGTTGGCAATCTTCCTACTGTATGCTTATTATTGTTTTCATTAGCAGACCCCCTCTGCCATTACACTCCGCACTCGATACTGTCCTGGAGGATATTATCCCTGGGGATAGCTATATTTCTCTTTTTATTGTGGAAGTCTTATTTTTTACTCTCTTTTCCTCAAAGGGCTGCATATTTTTGGTAGGATGCCTCTAGGATGTGGAAATGATAATAGCATCATATTATGCTCCTAATGCAGACCAAATGGAATTTCGCAAAAAAATTTAAACAAAGCGGTTTCTATCGTCCAAGGTAGGACTGTTGTATGTGGAGATTCAAATGTGGTTATCTGCCCTAATATTGATAGGCTATCTCCTACCTCAAAGTACCACCCAATGTCTTGTCTACATCTGAAATATTTAAGTAATTGCTTGACAAAATATCTTTGGTTGACTGCTGGAGAGAGAGTAAAAATTGTACGTTTTACTCCCATCCAGATACTATATACACACACATTGATCACATATTTTTCAAAATACGTTACCTTCAATTGAAACAAGATAATACCAATCTCATGGTCAGGTCTTGATGGAATGTTATTGAGAATGAGAAGGTTAGTAGGCTGTCTGAGTTTTCCTGGTCTCTTAATGAGTCTCCCCTGTCTAATACAAATGTGAAAGCTTCCCTTACAGAAACACTCACCGGGTATTTTCACATAAATGGTAACACTGAGGTCTCTGCAATAATGTGCTGGGAAGCTCATAAACCAACGTTGTGAGGTAAATTAAAGCTAGGGCCAACATGACCCCTGGGTTTAGGTAAAAACTCCATAGAGTGACGCATGATCTGAATTTATCTCTGGTTGGGAAAGCTGAAAAGTTCCTTCGGTGGCTGAAACATAAATTCTGTAGGAACGCCAATAAACTGGAATCTCTTTTAGTATGGAGAATGAATACCCCGGATTAGCATTATCACCTAATTAGACTTAAAGATGACAAGGGGGTTTGTAACAAGTAACCCCAAACAAGTAGTGTGGCCATGTTTCAGACTCAGAGTTGCAAAAACTCTACTCTAGCCTAGCCCCAATGAAGTTAGCAGACCTCAATGCTTTTTTGTAGTATTAAGCTATCATGGAACTTGGAAGATTTGTACAATTAGTTAGACAGTGCATTCAGCTTGGACAAAATACAAACGGTTAATAAAAATCTGAAACTCAATAACGGACCAGGGCCGGATGGCTTTTCAGCTGGGTATTAGAAAACTTTTTGTGATATTCTAGCTCCCAGATTGATCTCAGCATTTAATAATGTTCAAAATGCAGGATCTTTTTCTATGGAATCCCTCAAAGTTTCTATGTCTATGTTAACGAAGACCGGAGACTGATCACAATATTTAGTCAAACTATAGACCTATCTCTCTCATTACCTGGGATTCTAAGATCTTCGTGAAGGTCTTGGCCGACAGATTATCAACATATCTTCCAACTATAGTCAATAATGACTAGGTGGGTTTTGTGCAGCAGGCGGGGAACAATTTTAGAAGGATAATTCATCTTACTCATTTGGCCGGGCAACAGAAAATTCCAACCATGCTCCTCTCATTAGATAAAAAAAGCTTTCTATTCTGTGTCATGGGAGTATTTATTTGTCTTGTTAGAGAGATGGGGGGATTTGGTTCCCTTTTTATAAAGCTCTACATACTTTGCCTTTGATGTAAAGTATAATGATTTTAAATCAGCAGCTTTTCAACTTTCTACAGGTACAGGGCAAGACAAGGCCCTTTGTCTCCTTTTCCTGTTCGGCCTGGCTATGGAACCCCTGACTCAGGCAATTAGTAATTCCCCAGATATCACAGGTATAGAGCCACAGATATCACAGAAAGCACCACAAATTATGTCTGCTCGCTGACGATGTGATGTTATTTGTTATAAATATAATAGTATAATTATCCAATCTATTTACATTTTTGGATACATTTGCTTCATTCTCAAGGGCCTTAAGCTTGAAGATATCCGAGTGCACTTGGTGCTCACTATGTTTATCGATCAACTTTCAGTGGAAGGCTAGAGCCATTAAATGCTATTTAGGAAAAATGATTTACCTTTATTCCAGAAATTATTAGCATTTTTTACACAGTGTACCTTCCCAGGTAACAGTTTCAAGGTATTACTTTGTTGAGTCCTGATCCAAAAATTAGATGAAGCAACAGAAAGTAGAGTAGAAAAGATAAGATAAATGTAAGGAGATCTATGGGCATGGGGTGTATATAAAGATGCTACAATAGTCCAGAGAGGGGAGCATAGGAGCCAGTCAGCAGTACATAATGTAGCGGGGGCTGAAGTTCAATGGGCTCAATAGGGGTGAGTTTTTTTTCTTTTTTTATGTAGGGTAGGTTCTGTGCTGCATCAGGGGTGCATACTTTTGGAGCAACCATTGTTTGAGCAAGCCTTAATGTTGAAGTGCATATGGGCTATTATCAGCATGGCAAAAGACCCCAAGCCACAAGGTTACCAGTGTGCCAGGAACCCCAACCTGTTTTTTTTTTACATTTTTAAATGTAAAATGTGAATTGCAAAGGACATAAGAAGGGAAACTGGTGAAGATTTACCTTAATTGTGTTTATTTTTTCTATAACCTGTTTGTAAATGTAGGACCTTAGTGTCCAAATATGTGCAAAAAAAATCAGTGACGACCATCCAGTTCTGATGCTAAAACTAAAACTTCTAAAGCCATCCAGGGTTTAGGTACTTATATATACTATTAATTCTATACTACTACAGAATACACATGGTTAGGTTGCAAATTGCGATGAGGAGCTTTTTGAGGTATAAGAGATTTTTTCTATTTACAGTTTTCTAAATACCCTCTCGAGGCATTCAAGCAGATTCAAAATGAACCTCTTCAAATGTGTTTGAAAATCATTTATTTACTAACACATGCAATAAATTCTGCACCCCACCTGTAGAACTGGTTCTTTCTACAAAACCCAATTTAGGAGCTTGAGATATCTCAAAGATGAAAAGACTCGCTCAGAACATCTGCTCCTATTATTCTGGGTCTATATGTGTCATGTAAATACTTTCTGTTTTGAGAACACCCTTGTGATCTTGTACCCTTAAAAAGGGGGATTTTTGGTCTCTTTTAGTCTACTATTTTAGGCCTAACGCGGGTCTCTGCCTGAAGTGGCTTATTCCCTTGGTGCTCGTAAATCTTTCACGAATACGAAAAGAGATGATTTGCATGGTTCCTCCTATTTGCTATGAATAATAGGTATAGGCTGTTATTCTAGTTCTGTATGTGCCATGTAAATACTTTCTGTATTTAGAAACCCACTTGTCCTGGTCCACTGGTATGGAATTAATAGTTGCTAAGCCTCCTTGTGTAAACCTCTTTGTTCATTTGTTTGCAAATGATTTGCAGGGATATAGGTAAACTTATTAAAGTCACCAAAGTAGAAAGTTTCCAGCATCCAAGAATGTAAAAAATTGGCTAATATGTATTTTAATTCTAGCTTTAAAATGAATTAATTACATTAGTTATGATTATTTAATAGTTAATCAATTTATATTAATTAATAATTAAATAATGTATTTATTCAATAATTATAACATTTATTAAAGAGAATCTTTAAGGTCTGCTTTGCTGGTCTAAAAGAATAACTATTAAGTTAATTGTTTTATTTTAAACTGTCTGGTATGTCATATCTTTCGGTAAAACCTGGAAATGTTGATTTCAGTGCGACTCTTCTACCTGCGACTCGGGATCCACGCTTGTGTGGGAGTGCTTTACATCCAGATGGAGTCATTTCAGCAAAGGGAACATTTTATTTTTCCCTGGCACCCCGCCAGCAAGTGAGATCCTGCCCTGTATATCTGTAATTTCCCCCGCCGAAATCTGCCTGTAATCGTACAAGCTCATTCCCAGTTCTGCAAAAAAATTAATTCAGACTTTTTTTTTATAATGGGTAATCATTTTCAACAACTTTCCATTTAAACCCACATCATTATATATTGACCTCATAAATACAATTTCAGACAGCCAATCCTATTCAATAATTCATATTCCCTTTCAGTGGACTGTGGAAACTCTACATACAGTATGTTCAATTTTCTAAATCTTTAACCCCTTCAAGAATGGAATCTGTATATTTATATAGGAAATATTATGTTGCCCAGAGAAAAACACACACATGTAAAATGGGTTGTATACTAAAAAAGGGAGGGTTTTCCAAATGACTTTAGAATTTTTGTCCACATACTTTTGACACTTAAATTGTCCGAAACAGGAACAGGGAATCCCCTGATGGGTCCTTAAATTATTTTTAATCAGTTAATTACTTTAAATGCATGCATATGGGAATTAAAAAAAAAAATTAATGTTTCTGAAGGCTGCTCTCATTTCCAAATTTCTAAAATAAAAAACCTCATTAAAAATAATCTGCACACTTTTAGAATTGCCTCATGGCAGGTGCTGGGGACTATGATTTTTACCGGTAAATAAACTTTATTGTGTGCAGAATGAGGGAAAATTAAACATGTCTGGTGAAATCCAGGCAAACTTTCAGAAGTTCACTTTTAAACATTTGCTTCACTAAAAGCAATCTGTCTCTCACCTGTAGAACTGCCCCATCACAGGTTAAAGTGGACCTCTACTAAACAAAAACTAAAGTTTGGAAAATTGTCCCCCTAAACCACCCCTCTGATGATCAGTGGCATAAGCTGTTTGAGAGAGCTTAATCCCATGCAAATGTTGTCGCATAGATGCGCTCCTGAACTAAATGGGAGCAGCCATCTTGCTACACACCTGACAGTCCTGCTTACACATGAGCAAGGGGAGCTGTGTAAGCAGCGATTGACTAATTAATTCATTTCGCTAAACTGAAAGAGCGATATGCCTCAGAAACAAGGGGAAACGTGTCAATCATTCTGCACACACTGAATAAACAGCTGCTGGAGGAATTCTGTGTGAGGGGGAAGTTGTTGAGGATCTTATTGAGGATCTAAATCACATGTGTAAAACTCCAAGCTTTTTATTTTGCTCAAGAGGCAGTCACTCCAAAGCTATTGACATGGCAGCACAACACTGCACCTGTGTTCAGCACAATACCACCTCTAATCCTGTCCTCCCTCAGGATGGTGCGCGTCATTTTAAGGTTTCAGGGATTAGAACATTGTAGTTTCCACAGCTGTTCTGTGTCTCTGTGCAATCTCACCACACAAAATAAGCCCGTCTGACACATACACCCTACTGTCACAGCAGAAGGTTCTATTGCTGCTCTAGGGGTTTTGATAGCTTTTGCACAATTGATAGTGAGGCTGTCCTGGGCAAAATAATTCTGCATCTATATCTGTCCTGGGCAAAATAATTCTGCGTCTATATCTGTCCTGGGCAAAATAACACTGTGGATGTCCTGGGAAAGTAATTCTGAATCTGCATCTGTACTTGACAAAATAATTATGTGGCTCTCCCGGGCAAAATCCCTGGTTGAATTATAGTTTAATTATATGTTTGAATACATTTTAGTGGTCGGGCATTTTGTTTTGCTTTTGTTATTAACTCTCCCTTTGAATGCAAACAGAATGTTGATGTGGTCCTTGGTAAAAATGAGTTTGATGCCCCTGATCCAAAGCATATCGCAAGGCATATCTCAAGACATCCATATGAAGTGGTAGGCTACTACCACGCAACGCATCGGTGTTGTGCTGCCTCATTGGTGACCTGGGCTCTGCTGATTGGATTATAGCATTTTGAAATAGACTCCTACTAGCTTCACTGCTTAGCTTCACCTTTTGGTTCTGACTTTATTAGTTTTTTTCACTGTGTCTTTCATAACAATGTGTCACTGCTCCAGCAGTGATCGCCAGAGAGCGGATCAATTTGGTCAGTTTATTTGACCTCATCTCTTATACTATATCTTTTTTGCACAAATATTGTATATATGCAACACATGAAACTTCTTTGCACATATTGCAGTAGAGAATGGCGTTTGTAGATAGTGTTTGATTATGAATTGATTAGAGCCTTTTTATAACATCATCGCAGCATTTGTCATATATGTTTTAAATGCAACTAGCAACACCCAGTTGGAGGCTGATTCATTACTGGCGCCAGATGAGTGTCTGTATAGCGGCGCTAGTAGACGCTGTAAGCGGGTATCGGGCACTGTAAATGAGCGATTCAGTCACTCTAGCAACCTGGCTGGCAATGATCAATGTGATGTATGTTGGGCGCTGTAACACCAGTACAACGCTGCAGGGAGCGAAAGGTAGCGCCAGCTCAGTGCGACTGACTCTCGGCGCTCTACACCATACTTATCAAAAAAGGACACACACAGCGCTGGCTCTTTAAATCTGGTCGCTATAGCATATAGTGCCAGACGCTGTGTGATTAAAGTTGATTAAACACATATACACCAGTAACAAAGCGAAAACACATGGAATGACATTGTTGTAACATTGTGACATTAACACTTTAATGCCAGACCTGTAATGACAAATCTGCATAAAAATATAAAAAATCAAAAAAGTTTTCAAAAATGACTAAATAAAAAAAAATAAAAAAATAAAAAACCCTATTTAAACAGATGAAAAGGAACGTCCATTGAAATGTATGGGAGAGCGACAGGTAATTCCTGGCGCTCTGGAAGCGCCAGCGCTATATGCTGAGCCACCTGTAATGATGAATCAGATGCTACATGGCGCTGTTAGAGTTTCTCACCAGAATTGCCTTTATAAATGTGGTTTTGCCTACAGCGCCCATCGTTCACCAGATGCTGCATGCCGCTATGAGGCACTACCTGGCGCTAGACCTTCATGAATAACCCCCTTAGTAGACGGTAGAAAAGCAAATTTGTGGCTGCAGATGCGGAGTGGATGGGCATCACAAATCATGATTCCTGAGGGTGGAGGTTAAAAGAGGCCTAAAGTAATTCTTGGTTTTAGGTCCCAATAAAAAAAGGTTTTTCTTTCTGTATGTCGAGTTGGAGAAACTGCACAGATATTCAGTAAAAATGAGAGACTTTTAAAATTGTTGGAAGCCTTACCACGCTATCAGAAATAAAAGGTTTTGACCAGAGTTCTAATTTAATTTCAGTCTCTTTATGTTGTATATTTTATGTAATGTCATAGTCATTCATTGAGTAACCTGCATTGTATGTGCTTACAGTGCACCTAAAGCAATTGTATGTTTGGCAGTGAGCCCGGATATTTTATTTGGGATGAGCTTGATGTTTTCTCTCTAAGCGGCAGGTGCTTGCATGGTGCACACTGCTGCTCCCCATCATATTGTTAGCGGGTATTTGTGGATATTCACATGACGTGCCTGGCAGCAGATCAAGTGGGAGGAGTGAATGTCTAAAGTAGACAATCAGTTGTTGTTTGGCAGTAGACATGTTTATCCATAAATCAATCGGCTGCCAAACAGTTAAGGGGTTTGGTTCACATTTGTGAAGTCCATTAACTATATCGCTGGGCTGGCACACGTTTTATGTTTTGCCCTCTAATCAAGGAATTGTTCGAGCTGAAAAAAAGCACACTGTGCACTTTAGATGTCGGCAAGTGGTTAATTCACACCAGCATAATAGCCAGAGAATGCTGGCCAACGCTGTTTTAGTGGCTTGATAATCATATATTATTATGCATCAGACTTATTTGATTTCTTCTTAATTTAGTATGCGCAAACAATGTGCAAATAAGCTAATTGTAGGACTATGTGCAATGCTTGCTTGTTCACAAAGTTGGCACTGTGGCTTCTTTAAAATGACGGATCACTGGCTTTTTATCTACCCTAGAAAGCATAGGAACATGGACCATCTGATACTTATCATTAACTATCAAATAGTCCTAGTAAGAAAGAAAGATTTTCAAAGGTCTCCAAAGTTCCCAATATATTAATCTAAAGATGAGAACCCCCTGAAGTTGGCCCCTTGGAATGACTGGGTAGGTGGCTCCTATAGTAAAGAAGTAATCTTTTTACCCTCAAACTCTGTATGTGTATCCCAATAAGCTCTAATCTTTCAAGAGGCACCTTGCAATGACTACCTTGGTAGGTGGCTCTTATAGTAAAGAAGAAATCTCTTTTCCCTCAACCTCTGTATGTATATCCCAATGGCTGCCTTCCCCTAAAATAAGGAATCCTTCCAAATCACTCAAGCCTTAAAAAGTCCAATGTAGAACAGGTCCAGATGGCATGAAGAAATTATTGCCATGGTATGCGACTTCTAGATGTCCCTTCTTCACCCCTTCCTTTATCCAGCTGTTGAAGTTATTGAAAGATGAAAGTGTCACTCATGGTTCACCAATAAAGCAGCATGGCGCTTTCAGCTGAAAAGAGGACTCTCAGCATGGACCAGGTGAGTTTATTTTGTAATACTTTATATAATAGGTGAGGGGTTTTATGTAATAGGATCACTGCCAATTCTCTCTTAAAGATGAACTCAAAGCTTTTTATCCCTCCAGCCACCCCACATTCCCCTTGTGCTAAGCCCAATTTGGCTGTGAAAAAAACTCACCTGATAACTGCAATCCTTTCCTAATAGCAGCAGGGGTTGGTGCGCTGTATGTCAGCCGAAGACTTAAGCGACAGTTGGACTTAAGTGAATGACCAGTACAGTGACACTGCTGCATGGGATTGGGTGGCAGACCTGCCACTCTGCGCCCAGGATCTGAGATGCTGGGGGAATGTTGCTGGATTCCATTGTGCTCAGGCAGGACCGGGGGGTTACAAAAAGATAAACTCATCTGGAATCCAGCACCATTCCCCCCTACATCTCAGCATCTTGTAAGAGAAATATATATTGGACTTCCGCTTTCAGGGTATGGGCTCCTATCGGGGCAATGTTTTTGTGGCATTCTCTCGGCCAACTGATTTATGTGGAAGGCATTCCTTACAGGTTTGGTTATGAACCCATTCTTGTAGATCATGTAAATCCATACATGCTGATTTTCTTTCTTGGAGCGTATGGGACCTCCTGGCAAGACAATGCAACTAGGGAGGAGCAAATAAATCTGGTAGAACTGAAATTCAATAAGAATTTCAAGAAAAAAATTGATTCATTTTGAATCCAAGCCCAGGTGGTTCCCAGGTTTTGCCAAAGAGGGGGAACCCCACAACATTCTTTCTTAAGCTTAAAGTGGACCAACACCCAGGATTTTGACTATCCTGGGTCTTGGTCCACTTCGGTGGGGCACCCCCGATCGGGGTGCCCCGCTGTGTGAAACCCCCCCTAACCCCCCGAAAAACTCACCTCTCCCCGCTCCCAGCGCCGACGTACAAGCGAGGATCAGGAACGTCTAAGCGGCAGCCGCCGCCTCCCTCGCGTCACTTTCGGCGCGCGCGCGCCCCCGCCGGCCATTCGCAGACGGCCGGCGCGGGCACGCGCATGCCTACAGGAGCGCGAGGGAGGAAGATAAGGTAAGGAGTTTGGGGTGTTTGGGGGGGTTTCTCGGATGTCCCGCGGGGTGGGGGGTGATCGGCCCGGGAATCTTATAGATTCCCGGGCCGATCACCCGTGGGTGTTGGTCCACTTTAAGGGTAAATTCTGCTTGGGGTCCCCCTTTTTGGCAAAGCCAGCCCAGACACCAGCTATGTGGGCATGTAGATCAGGGCTTGGAGGCCAAGCATTCCTGGCCCGAAAGGCACATAGCCCAGATGGACACCAGGCTCTTCTCTCCTGCTGTTTGACTGGTGGTTCCAAGGACACAATCTTTAAGTTAATAAGAGACACCACATTACAGAAAAAGTCTCTTTTAGCCCTGGAGTTTAAGTGTCATCTTCCCCTCGGTGTCCCACACTGGTCTTTAAACTTCTGCCTATGTTTTTAGCAAGAGAGAGGGCACAGACCCTCCATCTTGCACCCGGTATTCCATGGGGGGGCTATTTATATGCGAGCAGTGTGCTGGCTGGGAAAGCCCATCACACTCCCTGTCACTCACAGTGATAAGGACATCGCCTGGAATATTTTATTATTTTTTAACAGTGATTTATAAAAATTTGATTCTGAATAAAACAAATTTCTTTCAGCGAATCATTGAAACCAAGACATTCACTCATCCTTAAATGCAACATGTCACACAGCTAAAATGTCTGACATTGGTTGGAAAAGCATGAAAAAGACAAGTTTTACTCTGGCCCACTTATTCCCCAGACTTCAACCAAACTGAGCTTCTGTGAGAACACTATGAATATTGTGTTTGTTCTATGGCTTCTCCTCCACCCTCAGCAGCTGTGGGATCCCTGCAGACAGCATTGCTCCCCACCCGTATTCTATTAACCCTTATAGTGCCAGCTACGCGAGTCTCACGTAGCTGCCTCTTCAACCGATAAGTGCCAGCTACGTGAGACTCACGTAGTTAACTTTAGAGCCCCATAAAAAAAAAGTAAAAAAGATACAGATTTACCTCACCCCTCGTTTGAAAGTGCCAGCGATTCTCTTCAAAAATCAGCTATTTGATTTTCATCCCCGGGCCTTTGATCTTCAGGAGGGGGCCTGGAATAGGCCCATCCCCAAGCCATCTGAAAGAAAAAAAAAAATGAAAATGACACAAACTCACCTGACAGCGCGATCGCTCTCCCCCGGTCTTCTCTTCACCAGGGGGGGCTCCGATCCCCCCCTAGACTTACCACTCTTCGGGTGAGGACCCAGCAACGGGCCCTCACCGTCCTCTTCGGCTGGTGCTGGCCCCGCACCTAGCCCCGCCCACTTGCGGGAGGAGCGGGATGACGTCATCCGGCTCCTCGTATACCGGTACCCGGGCTCCGACTGTCACTTGACGGTAGCGATCGGAGCAGGGAGGGTGGGCGACGGGGAGGCTCTGATCTCCCTGCCTCCCACCCTCCCTGCTCTGATCACTACCGACAAGTGTCATCTGCAGTGGCGTGGGACACTGGATGGAAGGAAGTATAAGTGAAAAAAGAATAAATAAAGATTTTTTTGTCTGGTGTAATTTTTTTTTAACTTAACCCTTTGTGAACTGGTAAGGGGTCCATGAGACCCCTTATACCAGGTCACAAGGCTCTGGGGCTGGCAATCACCTGCGGCTAGCGGGTGACTTGCCATAACCCCCAGCCCCCCATTACCTGCCTCCTCAACGGTCGGGGGGGGCAGAAGGGCCTGGGCCACTTAGTGGCTATGTGGGCTAGTAGCCTGCAGGGCCAGGGCTGGCCCCTGCGCCCTGTTCTACAAGCCCCCATAGCTGGTCCGGGTCGGTAATGCTGGGTTTTTAACCCTTAAAATTCCCCCCAAAAATGAGGTCCCCCCCCCCCCGGGAGGGGGGACCCTATGTAATTTTTTTTTTAAGTTAACCCCTTACAAATATGCAATCATATTGCATAGTTGTATCCTATCTGAACTCTACTAAACTGCTGTTTCAGTTTGGGGGAGATTCCTGGGCAGGAAAGGGTGTATACCAATACATATGTGGTACCGTTGTAACGGGGAGAAATAGGGCTTTCACACGCAGTAATATTTTATTAACAAACTTACATTTTTTATCACAAAAAAACACTACAAATTGTAAAAAATAGATTTTTTTAATTTTTTTTGCACATATTTCACCCAAAAGAATTGAGAATACACAAAAAAAAGGCCAAACAAGACATTTCATGTTGAAGCCCAGGCTCTGCTAAAAAAAAAAACATATATAATTTTCCTGGAAAATCCCTGCAAATCCCTTCAAAAATCAAGGTTGAACATGTGTAGCGCAAAAACGTAAAAAGTAGTCTGGCAACAGAGTGTGACAAATAATCTAGGTAGGCTCGCACTTAAAGGGTTAAATCACTCCCCACCCATCTGCTGCCCGTACTGCACATGGTGGTTACTCTGGATATTAGCTTGTGCTCTTAATAATGTGAATTGACTGTATATTTAAAAATAAACATATAGAGGGGTGCATGTGCCCCCACCGATTGCAGGCACCGGATTGTACTCCCTGGTAATGAAGAGCTTTTTCAGGGCAAATGAAAGAGTGACCATAGCCCTCATGCTCTGCACCACTTGGCAGAAAAGATGGAGGTAATGTAATGCCCAGCTAAGCACCAGCCTAAGTTCAGGTGCCAACCCCCAATCTAACACCGCCGTCTTCACCTATAGACAAGCCCCTGTTTGCCGGGAGACATTACACGCCTGCCCGAACATGGTTGCCTCCAAGACTTAAGGGTGCAAAGAATGGCACCTGAGGCTGCAAAGGCTGATGTACAACAGGGCAAAACTAACAGTACACAGGGGAAGTCAGAGATAGCCGGGTCTGCAACAGATTATCAGTCCTACCAGTGTTTTGACAAAAGGAGTAAACAAAGCCGAAGTCCAGGGAAAGCCAAAGGTCAAAGCCGTAAGTCAGAGTGTCGCAGTATCCAAAGGGTCAGGCAAAAACGTAGTCGAGATGCAAACGAATCCGATCAGCAGGAAGTAAACTAACTGCATAACATACCAAGCTAGACACTATCACAGGCAGTGTGTGCTGCGGACTGGACAGCTTTATGTGGCTGCTGACCAATGGGAGGTTGGAAGGCTGGGCTGCACAGCAGAGGCTTAATTGACACTCTACTCCCAGTGAACCAGACAGAACCTCTGAGTTAACCCTTTCGCTGACCACAGCGAGCTGCAATACGCTGCTGCAAGGCATATGAGGAACGGGCCCCTCGACGTGTTACTCTGTGTTTCCGTAATGATGTTTTAATACTCTGACGAGTGCGGACAGGTAAACGCTTGGCTCTAACATTACCCCTCCCCTGAGGAGGGGCCTCTGGACCCTCTACTCTGGGTTTCTCAGGATGAGCTAAATGGAACTTCTTAACTAACGCCTTGGCATGGACTCCGCAAGCTGGTACCCAACTTCTCTCCTCTGGCCCATATCCCTTCCAGTCAATTAGATACTGAAGAGAATTCCTTACCCAGCGGGAGTCAAGGATTTTATTAATTTCGTATTCAGGCTCTCCCTGGACTAATACTGGTGGAGGAGGAGAGGTGATGGGAGTAGAGTTAGCAGCAGACTTAAAGCGGACCTTCACTCTGAATAAGAGTCTATCTTATATGTTTCCCACACCCTGTACATACAGATTGTCCACATTAAAAATCATCCTACCTGCATCTACTGCATGTTATGAGCCTTTAAACATCCAAGATGGCGGCTTATGGAAGCTCTGCTCTGTCTGAGCAAAGCACAGCTAAAACCTGCCCCCCTGTACCTTATACCACTCTCCTCTGCTCAGTAAGTGTGATGCTTCTGAGTCAAGATGGCGGCGCCCGTATCCTAAATTCCTGAACAGAGTTGCAGCCCAGTGGGGGAAAGAATAATAAGTTAGTGACTAAAAACTTAAAATATATTAATTTTAGATGCTGGGGAACCGTTTTTTAAGAGTTTGGGCTTTTCATTAAATCACGCTGAAGGTCCGGTTTAAGCAAGGAGACATGAAATGAATTGGAGCATTTGAGGGATTCTGGAAGGGCTACCTTGTATGTGACTCTATTGAACTTTTTGAGAATTGGGTAAGGCCCAATAAACTTTGGACCAAGTTTGGCAGAGGGTTGTCTTAGGGCAGTATTACATGTGGAAACCCAGACAGGAGTTCCTGGGCTAAACTCAATCTCTTTGGAACAGTGGCGGTCAGCAAACCTTTTCTGTTGCTCTGATGCCCGAAGGACACATATTATGTGTCTTCATATGTGATAACTAACCTTCCAGGGCAGGTAGATTCGAGGCATAACCAGAGAGAGAGAATTTTGGATCTCGACCATTGACACACTGGAAGGGAGTGTGTGGTTTTATTAAAGGAAAACTCTGCAAATGGTAAGAATTCTGCCCAATCAAGTTGGCAATCTGAGATGTAGCAATGTAGATACTGTCCAAAGGACTGGTTGGTTATCTCTGTCTGACCGTTGGTCTGCGGATGGTAGGCCGAGGAAAAGGACCGGGAAATTCCCAAATGGGCACAAAAGGACCTCCAAAACTGGGAAACAAACTGGAACCCTCTATCAGAGACTATATTCTCAGGGATCCCATGTAATCTGAACACATGTTCAACAAATAACTGAGCTAGCTCCTTAGCTGTTGGGAGTTTCTTGAGTGGTACAAAATGGGCCATCTTACTAAATCTATCAACCATTACCCAGATCACAGTGTAAATTTGACACTTGGGCAAATATACAACAAAGTCCATGGCTATGTGTGACTAGGGTTTTTCAGGAACTGGGAGTGGTGAAAGGGTACCAACTGGAGAGGTACGTGGAGACTTACAGCGGGCACAGATGGAACATGCTTTCACATAGGCTTTGGCATCCTCAGACATAGAGGGCCACCAGACTAGACGATACAACAAGGACAGGGTCTTTTTCTCCCCTGGATGGCCTGCAGTCTTAGAGTCATGGAACTGTTGTAGGTTCTGCAACCAGAGCGAGAAAGGAACAAACAGACAATCTTGAGATTTACCTGATGGGGACTCTGATTGATAAGGTGATAATGCTGAGAGGTCTGAAGAGAGCAGGTCTGGGGAGATGGCAGCTACGATACAGTGGGAAGGCAAAATGGGTTCCTTAACCAGTTCTGGGCGAGGCAGTGACTCCTCAAAACTTCTGGATAATGCATCAGCCTTAATGTTTTTTGATGCGGGTTTATAGGTAATAGTGAAGTTAAACCGACTGAAAAAGAGCGCCCACCTTGCCTGTCTTGAATTTAGACGCTTGGCCCCTTCAATATACTCTAAGTTCTTATGGTTTGTGAAGACTGTTATTGGATGCACTGCCCCCTCCAGCCAGTGTCTCCACCCCTCGAATGCCAGTTTGATCCCTAATAGTTCCTGATTGCCTATATCATAATTTCTCTCTGCAGGGGAAAACTTTCTAGAAAAGAAGGCACATGGATGTAACCGCTCAGGAACACTGGAATACTGGGAGAGAACCGCCCCTACACCAAGCTCAGAGGCATTCACCTCATTGAAAAAGGGGTGCTGGACATTGGGATGTACCAGGATAGGAGCAGAACAGAAGGCTTCCTTAAGATGGAAAAAGGCTTTAGGAGGCCAGTGGGCTGGATTTGCCCCTTTTCGGGTCAAATCAGTAAGCGGAGACACAACTGAAGAGAAATTCTTAATGAACCTTCAGCTGGGTCCATGATTAGTCCCTGATCAGACACAATATATCCAAGGAAAGGGACACTCTGGACTTCAAACTGGCACTTCTCTAGCTTGGCATATAGGCGGTTCTTTCTGAGTTTTTGCAGGACCATCCCCACATGTTTACGATGCTGGGGCAAAGACATGGAGTAAATCAAAATATCATCAAGGTAAACCACCATGAATTTCCCTAGAAACTCCCTGAAGATATCATTGACAAAATCTTGAAACACTGCAGGTGCATTACACAAGCCGAATGGTATTACAAGATATTCATAATGACCATCTTTGGTATTAAACGCAGTCTTCCATTCATCACCCTGTCGAATTCTGACCAGATTATATGCCCCACGGAGGTCCAATTTTGTAAATATCTTGGCCCCCACCACCTCACTCAACAGATGATCAATGAGTGGAAGAGGGTATTTATTCTTGATGGTTATCGTATTTAACCCTCTATAGTCATTGCATGCCGGAGACCCCCATCTTTTTTCTCAACAAAAAAGAATCCTGTCCCTGCTGGTGATGTGGATGGGCGAAAAAAAGGACTTTTCCAGATTCTCTTTAATATATTGATTCATGGCAAGATTTTCAGGTACAGACAGATTATAAAGCAATTCAATAGGGCAGTCATAAGGCCTATGGGGAGGAAGGGAGTCAGCGGCCTGACGTGAAAATACTTTAGCAAACTTGTGATAAGGCTGTGGCAACCTATCAAGACGGACAATGGACAAATGTACATCCTGGACTCTATTTCACAATTTGACCACTCTCTCAGTCAATCTGGTGTTATGCATACGAAGCCAGGGTAACCCCAGGATGACTGGTGAAGATGGGGTATGCAACAAATAGAACCAAAGACTCTTAGTGTGGATAGCACCCACCTTAATCATAATATCAGGCATTTTGGACAAAGGTTTCCCCTGCTGCAGAGGAGAATCATCTATTGCCAAGACATACAGGGGTTCAATCAAGGCCTCAGAGAGAATGCCAAGAGAGTGGGCAAAGGCACTATCCATAAAATTTCCTGCTGCCCCACTGTCCAGAAAGACCTTGATTTGAACCTTATGGGTTCCCCAGGAAATTTTTACTGGCAACCACAACTCATTAGATCTGAGAGGAAATACCTGGTCACCTAGGTGGCATTCCTGTGACCCACCTAGGCACTGAAGTCTTCCCAATGGCTTCTGGGGACAGCACTTCACCAGATGACCAGCCTCACCACAATACAAGCAAAGGCCCCAGGTTAGTCATTTTAGTCTCTCTGCTTCAGACAGCTTAGTGGAACCCAGCTGTACAGGTTCTGTGGCTGGAGATGTGGGGCATTGCTGAGGTGGTTGAACCGCAGAGGTTTGTGCCAACTTTTTCTGTTGGCGTTCCTGGATACGCCGGTCAATGCAGATGGCCAAGTGCATTGCCTCATCCAAGGACTTTGGAGGGGCAAAATTAATCAAAATGTCTGAAAGACCGAGTCTGTACTGACTTCTCAGGGCTGGGTCGATCCATTTGTAGCACACAGCCCACCGACGGAATTCTTCAGAGTAGTCCTCAGCTGACCTGTGCCCCTGCCGCAGGGACCTCAGATTGGCATCAGCTGTGGAGGCGAGATCTGGGTCTGCATATAGGATTTCCATGGCCTGGAAGAAGACGTCCACTGATTGTTGGAGTGCTGTATTATCTGGGAGGAGACCGAATGCCCAGGTCTGGGCATCTCCCTGGAGCAGGTATATAACTATGCCCACTCTCTGAGACTCAGTCCCGGAAGAGTGGGGACTAAGATGAAAATATAGTTTGCAAGCATTTTCAAAGTTGAAAAAATCTTGCAGTTTACCAGTATTTTTTGGGGGGAGGGGTACTTTAGGTTCAACAGGTAAAGCTGCACTTGTAACTAGTGGCTGGTTTTGGTCCTCTTGAGCAACAATATGTTGACTGAGTTGTTCCACAGCACTGGAAATATTTTTGATCTGTTCCTGCACAAAATCCATGTTTTTTCTCTTTTTTGTGGCCTGTGATAATGTAATGCCCAGCTGATCACCAGTCTAAGTTCAGGTGCCAACCCCCAATCTAACACCGCTGTTTTCACCTATTGACAAGCCCCCGTTTGCCGGGAGACATTACATGCCTGCCCGAACACGGTTGCCCCAGGACTTAAGGGCGCAAGGAACGGCACCTGAGGCCGCAAAGGCTGATGTACAACAGGGCAAAACTTACAGTACACAGGGGAAGTCAGAGATAGCCGGGTCTGCAACAGATTATCAGTCCTACCAGTGTCTTGACAAAAGGAGTAAACAAAGCCGAAGTCCAGGGAAAGCCAAAGGTCAAAGCCATAAGTCAGAGGGTCGCAGTATCTAAAGGGTCAGGCAAAAACGTAGTCGAGATGCAAATGAATCCAGTCAGCAGGAAGTAAACTAACAGCATAACATACCAAGCTAGACGCTATCACAGGCAGTGTGTGCTGAGGTCTGGACAGCTTTATGTGGCTGCTGACCAATGTGAGGTTGGAAGTCCGGGCTGCACAGCAGATGCTTAATTGAAACTCTACTCCCAGTGAACCAGACAGAACCTCTGAGTTAACCCTTTCGCTGACCACAGCGAGCTGCAATACGCCGCCGCAAGGCATATGAGGAGTGGGCCTCTAGACGGGTTACTCTGTGTTTCCGCAATGATGTTTTAATACTCTGACGAGTGCGGACAGGTAAACACTTGGCTCTAACAGGAGGCAGCCCTACAAATGGCTCCAGCAGCAGTTTTCTCAGATGTGGAGGAGCTGTTCAAATTGATGACTCCCATGACCCCTGGAAGGCTCTGTCTAGGTTACCCCAAAAGCAGATTGCTGAGGCTGCTCCTGATTATCATCTCATATAAGCAGTTCTGTACTGCAATGATCAGTCTGTGAATCCCCTGGAAGCCCGGGACAGCTCCCTGGAGGAAAGAATGGGCAGGGAGCCACAGGTGCCCTAGAGAGCCATGAAGATGAAATTCCATGCTGAAATCAGGCTCTTAAAAGACAAAAGGAAGGTGTAATATTAGAATTAAGGGGAATCATGTGTCATTCGAATATATTCATGGTACAGTGACAGTCCTTTTACTGTGGCTTCATCTCTCGTCACCTGCAGGCAGACTTGAGCTTGATAAAGCCCAGGGCCTACGCTAGGAGACCTGTGTGGACCCTAGTGTGAGACCTGTGGATGGGCCACCCTGGTCACTCCTCCTTCAATGCCCTACTCTAGGAAGCAGATTAAGGGTAACTCAAACAAAGACTGATAATTGAGAAACAGCTTTTACCCACTAGCTATAGGAATTCTAAATAATGCTGGCACATTGGCTATATAGTGTTCTGCCAATACCTCAGTTATATGATAATACTCATTAATCATGTGTTGTTCTTTTCAATACCTGCCTGTATGATAACTTTAGCTTGTACCTTTAGCAGTTACAGCAACTGTTGATACAAAGCGTAGCATATAGATATATACATATGTTAATGTTAAAAAGTGTTCTTACTTGGTCTATGTCCCTTTACTGCTCTAGTCAAAGCAAAATGATATTATATATATATACACCTGGTAAGATACACATGATTCTGATGCTTCTGTTTCTTATGCCTCTGCTAATGAACTAGAGACCTGTTAGGTAAACAACTCCATTTACAAGAGTCTTTTAAGACTTCAATTTCATCCAAAACAAGGTTCATTCCCCTAACTAGCAATCCGGAGCAATTTAAATTGAGGCTTCCAGAACTTGATTCTAATCCCTAGCCTTTCAATGAGGCAGGTTCCTAGATGATCTTGACATGGGTAGCCTTTCCCAGAAGATGAGGGATGTAGTGGATGCAAATATTTCTGTGAAGAATGGCATCAGAACTCCTATTGTGGGGAAAGGGTCAGGGACAGATGGACAAATCTCTCTCACTTCTTTTACTTGTGAATATTATTCCTTGGTCCTTTTCACCTATTTACAGTTCTTTTTATTATAGGTGCGCTATGAGTTCAAAAGGCCTACACACATTTAGAATTTTGCTATAATTCAACTTAATGAATATACCTATGCTCCTGTTCATGTTGCATGACAATCGTATATAATGCTTTATCAGAATTTAAGATGCAGGTTTGGCTTTTTATTAATGTACAAATGTTCCTGCAACATTTGTTTTGTATGCAATAACATTTTTTGTAAAAGAAAGGTATATATATATATATATATATATATATATATATATAATTGTACTTTCCTGTCTTCTTTTTAAAGCTTCTGTTAGGTTAATATTTCAGAGGATGAAACAGACAGAGACACTATAAGGGCAATAAAAAAAATAAGTGAAAAAACCTTTTGTTCTTCTTGCGATACAACCGTTAATCTATTAGCGGCATTTTCCTTTTTTCTCTGATTCCGTATCCCAAGCTTGATCTCGAGTTCTCTGAAGCAATCCTTAATCAAGCTCCCAAAGGCCTACGACTGTATGCAGCAATTTCTCCCCTGCTCTCAGCACAGATGTTTCAAGCACATTCCATTACACCTACATGCCATTACGGCTAATGGCTTATTCTGATGAAGGAAACTGCTTTCAGCTAAGTGCAGCAAAGGGGAAAATTTCCTCCTGTACACTTCATCCAATGTATAACAATAAAATCCAGGGGCAGGTGGTAAAACAGAGCTATCTAATGTTAATTACATACAGTATTACCCCACAAATATGGCTGCCCATTAATTAGGGGAATTTACATTCTAGAAAATTAATACCGTTCACAAGATTATTTTACCCCTTACTCTGGATCAGTTTTACCGGGGGTACAGATCAAAGGTTTAATTCCTTTTCTGCTACTTCAATCAGAATTTGCAATTGACTAACCTTAGCTAACACAATTATGTTCTAAAGGATGCACTTGCAAAACTCTAGCTTAATAGGAGCCGCTAAAGTGATAGAAATGCGCTAAGCCCTACAAGGCTGGCTTACATGTGAATTTGGACTGTTGGCTTGGAATGGTTTCTATATCCCATTTCAGCTTCTGTAGGGATGGCAAAGACTCTCTATTTTGTAACTACTGCAGCCTTTAGATGCTTGTGTTATTCATCCAACCGTTTCAAAACTGGATTTACAAATGCTTTTGGTAGTATGTATGTACAGACTTGTTTGACCTTCCTCCACCTCACCCCCATTTGGAATAATGTAAAGGAAGCAATTCCAAAGCATTTCAAAACCTCAAATAATATGTAATATACCTTGTGTATTCAAATTGAAACAACTTTCTTTGCTTCAATTTATGGGCAGTGGCTGAGCTGGGAAGGGCATGTCATGGCGCAGCTTAATGAGTCATGAGCTGCTCTGCTGCGGTCAGTGGCCACTGTGGTTTGCCGTGCTCAGTTGGATTGGGAACACAAAGGATAAGAGTGGCTGTCAGACCACTTTTCTTCGTGGTCCTGAAGAAATGTAATTAAAACAAGGGAACATTTTGGATCCCTGACACAGCTTCTACCTGGTGCTGGAATTAGGGTTAAAATTGACATGCTCTATTTTTAATGTACGTGAAACAAAATCAAAACACATAATCTGAAAAACTTTAGGTCCAGTTGCAGAGTTGTAACTAAGCATTGCTTGACCCTAGTGCAGACAATAAATTTGGCCCCAGTGTTTCTAATACAGTAACCATTTTCTTGTCTCATTCAGCCCCTGGAACCTTACCCAAATTAGATACAATTCGTCTACTACACACTGAAACAGAAAATACAAGGGATTCAGTTTTTCTGGAGGAGCAATAATGTTGTGACCCCTGACCTTATGGGCCCCACAGTTACTACCCTCCAGTAGTCATTATCGGCAATCAGCTGAGAACTATGCTTGGCTGCAGCATTACCAATCACTATGCTCTTCAGGGATGCTGAGGCAAAGCAGTTTGCTCTACAGATTTCCAATACAGACTGCCATGGAATTCCAGAACTAGGGGTATTTTACACTACAGGGTATCCCCATTGGGATGCCCCCTAGAGAAGGGATTCTGCCTGACAAAGTCTTTAGACTGTAGGTCCAGTTTTGGTCCACTAAAATATGCCAATGCCAATAGTTCAGCTGTAGATAGCAACATATATCCCCAACCTATGCATTTTTTAGAGTGAATGTAGAATCCCCCTTTCAAAGCTGACCTAACACTTAATGTAATCGACTTCACTGGATCCCAATTTGTGATACTCCGCTTATTAATTAGCCTGCGGAAGCGTGGAAATGGGTTTTCTTATAAATCTGGTCAATGCTCTTCTACCGAACATGCACACTACATCAGTGTTCCCCAAACCCTCCTCCTCAATGGCCACCAACAGGGCATGTTTTGCGGATCTCCACACAGATGCACAGATGAAGTAATTAGTGCAGCAGCAGAGATATAGGGCTGCTATGTGGAAATTCACAAAACATGACCTGTTAGTGGGCCTTGAATAGGAAACTTGGGGACCCCTGCTCCACATGATTAAAGGCAGCTGATAGAGGTTTGCCAGGTACAGATGAATGGTGTGCATGCATGACTGCCCATTGAAGCTGATAGAAGAAAGGGGTAAGAGTGCTGCAGTTGCTGCATCAGTAAATCCTCTAAGATTGAGTATTAAAGTCTGATTTTGGCTTCCTTGAGCTTGTTAACAAGCAGGTTGCTTGGGAGGAAGTGCAAGCGGTGCTGAAGTAATTTTTAACTTTTTATGCTAGTAAAAATTCTATATAGTATACTAGAGTTTCACTTTAAAGTGGACCAACACCCAGGATTTTCACTATCCTGAGTGTTGGTCCACTTCCGCGGGGCACCCCGATCTCAAAAAGCCCCAAAAACTCACCTGACCCCACTCCCACGTGACTCGCTCGGACAAGCGAGGTCCGTCGACGGACAAGGTGAGAGCGCCCGCCGCCTGTCACGCGTCCCTCTTAAAGGGAGCGTGCCCGCGCCGGCCATTCACAAACGCCGATCGGGGTGCCCCGCAGGCAGGGAGCTGATTGGCCCGGGAATCTTATAGATTCCCGGGCCGATCAGCTGTGGGTGTTGGTCCACTTTAAATAGAAAGTCTACTTTAATGGACCAGAATCTCTAGGGTGCATGGTATACAGTATAGTAAAACTTGGCTGAGATTCCCATAGAGAAGAAGAAGACTTGCAAATCAGCTTACTAAATCAAACCTTATGTTAACTCCTGCTTTAGGTTTACTGGACCAATGCCAATGTAGATGTTTGGGGCCTTCCCATGAAATTTGGAGGCATTTAGTGGCATTAGTTGTTATCCAAATACCAGACCATGACTGAATTGTCACCCATTAACTTAAATAGTATTTAGAATCAACACAGCAGATTTTCCATGCCCCCAAACTATTTCAGTATTATTATTTTTTATTTATGAAGCGCCATTATACTCCATGGGGCTGTACAAATTACAAGAGGGTGGAACAAGTTACAGATAATACAAAGGCCATTATTAGTTGTATACAAGATATAAGACAATGAATGTGTACAATCCACATAGTAGTATGAGTCTGATGCAACAACATACATTGATACACAAGCTAGGAGAGAGAGCCCTGCCCTTGCAAGTTTAAATTCTAAAAAGATGAGGGTGGAGACAAGAGGTTGGGTTACAAAGAATATGTACTGAGCATGGTAGCAAGTGCTCTGAAGGGTTGGTTAAGTTGGTTGATATGCTTGTCTAAATAAATGAATTGTATGGGTGCTTTTGAAGACTTTAAGATTTACTGAGTGGCAAATTGTATGGAGGAATAGCATTCCAGAGGAGTGGAGCACCATCTGTGAAATGAGGTGTAAATGAGAGAGGAGTCTAGTATAATGCCAAAACATCGGGCTTGATGAGCAGCAGTGACAGGTCATTGACTGGTTATTGATAGGAGATAGGAGCAGAAGAGGATGTTAGTAAAACTGTACACATGTACATTTTTTCTTCTGACCAAATCAGTCTTATAGCTGGGGATGGGGGAAACTTAGTGGACAGCAGATCTTAGGTCCACTTCAACTTGATTTTGAAAACTTGTATCGAGTTACTGTATCTCGTAGTTGATCTCTGGAATGACTTGACCAACAAAGAAACCAAATAATATACAGTATAATAACAGTGTATACATTCTGTATTATGTATACGTATCTGTATATATGTATCTGTATAGTGTATTCATTGTTTCAACTCATGGATTTTCACTGCAATGTATTCTGAATTTGCTTGCTTCATCCATCTCGCCTCGTGCTCCTGACATGACGTCAGTCCCTATACTGGTAGACAGCAATACAATCAATACAGAGGAACATATTTCTTTAAGAAAATTGGTTTGGACAGTATGAAGAGGTATTGCCTATGGTCACTGGTTCAAAACAAGGAGAAGCCATGAAAAAGATTTCCCAAGAATATTGCCAAACTGCACCATGCCAGTGCCATGACAGTTGGAAGAATACAAAATTTAGTCAGTTCATCCAATCCAAAGCCAACGGGTGGCCATCCAGGCAAATTATCAACAAGTTGGCTCATCACAAGATCAGTTTTGGAACGACAAACATAGTGGTGGAGGTGGCTCACATGCTTTATGCTAGTGAAATGACAGACAATAGGCTCGATTCAGAGGCACTTTCGTCTGGACTTCCGTAGCTGTCTGTGAAAGTTTTTGTGTGTGTTTGTCATTTTTTTGTTTTTTTTTCGTTCATTTTTCATTCGTACGAACGTTCGGGCAAATGCGTATATGCGCTTTCGATGAACAAAAGCAAATCGGATCATTTGCGTTAGTTCGGGTCATTTTCCCATCCAAATCTGATATGTTTCTTTCGTTCAGATAATTTACGTTATTGGTATGGGCTTGCGTCTCATTCAGAGAGCTGATTGCCGACGGACCACCACCCTATAAACCCGTTTCCTTTGCGATCCCCTTACGGGACCATTTTGACCTCGAGACTAGCAGCTATGGATGACTCTAGTGTATTTGAGGAGCATGAGGATCTGCAGCTCGTGGGCATTGAAATTGTCCGGAGGGCTGAGACCAGATTGCACCGGAGATGCATGCACATCGATGGCATGCATGACGTTGAGCTGTTCGAGCTCACCAGACTTAATTGCGCTTCCCTCCATAAGTTGTATAGTGAGCTGCGGCCATGGTTAGCCCGCACCACAAGGAAGGGGCAAGCAATTTCAGGTATGACCAAGATGCTTGGCTGCCTGCAATTTTTGGCGAACGGCTCGTTCCAGAGGCTGGGTGCCCTCTCCATGGGGATCTCCCAGCCTACGCTGAGCCGCGTGCTATCCAAGTTTTTGGAAGGCATGGCTACCATTACTCAGAAATATACTTGTTTTCCTGAGGACATGGTAGCCAGGAACGTGATTAAGCTGGCATTTTATAACATCGCCTACATGCCCAACGTCATGGGTGCCATTGACTGCACCCACGTTGCCCTGGTGCCCAGCCGACGAGTGTATCTACAGGCAAGTACAATCTGACATTTTTTAATATAGTTTCCCCAAATTTTTAATGTCATTTTTCACAATCCCTCCTTGTAAAATCCCTCCTTGTAAATAGTCCCTGTGAAATAGTTCACATGGTATATCTGTTAATCCCTCCTTGTAAATAGTCCCTTTGAAACAATGGGCCATATTTAGGCTCCCACATTTTTATCATGTGGCCCAAAGGGAAACATTTTAATGTGGACCTTAAAGAGCCAATTACAATTTAAGCTTTACTTGATCCAACATACATATCCTTTTTTTGGTTACAAAATACTTATGTACTTGGTTAGTGTTATTTGTACCACAGGTTTTTGGGAGGGTGTTATTAGTTAGTGTTTCACTAGTTTTCCTTGCCTTGTTGATATTTTGATTTTCTTTTATCCCAGGAACCACAAAATGGGCCAATCACTGAATGTCCAAGCAGTGGTGGCCCCAGACATGCGGTTCCGTAGTGTCCTCTCCGGGTTCCCAGGCTCATCCCATGACGCCTACATTCTTAGAAGATCTGGACTGTACGGTTGGTTTGAGTGTGGAGAATTTTCCGGTGGATGGCTCCTTGGTAAGTTGACGCCAAGAACGTCATTGACTTTTCAATGTATGCCTATGAATTTAATTTTTGACCCATGTATAAAACTATGCCTATTTGGACCCCTTGTTTACATGTGAAACACGGCCTTAACCATTACATTTATCAAACAACAAAGCCTTGACAAATGTTTGTCTGGCATTTCCAAACTGACAAATTCTACTTTATAATAAATTAATTATTAGGCTTCCCCACACTCGGCTGTAATTATGTTCTTGACTTTATGATAGGGTCTGCGCCATCTTTGCTTAGATGCATTACACTTACTGAGTAGAGGAGATCGTGATAAAATGCAGGGGCCAGGTTAGAGCTGTTTTTGCCTCACACAAAGCAGATACGGGGTCCTGAAAAGTTAAGACATCCAAGAATGCTGAGCAGCACAGTCCTAAACCAATACCTGTTAGCAGTCTGCCTGATTGGCCATCATCCACCATCTTTGATGTTTAAATTGTCCCAACATCCCTTAGATGGGGTTAGGGTTTATTTTGGGCTGCGCAATCTGTATGCTCAGGGTGTTGCTCAAATGTAACATAGGCTCTTAGTCATGGGGAAGGATCGTTTTTTGGATTCAATGATGCTATTCTTTTTGAATTTTTTTCAGGTGATTCAGGCTATCCACTGCTTCCCTGGCTGCTGACGCCCGTCCTTCGGCCCCAGAATGCCGCCCAGTATGCCTACAATCGGGCACACCGGAAGACCAGGGCCGTGATGGAGAGGGCGTTTGGCCTATTAAAAACCCGCTTCAGATGCTTGGACCATACCGGGGGAGCCCTTCAGTATGACCCCAAAAAGGTCATAGATATTATCATTGCATGTGCAGTGTTGCATAATTTTGCCATATTGCAGCGTGTCCCCCGGTATGTGGATTTGCCCCCCTCTCCACCTACAGAGGAGGACTACCGTGGGCCACCTAGTGCATCTGGCCAAGCCGTGCTGTCAAATTTGATAGCCACACATTTTTCCTAATTTGTTGTCCCTTTGTTTGTTTTGTCACTTTATTGATTGTTAATTTTGTTTTTTGCCCTTTGTGTTGGTTTGTTTATTTTTTATGTACAAAAGAGTAAGGAATTAATTTCTAAAAACTTCACACCTGATTTGAAACTCATGGCTTTTTTTGGGCCCAATTTGTTAGTGCAAACTTTAAGTAATCTTTATTCCCAAAAAACCTAAAGGCATCAACTTAGTCAACAACAGGTTAAGTAAAAATGTTTGGGGTTTATTTGAAAAGCAAACATTGGAGTTGATGGTCACTCCCATAGTTCATGTAAATACATGATCAAACAACAAATGTCATTTTTGGCAAATCATGCCACATAGCAATTGGCCACAGGCAGGAATTTCAAAGTAAGGCACTCCAGGCCAAAGTTTCATACAAAATTTAAATACAAAAACATTTGTGACAAGCATTGGCATGTCCAGATTTTTTAACAAACAAATAGGGCCACAGACCCACCCTCTCCTGCTTGGCCACATTTGCCACAGGCACAGGTGAAAAGCAGCCATACCTATGCCACATCTACACCTGTTACTCAGTGGCCCACCCAAACAAAAACCTCCAGTCCCAATCCAAGTCCTGTTCAATCTCAGCCAGGGGTCAAGGTAGTAGTTTTCCAGCCAAGAATGTCCCCCAATCATGCCTACAAACATGAGGAGCCAGAACCAATGTAAGCCTGCAGCGCAACAGCTTGAGTGGCAGGTTCAGTGAGGCTTCACCTCCGGCATTGGCTAGTGTTCTACCTCAGCACTCTAATGAGCTATATGGGTGCAAATCCAAAGCATACAAGCAAAGCCATACCAAAAGGGTATATTGGTAGGGCTCACCAGACAGGTCAATACAGTGGGGATGTAGAGCAAAGATGTTGAGCAGTAACATGCCAAATAGGCCTTAAAATGGGGGATGCCCATAAAACCCAGGTTGGGGCCCTTGGAGGTAGGCCCTCACCTGGGCCTGTGTGGCATTCAGAATCTGCAACTGTTCCAACATGTTTCTATTGGTAGTTCGAAAATCAGCCATCATGACACTGAGATTGTTAGTTAAGGTGGCCATGTGGCTGTTGCTATTTCTAACTTCCTCAAGCATGGCACTGTAATAATTTGATAAGGTGGCCATGTGGCTGTTGTTGGACCTAAATTCAGTCAGCATGGAGTTTAAGGTGTTATTTAATGTCTCTAATTGGCCATGAAGATGCTCGTGGTTTCTTTGATTTTGTAGGCGAAATAACCGCCTCTCATGATGCCATGCTGACTCCATCATCGGCGCGCCCCTCCCCTGGGAAACTGGCCGACGTAGCTGACTACGCCTCCCAATTCCCCGGGTTGTGGGGCGTGCAAATGATGGGCCTCTAGGTCCACCAACAGCCACAGGTCTGCTTGGCAAATCCTCAGCAGCAGAGCTAACACTGGGGACTGTAGGCTCAGTCTCTGCATGCTGCCCACAATGGGCTGGCAGCATGCAGCCAGCTTCACTCTGCTGCTGAGGATTTGTTGCAGAAACATGTTGGGACAGTTGCAGATTCTGTCCCAGGGGGGCTGTACAGAAGGCCCCATGAAGGTTGCATCCTCCTCCAGCTCCTGGATTTCCTCCATCAGTGTGTGGGTCTGTTGGGACATGTAAAAAAAAAGGTTGGCCACCTCCACCACCAAACAAGATCATTCACCAAATTGTCAAATGTCTAATGATACCATTATGTTTGTATTGCACTAAGGAACTCGTCCCTTATTTTATTCTATTGATCAAGCCCACACGCTGTAAGGGCTTGACTTATGTTGGACATACATTGTATCTATTCCCATAACATATGGTATGAAATTATCAGTGTTATTTGATTTTTACTAAGAAGGGGGAGGAATGGTTTAGCTGCCTCCTTTTCCTTCTTTGAATGTGAATAAGTAACAATAAAATTTTGCATATATGTTTTATATTTCTGGGTTTAACTTGTTTTCTTTTTAATGGCGTGGTCACACTTGGAGGTCTTATAAATATGGGGTTGACCTATACCCAGTTTCTTTCCTTTGTATCAGTTTGGGCACTACATATGTAATTCCGCAAAAAGAAACATGGCAAGTCATGCATAAGCAAAATCAGAAAAAACACTTACCGTATATATCGGATCCTGGGTCCGAGGCAGCACGGAAGTTGACGGCATGGACAAACTGGCTGAGGCTTCCCCTCTAGCTGAGGGATGATGCTGGGCTGCATTGTTGAAAAAAAGTCATGTAAACACACAACTATGCATTGCTGATGTGTAATAAATCATATGCTTCACTAAAACACATGACCAAGCATGAATGGCATCTCCCCCAACGGACCAAGTTGACCTTCACTATGAATGCCATTATCTGTTAGATATATTAGTCAACAAGTACATACACATTGGTCACCTTAACCCAACTAAACATGCATGTACTGGCTGTTCTGAGGCTTCACACATCCCTAAAAGCCCATTAGGGGACCACACTCAGCTTGCAAATAGCATTTGGCCTCAGATTATGCTGGTTGCCATTCATTCTAGGTCAACCTTTCAATCACCCCAGATCAAGTCTTTCAGACCAAAGCACAGCTCCAACCCAAGTGGCCTACAGATAAAGATGGAAGTGCTGGATGTAATTGACTCTAAATACATAACAGGCAGTCCTTTGCTAATCTCAATAGTGTTCCTAAAGACTCTCAAAGGTCATGTATGGGCAAGCAAATTAGCAAATGATGAGTCCACAGACATAACACACCCTGTTAAAATTATTACCTCCACTACAAGGCACACCCTAGGGGCATGTGTTAATATATGGCTTTGAGCCTCATTTTACACGTAGCTCACATTTCACATACACACTAACATTACTAACCTGCAGGAATAGTCGGAATGTCCGTATCCTGTCGGGCCGAGTGTCCCTCTAAGGCCACAGGATGTAGCAGGCCCAGCACCATCTCCTCAGCTCGGGTAAATTGAAGTTTAGTGGGGAATCCTCCGCCAGTTTGTAAGCTGAAAAAGATAGTTTTACACATTTAGCAAAATGGTGCCAATACAAAAAGAAGACAAATCCACAAAGTATATATGTACCTGTAATGACGCAGTTTATTTTCTTTCTTCCGTGCTGCATACTTGAGGTCCGATATTTTCCTTTGAATCTACTCAACATCTTTTAGCTCTTCCCCCGCTGCATTGACCTGTCTGGTAAGCTCCTCCAAAATTTCGGCTTTGCGCTGTTTGCTGGTAGCTTTGGATCTGCGCCCATATAGATCATCATAATACAAGGTGAGCCCACTAGCCAATGCCAGAGTTTGGGCTTCCCCAAACCTGCCACTCAACTGGCCTCTGCGCAATGTGCGCCTGTTGGTTGCCGTTCTGGCTCCTCAGTGTTTGGAGGAAAATCTGGGGACATTCTGGCCTGGCTGTGTTGGGGTGAAATTACGGACTGCTGGCTGGCTGGAGATTGAACAGGACTTGGAAAGGGACTGGGTGTTCGTGGCTGGGTGGCCACTGAAGTAGCAGGTGTAGATGTGGCATATGGTGATTGCCTTGCCACCTGTGCCGGTGGAGAATGTTGCCGAGGAGGAGAGGGTGTGCTGGATGAATTACGGCTTGGGGCCCTGTGCCTCTGTGGGTCCTTAGAAGTGGCATGCCCCTTGGATGTTGCAGGCCGGTCCTGGGGTGATGTAGAGCATTGGCTTCTTGCCCTGTGCCTTGCACTCTTGCCAGAGGTTTTATAGACCCGTGCGGGTGGGGATGGTGACCTTTGGCTTGTTGGCCTTCTTGGGCTTCTTGCCCTGCTGTGGCTTCTTGGCCTTCTTTGCCTGCTGTGGCTTCTTTGCCCGCTGTGGCTTCTTTGCCTGCTGTGCCTTCTTTGCCTGCTGTGGCTTCTTTGCCTCCTGTGCCTTCTTTGCCTGCTGTGGCTTCTTTGCCTGCTGTGACTTCTTTGGCCGCTGTGGCTTCTTGGCCTTCTTTGCCTGCTGTGGCTTCTTGGCCTGCTGTGGCTTCTTTCCCGATGGGTTCTGCTCTTCACCTTTGATTTTGAGCCACGTGGGGGGGTGATGGGGACCCGGGGGAGCTGGGGCTTCGCACCCTCTTTGTACCTTTTTTCCCTCCATTGGGGTTGGCTTGCTGGCCTGTGGCTTCCTCTTTCCTGCTGGCTCCTTTTGTTTGGTGGTTGTGGTGGGTGCCTTTGGCGGAGCAATGCGGGTTGCCCGCAGCTTAGTTTTTGGCATCTGTGAATGGGCCTGCAGAAGGCTTCTGCCGCTTGGATTCCTGTTTGCTGCTGCCCTCCTTTGCTGCTTTAGCTTGGGATTTTTTTGGTGCCATTACTCACAGACTCTCAAAGAGAATGAGCTGTGTGTCCAGGACCCTTTAAATAAGATTGGCGGGGTCTGGCGCTTACGCGCTCGCGTACGGGTGCGTACGGCCGTCCGTCCGGCCCTGCGGAGCCCGGAAACCGCAGGGGCATTACTTATCTGCTGCAGACAAGAGGCAAGATGGCGCCCACAATCTTCACCCGCCAACAAGAAGAGATCATCATGCTTGTAAGTGTGTTTTAATGCCCTTGATTTGCCATCTAAATGCATGCCTAGCTCTTAAGGAAGCGCAGGAAGAAACGGTTTATTTTAAAAGTGTCTAAAACTCCGTACAAAACCGAAGTGAGGGCCCACACGTGTGAACCAACACTGAGGCCTGCTTCAAGGATTGGATTAGGCTAGAAATGTGTCTGTTAATGTCATTTAGTCAAATGATCGATTGTTGACAGATATTTGTATGCAGTTTGAACTAAATCTTATGTTTTTTTTGTGTTTTGTAGACCATGCTGGAGTGCAGGTACGACTACCTGCCCAACTCTTTTGAGAAGCGCACCGTCCCCCTGGAGATCATTGGGAAAATCCAACATTAGACGGACACCACCTTCACCCACACTCAGATCATGCAGCATTGGTCAGACCTGAAATGGCTGAACATGCCCCGGGTGCGGCGGTTTTTCGGCCTCCATTTCCCTGGTAAGTACATAGCGATTGCATGCCAGATGTAACTAATCCAGAAGGCAGGCATTTATTTGCTTTTCTTTTCTAGTGTTGGAAATGGATTACCGAATCCACCGCACCCGGAGGTGCACAGGCCGACCAGTGCTGCATGAATCTGCAGCTGGAAGTGAAGGTGGTGGATCTCCTGGGCAACGGTCCTACCCCTCCTCTGTCGGGTCCTCCGACCTGCCCCTGGACCTTTCCACAGAGGAGGGGCGGCACGGCGTGGGCAGGCAGTCCTACCCAGTGACGTATGCGGGAGCCTCTGGTATGTGACTGATTCCCTTCATCTGTTTTTCTAGATGCTTCTGGAGCGGGTGAAGATGTGGAGGATGCAGCAGATCTCGCCCAGGAGGCACAGGGAGAAGGTGAGTGATGTGACACACACATTGAAATATACATTTGATTACTGTTGACTAAGACATTATAAGTGACCCTATTTGCATGTCTCAACAGCCTCTACTTCACAGTAGTGGCAGGGCCCAGGACGTAGGGTTGTCCCCAACGAGGCATTCGTCGGCCACCAACCAAGTAAGTTGTAATGTCATTCTTTGCAGTATGTGGTAATTGACATGATCACCCAGATACATCAAGCCTTAGTCAATGGAATTAGCAGAATGACTTCTGCCCACTTCCTTAGATTAATGACTTAGCAGAATAACCTCTGCCCACTTCCTTAGATTAATGACTTAGCAGAATGGCCTCGGCCCACTTCCTTAGATTAATGACTTAGCAGATTGACCTCTGCCCACTTCCTTAGATTAATGACTTAGCAGAATGACATATGTCATCATGATTTAAGTTGCCAACTAACAAACATTCCATCCACAGTTGAGAAACATGTATTTGTCTCAAACTAATGTTTTTTTCCCAATTTTATACAGGGACCACACGGGCAAGAGTCGAAGCAATGAATTGAAGGGTCCTTAAGTTGGTAGCCGATATGCAGCAGCTGGTTGACTCGTTGGGGACAACAGAAGAAGACTAGTGTCCAGGGTCCTGTCACTGTATTTTTTCTTTGTAAATAGTTTTACATTTTTAATGTTTTTAAATTTTTAATGCTTTTTAAAGAGCCAAAAAAATGGCCTTATAATATAAAAAAAAACAAAAAAAAAATCAAAGTTTCAGTGTCATTTTTTTGCACAAATACATTAACAACAAACAAAGGCTAAAATACCAGGAAGTGGTTTGGGTAAGTTTTAGGGGCCTAAAATGGAAGAAGAACCTAACCGGGAAGTAGTTTGGGTAAGTTTTAGGGGCCTAAAATGGAAGAAGAACCTAACCGGGAAGTGGTTTGGGTCAGTTTTAGGGGCCTAAAATGGAAGAAGAACCTAACCGGGAAGTGGTTTGGGTCAGTTTTAGGGGCCTAAAATGAAAGAAGAACCTAACCGGGAAGTGGTTTGGGTAAGTTTTAGGGGCCTAAAATAGAAGCAGAACCTAAACGGGAAGTGGTTTGGGTAAGTTTTAGGGGGGATACATGGAAGATGGAGGAAAGCGCAAAGTGATTTAGCTAAGCATTTTATTAGAAGTGAGTGAGCCAAATATAGGCGACCACTTTAATGAGTTAAGTTTGTAGTATGCAGGCGCAAGATCGTAAGGATTTTAGTCCGGATGATTATTTATTGCAAAAGGAAAACAGAATCGGGAAACGTAAAGGATTCGTGGAAGGAGACAATGGAAAAAGGGCAAAATCGAAAGCCGACATTGTAACATGAGAAAATGAAACAGAAAAGTCATGCTGGAAAATGACATCCTCGTACTCGTACTCTGGCATACGAACGGACGGACACTTTACTGAAGGTTAGCAATACATGCATAGAATCGCTCGCACACTCATACGAGAGCGGGAAAATGTAAAAAAAAAACAGATCGGCACAAAAACGAAAGTCATTTTTTGTCTCTCTGAATCAACCCTATTAAGTGAAATTAAGTAAAGTGACACGCATTACACCAAGTCTGGAATGTTGGGCCAAAAAATTGAAGCATTTACTTTAATATCATCATAAGAACAGTTGGCTTCAATTTGCAAAATACTACAAAATGTGGAAGTACAAGATTGGAAATGGGTGATTTGGAGCAATGAGATGAAAGTCATAGACTGGGCTCTGATGGGTGCAAATGGGTCTGGAAGAAACAAGGGAACAGATGTTAACAGATAGAGAGATTGAAGGAACTGTCATGTTTAGTGGAGGAAGCCCGATGATGCAGGGTTGTTTCACAGCCAAAGGCATTGGATACCTGACTAGGATCAATGGTGGTCTCAATTGCTGAGCTAAATGTGAGTATCCTAAGATGAGTTACTTCTTACACTTGAGTAGTATTGGTATGAAAGGATGACATAGTGTATCAGCTGGACCACAATATTACTATGGTTCAAGATTGGCTATGGTTCAGTGTTAATTAAGCAGAAGAGATGAAGAAAAAGCTTTATTCATACCAGGTGAGTTGTCTAGTATGCACCAACACTGTCAACATGTAGATGACTTGGGAACAGATTTTAGTCAAGACATGTTTGAACCTAATAGACAGCATGCCCAGAAGGATTCAGGCAGTATTGAAAGCCAAAGGTGGTTTTAGAAAAAAATAATAAAAGTGTAATTTTAGAATTTTAGGAGCAAAACAGTAACAATACAGTTACATGACACACATCTGCATAACTAATCACATGCTAAATAGTTGCAAGTCCAATTTATGTATGAAATAGCCAATTGGATTGTCCATAAAATGTTAGTAGTTGTTTATTCCAATCTGTAGTGGATGGTGAGAAATGGAGCCTGAAAGTCAAAAGGTCGAATCATTGTAAATATTTTGCGCATACATGTTACATACATCAGTGTATGTAACATTGCAATGGGTGTCTTTTTCTGGTTTGTATTGTGTTATGTATTTACATGATCTGTAGTATACTTTTCTGTAATGACTACTGTTTGCCAAAAAGCTTTAAATTGGAACAAAAACCAGGTTTTTGACTCACCTGGTTTCGGTCTGCTCTAATGGGGCATCCTGTGTAGAGATTCTGTCCTTACCTGGATTGGGATGCCCTGGAGAAAGGGAATCATCTGACCCTTGAGTCTTGGAGACTCCAGAGCCAGGGCCAGTAGGTTTGCAAGGTAAAACAACTGTCTATGTAAGTTTAAGTCTTCTATACAACAGTGTTCCTAGAAGTCGCAAAGGCACAAAGGAACCATATGCATAGATCTCCTCACATTTTAACCTTAATTTACTGACAGCTTAATTTGTTCCCTCTTTACGAAATGAAGTGTAAGCAGAAAGAAACACCAGCAAGGTTCAGGCTCAGCAAGGTTTCTTCAACGCAGGCATCTGACCTGGAAATAAAAAAAATAAAACAGAAAAACATAACCTAATGATAATGTTGACTTAAACCGGACCTTCAGCATAATTTAATGAAAAGCCCAAACCCTTAAAAAACTATTCTCCAGCATCTAAAATTAATATATTTTATGTTTTTAGTCATTTACTTTTTATTCTTTCCTCCACTGGGCTGCAACTCTGTTCAGGACTCTAGGATACGGGTGCCGCCATCTTGACTCAGAAACATCACATACCAAGGAGAGTAGAGGGGATATAGCTGTGCTCTGCACAGACAGAGCAGAGCTGGGGTCAGGAAAAGGACATCAATCCCAGAAGGCAGAGCAGCACAGTCAGAAGACACTTCCTGTTTGCAGGCAGCCTGATACTCTATGGTCCACCATCTCGGATATTTAAAGGCTCATAAAATGCAGTAGATGCAGGTAGAATGAATTTTAATGTGGGCTATCTGTATGTACAGGGTGGGGGAATCATATAATATAGGCTCTAATTCAGGGTGAAGGTCCGGTTTAATACATTAGCAACATTTCTCAATAGCAAAATCAGCTCTCAGTAGTCTTTACAAAAAAAAGTCAAAGCATAGTTCCTTATAAATTCCAAAACAATAATATACATTTAATTATCATTTTTTTCTTTCAAAAAAGTTTTTGGGGAGATTAAGACACCAATACACTGCATAATATAGTGAAACACAGAGTATATATCACTTAGCTACTGTAGGAGGAGACAACAATAAAAGTATAACTCTATAGGTCCGATTGAACACTGTTAGGGCGAGCGCTGCACACCCATCTAGCAGCACTTCACTTACCTCCATGGCTGCATCCAGCCGTCATCCATTTTGCAGCACTTTCCCCATGGCTGTTTCCAACTCTCTCCCTTCCCCCAATGCTTCCTTCTCACATGCTCAGGTGCGCCCACGTCTACGTCCACTAGAGGGCGAGCGCACTAGATTCCTGAGATTTAAAGGGCCTGTACAGCACTGATTGGTGCCTGGTCATCCAATCCTGCATCCACTTCTCCTATTTAAAGAGGCACTTCCTTTCCATCAGTGCCGAGTCTTGGTCTCTCCATGCTTGTTGAAAGTCAGACATTCTTGGATTGCTCACCCGTGTACCGACCTCTGCCTGTCCCCGACTATGAACCTTTGCTGCCTGCCCCGACCTCGGCTACTCACCTTTACCGCGAACCTGTGCTGCCAGCCCCGATCTCTGCCTGTACTTACTATGCCTTTTGCCTGCCACTTGTGTACCTCGCTGAACCTCGGCTGACTGTGGGACTGGGCCGCTGTTGGGGGGTAGTGACCTGGGGGTCACTCGCCGCACAAGACCAACCTGCCTTGCGGTGGGCTCTGGTGAATACCGGTGGCTCCTTAGACTCCACTCCCCTGACACGGTACCCGCCATCGGTCCCACAGTTAAAGCAGATCCACACCCGAGTCCGCTCCACCCGGTCCATGACAGTAAGATCCGCCCATGGATCCTGCTGAGGTGCCGCTGCCTGATGCCACTGAATTGCCTGCTATTGTGGCTATGCAGTCCCACCAAATTAATCAGCTCTCGGCTATGATGCAGCAGTTACTATCGATTCAGCAACAGCAAGTGCCATCACCGGCCCCAGCTTTGCTGCCACAGACTCCTGTAGAATCTACAGCTAGAATCCGTCTCTCCTTGCCGGCTAAATATGACGGGGATGCCAAGTTATGCCGAGGCTTCCTTGCCCAGTGCTCTCTACATTTAGAGTTGTTGGCGGATCAATTCCCCACTGAACGAGCTAAGGTGGCCTTTGTCATTAGTTTGCTTTCTGGAAAGGCCTTGGCCTGGACCACTCCTTTGTGGGATCGCAACGACCCTGTCACTTCTAGCTCTATTGAACTTGGTCCAGGGTGAATTGTCCGTTGGTGAATACGCCATCCGGTTCCGTACCTTAGCATCCGAACTGTCTTAGAATAATGAGGCCTTGTGTGCCTGCTTCAAGAAAGGACTTTCTAGTAAAATTAAAGATGCTCTAGCTGCACGTGACTTGCCTTCATCTCTCACTGATCTCATCCATCTGGCCACATGCATTGATGTGCGTTTTATTGAAAGGCGTGAGGAATTCCGCCAAGAAAGAGATACTCAGTGCCCTAGGAGGGCATCCCGTCAGGCCCCTGTGTTTCAACACCCTTTGTCCGCGCATGTACCTCCCAGTAAAGAGGCCATGCCGGTCGACCGATCCCGCCTGACCCAGTTGGAGAGAACTCGTAGAAGGAACGAGAATCTTTGTTTGTACTGTTCTGGCTATGAGCATTTTTTGAAAGACTGTCCCATTCGCCCTCCTCGTCAGGGAAACAGGCGCACCTAGTGGATGTGGGAGAGGCGTCCCTGGGTGTATGTGCTTCCTCTCCATGTCTCACGGTTTCTGTGCAACTTACCATCGCACCTACCACCTCTTTGAATTTGTCCGCCTTTTTGGATTCGGGCTCTGCAGGAAACTTTATAGAGGCCTCCTTGATTAATAAATATAATATCTCTGTGAACCGCCTCGCAAAGCCCTTATTTATCGCCTCAGTCAATGGTGACAGGCTGGACTGTACCGTGCGTTATCACACCGTTCCCCTTCTTCTAAAGGTTGGACTGTTCCATCAAGAGAGTATTTAGTTCTACGTCCTCCCTAATTGTACATCTCAGATTCTTCTCGGCTTACCTTGGCTTCGACGTCATGATCCCACGCTTGATTGGAACACCGGCGACATCAAGACTTGGGGTGCGGCATGCTTTAAGAGGTGTTTGAGGTCCGTTCCTGTTTGACCTATTCCTGCTTCAGCTCCATTACTTGGCCTGCCTGAGGTCTACCGGTCCTTTTCCGATGTATTCTGCAAAAAACAAGCGGAGGTACTTCCGCCTCATCGCCCTTACGATTGCCCTATAGACCTCTTGCCGGGTACCACTCCACCTTGTGGTCATATTTACCCCCTCTCGGCTCCGGAGACACAAGCTATGTTGGAGTATATTCAAGAAAATCTGCAAAGAGGGTTTATATGGAAGTCTTCTTCTCCAGCAGGCGCGGGTTTCTTCTTCGTGGCAAAAAAAGATGGCTCTCTAGGCCCCTGTATTGATTACCGTGGCCTCAATAATATTACCGTCAAAAATCGTTACCCTTTGCCTTTGATTACTGAATTATTTGACCGTCTGCGTGGGGCCAAGGTTTTCACCAAACTTGATCTGCGAGGGGCCTATAATTTGATACGTATACGTGAGGGCGATGAATGGAAGACAACCTTCAATACCCGCGATGGCCACTTCGAATATTTAGTGATGCCCTTTGGTCTTTGCAATGCACCGGCTGTATTCCAGGAATACGTAAATGACATTTTTCGGGACTTGCTTTACTCCTGTGTAATTGTATATTTGGATGATATACTCATCTTTTCATCTAATCTGGAAGAACATCACCGTCATGTCCGGCAAGTTCTGTCTCGCCTCCGTCAACACTACCTTTACGCCAAGTTGGAGAAGTGTCTTTTTGATCATACCACCTTACCCTTTCTTGGATATATTGTCTCTGCTCGTGGTCTCCAGATGGACCCCAGCAAATTGAAAGCAGTTTTGGACTGGCCACGTCCTATTGGCCTATGGGCTATTCAACGCTTTCTGGGCTTCGCCAATTACTATCGACAGTTTATTCCCCACTTTTCTACTGTAGTGGCGCCCATTGTGGCTCTCACGAAGAAGAACGCCAATTCTAAGTCTTGGCCTCCTCAGGCGGAAGAGGCCTTCATTGCCTTAAAAAAAGCGTTCTCATCTGCTCCGGTACTGTCTAGGCCAGATCCATCTAGGCCTTTTGCCCTTGAAGTAGATGCCTCCTCCATTGGAGCCGGAGCTGTGCTCACTCAAAAATCTTCTACTGGCAGAATTCTCACCTGCGGGTTCTTTTCGAAGACCTTTTCTCCGGCTGAAAGAAATTACTCCATTGGAGATCGGGAGTTACTCGCCATCAAGTTGGCATTGGAGGAGTGGAGACATCTCTTAGAAGGTTCCGCACATCAGGTGTCCATCTATACTGACCATAAAAATCTGTCTCATTTAGAAACTGCCCAGCGACTGAACCCACGACTAGCTGGTTGGTCGTTGTTTTTCGCCCGTTTCAACTTTCAAATCCACTTCCGGCCAGCCGCCATGAACATCAGGGCGGACGCCCTTTCTCGCTCCTCAGACATCTCTGGTGTTGAATCCACTCCACAACATATTATCTCGCCTGAATGCCTTGTCCACTACGCACCCGCTGCCTTTGTACAGGCACCGCCGGGAAAGACTTTCGTGCCAGCTCGCCAACGTCGCAAAATATTAAGATGGGGCCATTCTTCACATGTAGCCTCCAGGAGATAAGGTGTGGCTGTCGGCTAAATACATCCGCTTCAAAATTCCTAACTACAAATTGGGCCCCCGTTACCTGGGTCCTTATAAGATCAAACAACAGATCAATCCAGTTTGTTATAAACTACACCTGCCAACATCACTGAGAAATTCCCAATTCTTTCCACGTTTCCCTGTTGAAGCCAGTTATTGTCAATCGATTCTCTCCTAAAACCCTGGTGCCTGCCCCAATCTCTGGTACTGAGGATGCCTTTACGGTGAAAGAGATCCTGGCCTCTAAGCTCTCCAGGGGTAAAAGATATTTTTTAGTCGACTGGGAAGGTTGTGGACCTGAAGAAAGATCTTGGGAGCCCGAAGAGAATATTCTAGACCGTAGTCTAATCTCGAATTTTCTTGGCCCCAAGAAGAAGGGGAGACCCAAGGGGGGGGTACTGTTAGGGCGAGCGCTGCACACCCATCTAGCAGCACTTCACTTACCTCCATGGCTGCATCCAGCCGTCATCCATTTTGCAGCACTTTCCCCATGGCTGTTTCCAGCTCTCTCCCTTCCCCCAATGCTTCCTTCTCACATGCTCAGGTGCGAGCACGTCTACGTCCACTAGAGGGCGAGCGCACTAGATTCCTGAGATTTAAAGGGCCTGTACAGCACTGATTGGTGCCTGGTCATCCAATCCTGCATCCACTTCTCCAATTTAAAGAGGCACTTCCTTTCCATCAGTGCCGGATCTTGGTCTCTCCATGCTTGTTGAAAGTCAGACATTCTTGGATTGCTCACCCGTGTACCGACCTCTGCCTGTCCCCGACTATGAACCTTTGCTGCCTGCCCCGACCTCGGCTACTCACCTTTACCGCGAACCTGTGCTGCCAGCCCCGATCTCTGCCTGTACTTACTACGCCTTTTGCCTGCCACTTCTGTACCTCGCTGAACCTCGGCTGACTGTGGGACTGGGCCGCTGTTGGGGGGTAGCGACCTGGGGGTCACTCGCTGCACAAGACCAACCTGCCTTGCGGTGGGCTCTGGTGAATACCGGTGGCTCCTTAGACTCCGCTCCCCTGACACGGTACCCGCCATCGGTCCCACAGACAAAGCGGATCCACACCCGAGTCCGCTCCACCCGGTCCGTGACAAACACCAGGAGAATTTGAATTTCCTTTTATTGCGAGAGTTCTCTTTTTTTTGCGAATTAAGTGCGATCATGCGTATGCATATGGCAAATATATTCGTAAGCGAAAACGTGCGTTCGCATAATTCATCAAAGTTAACGGACCTTACCCATGCTATAGAGGGTATGCGGAAATTTCTCTCCACCATTTACCTGGCGAGTGAGGCTTTTTCTCATGCAAAAATAGACTTTTCCACACGTTTGTTGTGCTATCACTCTAAAATTACCTAACAGTTGAGTAGCTACGTAGCAAAAAACCTTCAAAATGTCAACTGCTAATGTACTTAGAGGCCGATTCATAAATAGCGCCAGGTAGCGACAGATGAGCGCCAGTAGCGTGATTTTCACAGCGCCAGCTAGTATTCGCTGTGCTTGGCCGGGGTTTGCTTGTTGACAGCGACTCAGTCGGTGTGCGGTAATGTTGAATACGGGGTTAGGGGTCGCTGTTTCACATGTTCTGCTTGTATGGGTGCGCCTGACAGCGAATGGCCAGAGCGAACGGCTTGCTTCAGATTCATTAAAAAATCACGCTCAAAAATTTCTTAATTTAACATTTTATAATATGAATACATGAATATCAGACCTGTAATATCAATTCTGCACATTTTTTTTTTTTTTTACTTTAAAAAAAAACCTAACATTGCAGAAGTGGTCACAGAATTTTTGACATAAAAAAAAAAAAAAAAGAGTAATAGCAATTAATTATGATTATTTAAAGTGGACCAACACCCAGGATTTTGACTATCCTGGGTTTTGGTCCACTTCGGCGGGGCACCCCGATCGGGGGTGCCCCGCTGTGTGAAACCCCCCAGAAAGCCCCAAAATCTTACCTGTCCCCGCTCCCACGTGACTGGACGGTCCAATCCCCGCCAACGTCCAGGCGGGGATCAGGAACGTCCAAGCGGCTGCCGCCGCCGCCGCCTCCCTCGCGTCACTTTCGGCGCGCGCGCGCCCCCGCCGGCCATTCGCAGACGGCCGGCGCGGGCGCGAGCGCGCCTACAGGGGCGCGAGGGAGGCGGCGGCGGCCGGCCGCCGCCGAAGATCAGGTAAGGTGTTTGGGGGTTTTTTGGGGGGTTTCACCCCGCGGGACATCCCAATCTCGGATGTCCCGCGGGGTGGGAGGTGATCGGCCCGGGAATCTTATAGATTTCCGGGCCGATCACCTCTCGGTGTTGGTCCACTTTAAAGATTGCTCCATTGAAATGCATTGGACCACGCCAGGGAGCACCAGGTCATACCTGTCGCTGTGATGGGATTAGCAGCGGCGCTGTTCGTTGCAGTCGGCTACATGATGAATCCCGCGCTAGCCTCATTTAGCGTGATAAATGCGTCATTGTGACCGCCGCCGGGCGTACTTGATTCGGTAGCCGCCGATAGCTGGCGGTACCTGGCGCTCGTCAGACACTACCTGGCGCTAGCCCTTGATAAATAAGGGCCTTAGTTACATATTGCAAGCAAGGACACTACTTACCCAAAGACGTGCTTACATGAAAATGTACATCTGCAGCTACCTTTTGTGTGTGTGTGTGTATAGTTATATTTATTCCTATATTTTATTTATATTCTACATAAAGGGGTCTATTCATCACTAGGAGGAAAAGTGCGTTACTTTTTTAGGAGAGAAAACCATTCATGTGAATGTGAATGAAAGTTTTCTCTCCTAAATAGTAGCTCACTTTCACCTGGTGCAGAATCAACCCTATTGCCAGGGAAGTGTAGGGGGGCCTAGGTTAGCAGGGCACATTCCAGTGGGAAAGTTGGATAAGTTGAAAGGGACTCCAGGGTGACTACGTTAGGGGTGAGTTATAATAAATGTAACTCACAATAGCATTTTAAAAGCGATAACTAGAAAAGCAATAACATAAATAACATTTTAAAGTGGACCAACACCCAGGGGGGATCGGCCCGGGAATCTATAAGATTCCCGGGCCGATCAGATCCCTCCATGGGGTGAAACCCCCCAGGACGCCCAGAAACCTTACCTTATCCCTGTTCCAACGGCGCATGCGCGGGCCGCATCTCGCGCTTCCTTCTAGCAGGGCACACACCCGCGCCGGCCGTTTGTGAATGGCCGGTGCGGGCACGCTCCCTGTTAGAAGGAAGCGCGAGACGCGGCCTCCAGTGCGCTCAGAGCCGCTGTGGTTGTCCGTCGCTTGTACGTGCATACCACAACGGCTCTGAGCGCTCTGATTGGACGAGGGCTCGCATAGGAGCGGGGTGAGGTGAGTTATTTAGGGCGATCGAGGGGGTTTCATGCAGCGAAATCGCCGATCGGGGTGCCTCGCGGAAGTGGAATAAAACCCAGGATAGTGAAAATCCTGGGTGTTGGTCCACTTTAAAGATAGATACATTAGAGTAACATAAACACATCTAAAAATATGCTGTGAAACAAATAAGAATAAACATTAGACATAAACACAGGGCCAGCGTCAGCACCCGGCAAGGATCTATAATCATCTATGCAAAAAGCAAAGTTATTTACTGTTTTTAGATTGTTTTATTTGATTTTCTTGTAATATATTTATTACTTAGTTATTTATATCAATTCAAACTAGTCTTTCCTTTCACCCTTTTTTTAATTATTTCATCAATATTTGTTAACTGTGTATGCAGGGTCGGCTCTAGGTTTATGAGGGCCCTTGGGCAGCATGGTCTTAGTGGGCCCCTTTGTGGTGAAGAGTTGCGTCAGATCACAGAGGAACGTCTCAAATCTGCATACCCCCTAAGGAACATGCTATTTGGATCGCCAGTTTGAGCTAACGGCCAAACCAGACGGATCTTATACAAACAGGGGCATTCCAAATTGAGATGCCCCTGTAAAGTGGACCAATATTCAGGGGTGGAATTGCTTACATAGTGGGTATGCCAGTGATCCCAGGGGGCTTCACACAGTATTTGGATCACCAGTTTGAGCTAACAGCTGGCGGAGGCCCCCACCCTCCCCGGCCTTTGGGGTGTGCGACGGTGCTTGACTGGCGGCAGTCTGGGAGGTGCCCACATCTACTCAAATGGCGGGGCTCCACACAACGGGCCATATCAATTTCGATTCCAGGGGAGGAAGTGCCGAGTTTCGTTCTGATTTTCTACCCCTTGAGCGTCCAAATCTACGATACCCTACTGTGTGAAGCCCCCTGGGATCGCTGGCATACCCACTATGTAAGCAATTCCACCCCTGAATACTGGTCCACTTTACAGGGGCATCTCAATTTGGAATGCCCCTGTTTGTATAAGAACCCCCTGGCTTGGCCGTTAGCTCAAACTGGCGATCCAAATAGCATGTTCCTTAGGGGGTATGCAGATTTGGGACGTTCCTCTGTGATCTAAAAACAGTAAATAACTTTGCTTTTTGCATAGATGATTATAGATCAGCTTAGATGAGAAAGAATTTATCTATGTGCACAAATTTGTGCAAATAACATGCATGCATTCTTTTTTAGCAGCTCTATTAGCATATAGAAGCATCCATAGGTGTATTTGCAAATAGATACATGCTTTCTCACACAAGCAGATATGTATCTATAGGCATCCCTGCATGTACATATTTGCACAGAATATATATTCGCATGGGGTTGAATCGGCCCAACACCATCCATAGGCATCACTGCTTGGACATGTTCACAAAGCTTGAAATGATTTTCGTATGCAAGGGATAGATTTGTCTGCACTGCTGAATAGCACCTGCATTCGAATTGAAACTGCATGCATATATATATATATATATATATATATATATATATATATATATATATATATATCTCATATAGAAAAAACACCAGATTTAAACCGGACCTTCACCATGATTTATTGAAAAGCCCAAACCCTTAAAAAATGATTCCCCAGCATCTAAAATTAATATATTTAAGTTTTTAGTCACTTACTTAATATTCTTTCCCCCACTGGGCTGCAACTCTGTTAAGGACTTTAGGATACGGGCGCCGCCATCTTGAAGCATCACACTTACTGAGGATCTTTACTGATCTTTATCCATAAAGCTGTGAACATTTTACTTTAAAACACAAAAATGAATTACAAAAATAAACTACAGTATTGGATCTGGACACAGATGCAGAGGCATAACTATATGTGACTGGGTCCTGATGCAGACATTAAATAGGTGCCCCAGCCTTGCTCATACATGAAGTCACATTTAGCCCTTTAGGATGCCAATTTTTAATTTAATTAGATACAATTAGACTACTGAACAGTGAAACGGCAAATCTAAATGGTGCTTTTTATTGGTGCACCCTTGACTTCATGGACCCTGATGTAGTCGCTACGTTTAGACCCTGGAGTTACGCCTCTGCATGGATGGTGGTCCAGTTATTTGTTTTTGTGGACGAATATTAAACTCTTCAAACAGTTTTTGCATGTACATTACTAGTTTTTTTTACATGCTGTAAAACATTCCTTCTTCATCACCAAAGACTAATGGCAGATTGCTCAAGCTCTGAATTTTAGACATTCAAGCCTTTTATGCTGAAGTCAGTGACAATCCACATCATTCTCTGTAGGTCGCATGTGAGTTAAAATTTTAATGAAAACACATAGAAAGACACTTTCAGCACTTGTTGTAATGCATACAGTGAGCTTTAGCCAAAAAATCCTCAGTAGACAGTAATTAACATTTAACAGGAATACAGCAGAGATCACTGAACTTGAGTGCTAACATAAAACCCAAATCTGGTAAAAACATTTTGATTTAGAGAAAAGTGGTTGAAATGTAATTTATTTCTCCTATTTGACTCTTCTGGGCCGTATTTTCTTATATGTCCAAGCAGGGGTGAACCTAGGCTCTCTTCTGTCTGAGGCGAACAATAGAAATGCACCCCCCCCTCCCCAAGGACATGCTACTCCATTCCTCAATAGAGCAGCCCAGACTCACTGCGGGGGGGGGGGGGGGGCAGGGGCCGCAGACGCTAGCCTTCCATGATTGACTTAAAAAAATATCTCTGCTGACCCACTAATGAGATAATGAGTAAACAAAAATAAAACAATAAAAAAACAGATCCAGCGACTGACGTTCCCTTGCCTCACATGACCTTATTATAGGTGCAACCCTGTCACCAAAGGATCTGGACTTTACCAGTTACTGTCATCCAGCATTCTAGTGTAAGCCATATAAAATGAAATGATAGCATGTAACCAGGGGTGGACTAGGGCCAGAAATAAACCCTGGCTATTACTTGCCTCTGGTCATCCCATGCCATATCTGCTGATACCCGCCCCCAATGTGATTTACAAAAAGAGTGCTCGACAACTGACGCTGTAGCATTGCAGGAGCAGAACATGGGCATGGTACTTAAACCGGACCAACAGCCTGGCACAGTTGGAAAAGAAAGGTAGCGGCCATTTTGGAGCTTCCTCTCCCAACTGACATAACTGACAATGCACAGTAACAGGAAGCCCAGCAGCACTTCCTGTTTGCAGGTGGCCTGCAAATGCATGAACTGCCATCTTGTTTTAAAAATTGACCTCAGCAGGAGTTAGAAAAAGGTAAATTAATTTTTATTTGCGGCAATCTGAATTGCCCTGGGGAAGGATGCATATGAGCACTGTTTGTTGTGTTGGTCTGGTTTAAGTCATTTTTGACTGTTGGTCCGCTTTAAAGAGGAACATCAGAGGCACTGGAGTGCCTCCCGAGTCCCAGTCCTTGGGGCAATCCCGCTGTGTGAAACCCCCCCCTGGAACACTCAACTCTCTCCCGGAGCCCTCGCCACGTCTGTGTGTTCCGGTGGCATCCTCGCTCACGCCTGCGTCTGACCTACCTGAATGGGCGTCGTGGTCATGCCACAGCTGCCAGGTGGGTGGGGGATGTGACTGGCAGCGACGCTTGGCTCCCTTTGGCGCCGCTCGGCTGCTTAGCCATCCTCGGCGCCGGAGCCGCTCAGTCAATCAGCGCACTCGCTGTAGCCCGAGTCTGCGCCGTGGGAGGAGAAGGAAGGTGAGTGAAACAGGGTGATGCAGAGAGGGACAACACACAGGAAAGTCAAATGTATTCCTCTTTAAGCTGTAGTATTGTAGGGACAGATAATGTGACCTGATTCTGATCCCCCCTACGGCCATGATGCTGAGGCTATAGCATTTCAGGGGCATCACTCTTAAAGTGGACCAACACCCAGGATTTTGACTATCCTGGGTTTTGGTCCACTTTGGGGGGGGGGCACCCCGATTGGGGGTGCCCCGCTGTGTGAAACCCCCCAGAAAGCCCCAAAAACTCACCTCACCGCGCTCCCACGTGACCGCGCCATCCAATCCCCGCCGACGGACAAGCGGGTGACAGCGACGGACAAGACAGCGCGTCCGCCGCCGCCTCCCGCACGTCACTCTTACAGGGCGCGCGCGCGCGCCGGCCATTCACAAACGGCCGGCGCGCGTGCGCGCAGGTATAGAGGGGCGCGCGGGAGGCGGCGGCGGCAGGTTTTTGGGGGGGTTTCACTCCGCGGGAACATCCCGATCTCGGATGTCCCGCGGTGAGGGAGGTGATCGGCCCAGGAATCTTATAGATTCCCGGGCCGATCACCCCTGGGTGTTGGTCCACTTTAAAGTGATAGTATTAAAGCAGGGAAGCAGGGGATGCGGCTGCATAGACTTTCTAGGCTGCATAGTAATACAACGGTGAATGGTGACTTGCTTAGTGCGGATTAAGTGGGGGATCAGCAGCAATTCTGACTGTGGGGCATCCTTAATCTTAGGGGGATGTCCCGAAGAATACATTAATATTGGACCAAATATTACCAAACGTTTAAGTTAATATGTTACGTTTATGTTACATTTTAATCATGCATTAATTTACAACGTATTGTGTTTAACTAGTGTATTCCTTTTTTTTTTAAATCAATTAAACATGTATTTCCGGTCATCCTTTTTTAATAGCAGTAGTTAATGTGTGGCCCTGTACAGAACACTGCAGCTGATCATCTGGAAACACAATAGGAAAGGATGGTTAAAGGATTGGAAAGTGATACAGTAATGCAGAGGGCAATAGGGACCAGACCATTAAGGGACAGTATGAGTTATTGATTGCTAATGCCTTTCACTTGAAAGCTGTGTATCGAGTGTCTGTTCCCAATCGATAGAAAGCGGGTTGTTTATGTAAAAATGGAAGTGAAAAGAATCTGCCAATAAAAATGACATGTGAGAGAGCGTGGATGAGATGGAGCCGTGTAGCTGTCTTCCCAGCATGGAGCTTGTTAACACAGAAAAGCCACTAGTGACCAAAATAAATGGAACTCTTTCTGCTGTTTTACTAGCGTCAAGTCAGGCCAGTCTTTGTAACATGAATGTGACCATATTCTTCAACACAATCCCATACTTGCAAATAGACTGCCCCCCAACTTGTGCTTAAAGGAGCACTATCACAAAATTGTGTAATATTAAAAATCCATATAAACACATCAGCTAATGAGAGGAGGGGTCACTTAGACACCTGAACTGAATACAACTCCCACCAAGCTTGTGGTTTATTCTCTCAAGGTAGGAATAAAATCCAGGGGTGACAGCTTTAGTGTATCAGGGGTGACAGAGCCTGTCACCCCGGATGTCCTTTTTCTTCTATTAAAAGAAAGAAAAATAAACCTGGCTGAATATTTCTTGATGCTGGGTGTATAGGTGACCCCTCCAGTGCCATCCAGTAAATTTATATGAAGTCACAGTAGCCGTTGCACACTTACAGTTCAAACATAGGGTGGGTGCCAGGTCCGCTGTGGCGCCACTTCATATCAATAAGCCTTGAAGAGACCGGCACTCCATGTGTAGAAATACAGCTACAAACTTGTCCGCCCATCTCGCAGCACTTCACTTACCTCCATGGCTGCATCCAGCCGTCATCCATCTCACAGCATTTCCCTCACCTCCATAGCTGCTCTCAGCCGTCTCCCTTCCCCCCATGCTTCCTTCTCGCATGGTCAGGTGCGCGCACGTCCCCGTCCACTAGAGGAAGCGCGCACCGGATTCCTGAGATTTAAAGGGCATGTACACCACTGATTGGTGTCTGGTCATCCAATCCTGCATCCACTTCCCCTAGTTAAATGGGCATTTCCTTTCCATCAGTGTCGGATCTTGGTCTTTTCATGCCAGTTGTAAATCAGTTGTTTTTGGATTGCTCACCCGTGTACCGACCTCTGCCTGTCCCCGACTCTGAACCTTTGCTGCCTGCCCCGACCTTGGCTACTCACCTTTACCACGAACCTGTGCTGCCAGCCCTGACCTCTGCCTGCACTCACTACGTCTTTTGCCTGCCCCTGTGCACCACACTGAACCTCGGCTAACTGTGGAACTGGGCTGCTTTTGGGGGGTAGCGACCTGGGGGTCACTCGCCGCTACAAGACCAACCTGGGCTCTGGTGAATACCGGTGGCCTCTTAGACTCCGCTCCCATGACACGGCACTCGCCATCAGTTCCACAGTCAAAGCGGATCCACATCCAAGTCCGCTCCACCCGGTCCGTGAGACTTGTGTTGGTCTTAATAATATATTAAAGAAAATTCCAAAAACCAATATCAAATCAGCGAAAATCATGACAAAAAGTCCATGTGTGGCAGTCCATACAGTATCCAAGGTTTCGGAGGCGTACTAGCCCCCTTCCTCAGGGAGGACTGCTTAACCGTGCTAAACAACATAGCTCAATTATGTAGAATTTTCTTTTTATATTGGTTTTTGAAATTTTCTTTAATATATTATTAAGACCAACACAGGTTTATGGCTTTATTTCTACACATGGAGTGCCGGTCGCTTGAAGGTTTAGCAAATTTATATGGCTTTTTATCATTGGGCCATTTTTTTGCGATAGTGCTCCTTTAACTCTGCTGCTCGATTCATCCACCTCTCCTCCTCCTTTGTCCAGTGTGCCTCTCCTCTATCAGTTCCTCCACTGGCTGTTAATATCTAAAAAAAATTAAATATTAACCTCTAACCTCAATCTACAAAGCTCTCTCCAGCCCAGCCTTTTTTACATTTCATAGCTAGTCCAAAGATACCAGATCAGGACCTCCTTCTGTGCACAACCCTGATCACTTCCTTCCACTTTCATCTTGGGAACTTCACAAATGTGCTCCATCCTCTGGAATGCCACCCCCTTACAATTAGCAACACCCCAACCCTTCAAAAGTGTCCTGGACAGTCCAGACAATGGAAATAATAAATCAGAAAACAGCTAACCTGTGCTCTAATGTGTCTTTTGTCCATTTCCTGCAGCACCAGATAGAAGCCTTAGCAGGGCTCCAAAAGGTTTCCCCTCCTTTCAATTTTATTCCTCCAGGAATACACAAGTTATTTTTAGGAATTGAACCTGCTGCTGAGGCCTGCTGAGCAGCCCATCAATCCGCTTCAGCTAAGGGTACACTCACCTCCCCCCCGAGATCCTCAACGGTGGTGGTGGAGCAGCAGCAGCAGCAGCGTTTGAATTTGGCCCCAGCCAGGGCTACAAAAAGATGGCCGCCTGCACTGCCAGCTGACACTAGAAGTGTCCTCACTCATGGAAGCCGGTGGCCACCTTCTGTTGCCCCAACTGGGGCCAAATTCATTTTTTTCCCTGTAAAATAAATTAGCTCTGCTTTTTTGCCTAACCAATTTGTCCTTTGGAGCAGAACTATTAAAACACAGCTTAAACTAGCTCTAAAATGTGTCCTCTTTGTCCCCAACAATGATATCCTGTAACTATAATTATAAAACGCCGACCAGTGGCAGTTCAATACAGCAGAAATCTTCCAGCGTGTCGAAAAATAATAAATATGGTGCACAGCACCTAAAAGACGGCGGCACAAAGGCATAAGGATCGAACAGGGTGTGACACAGGCCGGCCAATACCTAGTGCCCCAATTCATGCTGATTATTTAACAACAGGCTTGTGACAATATGTACCAATAGCAGCGTCAAAATACAGATACATGATGGTGCACCAATGCCAGCAAACTGCCAGCACCTCTTAAAGCGGACCTTCACCCTAAATAAGATCATATCTTATATTTTTCCCCACCCTGTACATACAGATTGCTTACATTAAAAATCTTACTACCTGCACCTATTGCGTTTTCTGAACCTTTAAACATCCAAGATGGTGGCACAGGGAGTCTCAGGCTGCCTGCAGACTGGAGCTGTCTTCTGACTATGCTGCTCTGCATTCTGGGATTGCTATCCTTTTCCTGACCCCAGCTGTGCTCTGTTTGTGCAAAGCACAGCTATATCCCTGCCCCCTCTGCACTTTTTACCCCTCTCCTCTCCTCAACATGTGATGCTTCTGAGGCAAGATGGTGGCACCCATATCCAGGAGCCCGGAACAGAGTTGCAGCCCAGTGGGGGAAAGAAAAATAAGTAAGTGAATAAAAACTTAAAATATATTAAATTTAATACTGGGGAATAGTTTTTTATGGGTTTGGGATTTTCATTGATGCAAATGATGCTGAACGTCCAGTTTAAAGTAAACTTTATTTTGACTATCCTGGGCTTTGGTCCTTTCCCCCGGGGCACCCTGATTGGGGTGCCCCCTGCTGTCTGAAACCCCCAGATCGCCGAGCGCAACTCACCTCTTCCCAGTCCTATGGCACATGCACTCGTCCAATCAGCTCGCTTACATCATGTCGTCTAAGGCTTTGTCTAAGGCCAGAGACTCTGAACACGCTGGCGGACGCATCCCCCTGCTACCCTTTAACAGGGATCGTGCCGGCGCCGGCCAATCACAAATGCCTGGTGCAGGCACATGCCCTGCTAGAGGCATAGCAGGGATACGCCGGCGACTCGCGCATGCGCCATTGGACCGGTAAGCAAGATAAGTGAATGTGGCAACCTGGGGGGTTTCACACAGCGGTGCATCCTGATTTTGGATGCCCTGGTGGGAGGGAATCAATCGGCCCAATTGCGCTGGGTTTTGGTCCACTTTAAATAAGGCCCTAAATATTACTCTGATATGAAGCGGCAAATAATTTATCAGGTAAATATATATCCTATAATGTTAATGAGGGTAAAGCCACAATTGAGTATATTCACAGGTCACAAATCATAATACAATACCCACAATGGGTATTAGATAAGGCATCACCAAGTTATGGAATCCAATAAATTTTTGGAGCGATCCTCACATGACGCAGGTGCGGGCCCCCTCTAAAAGTCATGATCAGATTCACGGAAATCTATATCAGACATAAAGGGACCTGGGCGAGTGACCTTGAGCTTGTATGGGGCCTCCACATTTCTAATGGTGGCCTTTGTCACTGCTGTACACAATGTAAAGGTCAATATTTGAAACACTCTGCCATAATGTTGGTCGCTGCGCTTCTCATCTAGTGACAGATGCCTTTACAATATAAAATATATAAGGTTTGAAGCTGAGGACAGATGAATGAGACTGTAACAAAGGGAGTAACCGGAATATCGTCCCAATGTCATGTAGCCCGCACTTGGAAAGGGCAAATGTGTGCTTGTTTAAAATTAAAATGCCATATCAATATTCTAATCACGCTCAGTGTTAAGTCAAGTGTTGCCGCCGTCTCATAAGGTATTCTCTCCCCTGCACAGGGGCCTGACATAAAAGAACAAATGAGCTGTAGAAAGATATTTTTGCTGTATAATATGAATATTTATCGTCTGCGTTCTAAGATCAGCATGTTAATCAGGTTTTATTCACACACAGGCCATACATCAAAGAACCAGATGAACATACAGTCACACTAAGATATGAAAAAAAGGTGATACGTTATTGGGGGATGAAAGGGTCATCCATGATTGTGCCAACTCCATAGAAGACTAGGTGGAGCAGGTAAATATTTATTTATTTGTTTTATTTCATATACTAAATTTGGGGAAGTGCGGGTGGGACTGGGTGGGTTCTTTTAATTAAATGGACCTAAAAGCTACCTTAGGCTACCAAGAGTTCTACTAGTACAGTTTGGGTCAGGGCCGGCGCAAGTACAGGGCAAACATGGGCAATTGTCATCTGCAGGGGCCCACTCAATCTCCCACTTGGCCATGGTGTTATTTTACAGTGGACCCGAACCACTGAATGCTGGGTGTTGTGTGCAGACCGGCTCATGGCTGGGCTTAGCAACAAGGGGTGATCAGCAACATTGGAGAAGTTGGCATGGAATGGAGGGCAATTGATGGAAGCTCACAAGGTGGCAAGAACCAGATGCCAAAGCCACCTCACATAAATAGAAGATTGTGCCTCCAGTCGCACTGCTGCTGCCCTCTTCATCGTCTATTCCCCCAGCCATGCTTTCCATGGAGCATGGCTCCACTCCACCAGGCGGTTTCTACTGATTAAGGTTTGCCATGACACTTCACAGCTCAGCCACAACCAAGAAATTGAGGCAAAGAAAGTGCCATTGCTTAGAATTCATAAGAGATTTTCATTCAACTAGAGATTTTGGGATGCTTTGAAATGGCTTATTGGACACTGTTCTGAAGGGGGATAAAGGGGGGGGAGAGTTATTGTGTGCCTGGACAGGGACTTTAATATATTCACATTGCGTATTTATGTATCTAAAATTAAAGGAGCACTATCATAAAAAAATGGTCCGATGATAAAAATAAATATGCTGGATGGGGGAAGAAGAGTTCACTTGTACACTTAGCATCAAGAAAAATCCGACCAAGCTTTTTTATTTATTTTAATGGAAGGAAAATAAAATCTTGGGTGACAGGTTCTGTCACCCCTGTTACACTTAAACTGTCACCCTTGGGTTTTATTCCTACCAGGAAAAGAAAACCACAAGATTGGCTGGAGTTTGATTCAGTTTGGGTATATACGTTTTAATGGAAGGAAGATAAAATCTTGGGTGACAGGTTCTGTCACCCCTGATACACTTAAACTGTCACCCTTTGGGTTTTATTCCTACCAGGAAAAGAAAAACCACAAGATTGGCTGGAGTTTGATTCAGTTTGGTTGTATAAGTTACCCCTCTTTTTATTAGCTGATGTATTTATATGTATTTTTAATATTATATAATTTCGAGAGCTAATTTAAGTATGTACTGTACACTAGATATGTTTAGCTTTAGAGACAGCAATAGAAACTTTGTACTTTTGCCCTCCCAGACTTTCATTCAATTTATTCAATTCCAAAGGTAACAAAAAAACAGACTCTGTGTTCAGAAGGTGAAGACTCCATTCCTCAAGGCTTCTGTTTTATTTTGTATCTATCTCCAAAAAAGCATCATCATATTAACATAGATGACAATCTGGCGAGGAGGCTCTGATCAAAGATAAATTTCACACTCACTGTTCGCATTTTCTAATTACACCATCTGTGTCTGACTCCTTTGTGGCAGCTCGTTCCAATCTGTCAAATGCTGCGTGCCTATGGGAATGCAGAGGATTCGGGAAAATTGCCTTAGTCTTTGCCACAAGCCGATCCATCACCCCAATCGAAAGTGAGTGGTTGTATTGATCTAATTGGACTCAGAATTAAGAGTCCACATGCAACATAATGAATCATTTGTAGGGAGCAAAACAACAGAGATAAAGAATTTCTTTTAGGACGTTCCCCTGGCTGGTTTCTGAGCAGAAGGCTGTGAACATGCCTTGTGTTGAGCTTCAATCTGAGCAGAACATCAGAGGTGAATCTTTAAAAAGAATAATGCATGAAGATCAAGGGAATATTCTTCCCCTTGCTTTTCTCTGTAGTATTAGCTATGAATGACTATGCACAGCCTGGGTACAGGTGACATGCATGCCAGCGGGGCCTATACATGTAAATGAAGGCAGGAGCTGGAGTCATGAAATCTATCTTACAGTGTCCTTCTGTCTGAAGACCAACAGCTTGCTGAGCACAGAATGTCACTACCACCATCTTCTTACGTGGCCCTGACTGGATGTGTGAAATGTAAGTATGAATGCTAGTTCAGTAAAGTGGACCAAAACCCAGGATTTTGACTATCCTGGATTTTGGTCCTTGCCCCTGGGGCACCCCGATCGGGGGTGCCCTGCTGTGTGAAAGTGCTTGAACAAACTCCACAGCTTGAATTCCCCTGCTATATGCCGCTTCACCAGCAGATGGCTTTGTCCTGCAGAGCAGATGGCTTTGTCCTGCCAGCACCTGCGGGACTTCCTGCTTTGTATAAGCTGATCCACCCATTCAGCTAGTGGATCAGCATTAAATCTGTCCTCTGAACTGTCTATCCGGACTTTGCCTTTGAACTTCTGAATCTGAACCTGAATCTGAACCTATATCTTGTATGTATGCACTCTGACTCCACATGTATATATATGTACAGCAGCCTGTTTGATGTGTGTGTTGTTCACTGGTTGTCACAATTAAACACAATTTGCTGCATATTTATAGTCTCTCTGTCTCACAGTTCTCAAATTTCTGGTCACTCTTTAATAGAGGATTTCTCCATTGAGAAATCCATGACACTCACCTCTTCCTGGTGCTACAACGCATGCGCGACTGCCTGTCCAATCAAGGTGCTTGGATCCGTCTGGACGTCCCCTTCGTCCAGAAGCTTGTCTAATACAAGCGAATCCGAGTGTGCTGGTGACCGCATCCCCCGCTACCCTCTAACAGGGAGTGTGCCCGCGCCAGCCATTCACAAATGCCTGGCGCAGGCACGTGCCCTGCTAGAGGGATAGTGGGGATATGGATTTGCACACAAAAAAAAAAAGATATTAATACATCATGTACACACCTGACTAAAATAAAGAACAACATCCTGAAAGTACATTTTCTGGATAGTGCACCTGTGTTAGTAATCCACCCGCGCTAGTAATCTAGATTGCTGCCAAAGAAGCATTTCTCTGCTTTTTTATTTTCTTTAAAAGTTCATATTTTGTATGCTAATAGCAATCCCTGGGTGCAAATCAGCTCCTGAGTTAGTGACGCGCTCGCGCTTGCTTTGTAAGCGCTGGCCCATTGGCCCTTCCCCCTTCCAACTGGACATGTGCAATCAGCACTTTCAGAGTCAGCAGGAGCACGCCGCATGCTCTGGTGCTGATTGGAACTCCTGGCTTGTTGGTCAAAGCGGCTTCCGCTTTGCCAGACACTGTGTGCCCAGAGGCTGCCATTAGCATACAAAATGTATAAAAGGGAAAATAACAAAGATGTCTGTTTGGATAGTGTGGGCCTGCTATCCAGATACAGAAAATCTACATTAAGGGTGTTCTTCTGGTTTAAATAAAAATAAGATATTTATACTGGAAAGACAGTTATAAGTGCTAATTGTAGTACACATTTTTTCAAACACCATAGTGAGAAATGTTATAAATTATGTAATAATTAGCCACATTATAGCTGGAAATGTGTTGGGAAAACCACTTGACCACAAACACGTTGTACATTTCAATTATGCAAATCATTTTGCTTGTTCACTGAAAACCTTAAAATAAACAACCAACACTATTTAAACATATCATTAATGCATTGTTACCTTGGATCCTTCAATGAGAGTCAAACCCCATTGCCATGTTTCAGATGTCAGGAATAGAGTTTAAATTCCGATTAAAGTCAAATTCGTCTTTAATTCTGTTAGTAGTACATTTAAGTAAAATCTAGTGGAATCAGTGACATCAGTTTTTTTCCGTAATGCACTGGACAACCAATCAGCAGCTGGCTAGTCTGTAAAGCCATCTTGTGTTATTGAAAAGACATATGTCGATGAATTTCAAATTGAATACCGTTACCATTGTATGTCTATTGGAGGTTAGCTACTGAATCAGCTCCAGCACGAGCAAGTTGTAATTGGGTTTAACAGTTTGCAGAAGGGCAGTCATGCCTGGAATTTCCTACACATGGTGTTGGCCACAACCACAGCACTTAAAGGATGTAGTAGAGTGGATGATCCATCATCAGTCAACTCCAACTACCACCTGCTCGTAATCCTCCTACTAGGCACAGAGCAGTCATTTTGCTTTAAGCCCTGGGCAGATTCTCGCTACATTTTTTACTAGAAGAAGATCAAGACATCGATGCCCAACCCTTACTTTCCTCTGACAAAGAAGATGAGGAGCGTGCTTTCAGTCCCTCACATTATATTCGAACAGGGGAATGCAGAAGTAGGTGCAATCTCCAGGGGAATTTGTCATTGCCTCTGGCTGCCCTCATTTTTCAACAGAGGTATGAAGGAACAGCTGTGGCCCACAGCTGGTTCTTTCCATATGACCTCAGCCTGGAAATGTTTTTACTACCTTGCCTTCTGACAAAACCATCTTCAACATATGTGCTCAGCACGTGAAATAAGGTAAGATGTAAACAACCACGTTCATAAGCAACTGTATAAAATATCACCACCCATTGTCTTGAGAGCCCACTTGGACCAGAGGACTAAGCAGCTATATACTGTAGCTCTGCTGTCTCACTTCTACTGCTGTAGCTGCCCCTTCCTTCCCAGTTTTGCCATACAAGTAGCTTCCACTGCCTCCAATCAGAGGGAGGCAACTATGTCTAGGAGGCATTGGATGCCACAGGATATTTATATCAGCAGAACCAAAAGGGGGTTCTCATTTTTTTTGTTACCACTAAGTGCAAAGTCAGTTTCTGTTTTTACCTTGGAATCCTTCTTACTTCCACTTACTGTATTACCACTAAGAAACTAATTTTTCACCACTGTGTCAATGTTGTAATAAGGGTGATTTACCAAGAACAATGCAAACCTGTATGTTTTAAAAGTGACTTACTCAAACTTCTTCATTGCAAGGTTAAGTATGCAACATGAGGTCATATGGTGAAGACTGAAGAGTTTGTAGACTGTTAGGGTAGAAATGACTTGTTGTATTAGAGAGAATGGTACACGTTTTGTTGAGGGTAACTAAAAAGTACAAAACCCCATTGTTAAAGTGAACCAAAACTCAGATTTTTCAATCACCTGGGGTTTGGTCCACTTAACAGGGGCATCAATATTTGAAATGCCCCAATATGTGTATACCCATGGAGCACCATTCAATCCCACCCTTCCGGCATTGCTACTTGCGTGTAGAGTGGACAGCCAATCAGTACGCTGAAAAGAGTTTAGATCTTTACTTAACAACTTTTGGTAAACAAGTAAATGTATAAAAAATCCAGTTCATAGAGCTCTATTCCGGTTTACTGAATCCCTTCTATGTGAGAGATTTGTTTAACATCCTGTATAAGCCCAACTCCAGCCCCCCAAAAAAGTACTTTAGTTATCGATAGAGTTGGATATGGTTGGAACCACTTCAAAAATCTGTTGAGAGTGTTTTCATCTGTATGGACATCCTCACACGTGTTGGATATGCATTCAATCTTTTGTGACATTTTACAAGAACATTGTAAAGGTTTTGCTGGATGCAAAGTGGTCGTATAAACACCAATGTTACCTTGCTATAAATACCTAACTATATTCATTTGGATTGAATATTTGTGATAATGGCTCCAAACTGATGGCTCTCTCAACAAAATCAGATATTGACCCCACTCTCACCACTACCACCAGGACCAGCACCAATGACTAGAGATGAGTGAACCGGAATTTAATTTTAGGAAAATATTGATTCAGCATGAATCTGAATTTCTTGTGATTCGTGCGGACCGAATTTTCCCCTGAAATCCTTAAATAAAAAAAGTAAAAACTTACCTGCTACCATGCTGTTCTGCACCACTCTGCAGAAATCCAGCTTATACTTGGCTCAGCCACATTGCTCCCTGCTGCAGGGAGGGTCTTTTTATACCAGCAGAGTGAGATGATGTCAGCTCACTCTGCCTGTATACAAAGCCCTTCCCTGTAGCGGTAGTGAGTGGCAGAAGCTGTTAGCGGGGTGGAGAATCTACATCCTCTGCCCCGGAGAGAGCAGAGAATAATGGATGGTGTGAGACGGCACTGATGATTAAAGGGGGGAAAATATTTATTGTAAATGTTTTTTACTTTTTCTACTGTGTGTTTGTGTGTTTTTTCTTTCACTTAACCCTTTATGAACTCATAAGGGGTCCTTGAGACCCCTATACCAATTCAAAGGGCAGGAGGGGCTGGCAAGTCACCTGTCGGTAACCAGGTAAATTACCAAAACCCGCTGCCACATCACCTGCATCTCCAAACCCAGGGGTGTGCAGAATAGCCCGCAGCCCATGTGAGCTATGTGGGTTGGTAGCTTTCATTGCCGGGGCTCGACCTCCGTGCTCTGGTCTACCAACCCTCATAGCTAGAGCCATGGCTGGTATTGTTGGACAGGTGGGTCCCACTACGTTTATTAACCCTTAAACATTTTTAAAAAATAGTGTGTGGGTCCCTCCTACTGGAGAGGGGGAGCCAATGTAATTTTTTTAACTTTATAAGGGTTTAACCATGAAAAATTAAAAAATAAAGTGTGAGGTTCCCTCTCTTCTGGAGAGAGTAAGAGTTTAATCCGTAAAGGCTACAGCAGCCAAAGGCAATTGTTAGACTATTGTGTCAGGCTACGTTTGGCACTATCCTAAACTGTTTTCCATTTTTAAATTGAAGAAGAAATGGCAGGGATATCAAGGTTTACAGTTTCACATCATGATTAATTTTCTGAAGCAAGTGGGCATGGCTCTTGGAGCTGTGATGGTGCATAATAAGCAACATAATAGGCGGGATCTGTAAGACTCCAATATTATGCTTCAAACACCCTGCTGTGCTCCTCCCTCTCTCCCTGTTTCTTGTGTTCTTATACATTGGTTAGAATCAGTTTATACACAACAGCAGTAATTTATAACCCACAGTGTCCACAGTCTGGTGATCAATATTGAAGGGAGCTGTGATTGTGCCACCTAATCACAACCACAGACACTGGTTATTCAAATGCTAATTAGGTGTGGCAGTGATTGTAACGCTAATTAGACATGGATATTCTTATTCTAAGGAGGGGTGGCAGCCGCTCAGACCGTTTTATAACTAACCTTGGAGGTGCACGTCAGCAGGGGAATTAGGATACAAAAGTCTTAAAGGAGCCACAGCACTCAACACTGTTAGCTTGCAGACCAACCAAAAATAAGTCTCTAAACTTGGTTAAAAACAGAGGTCTCGGTCCATACACATCTGCAGAAGTATGCTTAAGCTGCACCACCAGTGCCAAGGTGCCTCTGTGAGGTGCAGTCCTAACTCTAATCCCTGAGAGCCCCATTTGGGACATACAATGCAATAGATAAATTGGGAGCAGGCTTACCTGAGGTTGCCCTAAACCTCAAGTCCAAGCCAAGGGGTGAATTTAGGGCGGTCAAGGGTGAAAAGCACAAGTAAAGGGAGAGGGAGGAAAAGTTGTGATGGCTGTGATGGCTCAGGCTGCATAATACTAGTATGCTTATTCTTGCTGAGCTGATAAACGTGGTGAAGTTATAGACTACCAGGCGAGACATATGATTGGTGCTCTATGGCAAAGGAATTCAGAGGGTGTGTCACCACTCTTTGCCTAGTTTCTACTTCCAGGAGCAGCTGCATTCTGACAGGAAAATAGAGGACAGCCATGATGATGTGAGTTGCTGAATGATAGCTTATGCACTTTGCCTACAGAGTCCATTTAAAACTTAATAAAAGTCCCCTATGTCCAACAAAAGCACCAGCTATGTGGGCTGGTAGACCAGGGCACAGAGGTTGAGCAACCGTCCCCCCCCCCCCCCCCACTGGCTCTTCCTAACCCCCCTAGGATTTGAAAATGCAGGTAATGGGGTGGAGGTTTTGGCAAGTGAACCGGTAGTCAGCACTCCTGCTCTTTGAATTGGTATAGGAGTCTCAAGGACCCTTTACCAGTTCACAAAGGGTTAAGTGAAAGAAAATACAAACATAGTGGAAATAGTCCTTTATTAAAAATGTTTACATTAATACTTACCCCCCTTTCATTGCTGTCCCATGCATCTGCCTCCCCCAATGCTTTCCGACGTCTTCAGCATGGTGGAGGACGCTACTGGCTTCTGTCGCTCACTCCCGCCGCAGCTCCCACAGCTCACACAAATCCCGGCCTAACCTGATGTCAGTTCACTCTGCCTGTAAGAAAAAACCCTCCCTGCGGCTGGAAGTGAGATACTGGGAGCCCAGTGCAGATCAGAGGATCTGTGTTCTTGCCAGGTCAGAGAATCTGTATTCCTGCCCTGCCAGAGGATGAGGTTATCGCCCGGTGCAGGAGGTAAGCTTATTTTTTATTGTTTATATAAGCAAGCTCATAAAATTTGATTTGGATGAACTCAGATTTTTTGGGGATATTTGGCGAATCACTTGAATGACCAATGACCTCCGTAGCCCTGGCATTTTATCTTGCCATGTGAGTACAGGTCAGGTGTAGATCTTTGGAATCAGACCTGTAATGGTCTGTACTGTAACATCTCCATTATTACTGGTTCCGTATAAAATAATAGTAACTAGTTATCGTGACTCATTTTGATAAATGAGTTCCGTTCTCTCTAAAAGTTAGTTCTCAGCCAGGCTCAGAGGGCCTTTAAGGATTCATGTTCCTTCGTGTTTCAGAAATCCAATGCTGTCAGACACAGCATCTGTCACATGGACAGGAATAACAGTGTCATTTCTGCCTCCTCCAATGAACGGTGTGCCAGTATTTAATGCTCTCGAACATGATATCAGAGATGTATGTGTAATACTATATTTAGCGACCATTTTTTACTGCTTTGGTCTAAATAAACAGTTTCCAGCATTCAGTGTGCCATAATGATCTGGCAGGTAGCTGTATCCCATGTTTTACTGTTTCTAAAACAAATATACCGTCTATGTACATGGGGTCATGTGATGTGACTGAGACTTTAGAGACATACCTGATTTGTAAGGAAATATCCCACATTTTAAATGCGGTAGCTGTAAAAACAACTAAAAATGGCATTCGCTCTGCAGGTCCTCTGGGCCGGGGCTCCTGTCTGCAGCCTTCTAGCCAGAATCTGTAGTAAGGGTTCCTCCTCCTCCTTCTGAGGCATCGCGCCAAGCTAATGCAAGGCCAGAAAGGCAGGGAAGCTTTTGTACTACAGAGGGACCTATGTGGAATTCCCCCATATACCTAATGACATCATTGGAGGGGAGGGCAATTTCCCTGATGCTGGATACTGGGGTCTATGCAGTCGGAGGACTACTGAATCTCTGGCAGACTGGGAACCTGAAGCAACAGCACTCATCATTTGAGGCATTGCATGCTGCAGCTTCTAGATCCTTTTTGCTGGTCCAGGCTGAGTCTTAGGAAGACAGAGGACTGGAAGCTGCAGCACACACACTGCAGCAGCTGCTAATTGCTCCAACAGGAGGCACTGACTGTTTCAGCTTCTCGCCCCTCCCCTCCTTAAGACCAAGTCTGGACCAGGTGTGTACAACCAACTGTAGGGATGGCATGAGAGGGGGGTAGATAAGTGTTAAAGCATAACACAATGCCATATCCCCCTTCAGTTGGATATACCAACCTAATTCAGGCCATGCATCAAGCCAATCAAAACACTTATTGATCAGCCATAAGACATATTGGACAGAAGGCACTGGGCTGGGGATGAGGCAGTAAAGTCCCAGGCTAATTTTTTACCTCAGTCCATGAATGAGTCTAGACAAACAGTGTAAAAACATACAATGATAGGTAAGTGTACGCAACCCTGCAGTATTCAAGCCTACCTAATTATACATTGGATTCAGTCTTCAAGAAAATACATGATCCAAATTCAAATATCTGATTGGACCAGTAGTTGTCAGCTTTCTGTAAACAATGTCAAAAGACAATATCCTTAGCTGACGTGATTTATGTGATCAATGGTGATTTTTTTTAAACATGTATACAGGTCATGTTTTAGACCTTAATAAGCCTGTTCGAGTGAGGGTTTTTTCAAAATAATCAAAGGCCAGGTGATTCAAATGTCAAAGTTCTATAAATACCCAGACTCATCTAACCTTATTCAAAAATACAGCAGCAATGCACTCTTCTAAGCAGGCCCATAACAAAATAAAAATGATCGAGACCAGCAAAGCAGGAGAAGGCTTTAAGAATAAGCTATTTCCTCATTTCAAAATGTAATTAAGCAATGGCAGTTAAAAAGAACAGTGGAGGTCAAGAAAAGTTCTGGAAAACCAAGAAAAATTTCAAAAAATCTACTTGTAGGATTTCTAAAAAGGAAAATCAGAACCCCTTACTTGGCCCCAAAAGACCTTCAAGCAGATCTAGCAGACTGTGATATCTGGTTCTACTTTTTTGAGACATCTGCACAAATATGACCCTTAGTCATCAGAAGACAACCTCCTCTTTGTCCTCAACACAAAATTTAACATGAAATGTTTGCAAAAAAACTGATGCACTGATGAAGTCTGATGTATTCTGGAAACAAATCCTGTGAACCAATGAGGTAGAAATTTGGAGCAATGGTATGTATCACGAAAATAATTGTTGACAAATTTCATGAAAGGAACACCTCTCCAACTATTAAGCAAGGGGTGGTCAATCATGCTTTGGTGTTGTGTTGCAGCTAATGACACAGGGAACATTTATGTGGTACAGGGAATAATAGATTAAATAAAATTCCAGAAAATTCTGTTAGCAAATTTAACCCCAACTGTAAAAAAGCTGGAGCTGAAAGGGTAAGGCTTCTACAATGGATAATGATAATAAACACATCTCAAAATCCACAATATTTTAACTCAAAAGGTACAAGCTGAAGGTTTTACCATGGTCCTTACAGTCCCTTGACCTAAACAATCATTGAAAAAACTGTGGATAGACCTCAAAAGAGCAATGCATGCAAGACAAGCCAAAAATCTCAGAAATAAAAGCAATGGATAAAAATCCCTTAAACAACAAATGAAAGACTTTTGGCTGGCTAAAAAAAGCATTTACAAGATGTGTCATCCTAGGTACTAAGCATGGAAGCATTTTTTTTTAATTTTGAAATGTAAAATATGAAAATAAAAAATATTTTTTGCTCAAAATACAAAAGGCAATAAGTCTTCAGTCTTCAACTTGTGTAACTGTTCACTGTAACATTAATTTTGCCCAGACGTTTGTATGAAACTGTATATATCTATGAATACACACTAAACAGATCGATAGACTGTTGTTACTGTATATCAAACATTGATACTTCTTACTTAATTTAAATATATATCACACTAAAACTTCTCTAGGGATTTTTTTCTGAACCCTGTCTCCTTAATGAGCCATTTGTAAAGCTGTCCCTTTTGCTACATGAAAGAACGGGAGGTCCTCCAGCATCATTTGTGATGTCCCTGTCACTGGTAACACTGACACCGCAGTGCTGTGATCTAATGGCAGCCATGTGATAAATGGGGACATGAACAGAATGTCTCTGTACATATTAAAGTGAGAAAAATGGGAGATAAAAGAGCTGAGCGATCACTTCTTTTTATCATGAAGCCCTTTGATTAATGCACTCTGTTACTCACCTTCCCATCACACTTTCTTCTAGAATGCGTGTTTTGCTTGGACACCAAGACCTAAAAATAAAGCAATTATGGGACGACCATATAATTCAGCGCATGTAATCATGAACTCTTCTAATGATGTTTGTCTTAAGTATAAATATTTCACAATGGGGGATTTTTTTTGACTGTACAGCACAGCAATATAACACTTTTGTAAGATATAATGCTGTTGAATTATATTTGGGATGCAATTAGTAGGGTATGGGGAGGCTAATTTAAGGCTAGCGCCATGTATTTCCATGTGAGCATCTATGTAGCGGCGCTTAGAGTGACTGCTAGTAGACACTGCAAGCGGGTGTCGGGTGCTGTGACCTAGCTTAGCGACACTGTACTATCCTGTCCAGCAGTGATAAATGTGATGTGTGCAGGGTACTGTAGAAGCGCTTCTCCCTGATTCACTGCAGAGCCAACTGAGAACGCTAGGTGGTGTCCCGAGGTCAAAGCACCCAAGACTGCGCTACATCTAACAATAGGAAGGTGCTGCAGCGAACGATAAGTAGCACCAGTTAAGTGCATTCAGCACTCGGCGCTGAAGACCATATTTAAGAAAAAAATACACTGGGCGCTCTATTGTCGAGCGCCAGAACCTATGTGATAGAAGTCTGTTTCTAAACACATACACACCAGCACCAGAGTAAAAACACATGGAATTACATTTTTTTTACACTGTGACAATGACACTGCAATGGCCTGCACATTCAATTCTGCATAAAAAATTCATTTAGCAAAACGCTATTTATACACAACCAAATAAAACACCATTGAAATGTATGGGGGATCACTGCTGAACATAGAGCGCCGGGTGCTTTACACTGAGCCACCGCTAGTGATACATGTGGCGCTACATAGCGCTTTTAGAGGCGCTCACCAGACTGACTTTCTTAAATGTGGTTTTCACATACAGCGCCAAGCATTCACCCAACGCTATTTGGCACTCCCTGGTGTTAGCTTTCTTAAATAGCCCCCTTTGAGTTTATGTGTAAGCTGTTACTGTGGGATGTGCCCCACTGAACCCGAATACCATTCAAATAATGGGAGAATTCTGGGTATGTGTTCGGGTTTCTAAAAGGCAACCAAAGCCGCAAAATGTGTTCCAAGGGCATGAAGAGACCACTAAACTTCAGAGAAGCACAGTGCTGATTTAAAAGTCATAGATCCCTTTTATATTGCATTTTTATAGTGAACAAGGATTGATTTATACAAATTTTTGTTTACATGTCTTCAAATAAATTGGTTTCTCCAGCCTAAGTCTAAAATCAAATCATGCTGAATAAAGCCCTTTTATTTGAACATGACCATAATTTTCCCAGAGCAGAAGAAAGACTGTACCCACTTCACACACAGTGAATATTTGTGTCTCATACGATTTGATGCAGGGGGGGGGGGCACCCCTGCATCACACTGTATAAGACACAAATATTCACGGTGTGTGAAGTGGGTGGTAGTTGATTCATCTGGCTTTCTGTTTCTCTAAGTTCATGGCAAGATACAAATACATAAAAAATGAATCCTGTGATTGTGCTGGCTGTATGCTAAGCAGTAGACTGAAAAATCAAACCAAAGTAAGGGAGACATGACCCCCCCCCCTACTTTCAGAGTCTGAAATGTAACATTATGCCCATATGTTACACATATATATAGAAATCTGGTAATATTTTTTGACACCCATCAGGTCAGGCCATCGTGTCAGTGATGGTGTCCTGAAAAATTGTAACCGGTGGGAATAAAGAGGGGCTGGTGCACTATGCTACTAGCAGACTTTGCATTTTGATTTCTCATTATTAATTTAGATCCTACCTTTCCCACTGCACAAACTTTCTCTTGTCTTGTCTCTTTAGAAGCAGCACCCAATATACCAAGAAACCAGGATGAGCAGTTAGTTGGGCTCAGTGGCCAGTCATGGTCTAAGGGTCTGTGGAGTCTCCTGGGCAGGAACGAGTGTCTACTGATACATATGTGGTACGGTTGTAATCTGGAGGAATGGGGCTTTTACATCAATATGATTTTTTTTGAAAAACTGTTTATTTAAAAAAAATACTACATTTAAAAATTTGTATTTATTTTCCAAATATTTGACCCAAAGACATGTCATGTTAAACTCTGCTGAAAAAAATATAATTTTGCTGGAAATTCCTGCAAAAAATCACAGTTAAGGCGGAACAAAAAAAACAGGGGCTGGCCTGGAATCCAAAAGATTCCAGGGCAGGGCCATTGGTCTCCCCCTGCAGCATTCCAGCTATGTGAACCCCCCTGGGCACCAGTAATAACTCACCTTTGCCACGTCCAAAGACGCATGTGTAGATTCTCAGCCAATCAGAGCCATCTGCCTTTGGGCAAACGGCTTTGATTATTTACAATGGGGAATGCACACTGCCGCATCCCCTGCACCCCTGATGGCGTGCACATGCTCCTGTCTGGGGGGGCCGCGCACGCAATGGGGGATGTGGCAGCACTTGCTCCCCATTGAAGGCGATCAGCTGTTATTGGACGAATTTCAGGATGCCCTGGAGGCACAGAACTTGACCTGGGATAGTAAAATTCTGTGGCTTTGTTCCACTTTATACATATATAGTGCAAAATGCTAACAAATGGCCTGGCAACAGAGGGTGAAAAAAATCTCTAGGTAGACTGCCAGTTAATAGATTTAAAGCAGACCTCTATCTATAAAATCCTAGATCATGTACCGCCCTATACAATTACCTGAGTCTGTGGTTCTTCTGTTTCCACCACAGTTCTGGGTATCAAACATATGGCCTACCTTGAGTGGGGAATCACTCAATAAGGACTCTAATTTCCCTAGGCTCATAAAGATCACATGACCAGCAGCATGGATACATCACTGCTAGAGCAGTCAAGAAAAAACGCTGGCCCAGGTAAGTATTCTAGGAGGGGGATACCTTTTTAGCAAACGGGGAATTTTTATTTCGAAATTAGCCTTAAAGTAGACCATAACTAATGAGTTAGCCCTCTTTAAAGTGGCCCAAAACCCAGGATTTTGACTATCCTCAGCTTTGGTCCTTGCCCCCGGGGCACCCTCAATTGGGTGCTGTGTGAAACCCCCCCAGGTCCCCGAACAAACTCACCTTTTCCAATCTGCTCATTCGAGACCCTTCGTCCAGGAGCTCGTCTAATACATGCCGATCTGGGCGCACTGATGACTGCATCCCCCGCTACCCTCTAACAGGGAGTGTGCCCGCGCGGGCCATTCACAAATGCCTGGCGCGGGCACGCACCCTGCTGGAGGGATAGCAGGGATGTGGGCACTGCTCGCGCATGCACCATTAAAGAAGGAAAGAAGGTGAGTTCATGGGTGACCTGGGGGGGGTTTCCCCATTCTGGATGCCCGGGGGGGAGGGAATCAATCAGCCCAGGAATCTTATAGATCCCTGGGCCGATCTCTGCGGGTTTTGGTGCACTTTAAGTGATTGCCCCACGGCATCCCAGTTTGCAGTGTGAAACCCCCTGTTTCCCTCTAAACTCATTTTGATTCCATTGATGCGGATAAGCACCCCACAGCATCATCTCTCTCTCTGGCCTGCACTGGGGGACTGAGGCTTGAGTTGAGTATATGGTGATAACAAGGGATTCCAAACTGTGGGGCATCGCAAATCAAGTTTTTCCCGAAGGAAAGTGTTTATCCTGAAATAGATTCTTTTAAACACTAGTTCAAGTTTTGGTCCGCTTTAACCAGTTAACTAACATAATCGCTTCTACATATTACCACATCTGCATGTGTTTCAGTCTCATGTATCTTGGAATACAAAGTAATCATTATTAATCTCACACATTCACTTTATTTCATTTTTCTTGCCACTCTACACAACAGAGAATGTGTTTGTTTTGTGAATCTCTCTGAAATGACTGGATCAGTACACATGAATGGAGCAACATCTGTTTGCCGATATTCAGAAAATCTCTCTCCTCCTAATGACAGGCTGTGTTCTGATGTCAAGACGAGTAGAAATGGCACTAGTTCATTATTAATAGGTGCCACAGGGAGCAGATGTACAGAATTTTATTATAATGGATTTATGAATAGTAAGAAAAGTGTAAAAACACTGATAATGTAACTTGGAAGTGAAACTTTTCCAATTATCTCAGCAGATTTTATTTATAACACTATACATTCTTATTTAGCCTGTTCCTTGAGCTGTCGTTTCAGTGGAGAGGTACAGTAGGCTACGTTCACACATAGCTGTTTGTTTTGCGCCAACGCAAAAAAAAATCCTGCTCATTATTTTCTCCAGAAAACAAGAAAAAGCTTTGAACCAGTGTCCCAAAAATGTGCTTCCCAATCCCGGGGTGCAGCGTCTACCAATATGCTGATAAGTTTTAGTGAAGAAATTACAGGTAAATATAACATTCATGCACTGATAAGCGGATGTGTTTTTTTTCTACAACAGATCCCTAGAAATACTGAGGAAGCAAGTAGCGAAACGTGTCTACTTCTAAAGAGATAATTCACCTTTTATCAGGGAACTAAACGCAATAACTTAATAATAAGAGTGTCAGATTACATTTTTTTTCAACAATATTTTTATTGAGGATATGCAAATGTTACATCCATAAGCAAATTACAGAAGATTTTGGAAAATGAGTAGAAAGACATATCCTATTAACAGCATACCTATACAGAACAAAGCACAATAAAGTTCTTATAGAAAGCATTCAACGCTATTAGTAATCAACAGCAACATAGAAGGTTTAAGGCAGAGCAAAATAGGAGGAATAACAGAGTATAGAGAGAAAAAGAAACAGGGAGGAGGAGAAAAAAAAAAAAAAAGGGGTGAGTGTCCATACTATAACCAATTTAAAAGGGACATGACCAGATTACATTTTTATTTGTATAATTAATGAACGTTTAACACAAACTATAACACTTTATACTAAACTTTGACACTGTCTGATTTTGTATATGAAATATATATATATATATATATATATATATATATATTTATTTGTTCATAAGAACATAAAGTCCCTGTCCAGGCACATGCAAACTTTCACCCACCTTATCTCCAATGCCAATTGTCTAAAATTAGGCATTTCAAAGCATCCCAAATCTCTAAGCAATGCTGCTAACTTGGCTTTCATTTCTGTGGCTGAGCTGGTAAGGGCGATTCTTGAGCAAGCTCTTCTGTGGTCAGACCACTGTGGTTTGAAGTGCTGGCTTGCACTGGGTGAACCCAGGGACAGAGTAGCTGTTGTTTTGCGTGGTCCTGGAAGAATAAATTGGAAGGAGGGGCAAACTCCTTCCTACATTTCTTTGCTTATCAACAAATACCAACAAAGACGCAATCTCCGCTCTGCCCAGGACCTCCTAATGTCCTCAACCGCAATCCCCTCCTCCTACTCCCGCATCCAGGACTTCACATGTGCCACCTCATTACACTACAAATTTGCCATTCCCTGAGCCTCTAAGCGTTTAAGGGTGCCCTCAAAACCCACCTATTCAGACAAGCATATCACTTCAGATCACTTGCCATCACACAAAGTATATACTACTTATCACCTACCTTTTGTCTCCACCCTTATCCTTCAGATTGTAAGCCCGCAAGGGCAGAGCCATCTCTCCTAGTGTATTTCAGTATGAATCTGCGGTCATGCTTTTTTGTCATGTATTGTAAGTTAGTTTGTTTTACCCTGTTTGTAATCTTACATTGTACAGCGCCATGGAAGATGATGGCGCTTTCTAAATAAACTTTAAAAATAATCCAGGGTGCCCCAAATTCTGCAAACAGGGACAATTGCCCCAGATTAATTGCCATATTTTTTTTCAAAACTCCATCTATTTTAAAGCAGTTTCTTTTATTTATAGATGCTCTTACCGATGGTCTGTTTGGCGGCACTGAAAATATGCTGGACCAGTTTCCTTTGGGGATTAAAAGGAGATTCCCTGGGAAATCTTCTGCATGTCCCTCCTCTCCAGTGACATCATTAGTCACATGGGTTGGTTCCACAGAGGCTCCTCCTCTGTGGTATAAAAGGTCCCTTCTGAGGTGGGAGCAGTACTAGTTTGGCAGGCTGCCAAGGAAAGAGGATGGGGGACTGAGTCTAAGGGGGTCACATGTGTTCAGAAAGTATTCTTTTGGCTGATGGATCTCTCGTGTATGAAGGTAATATTTTTTGTCTGTGGGGGTTTCCCGTATGTTGAGGAGGAGCATTTATTTGGCTGAGGGGTCTTATATGTATTGAGCAGGTTGTTATTCTTTTCAGCTAACAGGCTGATTCATTACTAGCGCCAGGTACCGGCAGATGAGCGCCTGTAGCGAGGCTTTGAGAGCGACCGCTAGTAGTCGCTGTGCTGGTCATGGTTCGCTATTTCAGAGCATCTCAGTTGCTGGCCGGCATTGATGAATATATTGTGTGAGTTGCTCTAACACCAGCACAGCGCTGTATGGGAGCGAACGGTAGCGCCAGCTCAGTGCAACCGACTCACACCATATTCATAAAAAAAAACAGGCTCACACAGCACCAGCACTCAAAATCGGGTAGTTGTAGCCCAGAGCGCCAGACGTTGTGTGATTAAAGTCTGTTTTGAACATGTATCTACTAGTAACAAAGAGAAAACATATGGAATTACATTGTTATTACATTGTGACATGTAAGGACAATTCTGCATAAAAATATTATAAATCAAAAAAGTTTTCAAAAATTATTTTAAATAGGCCAGGAGAGGTCACATGATTTTCTAATTCAAAAAAATAAATAAAATAAAACCCTGTTTAAAGAGAAAAAAAGGATCGTCCATTGAAATCTATGGGAGAGCGACAGGTATCGACAGGTAATACCAGGCGGAAGCCAGAGCACCGGAGGTATTCCCTGAGCCGTCTGTGAAGATGAATCGGTCGCTACGTGTCGCTGTTAGAGTCGCTCCCTAGATTCGCTTTGATAAATGTGGTATTGGGTACAGCGCCCGGCAGTCACCATTCGCTACCTGTCGTTACCTGTCGCTGCCAGTCGTTACCTGGCACTATGGCTTGATGAATATAGCCCTAACTGATCCAAGGCCCAAGGGGATTTCATGTGCTGAGGGGGTCTGATATGGGTGGTTGGCTTTTCATCTCAGTTGGTGCGCCATACTGTTGTTGTTATTACTTTGATGGGCTGGTGCCGTATTATGCTATACATTTTTACCTATTGCTATAGATAAGCAAACTTTTTAAAAGCTCTATTTGGGCAATTTGACAAATTTCCCCAAGAAATTCAGGGTTCATTCAAATCAAACTTTTCATGAACTCGCTTATAAAACAATAAAAAAATAAGCTTACCTTAGTCCCCACTACAGTTCCGGGTGACATCCTCATCCTCCAGTTGGCCACGGTGTCTTTTGTAATTTTTAAGGGTTAAATCTTTAAAAATTAAAAAAATGTGCCCCCTTTATAATTTTGAAGGGTTTAAAAATATAAGCCCCTCCCTTTAGCAGGGAGCAAGATGCCAGGAGCCCAGCCGGGGCTGGGGATTCTATGGAGAGTGGCGTGGGGCAGCGACTGGTGGACAGCGAGACAGCAGGTGAATTTTTACTTTTTTTATTTAATATTTAAGGGGAATATTTGGTCAGGACTAATCACAGAAAAAATGGATTTGTGCCAAATCAATTTACCTGAAATTTGGAGTGAGCTCCAGTTTTTAAGTTTGGTTCTTCTAAGGCCCTTATTTATGAAGGAATAGCGACAGGTAGCGACTGGGGAGCGGCTGGTAATGACGGGCACCGCCACAAGAACGCCGGCTCCCCACCACAATCACACATTTATCAAGCCAATCCTGCTAAGCGACTGAGATAGCGCCATATAGCCACCCATTCATCATTGTTCCAGCCTCAGCCCACAGCGCCAGCGTCCGACCTTGAACAGCGACAGGTATGACCTCTCGCTACCTGGCGCTCTCCAATGTATTTCAATGGTATAATCTTTAAATATTAATATTTGTTATTATTTTTTTTTTTTTTTAATGTGAAAAATTCTGTGACCACTTCTGCCATTTTAAGTGAAAAAAAAATAAAAAAAATAAATTGTACAGAATTGATATTACAGGTCTGATATTAATGTATTCATATTACAAAATTATTTAAAAAACTTGTTTTTTTTTGGTTTCCAAAAATATGGTTGTTTGGGGGTTAAAAAACTACTTTTAACCCATCGTCGCCAGTGCTCTGGGGTTTAAACATGCATTTTACAGCGTGAGAATTTTTTGAGCGTGATTTTTTAATGAATATGGTGGGAGCCGGTCGCTAGGGCCAGTCGCTATCATGCGCTCCCATACAGCGCGGAACCTGTCAAATAGCGACTCCTTACCCAATATTCGACATTACAGCAAATCGACTGAGTTGCTATCAACTACCGAACAACGGCCAAGCACAGCGACTACTAGCGGGCGCTCTGAAAATGCCGCTACAGTCACTCAACTGTCGCTACCTGCCGCTATTAATGAATCGGCCTCTAAGTTTGATTCGCTCATATCTCACTTATAGCTCATGGGGTAAAAATGATTTACAGATCTACAGATTCTATAACGTGTGTTTGAATGGAATTTTAAATCATATTACAGATCCCCAAGCTCAACGTGTCATTTCTAGATGAAGGTTTTCACAAGAATAAGAAGCATTAGCGTGTGTCCTGTATAACAAAAACAATAGAAATGAAGGGAAACCAGTTAATCATCAGGTTGTGCTTGTCTGACCTCACAATTAAACTCAGATGGGAGGATTCTGAGCATCCTGCAGCTGGCCTGAATCATATCGCACATTTACATTTGGCAACATCACCTCCAGCACGGTGAATGGGACACGTGTGGCTATATAATTATATTGTCCATAGATTTCTGCACCTGCACTGCATGCTTTTATTACATTTTCTTGGCCTGCTTCTAGAGACAATGTTTTATGCCTAATAACCCAATTTCACCAAACATAAAGCTGTGACAATCAAGTCTGACATAATGTACTGAGAAATAGATCTATGGTGCTTTAATGATTATAAATTCCAAATCTGTTAGAAAAATAGTCCAGGGGTCTCGGGGCCAAATATTCAAGCTATGATTCATGGCTGTAAGTAAAGCCACCAATAAGAAGTCTGCTACTTACATACATCAGTGCTGTAGTACGCACCTTAGCAATCCTCTGAAACAGGAAAGCCCAGTTCTCTCTATACATCTCATTATATCGTTAGGATTATTATTGTCAGGCATTCCGCTTCTGATATAATCTTCCTCCTAGGAGAAACACAGGCATTTATAACACAGTATTTGTGGTGTTCTTTATGCACACCTTCTGTGCTTCTGTGAAAAGTAATTGATCGAGCAAGTTATTTAGCAAAGCATAAATTCTAGCCAGGAGAAGGTGCCTGTCATGTTCCTAGGGAACATATACCTTAAAGTGGACCAAAACCCAGGGTAGTCAAAAGTTTTGACTATCCTGGGTTTTGTTCCTTTCCCTGAGAGCACCCCAATAAGGGGTGCCCCGCTGTGTGAAACCCCCCAGATCACCGCAGCAACTCACCTTATCTCAGTCCCATGGTGCGTCTAAGAGCAGCGGCTCTGATGGACGCATCCTCCGCCTCCTCCGCCTCCCTCTAACAGGGAGCGTGCCCACGCCGGTCATTCACTCATTCACACTGCTAAAGAGAAGTGGAGGATGCGTTGCTCTTAGACGTGCCGTGGGACCGGGATAAGGTGAGTTGGCTGCGGCGATCTGGGGGGTTTCACACAGCGGGACACCCCTGATCGGGGTGTCCCTGGGGAAAGGACCAAAACCCAGGATAGTCAAAATCCTGGGTTTTGGTCCACTTTAACAAATTAGTACAGAAAAAAACATGTATTGATACATATGGGAGCAGCCGGAACAGCACAACCCAGGCTGCCCTGCTGCGTATCGCTGACGTTAAAATAAAAACCGGGTGCTGTGGCCGAGCCTATTAGAATCGCAGCCAGCGCTGATAGGCTCGCCCGCCGGCAGCACTGATAGGCTGCTCACTGCGATGGTCCCACACCTACCATGGTTTAATATTTTTAATCATATATAACACTATCAGGTGATAGTTTAAATGCACTGTCCGGGCACTTGCACTTGTTTTTTATGTATGCATTAATCTACCTAATAAAATATGTCCCAGTGCTCTTTTGTTTCAAGTACTTTAACATGAGACAAGTTTAGAAGCATACAGGGTTACCGTGTATTTGACTTTTATATTAGAATATTAGACTTTTTATTTTTGAGGGTTAAACACTTACAAATTAGAAAAAAAGACATAGGCTCTGGAATTTTAATATCTAAGGGTCAAACCCTCAAACTTTTGTTTAACAAATGGCGTGTGATCCTCCCTATCCAGTAAAACCAGCCCAGACACCAGCTTTGGGGTTGCTAGACCATGGGCCGTTTACTCCTCTGCTTTGGGGATGCAGGTAATGGGGCGGGGGGTTAGGGCAAGTCACTCATTTGCTGGCAGGCTATTGGCCAGCCCCTGCTGCCCTGTGAACTGGTATAGGGGTCTCAAGGACCCTTTACCCATTTACAAAAAGTTAAATGTAAATAAGACACACACGGAGAAAAAAAAATATATATATATTCCCCCATACTTATCTGGTCTCCCCAGACATCCAGTGCTCGGTCCCACATCGATCCACTGTCACTGACACCCAGAAAAATTGGGTGAAAGCACAGCTCCCCCTCACAGGGCCTTTTATACTGGACACAAGCTCCCTTACAGCAGAATTGCCCCCAGGGCCTAATGAAGTGTGGTGGAGGCCCCAGATACAGTATAATAGTCCAGCCAAGTAGCTGATTGGTGGTTGTCTGGCAACTGCCTACTTACTGGAACGCCAGATCGAGTTCCTTGTGCCACTCTTGTGCTGCTGCGGGCTGTTTGGGAACTCCTGCTTTGCCATTCTGGATGGTGGGCATAGTGTGTAGTCGCCCAGCTGGTCCAGCAGAAAACATTTCCCTGCATTGAGCTGCCAGCAGCTGTGCTTGGTGGCTTATGTGCAGTGACAGCTCTGCACACACCCATCACTGTAGCGTTGCTGACGGCAGCTTTACTGCTCTAGACTCTCCGTCCTGCCCTGCGGTGAATTGGCTGTGGGCTTGCAAAAACAAAAAAAGATTCGCTCAGGCGTACAGCCAATAGCTTCTTTGCTGGCCCAGTCGTCCATCAAACCAATGACTAAAAAGCCTTCTGAACCAGACCAAAACCCAAAGGAACAGGGGCGGAAGTAAGCTTATTTTTTTTTTTTTCATTAAAAGTTGGGGAATCGTCTGAGCTGAACTTTTAAAAAGTTTGCTCATTTCTATTGAGCATAAAATGATGTGAGTCTTACCAATTCCAGTGACAGATTTTCCAGTGTGCTGAAAAATCCACCATAGTTGAAATGTGAAAATTCCAGCCCACTCTCAGATTGTTGCATCAGGACCACTGACACAGTGACAGCCTGAACCCTTAATTGCCTGACAGTGATCAATCAGCACAACAGTAAAATCAGACAGTAGCTGCAGAAATGGGATCTCTCTTTATTTTAGGCTCACAGTAAAAACAGTTAACTAGGCAGCACTGGCGAGGTTATCTGTGAGTGCAGAACAAAAGAGGCTGGCATCAGAAAATTTCATGGCATGCCAGATGTGCTAATACATTCAGGACAGCAGTATCAGCAGCTCCGGCGGAAAGCTATAGTCATTAATCTAGAGACCACTGGGATTTCCAGAGAGTGCTGTAAAACCTACACCCTGCCAAGGATGCATCAGATAAAGCTATCAACGCATTGTAAAAAAGAGACACGAAAACCTGTTTCATGGTCTGTACTGATCAAGCAAGTACACTTATTGACTACATTAAGCAAAGAAACTGCGGGGTGCCCTATAAAATTGACTGCCAGCTTGAATAATCAATAGACTTCATGTAGAGTAAATTAAATAACTGAAAAGAAAAAAAAACTATTAGGAGAAGATGAGGCTAAAAAAAGGCAATCTGTAATCCCTGATCCATGCAGGAGCACGGCTGCCTCCCAAAGATTCCTTTGCAGGTTTTAATTCATTCTATTCAAAGGCAAAATCGCATCTAATGGTATTACAGGAAAGCAGAGATAGGTAATAGGGTAAATCATCATAGTAAGGCTCTAAAAAGAAAAAACACAAAATAATTCAGACCAGGAACTTATTCCACCTTCAATGTAACCTATAATAGGGTTGATTCAGAGCCCCTTTCTGGCAATTTTTTTTCGAGGTCTACCAAACGAAAAATCACACAAAAATTCTCGCTGAAAAAAAAGCTCTGCTGGATCAGACGAGGGCAAAAAATGGATGAGCACGGAAATGTTCACACAAATATATGGCGAGAAAGGGGCTCTAAATCAACCATAATATCTACAATTCTATTGAAAAACAAACTGTTATCTAGAGATGGTTCTGAAGAATTGGAATGTAGTGCTCTTATCAGTTTGGGGGGGTGGGCTACCAACACATACGTGGTACTGTTTTAATAAGTAGGGGTGGAATGGGGATTTCATATGCAATCTGGTTTTCTAAAAAAAAAAAGTATTTTTTTATTTAAAAAATGCAACAAAGTTTAATATATATATATATATATATATATATATATATATATATATATATATATATTTTAGACCTAAAAATATTATGAAAGCATTGGAATAAGTACAAACAAGACATTTCTTGCTAAAGCTCAAACTCTGTCAAAAAATAACATGTAATTTTCCTGCAAATTCTTGCAAAAATCAAAGTCAAAATGGTAAATAAATGTCTGGGTTTTCAGTGATTCCACCAGCTGGGTCTTTGCCAGACTCCAGAATGAACCCTCTGCCACCGGGATGTAGTGATAGTACTTGAGTTTCTACCAAGGATTGGAATCTATGTTTCCTAGAATTCGGTCTTGCTGCATCCATCCTGGTTAGCGGTTCCTGACAACATCAACATCATGCTAATTTTTTGGGTGAAGCAAGTTTAACTTTGGGTGTCTGGGGTGTGAATCGTTGAACTTTTTACATAAAATTTTGTGCAAATAATGTTGCCAAAAATTCACCTGTACCTGCAATGGGGCATTTTTATAAGCAAGGCACATAATTTTTCCTATATACACAACTTAAACGGGATCTTCAGCATTATTTAATGATAAGCCCAAACCCTTAAAAAGCTATTCCACCGCATCTAAAATAATATCATTTACGGTTTTATTCTCTTACTTATTTTTCTTTGTATGTACAGGGTGGGGGAAACCTACAAGATAGGCTCTTATTCAAGGTGAATGTCCATTTTAAAGAATCTAAAGCCTGTTTTGAATATATATATATATATATATATATATATATATATATATATATCGCATATTTTGTTTTCATAAATAGTTATTTTGGTTTTCACCTAGTAAGCCAACTAAAATCAGGCACCGTTTCAGTTATAAATTGACCTTAGGTAGTTTTATTTGAAATGGCAAATATATTGCAATACAAACAAAAGTGGTAAGCCTTTCTGGCCTAGCTAAACATAGATGTTCACCTTGATTTTTTTTTAAATGTTTGATAAGAATTCTGGTCTCTGACACTTGCTGTATGCTTGGATAGAGGTGTAGAAGTCCTCCTGTGCTTCCACAAATAGACACGACTTTCTAAATACATGTTTAATGCTGAGTTATTTCAGCTACTGCAATGTTGCTGTAGTGCACGGCGGCTTGCCATAAATATTTCATGACCTGTCAGGCTTTTTTCATGTTTACAGGACCCAGGAAAGAGCCGATCCCTGTTTACCAGGATGGCGTGATGAATGACTTTGCTGCAAACCCCAATATTTAAAGTGACTAATAGACTTAGTTGTGCTATTGGGAAATAATTGTTGTGTGTACCTCCCACAACAAGCAATCCCTACGGGATAATCTCCCAAGTCCGGTTGATATATATCTGTGCTAGACTGACACTGATGGCTTCTCCTGTCTAATAAGAGATCCTAATATACAATGTAGTACAGAGAGACGGAAGTGAATAATGAAGACAGGGAAGAAAGATGGATGGCAATGGAAATGGACTTAGGACTATAATAAACAGCAAAACTGATTCTATTAAGAATCTCCAGACACTATATTATAACTATACTGTGCTGACGTGTTGGGCATTTGTGAAAAAGCTAGAATCATTTAAATTGATGGTCTGGGCTAAAAAAATTCAATATCCCATGTTTTTTCTCTGCAGCTGCATAAAAACATACTGTAACAAAGGAACAAGCCACCTTAGAGAGAGACCCGTGTCAGGTTTAATATAGTGGGCTAAAGGGTAGAAAATTAAAGAGTGCTTTAAAAAAAAGTAAAAACGTTTTAATATGGCACATACAGACCAAGAAGCGCATGTACATTTCTTTTCATCTATTTTTGTTTCTATGTTATCCCAAGAGGAGAAAGCTGTTAAATATAAAGGGAGAATGGGAAAATGAGATATGGCTTGGGTGCAGAATGGTTTGGGTTGTTTTATAGATAATGTTTATGTATTTATATGGTGTTGGCTTTGGTTGTCTCATTTCATTAAGGTCTGGGATGCTTTCTAGTTCCGTGTGTCCTAAATCTGTCCTCAAGTACCCCTGACAGGTCACGCTTTCAAACAGGCAGCTCTGTGATACTGCTGAAGTGCCAACTACCTGTGCTTGTGTGGATACCCACAAAACATAGCCTGTTGTCGGTACGTGAGAACAGGTTGGGGAAACACTGTCCTATAGCACTCAGAGGTGCACTTGTGGCGACCTTGAGGACATGTGTGGGAAGCCTGGCCTCTTCCTTTGCTTCCACGAGGAACCCTGTCTGTTTGCTTCTAAAGGTGCCCAGGACAAATAGTACAATTTTGGATAAAGGTCTTGAAAAAACCTTGAAAACCGGATCTTCAATCTGATACAAAAATATTATAATTACCAGTACATTCTTCAATTAACTATATAGATGATTTCTCTAAATTGTTTGTCTTTATTACCACACCCCTCCACAAAATGTAGCTATTCAATAATATTGGTTTTTTTTCATATTATTTAGAAGTTGTACACCAAATATAAAGAGTGCAAGCAAGAGCAAGATTCTCACGGGGTGGTATAGGGTACCGTCCTTGCTTCATTGGTGGTTCCCAGAAGTATCCCCCCTCTGCTGGAGATGTGGAAAGGAAAGGGGTGACCTGCTCCACATTTTCTGGGCGTGCCCGGGGCTTTTAAGGTTCTGGGAAGCAGTTAGGGGGACCGCGGAGAGGATAGTAGGTGAGTGGTTACTGAGGGGCCCAGCTTTTTGCCTTCTCCACCACACAGAGGTGCCTGCCAAGAGATACCGGGAGTCCATTCTGGGTCAACTAACAAATGCGTCTAGAGCGTGAATCCCCTTGCATTGGAAGAGCCCAACCCCACCAAGTGTGTCCCTTTGGTTCAATAAGGTAGCCGAGGTCGAGAGATTTGAGGGTTTAATTGCATCCAAAAATGAAACGCTCGAGACACACGTACATAAGTGGTCCAGCTCGTTAGATTTTGTAAACTGACCTGATTTTAAAGTGTTGGTAGACGCGAGTTACCGTAGTTGTTGTGCTGTTGGCCTTCCTTTTTCTGCTCTTCTCCTGCTATAACCTTTTCTCACCTCTTTGTTCTTTTCTTATTCGTTCAGTTGTTGGACTTATACACTCTGGAGTATACAGGGCACGTTTTCCATTGGTCGGGCTGGGGAGCGGCCTTCTCGGGCACCCTGCAGCGGACCAGTGCTGAGCTCGCCCCGGATTCGGGTCGCGGTGGGGGGGGGGGGCGCCGCAGCTCTGGGGGGGGTGCTCCTCAGATGACATTTTTTATCTTTGTGCTGGTCTTCCCCCAGGTGCAGGTAGAAACAAACGTCTACCAAAGCTTGGCAGGTAGCATTTACTGTTTTTTTCGCTTCTTTTTTGTTATTTGTATACAATGCCTGTCGATTACTCTTCTAAAAAGACCCATTTCTTAGCTGCCATGAATTGGGCACCACCTTGTTATGTTCTGGTCCCTTTCAGATTTGTTTTAACACTTTTATCTTTATGAGTACCCTGTTTCTTTATGATGAAATAATGTGAACATCAGTATCACACAATGTTACATTTTTTTATTCATATGATTGGATGGCTCATTTTGGTGCAACAAAGATGATGCAGAGAAGTTGAACCTATAACCAAAACCTTAGGCTATTTAATGTAATAGCCCAGATGTTCAAGCAAGTGAGACCCTAATTTGGTGTTGGGAGAAGCATTGGTGTTATCTGTTAAGGTTCTAGTTTTCACACTTGGGCCACTGAGAGATGACTTTAGCAGTAATTTAATAATAATTAAAAAATGAATTCATTTCATGAAATATGTTATATCTGTATAGACATTAGACAGTCGAAGTAGCAAGGTGTATGTTGTTTTTTAAATAAAGATATAGGTGAAAACAGACCTGAATCAAATCGAGCGTAATTCGACCTTAATCTAATAACCAGAACAACTCTTCACATTGAATAATGTCCATATTGCTAAATATAGCCCTTAACAAAGGATCACAATGATGAAACATAAATAATGGTAAGGCTGGGGACAATATTATCAGTTAATCAATTGGAACCCCAAGAAAAAAGTCCTACAAGCCAAACGCAAGTAAATATCAATAAGGTAAAAGTTACAAGATAAGTTTATTTAGTAGAAATACTGTATTTTTCACCCTATAAGATGGACTTGTTTTTCCCCAAAAGTGGAGGGGAAATGTCAGTGCATTTTATCTGGCGAATGCAAAAAAAACAAAAATAGACTCACATTCTCAGCCCCCACATCTCAGCAGCTGTCTCCCGCCGACATAAACACACACACTGCATGCACTAGAGATGTCCAAACACTGCCTGTAATTGGGATGCCCACACACTGCCTGCATTTGGGATGCCAGCACATTGCCTACAATAGGGATGCCCAAACGCTGCCTATAATTGGGATGCCCGCACACTGCCTGTATTTGTGATGCCTGCACACTGCCTGCATTTGGGATGCCCATACACTGCATGCAAGAGGGATGTCCGCACACTGCCTATATTTGGGATGCCTGCATAATGCCTTTAATTGGGATGCCCGCACACTGCCTGTATTTGGGATGCCCACACTGCCTGCATTTGGGATGCCCGCACACTGCCTGCCTTTGGTATGCCCGCACATTGCCTACAATGGGGATGCCCAAATGCTGCCTGTATTTGTGATGCCCACACACTGCCTGTATTTTTGATGCCTGCACACAGCCTGCATTTGTGATGCCCCCCACTGCCTGCATTCTGGATGCTCGCACACTGCCTGCATTTGGGATGCCCATATACTGCATGCAATAGGGATGTCTGCACACTGCCTGTATTTGGGATGCCCGCACACTGCCTGCAATAGGGATACTCGCACACTGCCTGTATTTGGGATGCTCGCACATTGCCTGTAATTGGGATTTCCCCCACTGCCTGTAATGTGAGATACTGCTCACTGCCCATATTGTGGGGTTTGTAATGGTGTGATTGGGGGAATTCTGCACACTGTCTATAATGGGGTGATTGGGGGGAGGTGTTTTAGCACATCATTTGGTTCAGAATATTTTTTTCACATTTTTTCCTCCAAATCCTGGGTGCATCTTATAGGATGAAAAATACACCACTTCAAAGCACATACCTAAATCACAATTAACATACTAATTTAATACCAATAGAGACTAACTCCTATAAAGGGGCCATACAGCAGTTTCTAATATAAGTATTTTAAAAAAAGATGGAAGAAGGGGACAGGGTGGAAAACAACACCCTCAAATGCTAAAGATATAGTAAAAGACTATAAAATTGTATATGCTAAGTAGAGATAGAAATTGTTGCTCTGTTGTACTCTGTATGAAGTATAGGCAATAATTAAATAAATACCATATAGATAAGATTGTCCATAGAAAACCCCACAAACATGAAAGGATACTGGCTGCAACAACCTAGCACCTCGTAAGCAAAGCTGCTTCTTTAGGTTCCAACGGAGTATGAAAGTACAAAGAGTTAACAATGCTTATTGTTTCTTTCTGTTGGCTTCTGGTAGGACTTTTTTCTTGGGGTTGAATTATATTGAATAATGTCCAGATTGGGGTCTACTCGAATCCCCAATACTTGGAAAAAGTTGTGGGATATTGGTATATATTTGTATATATAGGTATGTTCCGGCAACACAAATCCATGGTGTCAGCAACACTTTTTCTAAAAGGAGAATTATGTTTCTACTTAACTACGATAAGCAGCTTGTCATGTTCAATTATATTGAACCCCCTTCTTGAAAATGTTTAAAAAAAGGAACATCTGAATTTGTGACAGTCTCCATAGCAGCAACATCTGCATAATGATTTTCCGTTAATTATCTATTTTTCCTTTAGGGTTTTCATTTCAAAAACCTGCATGTTGCTTCAGAGGGGTGTTTTTAATCAAACTTCGAGCACATAGACATTGATGCAACTATTTGATCCTTAAAACCCAATTAAATATTCGTTGCCAAGTTGATGGCATTATCAGGAGGTAATGGGCAGGATGAAACAAGCTTTAGAGTCAAACAGCTGAAAAGGCAACACTCAGAAAGAAATCAGTGTACACAGCATGGGGCAGGGATGAATTTTACAAACATCATTTCATTTTTTATTACCTGGGAGCATTCGACTATACTTCCTTGGCGCTGCAGTAATTGCTTGCAGTTAATTAACAATGGAATAGACGTGCTGGTAATATCATGGACATATCCAGAGCAAGGACATTGTCGCCATTACTGCAGCCTCTCCTTAATCGAGGAAGGAAGACAGTGATCAGCAATTTCCAGCCTTCCTGCAGAAAAGCTCATTATTAAAAGAAACACATTTAGTATAAAATGAAGATCTCAGTTAAAAAAAATAATTAACCCAAAACTACAAATTCAGTATTAACACATAAAAAAAAAAACACATTGGCCTCTAGTTTGTTACACATAATTACACATAAACATTAGTATTGCTGATCTGATTCAGGTTAAAAGTAAATTTGATCTACAGTAAATGTTTTATATTGTTTAATAGATGTCGCCCTATTGACACCTTCCCGCTTGCCGTTGATGAAAATCCTAGCCATTGAAATCAGTGGTCACCTTTACATCTGTTTGCTGTGTTGTGTCGCATTTTACCTGGCAACATAATGACAATGGAGAACATGAATGTCTATTGATGATCTTATTTGGATTAAAGGTACTTTTGTTTTGAATTTAGTAAGGTTTATTGTGTTGTTTAATATATGTAGGCCCTATTAACAACTTCCCAAATGCGTCATTGTGGAGTAGGAATCTTATATTAACACATTTGTTAATATAAGAAAAAGCACATCACTTTAAAGAGGAACAATGGACCCAAATATAAATATGGCCACACACCCCCTTCAGGCCATGCTTACGTTTTGGCTTATACGTAGACATCTGGCTGCTTTAGGTTCAGATTCTTCCATCCCCCGCCAGTTTAGCCACTGCAACATGACAGCAGCAGCCTTAGTCTCCGTCGTCAGGGTCCAACGTTGTCACAGCCGCTCTCCAAATCCCACGGCTTTTTGTCCGGCCCCCCGCTGCAGCCCATTCATCGGCACTACACAGGCACGAGATCTCAGGATGTGCACAGTCCCCGATGGAATTGCAAGATGGCACTGCCCATCAGAGATTGCCCAGAATCTGAGGGACCCACAAGACAGAGCCCCATCGGGTTGAGTAAAAAGTGCCCAATATCAAAACAAGAGGGGGGGGCAGCAGGCTGGTGAGGTTTAGGGAAGGTTTAAAATCCCCCGATGTTCCTCCTTAAGGACATCCTTTGGCCACAAAATAAAATGCCCCTCTGTACGAAACTCATGAGGTCGCCAGTAAAGGTGAGTTTAACGTTCTCTTTGCCGGCAGCCCCATCACCAGCTTCCCTGTATCTTAGGCGCATTCCCCAACCAAGCAATTTAGATAGGCTGGAGCAGGAGTGCTCCCCAGACTACGGGGGCCCCAGGGGGCTCGATAATGTAAGCCGGCATTCTTGACTACAGCCAGTCGGCAATCTCAAAAATGGCAGGTGGCTTCAGTGGTGGAAAAAAATGTTTTCTTTAAACCTGGCCAATGCCGAGTTGGCTTCATAGCCTGAGGTACACAGGCGGGGAGGTCAGGTGGGGTTTGCAGCCGGTCCCAAGAAGCGTTTTGTTTTTTCTCTGTAAAAATACATTATTCTATTAAAGATCCCGTAAGCACAAAAAAGAGGGATTTTAGGGGGATGTTCCCCTAGTGGTCCTCCAATCAAGCATTTGGTTGAATTTTTCCACCATATACTTTAAAGATATTTAGATTCCGGTGATGCAGAACCAGAACATTATTTGACAGAAGTGCATCAGAACAGAAGGGAGGCCATTTCTGGTCACCATCACTACTCCCCAGGCTGATATTTAACTGCTTATTTCTTGACAAAACTGTCCACGCCTTGCCCACACTTATCATCTGCAAGTTCTCCTTTAAAAATAGTGTTTTCTGTTACAGTTTCTCGTCATCAAGACCTTGAAATATACGGAAAGAAATGTTACCCTGGAAAACAATAAATGTATCATTGTACCATAAAGAAGTCGAAATAAATACTTAGGATCTATGAGTCTGTGCAGCTACATAGCAGGAGACATCTTTGTCATTTTAAAAGTTTGTGGGAACTTCTACCAGTAAAACATCTTTGACAGTCTCCACAGAATTGTTTAACCTTTAAAGATGACAAGCAGGTGTATTATAAGGAAAAGTAGCGTCATAAAGCGATGTGGACTACAGATATATTCCAAGCTGTAAGATTTCTTTATGAGAATAGTACATTTGCCTTATAAAAATATGCCACCATACAGATGGCACAATAAAACTTCTGGAATTTAAGATGAAGGCGATGAGCGGGAAAGAACATTTGGAGTATGCACAACTTACAAGACGCATGGCCATTGATTAAAGAGTTCACTGAGCTTCTACTGTTAGCCAAACAGGGTGTCTGGATGTGGAAGTGATTTGGATGCAGGGTACATAGAAGTGTGCACAGTGGTTCCTGTCCTTTAAACCGGACCTTCAGCATCATTTCATAAAAACCTCAAACCCTAAAAAGACTATTCCCCAGCATCTATGTTTCTAGTCACTTACTTATTATTCTTTCCATCACTGGGCTGCAACTCTGTTCAGGACTCAGGATACAGGCGCCGCCATCTTGACTCAGAAGCATCACATACTGAGGAGAGGAGACCAGGATAAGATACAGGGGGCGGGTTATAGCTGTGCTTTGCACAGACAGAGGGGAGCTAGGGTCAGGAAAAGGACAGCAATCCCACAACGCAATGCAGCATAGTCAGAAGACACTTCCTGCCTGAGACTCCATGTGCCGCCATCTTGGATGTTTAAAGGCTCAGAAAATACAGTAGACGATGATTTTTAATGTGGCCAATCTGTATGTATAGGGCGGGGGACTGGTCAATTTTACTAAGAATCCTACTAACACAAATACATGGAGATTATAGAACTAGAGAAAGTGCCTAATACATTCAGGATCATGTTACTGCAAGTATTACCTTCTGTATTTCCTTTCTTTCTGTTCTGGGGGGAAAGGCCAATGCTGGCCCAATATGCTACACTGCTTTGGAGTCAGTTGGTTGGATATTTTCTGCATACAGCTAACCTTACCTAGAATCAGTATTTATTATTTTCTGGTGTGAGTATTTATTATTTCCAGTCTGCTGCTGCTTCTAATACACCCCTCCACTTCCTGGCTCCAAAATATTCCTCCCAGCTCTGGGCTCACCTTTCCGTACCTCCCATTTAAACCCCCCAGCCTTTATTTTGCCCCTGCAATACTATAACCTCAGAGTCGTGGCTGTGGGAGGCCTTTCCCTGGCATATTATCTGTACCTAAAATGTATTCGTTTAACAAGGAAGGTAATGCTCAACTGTCGCAAAGTCTCAAAGCCTCTAATGTAAAAGCCAAAAGGAAAGTAGGCCTGCAATCAGGAAAACCTCCACTTTAAATCCTGTTTTAAAAGCAAAAAAGTCAGTAAAATCAGTACAGACCCGAGCAGCAGTATTAGGGTCCTCTGATGTTTTGGACTCTGTAATTGGTATTTAATCATAGTTCTATCTAGTGTCTGAAAAACATCATAGGACCCCAGTACTGCTCAGGTCTGCGATCACGTACTGACTTTTTTGCTAAATGTATTGAGTATTGCGTTTAAAATTCCTGGAATTGGAAGTTTTAACCTCCTTTCAGAGGGCTGCTGCTTCTATCACACCCCTCCACTTCCTGCCTCACAAATTTTCCTCCCAGTCCCACCACACCTGGGTCCACTGTAATGTATCTCCCAATCAAAACACCCCGGTCTATGTTTTTCCCCTGCAATACGATAAACTTATGGCTGTGCCTTTCCCTGGCACATTATCTGTCCTTAAAAACTTAACCCCCCCAAGTTTTGTTCCACTTTACAGGGGCATCCATAATTGGGATGCACCTGTGTGTGAAACCCCTCAATCGGCCTTGCAGTCTCCTTGATTCAGCAATCCCACAGCTCATGTGCAGGCTCTCCTTCAATCATCATTCATTGGCGTGTAGAAAAATGCCCAGCAATGAATCATAAATAAATAGATTGCCGGGATCCCCCTGCTGGCTACTCCGTCCATCTGTACGCACCTGTTGACCATTCAGGTATGCCCTGTGCAGGTGCATGCAGGAGATGAGGGGGTACCAGTAATGCAGGATTGATGTGCGTACAGGGCAAACCAGGGGATTTAACACAAAAACAGGATGCTCTTGTGCAGGGATTTTATTGGGCCCTGGAGTTTTTGGCCTTCTGCTTTCTGGAGTTGGTCGACTTTAAAGTGGACCAACAGCAACTTTACTCATTCCCAGTTGTCAGATTCATGTGACTCCAGCAGGGGTATGCATGTGGGGTATCTGCAGTTAAGATGCCCCCATTGCGAAAGTGTCTGTTGGTTCACTTGAAGCTTCAGTTCCATTGTTTTACCACTCCTGCCTATGATCTGTAAATACAACTCTCTAGCCTTATCTGTGGAGCACACTGACTAACTAAGAAGCATGATGAGGGCAGGCCTGGTTGTATTATGGACTGGCTGTGGGCAAGTAAAATACCAAGCTAAACTGATTTTTGGCCCTAGTATGCCCCTGTTCTATACTCTTTCTCTACTGGCTTCTCGAGACTACCTTTCTATGGCAAACTCTGTCTTGCTCTACTTAGAAAAAAAGAACCCAGGCATAACTTTTTTATAACATTTTTTTTTAGTTTTGTGATAGAGATAAGCAAAATTGTTTCTGTATTATCTAACTATCTAAAATGACTTATCAAATCCAAATTCCAAACTTTTTTATGTTTAATTGATAATTATTGGACCTCTTCTTGTTCATTCATAGCAACTGGAGCACTTTCAGTTTGGAACAAATGGATTCTGACTAAACAAATCTTATATCCAAACTGAATAGAATAAAAGGTTCATTCATTAGTAGTTGCAATTTATTAACATTTTTTCATCAATCCCATTGTAAAATCCTGTTGTACATTCCCACTTTATGCTTCATTGTTGGAGACAGTTGACTTGTTTCAGTAAATTTACCCCAAAACATTTCATTAAATATTGTATCTTGCTTGATTTCCAAATAAGGTATGAGTTAAAATAAGATGTGACTCAGTAAAGAAAGTTTGAACTTGATTTGCGCCTAAACATTCGCTAGAGTAACATGTAAACTGACCAGATGTTCCACTTTCGGTGGGACAGTCCCACTTTGAGGCATTTTGTCCCACTGTTTTCCCCCAAAAAACTCTGGGGGGGACTAAATGTCCCACTTTGCTGACATTATGGGGAAAACTGTCTCATAAAATCCAAGATGACTGGCAGTTTACAGCTTTAATACTACCCCTGCTCATAGTGGAAATGGGATTGCCTGAGCTTTAGGTCAATCACCAACATCCTTTATGTTCCAGAGGTATGCAAAGTGTGCTTTAATTGTATGTCCCGAGGCAGGGCTACATCTATTTACACACAGAGGAGTAGCATAAAATGCTGCAGCCACAAACTACTCTCCTGCTATACTAATTAAGGTGAGCTTTAAGCGGAGACTAGATCCCTCGACTTTATGTGGAGGAAACCTGACAGGGGCTTTACATGACCTGGGTTGGAAGTATGGGGGACTTTTTAACTTTACTTTTGCATCCAAGCAGTGCACATCTGCTGCTCCCTCCTGCAGTCTACTGTCTTTTTACGTGCTGCTGTTATGGGTTTACATCACAAGATTTCTGAGGTAATGAACGAACACAAGAAGTGTTTATTGCAAGATTCTGAACTGAAATAAAGCTTCTGAAACGTATCTATCTGCCAAGCCTTATGGAGTAAGAACACATCCGTCACAGACACACACAATTCTTTTACAGTAAATGATTGCCTTCAAAACAATTTCCCATTTTTAGAATAAAAGAAGGTTTATTGCTATAGTAAATTGTTTGGTGGCAGTTTGCTAGGGTTTGCGGGGTTGAGTTTACTAATGTAACAACTTATTTTATTTTTAAAATAAACCTAAATTAACTTTCAGCTTTTACAATCACTGATCCTTATACACAGTGCCGGATTATAGGCAGGACGCAAGGAGCGCGCCCTGGGGCCTTTACCATTTGCCAGCCTAGAGGGCCTCAACCAATAGGATCCACATCCTCTGCCTTACCCTTGGGGCCGCTCACTGGAATTGCCATTTTGAATGAAAGCAGCACCCAGGACACACTCCACCCACTGCTATGTTTGCTTCCTTGTGGTTGACTATGTGCCTTGTCCCCCTCCTGCTGCTTTAGGTGAGTGCCTTACGATCTGATTGTGAGATACATGTAGCAGCTTAGCATAGTGTATTAAGCCCCCTTTACATCTTACAATGTTGTGTGATCCATATAAATAGATAAGGAGGACCTGATAGGGGGATTGTTCCTTTAGGGTCTCTATCTCTGTGATGGGACTTTTATTTTACTCTTAGACCAAGTACTCTACATTATGTCCCTTTAGAAGCCCAAATCAGGCACTTTCACCATACCAGGTTTTCGTCCATGTCCCAGTTTTCACCAGGGAACACTTCAGTCCCAATCGGCTTTCGTCCAATCAGCGTCCTATGCTTTGCATGCTAATGCATGGCATAGAACTTTGTTAACAGAGCCCAGCATTCCTTTGGCCACTCCCCCCTGTTATGCGCGCCATTGAGATTGAGTTTGGGGATGCAACCATAACCTACATTTGCTCTTTGTACTTACAAACCTAGCGATTCAGGGGGTTTCACACAGTGGGAGATCCAAAATTAGGATGATGCAGGGATAGGGAAACAGCCAGCCCAGGAGTAATTTAGACTCTAGGACCAGCAGAAACAGGGTTTGGCCCTCTTTTAGCCCTTTATGATGGGGAACAAGAAATAGATGTGCACTGTGAAGAATGTCTCCTTTTGGATAATCTGCGGACTCTGCATGTGTTAAATGTCCTGCAACATACACAGCTCTGCCCTGAATAAATCAGTCAGCTCTGAGGGAGGAGGCACGGAGAGGTTGTGAGGACTGAAGCTAGCTGGTGATGAGTCGGTGGGCTGAGAGGCTTTTCCAGTCCAGACTGGCAGTGATGTCACTCAGTGAGGGCTGGTTCTGTATAGGGCGAAACATGTCTGCCCTACAAAAGAAGAAAATATAGGTTTAACCATAATGGTGAAAGAAATTATTTATTCGATATATTAATATGTTTAATTATTATCATGTGACTTGAATAGTATTGAAAGTGGAAAGAAGTTTTTAATGTTTATAATAAAAACAATTTTTAATGATATAGACAGAAACTATTGTGATGCGGTCATGTGTAACGGCTCAAAACGTCTGGGCAAACCTAGCCTCTGATCTTGAATGTGGTTCTCTATATAGATAATATTACAAATAGTGCTTTTTTGTGTTGATGTTCACGTCCCCACTTTACTGCCTACTGACCCATTTGCCCACTCACATAATAACCAGTAAATGTTTTTTAAGCATTTATAGAGTCCTGTAATGTTCTTTTTTCTTTAAATTACATGTTAACTCATGCATTATTCTGAAATAAGGCATGAAATATTTTCATGAGATATTTTAAGGAATGTTTACTAACTCAAGGTCAGTATGTTAAAATGAACCAAGGGCAAAACGGACTTGGTTATTTCTTTTTACACATACACCAATTCAGAATGTTGCTCTGAGGGTTCCTAGGTTGTTAAAAACCATGCAGAATTATTTGGTATGCACTTGCACTGTTTTGAGTCCCTTGTGATAGCTGGCAGCCCGTGGGGTGTGCCCGGTAAGTGTATATGGCGCTATGGAGGCCATGTGCATACCTGTCTGGTGAGCCTAATTGATTATGGCAAATGTGACTAACATGGTCGATTTGCTACAGCCCAGAAATGTGAAATAATGGGCATTATTGCCTGCTTTTAAGGCATCTTAAACTGGAGGAGCATTCCAAATCAGGGTGTTACAAAATACATTGCTGGAATAGAGACACTCACAGCAGCTGATAATAGAAGATGGAGACTTTTCCTACAACGAGCAGGTGAGTTTGAGCAGTTTTTTTTTACTACTTCAGTACTTTAGGTCTCTGTAAAAACACCAAATGAATCGTCATTAGGCCTTTTGTGACAGATCCTTTCTCAATCTGATCTGAGCCTGCAAACCCGTTAAAGCACGAGGAACAGTAGCAATTAGCTCTAATTTAACACAGTGCTACATGAGGGATGTTCTGGCGCTTTCAATGTTACACTGTTTTATATAAAGAAGAAATATTGAGTGACTAATTATATTTGAAAACTAGATTCTGCGAAAACTTAAATATATTCTTCTCATGAATCCAATTTACCACTAAATGGAATCATGGGGTCAAATCTCTCTTAGTTTACACACACATTAAATGGTAAAAGTTTCGTATTTATCAGAACTGTTAGAAGCCTTTAGCAGCTTTACTAAAGCTATTGTGTTCTGGGGGCTTTATTCAATCACATTTCCAAAGAGTTCATTTTTCATTGGAAAGGATGAATGGAACCCATCATGTACATTAGCTTCATAAAGGCTTGCATTGTCACGACAGACGTATAGCAATAGGTTGGATGCATACCATGTATTATGACAAATTTTGAGTGCATAAGCCTTTGTTGTATAGATTCAGTATTATCAAGTCTATAATGAGTTCTACTTTTCATATTAAATGGTAAAGGTGTGTTCCAGTGAAGACTAAAGCCAACTTACAGCATTGGATACATTTCCTAACCTATAAACAACAATTTGTAGCTTTATTTATTTTGAGCACCTCTCGTTCGAGACGCTGTGGCCACGCAATCTGCAAAGCCGGCGCTGAACCCTCGCTAGCTCCTGGCCGGCATTTGGACGCTAGCGCAGGGCTTGTAAAAGTTAAATTATTTAAGATAAAAAGTGCCCATATGGGTGCTGTGAAAAGAGGATTCTAGGTAATCAGCACCTGTTGCAATCCCCTTTTTTAAAAATGTTGGGGTGATGACAGCACAAAAAACTGGCATTGCATTGAGGACACTTAAAAGACATGACACATGATTTGCATGGGTCAAATCGCAAGTTTGCAGTGCAACCCAGAGTGCAAAAAATGCATACAAAACTTTTTTTTAAAACGCACGCAGATCCTGTGGCACATGCACCAGCCAAAAAAAAATTGAAAAAAGTGCCCCAAAAATTATACCCAACCCAGCCCATTGACATCTATGTGATAAAGCCACACAGTGCTGGGTGAGTGCCTGGTCTTATCTGGCACTGTAGGGAACTCAACGGTGGCACTCATCTAATTGCCGGTGCTGTTGATAAATGGGACACTACCTGCCACTATAAGAGGCTCTCTGGATTTTTGACTTGATAAATACACCTTTTGCACTGGGACCTGACACTCACCTCATGTTTATCTGGCACTATGTGGCACTAGCGCTTCTTAAAAAAAACATAGTGTCATTCTGCTGCCTCATTCATCCACTATTTCCACATTGTGACACCATAACCAGTGAAATGTTGGTTCTATAGTTTATTCCAGGCTACCAGTCCTACGATAGCCATATGAGGGTGCCAGCATTCAGATTCTATAGGGTGCTTTTGTTAGCTACTAAATGTGGCAACATGATTAAGCTGCACTCATCAGGTCGCATTGTGGCATTTTCAAATTTTGTGGAGCATTTGGTCTATTTCAATGTGCGTGGCCCTGCCACCAATTCACTTGAATGGGCAGGCAAGCACCCATACAGAGTAGGGGAAGTCGCTCTGTGCACCACCTGTGTGGCAAATACCCGTATGCTGATGGCATTGCTGGATCCCAAGGTAAGAAGTTTTGTTTTTGTTCAAACCCCCCACCCTGCCTTTATTGGGGGGATTCTGCCTCACTGCCTGTTATAAGGGGATTTAGGGGACTCTGCATGCTGCCTGTTATGGGGTGATTGGATTCTGCATGCTGCCTTTTCCGGGGTGATTGGGGGGGGGGGGGTTCTGCACACTGCCTAGTAACCGTTTAATAGGAGGATTCTGCAAACTTCCTTTTATGGAGTGATTGTGGGAGATTTTGAACACTGCCTGCTATGGGGTGATTGGGGTGGATTCTGCATGATGCCTGTTATAGGGTGATGGTGGGGGTTCTGTACACTGCCTCTTATAGGGTGATTGAGGGGGATTCTGCATACTTACTGTTAAAGGGTGGCTGGACCAGGGGGGATTCTGCACACTGCCTGTTAGGGGTGATTGGGGAGATTTTGTGTTGGGGAAACTGTGCAAAAGCTTTTCTCTGTATGTGATCTGCATCTAAATTGCTAGGTTAATGCAGTTTACATTTATGACAGTCGATGGCGCTGTTACATATGTCTATGTGTAGTCTCTGTTGTACATTCTCTACTGTATGTTGTGTTTCCTGTACATTAGGGTAATCTCTGTGTCTTCTTTTTCCTGTCTATGTTATCCACCATGTAAGGCAACCTTCTCTTACTGCACTGATGTTCCAGTAAAGCCAGTTCCTGTTACACCACACATGTCTTTCTGGATTTGACTCTGCTGCACCCAGCACTCACACTCCGGAACATTTTGCCCACTGCATGTAGTGGGGTCAATGGGGTGGTCTGCACACTGCCTGTTATGGGGTTATTGGGGGGATTCTGCACACTGCCTGTTATGAGATAGTTATGGAGGAGATTCTACACACTGCCTGTAATAGGGTGATTGGGGGGAATTTTACACATTGCCTGTTATGGGGTTACTGGTGGGGATTCTGCAAACTGTCTGTTATGGGATGATTGGGGGGATTTTAAACACTGCCTGTTAAGGGGTGATTGCAGGATTTTAAAGCTGCCTGCTAAGGGGTGATTGGGGGGATCCTGCACACTGCCTCAAAGATGAAATGCATTACTTTATAGATAGCACTATTTGTCCAAGAAATCAAAATCGATAGTAATAGATTATTAAAGTGGACCAACACCCAGGATTTTCACTATCCTGGGTTTTGGTCCACTTCCGCGGGGCACCCCGAACGCCCGATAAAACTCACCTCACCCCGCTCCTACGGCGCATGCGCGGCCGCTCTTCCAAACAGCGCGCTCGAAGCCGCTGTGGTATGTGCGTCCAAGCGGCATCCAACCACATCGCCTCCGAGCACGCTGGCGGCCGCATCTCGCGATTCCCTCTAACAGGGAGCGCGCTCTGCTTGAGAGAAGCGCGAGATGCGGCTGCGACCCGCGCACGCGCATGCGCCGTTGGACCGGGAGTAAGGTAAGATTAGAGGGTGTCCTGGGGGGTTTCACACACAACTTTGGATGCCCCGCAGGGAGGGATCGGATCGGCCTGGGAATCTTAGAGATTCCCGGGCCGATCAAGGAGGGTGTTGGTCCACTTTAAATAATAGATTATGGATATCGAAGCCCCACACCTTTTGCCCTTGTTACTGGGTTTCATCAGAGGCTCAGGTATAATAGTTATTTTTTTAAGGCAAACTGCATTTTACGGGGTGATTGTGGGAGATTTTGCACCCTGTCTGTTAAGGGGTGATTTGGGGGGATTCTGCACACTGCCTGTTATGTGGTGATTGGGGTAGATTTTCCATGCTGCCTGTTATAGGGTAATTGGGGTGTCTGCACACTGCATGTTATAAGGTGATTGGGGGGATTCTGCACACTGCCTGTTATGGGGTGTTTGGGGCAGGGGGAATTTTACACACTGCCTGTTATGGGGTTATTGGTGGGGATTCTGCTCAATGCCTGCTATGGAGTGATTGGGGGAATTTTGAATGCTGCCTGATATGGGGTGATTGTGGGGATTTTGCACACTGCCTGTTATGGGGTAATTGGGGGGAATCTGAACACTGCCTGTTACAGGGTTATTTGGGGGTTCTGCACACTGCCTCAAATGTAAAATGCACTACTTTATACACAACATTATTTGTTCAGAAAAAAATGTACATAGAAAGGATTAGTAGATTATGGAGATGAGGGGCTTTTCCTTCACTGCAACCAGTGCGCTTGGCAGTTAACGGTAGGGGAGGCGAGCACGTAGAATCTATACTAAAGGAAGTTAAAGCATAATTTGCCCCTAGAACTTTCACTACTGCATCGTGGCAACTTATTTAATTTGCTTTTCATGTAAAACTTCAATAAATTTTACATTCTGATTCCATTCGATTGGGCAAGAGCCTGTACTTCCCCCTTGGGATTGTCAGTGAGAAAAAGAAAGGAATAAACATTGTAGTAAAAGTAATGATGATTTCCATTCTCCCCCATGTCACTGAGCAAATGTTGCTCGCAGGAGCCATGTGTTGCACCGGTCAGGCATGCTATGTTAGGACAGTCAGCGAGCAGCATGGCCAGTATTGGGGGATTGGTAACACAACACCCTATATAATAGAAGTTCACTAATCATTAACTTCTTGCTACTGCAACTGCAGGTCCCTAAAGTCTTTATTCGGGAAGCTGACAGACTGTAATTGTTAGCAGCCTTGTAGCAAACAGAATAAAAAAGTCAATAGGACGCCATTAAGAACATTACATGGCAAATATGAATGGCGCATGAAAGATGTCTTTCTCACGTTGGACCACCGGGATAATGAACAAAGTGCCCTCGGATGAACCGCATCCCCTAAGGATCCATCTTACAAGGGGATTATTATATGTGGCTCTCTGCATTTAATGACATCCAGATTGTGTGCTTGTGTAATATTCCCACACTATGAACTCTTCATGTCTGACATGTCGGGAAATGTACACAACTGGTGTACAAAGGTCTATGGGACACTGCTAAACCGCTCAACCCCAGATTGTCTTTGCTGGCATGGATACCACAGATGGGTTCTAATATAATTCTCGACTAAATATACATACACACAGCGCCCTCTCCCCTAATGAAAAAATGGTTTACTAGTACTTTTACATGTTTTCTTAATTTTCTTCTTTCTTCTTTAACAAATGTGTGTTTTATGAAAACAGTTTTCACTATCTGCAATATTTTGCTATTATATTATTGAAGTTGTCTGTGTGAAAAACACCCCATAGGACAAGCCCCCAGACAAAGAGTAAAAGGATATGTATCCCTCCCTCCTGAAAGAGAAGAGGGGACCAATGGTTGGATCCCTCAACCTAAAGCTTTCCCTTGCCCGGCCAAGTACTAGTTACGGCTTTGGCTTTTTTCTTGGCTGGCCAAAAGACCTGCCATGTACTAACCACTGAGCGGGGTTTCCAGGGCGATAAGGCCTATAACCTCTTTCACTCCTGCACTTAGGGGAAAGGGCCCATAGGGTCATGGCAACCACAACAAAAAGTCACAAACATAATAAAAAAGCGCTATGACATGATAAAAATAAATAAGGGAATAGGGTTAAGTGCTATTTAAGCAAATGGTGCTCTGTGTAAATACAGGGACGGAGAATAACAATTCTTCTGATGAAGCCATATGGCCCTGCCAGGAAAGCAGTGCTCTGAAAAAAACGTGAGCTGGTGCAACCTTACTCCTTACTAGTGCACTCCTGAGAAAGTAATTTTCACAAAGCAAACAGCTTCATAGCACTCCTCAGCCAATGGCAGGATACCTGACTGACCAGGGGTCTCCCAACAGGGGGTCACTACTTCACCTCGAGCACATTACTGGACAGAGGGCAGGTCTCAACCAATCTATTCACAAGGAGAACACCCTATGACCTTCCACCACATCAACCTCTGATAGACCTCATGATCCCGTGGGATAAGGACTTTGCCCAACACTCTATCTTGGCCAAAAAGCTGGGAAGCATACCCAGCAGGAGATAACCAAAAGGGTCCCAAGGGTCAGTGAAACCACATTTATGTGACTGAGCTTCACCGTGGAAGAACCACCTTAGTGATCATAGTGTCTCCTCTGCCAGGTAAGTATCCTGGCGGCCAGGAAAGTGACCCTGGCCCACGTCCTGAGGATCAAGGTGCAGGTAAGGATTGCACTGGGTTGCTGAGACCACAGTCCCATTTCTATTATGTCAAAAATGGGTGTGGGACCGCTTTAAAGATACTGTACTTTAGCTAAACGTTCTCTCCTGCAGAAGCTTTCTGGTCAGCAGTCCGGTGCTAAAAAGCTCCTGATTTATGAGACTGGGTATCCCGCTATCCACATGAGCGCCCGCCATCTTTTACAGTCACAGTGACTGTATACCCTCTCCATTCACAGAAATAAAGAGGTGTGCCACGCAGTGCTGTGGTACACACCCTCTATTGCAATGGACAAAGTTGGGCATGCACAGGCTCTGTTACTGATGTAGGGGTGAAGCCATGACAAACAGTTTTGGGATAGCACCCAAAGAGTTTTGGGCACATGTTTGTGATTTTATGAGCACCAGGCTGTTGGGTTTAGAGTTTACATTAGTGTTGGGACAGTCGCACATCTCCAGAGATGCTGGGAATGCACAATTATTTAAATTGGACCTCCAGTCAAAAAATCTAAGTTTATTACATTGCTTGCCATCCCCCTTGCCGTTAGTTATGTAGTTTATTTGAGAGCGCTTAACTCCATGCAGTTGTTGTGCAATAGCAGGCAGATTCTATGTCCCTGAAATGCATGGGAACAGCCATATTACCACAATTTTGACCGCCCTGCTTCTGAAAACCCCAGTCCCACAATTTCTTTGAAATAATGCTTTATTTCTAGCCAAAAGTAAAAATCCATCAGCTGTAATGACTCATCACTGCTCAGAAAGTTCTTAAAACATTGTATCAGCATTGTAAACAATGCTCTGCAGAAGCCAGGGCCTTTGCCTCACATTGATACATAGTTACATTCATCTGCTCCAGCAGCTGTTGATTGTGTGTGTGTGTGTAACACGACAGACATGCTGATCTCTTTTCTTAGGCAAATTCCTCTTGCAGGTTTGTGTGGTTTGATTATCGCTAAATCCCAAGCTGCTGACAACCTGCCTTGTGTGGAGAAAAAATATCATACAGACATACTGCAGCCATGCTGATCTTTATCTCTTCATTCTGTGTGGAAGAATCTCTCTCTGGCTGGTTGGGCTGATCATAAGGAAGCTCTCTAGTGTAAACTAAGATGGTTGCTCCCATGTAATCCTAGGAGCCCAGCTATTTCATAACATCTGCATAGGGTGAAGCCCTCTCAAACAGCATATGCCACTGGTCATCAAAGGGGGGGAGGGTTATGGTAGCAAATGACTAAACTTTATTTTCTTGAATGGAGGTCCACTTTAACAGAAATCTAGAGCAACATGTAGATTTTCAGACCCAGCAATATAACATCTGATATCTCTGCAGTTCAGCTTATTTTCTCAGCACAGTAGGTAATCAGGTCTATAAAGCAGGCTACTCTTCTGCATGTTGCACAGGAAACCATTACATTGAAATATTTAAATTTTTCTTCCAAAATTAAAACATCTATTATTTAAATACAACTGACTTTACTGATCTAAAACATATGCCCTAAAAAAAATTCTAAACAGAAAAAGAAATACTTTCTCTGCTATTTCACATTGCTGTACTGTCTTTTCTCCATGGGAATAAATAAATATCTGTATGAAATCCGTTTTTTTGGAGCAGCGTGCATGAATTCATTGTCCCAGTTCAGTTTTCCCTGGACGCAGAGTATTGTCTGTTCCGCATATGTCCACAGTCTGCAAGTGCCATATGGTATGAAAAGATGAAAAAACAAATATCCGTATTGCAAATGCATATTGAGTACAATACGCAGTTGCAATATTTGAATGCTAAACTACTTCATTTAAACTTTTTAATATGTTTTTTAAGCATTTAAACATTTAAAAAAAATCATGACATTATTTTCATGTTTAAGGATCATCTTAAAAATTACAAAGGTATGTGGTAAGAGCCTTCTTAAAACCAAAAGAATTTTCAAGTCTACGGGTTTAACTATAGGGGATGTGACTGCACCTGGGCGTGGAAGGTCCGGCGGGCCCCATAATTGTAGCTCCTTTAACTTATTTATTATATTTGTGCTCCCTTAGCATCATTTAGAGAAAGGGAACACCATTTTTTTCTGCTGTTTCAGTTTTTAGTTGTCTAGCTGCATCCAACTGAGTTGCAAGACAGAAAACGCTTTACTACTTTTTATGAGCCTTGAGAGGGCTCCATTTAAACCAGACTTTCACCCTAAATAAGAGTATATCTTATATGTGTCCCCCACCCTGTATATGCAGATTACCCACATTAAAAATCATCCTACCTGCATCCACTGCATTTTCTGAGCCTTTAAACATCCAAGATGGCGGCCCATGGAGTTTCAAGCTTCCTGCAGACAGGAAGTGTCTTCTGACTATGCGTCTCTGCATCCTGGAATCGCTGTCCTTTTCTGACCCCAGCTCTGCTCTGTCTGTGCTATAACCCCACCCCCTGCAGTTTTCCCCCTTGCCTCTTCTCAGTATGTGAGTCAAGATGGTGGCGCCTGTATCCTAGAGTGTTGAACAGAGTTGCAGCCCAGTGGGGGAAAGAATAATAAGTCACTGAAAACGTAAAATATATTCATTTTAGATGCTGGGGAATAGTTTTTTTAAGGGTTTGGGCTTTTCATAAATTATGCTTAAGGTCCGGTTTTATATACGCACCAGGACCCCGTCACATTCAGCTTCACCACTGTAGATGGCAAATACTAACCGAGAATAACAGGATTATCCATAAATTATCACTCTTGGTAAGTAAGTGGAGCAAACAATCTTTTTATGTGTCATTTAGTAATTTCAACCGCACAGAATCACTGACACATGCAATTATTTTATATGGCATTCGGTTTCTACAAAAGCATTTTCTTCCGCTTCTTTTGCTTGTGGACACATATTTTTGGTTTTTCACCCTTTACAGCAGAAGGTCAGAAGTTCATGGCTGTTTGAGGGATGAGGCTTGGGAGTGCAAAGATTGGGAGTGCAAAAAGGGAGTTGCAAGCCACCCTAGTGAGATACTTATGTTGAGTTGCAAAAGTCTCCTATTCAAATGTTAAAGGGTAGTTAAATGTTGATGATTGACGAACCAAATATAAAAACAAAAGTCCATTCCATTCATCGTCAAAGGTCCATTCATCGTCAATACTGTGTCAGGCAGAAAAGCACCATTACCTTTTTATAAGTCAGTTTTAAGAGCCATAGTACTCTAGATGTGAGCTTTTTCTTAGGTGCCTAATAGTCATTTGGGGTTGCAGCCTGAGTTTATGCAATTTTTTTGTCACACCCAGATTCTGACTGCTTTAGGACATCCCGATGTCCATACGAAGTTCTCCACCTGATTTATAAAATAGATTTTAGTAGCAAACTTTTTTTCTGCTTATATGTAGGACAAATATCCTTCCCTCATATCTGGTTGGTTGCATGTGTTTCTGAAGTATTTTAAGTTCCCTGCTTGCCGCAAAAACTGAAAGCCATTGAAAACATAATTTGGTGGCATTGTGGCAAGGTGGCATCTTGGCGGTATTTAATTATATATATATATATATATATATATATATATATATATGACATTCAGAACCCCATAAAAGTAGGTCAGTGGGGAGAAGCCCCCTCTTATATGCATATCGCACTACTTGATTTCTTATATATTTTTCCCACTTGTTTATTATAGTATCATAGTTAATATGGTTGAAAAATACATATATCCATCAAATTCAACCAAGGATAAGGGTTGTGGAAAGTAATTTTCTGTTTCATTTTTTAGTAACTGTTAATGTTATTTTCTTCTAAATAAGCATCTAATCATTTATTTAAGCTAGGGTCAGCCAGATCAGCGTTCGGTTTGCATTTAAAGGGCCAGTTTATAACAAAAAAAAAAAAAATCCAAACACAACCATTGAAATTTAAAGTTACATGCACAGAATTATTTTGCTCAGGACAGCCATATAAGTATTTTGCCCAGGACCGAAACAGAATTATTTTGCCCAGGACAGATGCATATGCTGAATTATTTTGCCCAGGGCAGCACTACAATCATTTTCCCACCCTAACTGGCAATAGCTGGCAATAACCCATGCAGCAGATGAAGTTGGTGAGGTGGGTCCCCCTTGTGTGGTGGGAGCTGGTTGAACATATATGCAGAACAGTTGCAGACACTTATTTATTTCCCCCCCAGAACGTTAAAACAGCATACAATTTTTAGACACTATGTCTGGGGGCCCGTGATTGGACTGGTACTGAGCTCCACAATGGAAAGCCACCTACCAGTGCAGCACCACACACACACACACGTGCTGCCGGTGTCAGAAACCTAAGAGTAACCAGGCTGGCTAGAGGGCCACATAAAAGGGCTCTGAGGGCTGCATCTGGCCCCCAGGCCCTGAGTTTGACATATGATATTTAAGCTGTTGAAGCTGTAACAAGCTTTTTAGGATGCTATTCCACATATTTAAAGTTCTTATGGTAAAAATGTATTGTCGCCTCCAGAGATTGAATTTTTTCTTTCAGTCGAAGGGAGTGCCCCCTTGTCTTTAAAGAGGATTTTACCTGAAATAGTGTTTCCCTTTATTTTTGTTTTGGGCATTTATATATTTATACAAGTTAATCATGTCCGTCCTTAGATGTCTCCTCTTAAGACTAAACAGATTCAATTTCCATAATATTTCTTCATAGGATCCTTCATTCCTCTTATTAGCTTGGTGGCACTCCTCTGCACCCTTTCCATAGTCAGAGCTAGACGGCATATTCCAGATGAGGGCGCACCAGTGCCTTGTAAAGAGGCAAAATGATATCCATATCCTTTGATTCCATGCCTCTTTTAATGCATGATGATATCTTGGTAGACCTGTAAGACGCTGCTTTGTATACTGTTATTTAGCCTGTGGTCTACAAGTACCCCTAGATCATTCTCAACAAGTGACTCTCCCAGTTTTACTCCACCAAGGACATATGTGTTCTTGGGCCCCAAGTGCATGACTTGTCCAAGTCAGCCTGAACCTTGTGAACATCTTCAATAGACTGCACTGTGCTACATATCGGGGAGGCCGATTCATTAATAGCGCCAGGTAGCGACAGATGAGCGCCAGTAGCGTGATTTTCTCAGCGCCAGCTAGTATTCGCTGTGCTTGGCCGGGGTTTGCTTGTTGACAGCGACTCAGTCGGTGTGCGGTAATGTTGAATATGGGCTGGGGGGTCGCTGTTTCACAGGTTCAGCGTTGTATGGGTACGCCTGACAACGAATGGCCAGAGCGAACGGCTTGCTGCAGATTCATTAACAAATCACGCTCCGAATTTTTTCGCGCTGTGAATTCCTTGTTTAAACCCCAGAGCGCTGGCGGCGATGGATTTAAAATAGTTTTTAACCCCCAAACAACCATATTTTTTGATTGTAAAATTATACAAGTTTTTATAAACATTTTGTAATATGAATACATTAATATCAGACCTGTAATATCAATTCTGCACAAAATCATTTTTTTTTTTTTTTACCTTAAAAAAAAATCCTAACATTGCAGAAGTGGTCACAGAATTTTTGACTTAAAAAAAAAAAAAAAAAAAAACCATTAATAGCAATTAATTATGATTAATTAAAGATTGCTCCATTGAAATGCATTGGACATCGCCAGGGAGCGACAGGTCAGACCTGGCGCTGTGATGGGATTAGCAGCGGCGCTGTTCGTTGCAGTCGGCTACATGATGAATCCCGCGGTAGCTGTCGCTCTCGCCGGCGCTAGCCTCATTTAGCTTGATAAATGCGTCATTGTGGCCGACGCCGGGCGTACTTGAGTCGGTAGCCGCCGTTAGCTGGCGGGACCTGGCGCTCGTCAGACACTACCTGGCGCTATCGCTTGATGAATAAGGACATTGGTGTCATCTGCAGAAATAGAGACAGTGCCAATAATGCCATCTTCTATGTCATTTATAAACAAGTTGTATAACAGAGGGCCCAGCTCTGATCCCTGGGATACACCACTTACAACCGGTAACCATTCAGAGTAATAAACATTAATAATAATAATAATAATATCATCAACCACAACTCTCTGCACAAGATCCTTTAGCCAGTTTTCAGTCCAGTTACAAACTGTAATTTCTAATCCTGAAGTCCTTTATTTCCCCAATAAGCGTCTATGGGGGACAGTGTCAAATGCTTTTGCAAAATCCAGAAAAACTATATCTACACTCACCCCTCTGTCCAGGCTTCTACTCACCTCTTCACAGAAGCCAGTCAGTTTAGTCTGGCAGCTCCTGTCATTAGTAAAACCGTGCTGGTTGTCACTTATAATATTATGCATAGTTATATATTCGTGTATATAGTCCCTAATAAAGCCCCTCAAGCAATTTTCCCACAATGTATGTTAAACTTACATGATTGTGGACCTATAGTCTATTTTACCTGCTGGTCTGAATTAAACGTGAATACACTGATCTATTGCTAAGTCTAGTCCCTCCCTGATATGTATAATTGTATGTCTACCTTTAAATTACCCAATAATAATAATAAATAATAATAATAAGAATTCAGCAGAAAGGACTGGCGTTAAGCTGGAAGTGTAACCTATGAAATAATGTTTGGCTGGTGTTTGAATAGGTATGGAGGCCTACACAGACCCTAGCTCACCTGTCTGATGCCAGGAGCAAAGCGTCCAGCACAGGTGGCTGGGGTCTGAGTATGGCTGTCTGGGTAGGGAGACAGAACTGGTGATTTTATTTATTTTTTTATTAAACACACAAGAACATAGTATACCCAGGCCTAGGCGATATGGCCCAACTTTTACCAGTATTTACATATGTATCACAACTTTTTTTAAAACTGTTTAATTTACAATCATGGGAAGCCTGCAGAATGGCATGTCATCTGTCAGGCTAGATGAGAAATGTGACGAGTAAATCCAGCATGACCAATTACTGGACCCTTAAACTGTTGACCTGAGCTGTCATTCAAGCCTCAGTATATTTTATAGCAAGAACACACTTCCCAATGCAGCTGATGACATTACAGGCTTTCAGTTTCTACTTGACAGACTACATATCAAAGCATTTCACTCATTCCATACACCCTGTTTAAATAGACACTAGACAGTGACTAGATGAAGTTCAGCAATCCCATGGCCTGCTGTGGGGGAGGATGGACGCAGTACAGGACACATGTCAGGGAGATGGAGAAAGCCTGGCTCACACATTGCCCTGCACCTGCTGGTTTGCCACCATTTGCTTGCCAAAATGTTTTTTAAAAAGCCACACTAAGAATTAAATCTGATCTCTGCAGTTGTCTTAACATAAGCTACTGATTACATGTTATGAGTATGGAAAAGCAAACAAGGCCCTATAGGGGATCAAATCCCTTCACATACTTGTTTTTTTCCCTCAAATTAAATGGCTAAATCCTTCATGAAAGCGATTAGCAAGAAAAAAGTGTCTTATTCTGACACTTTTTGAGGTCATTCAATTTTGGTTAACCCAAAAACGTGAATGTGAAATAGACTCCAATATTTGGGGGTGTTTGAGTAAACTATTGCCATGTGGAGCCTACCTATAGAGCAATTTCAAAATGGCTGTCAGAATAGAAACTGCATAGCAATACTCCTTTCCAGTGGTCACATGTCCCTCTATTTATGCCCTGCTCTTGATGTCATTCTAGCTACTGTATCATGGGGGAACCTGTGAACGGCTGAAAGCTTCATGACCTAGTTAATTGCATCTCTATAGCTGATAAAGTCATGCTGCACACACAACCCCAGGGGTAGTAAAATCAGTCCCAGTCAGGTCTTTTAAGAAAGGTTCCACTTATTATATTATGGACCAACTTCCCATCAAGCTGATTCAGCACTACCACCAGCCATTGGGTTCACCTTTCAGCAGCTCCAACAAGCACAGCATAGCCCAACTTAAAAAAGTAGGCACCTGGGGATTTAGTTCCCTTCTCTGACCTCTGGCTTAGGGTTCTCCTCACTCCTGTCTGCTCTCTTTTGCGCAGGCTTCCCTCTGGTTCCATGACCAGAACAATTACTAAACTAGTTATGACAGGTACCTTTAAACCTATTTGCTACATCCTTATTGCAACACTAATAAAGCACAGTAGATTTCTATGCAACATGCAGAACCTTTCTAGAAACATTGTCTAGTTACCTATTTCTATCCCTAACTACTAACTCTCCCCTAACTAACACTACAGTGTGTTTATTGTATGCTCTACATGAAAGTATTACCCTCCAGGCTAGCTGTTCCCCATGGTACTGCTAAACTAGAGGTCAAACTCAAGTGGTAGGACCACTTTGGTGGGTGGAGTGGTGGATAAGCTTTTTGCACTTTTTATTTACTAATTTAAATACTAATATATTTGTTTATAATAACCTATAATAATTAATGCAAGCCCAGATAATTACACCAAAGTCTAATTGTCAAATTCTGTGTTTAACAATGCCACATTAGCCTTCATTTTGCCTAACATACCGGAATGATAAAAGGAAAATCTGAGTGTGACTTTTCAGTCGTAGGGAGCATTTTTCCCATCACCAGACCAACCGCACTATTGATGCAAAACCAAATTTGCCACTTTCCCTGTTAATATTCCTCAACCCATTTTTAAAAAGGGCTCTAGGTCTTCTCTGGGTAATTACAGAGGGGTAAGTTTAACATTCAGTGTGGGAAAATTGCTTGAGGGGCTATATTAGGGACTACATACACAAATATGTTACTATGCATAAATTATTAGTGACACCCAACACGGTTTTACTATGGACATAAGCTGCCAGACTAACCTGATTGCCTTCTATGAGGAGGTGAGTAGAAGCCTGGACAGAGGGAGTTTTTCTGGATTTTGCAAAAGCATTTGACACTGTCCCCCATAGACGCTTATTGGGGAAATTGAGGTCTTCAGGATTAGAAAATAGAGTTACTGGATTGAAAACCAGCTAAACGATCGTGTGCCGAGAGTTGTGGTTAATGATACCTACTCTGAATGGTTACCGCTTGTAAGTGGTCTACTCCAGGGTTCAGTACTGGGCCCACTATTATTCAACTTGTTTTTAAACGACATAGAAGATGGAATTAAAAGCACTATCTCTATTTTTGCAGATGATGCACAAAGATATGTAGCAGCGTGCAGTCTATTGAACATAGACTGCACTTAGACTGTAAGCTCGTAAGGGCAGGGCTCTCTTTCCTGGTGTCTCCTGTGCTCACAACAATTTGTAGGAGGACAAACGAGGGCACGGAACCGGCGGTAAGGTAAGCGGATCTTCTAGCTACTGCCCAACTCTGGAGTTCGAGGAACAGTCCACAGAAAAAGATTTTGGGAAACATAAATTTGCCCACGCTTTCATGTTGACTTTATTTTGCCCTGTGCCTGGCTTTTTGCAGTAAACATGCTTTCAACTTAATTTGGAATCCAGAAAATGTGAAAGTTGTTACACCAAAGAGCTCAAATCTGCAAATGTACAACATTTCTTTTGTGAATGATTACCTGAAAAAAAAAACTAAATTCAGAGCAACAGCTCCAACACGGGTGTATGCAGGTGGTCGCTCCTTTAGTATTTTACTCCCTAGCAGATGGTTATAAAATTAGATGCAGCTCTATTTTAAGCTTCAGACACAGAAGGACATCAAGGCCCAACATGAAACTAAAGTCTACCAGACACCACCACAAAGTGGAAAGTAGCAGGTGCTCAGCACTACTGTACAGGCCAACAAGCCAGCTGGTGGCCACTTCAAGCCTGTGTCGCATAATAGAAGCAGCTGCACATAGTGCAAATCTAACTACATTATCTACTTTGGACTTTATTTGGATGTGTTTAAAATATTGGGAAGCATTATGAGAAGTGATTTTTTATTGCGGAAATATTGTATTTTGGTGGAGACATTTTTTTCTAGTGGTGAGGGATGTGGATTAATAGATTTTATGTATAGTTATTCCTCACTCTCCTCTTATAACCCCCCCCCCTTGATCTGGCACGCACCTAAAACCAAAAAAGTCACCTGCTCCAAGCTTTTTTCCTGGTCCCATGCCAGAAGAGTCACTTTGTCCCGGCTCTGCACGTCCAAACTGAATGTCCGCCGGCCTGCACAAAGTGGAGGGAGTGGGGATGCGAGGGTGTGCTGCTGATAAGCAAATTGCGACTAAGAGACCGATTCATTAATAGCGCCAGGTAGCGACAGATGAGCGACAGTAGCGTTATTTTCACAGCGCACGCTAGTATTCGCTGTGCTTGGCCGTTGTTCGGCTGTTGACAGCGACCCCGTCGGTGTGCGGTAATGTTGAATACGGGGTTAGGAGTCGCTGTTTGACAGGTTCCGCGCTGTATGGGAGCGCATGACAGCGAATGGCCATAGCGAACGGCTCCCAGCATATTCATTAACAGATCACGCTCAAAAAATTATCGCGCTGTAAAATGCTTGTTTAAACCCCAGAGCGCTGGCGGCGATGGGTTAAAAGTAGTTTTTTAACCCCCAAACAACCATATTTTTGGAAAAAAAAAAAACATTTTTTTCAAAACATTTTGTAATATGAATACATTAATAACAGACCTGTAATATCAATTCTGCACATTTTTTTTTTTTTAACCTTAAAAAAAATATCTAACATTGCAGAAGTGGTCACAGAATTTTTGACATTTAAAAAAAAAAAAAAAAAACATTAATAGCAATTAATTAAGAATATTTAAAGATTGCTCCATTGAAATGCATTGGAGAGCGCCAGGTAGCGAGAGGTCATACCTGTCGCTGTTCAAGGTTGCTCGCTGGCGCTGTGGGGTGAGGCTGGAATAATGATGAATGATTCGCTATCTGGAGCTCTGTCAGTCGCTAAGCAGGATCGGCTTGATAAATGTGTGATTGCGGAGGGGAGCCATCATTACCGTTCGCTCACCATTCGCTACCTGGCGCTATCCCTTGTTAAATAAGGGCCTAAGCTTAATTGTATCCACCAACATCATATCGCCCCCCCTCTGTGCAGCTCTCTTCACAGTGTTGAAGAAGAGCAGAATACTGTCAGACTCTTTGTTTTCCAGTTAAACTGTCTTGGTTCATAATCCTCCTCCTGTCTTTTGCAGAAGGTTCCTTTAACCCCCCTGGCGTTATGATAGAGGCAAATGTAATGGTAACGAAAGCGTTACCATTACATTTGTCTCTGACGCACGGCTCCGCCCCCATGAGCCTCTGCAGCTCACAGAGACGGAACCCGGAAGTGAGATGGACGCTGCAGCCGCGGCTCTCACCTGCGATCGCAGCGGGGACATCGCTGGATCGCAGGGAGAAGGTAAGGAGACTGCGCCACCCTGCTCCTCTGCCAAATAGATCCCGAGCGTGACTCGGGGTCACCGCTACTTACAGCGCAAATTAACCCCGAGTCACGCTCGGGATCACCACTAAGGAGGTTAAAGCGGGCCAACAGTCAAGAAGGACCAACCCAACAAACAATGCTCATATGCATCCCTCCCCGGGGCAATTTAGATTGCTGCACATAAAAATGATTTTACCTTTTTCTAACTCCTGCTGTGGAAAATTATAGAAACAAAATGGCGGCTCATGCATTTGCAGGCCACCTGCAAACAGGAAGTGCTGCTGAGCTTCCTGTTACTGTGCATTGTCAGTTATGTCAGTTGAATCCAGGCAGCAGCATGGCTGAGGTGCTGGGAGAGGACGCTCCAAAATGGGCGCTACCTTTCTTTTCCAACTATGCCAGGCTGTTGGTCTGGTTTAAACAATCAGCCCAGTCTAGGATTTCTGGAAAAGGAGCCACTCTGAGTAAGTTGGGGTCTATTTAGTGTTCAATAATTATTTTGCAAAAAACAAAGAAAACTGTAATATATAATATAAATAATATAAATATTTCTTCAAGTAATAACATTCAGAGCATGCCCTAGGCAAGAAAGTATATGAATTATTGGGGAAAAAAACTTAAAAATAGAATCTTGTCCTTTATAACTAGCATTGATACAACATTCTGGGGGTTGTTTAAGAAATGCTAATGCCACGTAGTACCATGTAGCGTCAGGTGGACGCCAGGCGCAGTATGTGAAAACCATATATATGAAAGTCAATCTGGTGAGCGCTTCTAATAGTGCCATGTAATGTATCACTAGTGGTGGCTCAGTGTAAAGCGCCGGTGCTGTGTGTTCAGCAGCGCCATGTAGTATCTGTCGCTCAGCATTTATTTTTGCTTTTTTTTTTTTGCTTGTGTATAAATAGCGTTTTAATTAATTATTTTTCTCAATTTTAGTATCTAATTATTGTGTGACCTCTCCTGCCCAGCAACCAAACACTTTATTATTGTTAATTTTTTTTTTTTTTTTGTTATGTAGAATTGTATGTGCAGTTCTGCCATTGCAGTGTCATTGTTACAGTGTTAAAACAATGTTCCATGTTTCATTCCATATGTTTTCGCTCTGGTGTATATGTGTTGAGAAAAACAGACTTTATTCATATAGTGTCCGACGCTCGACGCTAGAGCGCCCAGTTTTAGAGTAGGTGTGTTTGATTTTCTTAAATATGGGCCGCCGAGCATCGGACACACTTAACTGGCGCCACTTCTTTGCTGCAGTGTTGTCCTGTTGTTATATGTAGCATTGCTCTGTGTGGCTTTCCCTCGGGCGCTACATATGCATTGATTCAGGAAGAGCTTTTACACACCCTCCAGACATCACATTTGTCACTGCTGGGCGGGATACGACAGTGTCACATGTCCGCCCGCTACTCTAGGTTATAGCGCCAGACACCCGCTTGCAGCGACCACTTGTGCACGCTCTAAGCGCCGCTACATAGATGCTCAAATGGCAATATGTGGCACTAGTCTTAAATCAGCCTCCACATTTGATAATATACCTTTTCTATAGCCAGCAGCCTGACACACCAAGCAGGGGACATATCTCTTCATTTTGCAAATACCCTTATGCCCCTATGTACTGTTAGAATGGTGCCCCTCTATGAGCCCCCACAGAGTGTGCGAGCGATTCTATGCATGCATTGCAATCCTTCTGTAAAGTTTCTGTCCGTTCGTACGGCAGAGTACGAGTACGAGGATGTCATTTTCCAGCGTGACTTTTCTGTTTCATTTTCTCATGTTACAACGTAGCCTTTCGTTTTTGCCCTTTTCCCATCGTATCCTCCCACGAATCCTTTACGTTTCCCTTAGATTCTGTTTCCCTTTTTCAGTAAAAAATCGTCCAGACGTAAATCCTTACGATCTTGCGCCTGCGCACTACAAACTTAACTCATTAAAGTGCTCGCATACATATTTGCCACCCTCACTTCTACTACAATGTTTAGCTAAATCACTTAGCACTATCCTCCATCTTCCCTTTTGGACCCTTAAAGCTCACCCCAACCACTTAGCACTATCTTTCATCTTCCCTTTTGGACCCTTAAAGCTCACCCCAACCACTTAGCACTATCCTCCATCTTCCCTTTTGGACCCTTAAAGCTCACCCCAACCACTTAGCACTATCCTCCATCTTCCCTTTTGGACCCTTAAAGCTCACCCAAATCACTTGGCGGTTAGGTTCTTCTTCCATTTTAGGCCCCTAAAACTTACCCAAATCACTTCTCGGTCATGTGAATATTCATCTTTAAATATTTCTGGGCCCATTAGTTTTGTGTTAATGTATTTTGTAAATGAAATGACACTAAAACTTTTATTATTATTTTTTTCATCATAAAATATAAAATATTAAAATATTTTGAAAATTTAAAATTTTTATAACTATAAAAAACTAAATACATAGCAATGGCAGGCCACAGAACATTATTCTTCATCTGTGGTCCCCAACGAGTCGCGCAGCTCCTGCATCTCGCCCACCAACTGAAGGACCCTGACACTCAGTTGTGCCACTCTGGCACGTGTGGTCCCTGTTAAAAAACGTAAATTAAATTATTGGTATAACCTTGTTGGGGTCATACTGCAGTGCCCCCCCCCCCCCCCCGTATGGTCCAGACACCTAAATCTGGATTTCAAAAGCCCGAAGGCCCTCGCCACCATTGCCCGGGTTTTGCATAGTGCCCGATTAGAGAACTCCTGGCCCGCATTCTGCAAGCAAAGAACGGGCATCAGGAGCAAGGGCAGGAGTTGATATCCAGAATCCCCTTAAAGAATTTAAAAATACTAACATAAAATACACATTCTAAGCTACAATATTGTTTAACATGTCATCAAGGGCTAAAAACAGCCATAGGTTAAGACATAAGTCATCAACTATATTCATTGCCATACAGTGAAAATGGATTGATGGAATGTGAGCAAACTTACCCTGGAGCCATCCACCAGATAATTCTCCTGACTCAAACTGACGAAATAAGCCGGAGCTCTGCAATATATAGGCATCATGGGATGCCCTGCAATGCCCTGCAAGAACACTGAGGAATTGCATAGCTGGACCAAACACTGCTTGTATGTTGTGCGAGGGGCACATCTTGCGGTTCCTGCAACCAAATATAAAATAATTACACAAAGCAAAGGTAACCGACTAAAACAATAACTCCTACAACAAATTAAGATTCAAGTTCAACAATCCAAATATAATTCACAAAGGACATAAGTCTAAAAAAATATAGCAATTATATGGATGTGTGGGAAAATAAAGGTTTACACAACCCTGTGTCCGAAATGCTATGGATTGCTGGTATTCTTACCCCGCTCCATGCTCTCATGGAGCATGTGCAGGCTTCTAGCTAATCTTTCACACTCCAGGGCTGGCCGAAGTGGCTTTTGGTCTGGTTTAAAGGGGCTGTCTATGCACTTAAAAAAAACAAAAGGGATGCTCACCTTTTGTTCCCTACAGCTGAATTCTCCTACTCCAGTGGTTGGAAACTTACTGTATTGTGAGATTGAGTCTTGTGCTGTCTGTGGCCAAAATCCTGTCGCAGATGGCCTCCACAATGAACAGCATTTCAGTGGATGAAGTGGACATGACTGTTGGCTGGTAGTGGGGGCAGGGCCGTATTTGGTGTTCATGGTGCCCTAGGCACTTTGAAGTGGACCAACAGTCAAAAATGACTTAAACCAGACCAACACAACAAGCAGTGCTCATATGCATCCCTCCCCAGGGCAATTTAGATTGCTGCACATAAAAAGTAATTCACTATTTTCTAACCCATGCTGTGGTAAATGAAAACAAGATGGCGGCTCATGGACTTGCAGGCCACCTACAAACAGGAAGTGCTGCTAGGCTTCCTGTTACTGTGCATTGTCAGTTATGTCATTTAGGAGAGGAAGCTCCAAAATGGCCCCTGCCTTAGTTTTCTAACTGTACCAGGCTGTTGGTCTGGTTTAAGTGTTTGCGCCCCCTTTTTTTAAGTTAGGTCACGGTCCATATAAAAAAAAGTGTGTAGGGGGGAAAGCTGCAATGGTATACCTCCCGATTGTCCCTGATTTGGTGGGACTGTCCCTCTTTTGAGTCCATGTCCCCCTGTCCCTCATTGTTCTGATTTGTCCCTCTTTTGCAGATCTGCATCACTAAATGATGCATTTGCCTATTCAAAGTGTTTCTGTTGTTGTAACTGTTATAACCATCTCCTATCCATCCCTCAATGAAGGGGTGTGGCCTAATTTACAAATTGTCCTTGTACAATGGGAGGCATGCAATCGGCTAGATACAGAGTATGTTTGTGGAGGGGAGGGCACAAAGGGGAAAATGCATTGAAGCAGGGAAGCATGTTCCATCTTTTACTGCATTCTGACATACAGGAGTCACATGACCAAAGCAATGGAAGGGAAATTCTGTGGCCTGTGTTCAACCCATTGCACCCCCTTCACACAAATACACTCATCCTTCTATGGCTGGAGGTGTGCTTGTTAGGAGGCATTAATGTTCAGGATATGAGAGCTGTAATTTCTTTTGCTTCCTACAGTAGTAAGGGCAGCGCCCCCCTTTCATGTTGCCACCCTAGGCACGTTCCTAGGGTTGCCTAATGGTACATACAGCCCTGGGTGGGGGGTAGGTAGGCCATTTGACATAGATACATCCTCCACAAACTGTTTTTCACTATGGATGGTATTCATAACATTCTGAGACTGTGAGTCCGCCATGTTTTAGTGAACCCTCAAAGGAGAACAAATTCAAACTAAAAAGCATGTGATAGAAAATGTGAAATATCCACCTGCTGCTGGGAGTGAAAGTCTTTCTTTGTTTCCTTGTGAACTTCCATCAAACTGTGTGTGTGTGTGAAGTGTGTGTGTGTGTGTGTGTGTGCGCATCTGGTCCTTGTGACAGCTCTAACCTCAGCTGATGACTTTCCTGGCAATGGAGGCTGCGATCTGCAGGTGTCTCAACAGCTGTGGACTCGCTGAAATGTAGCTCCATTTTCAGGCTGTAATCAGCTTTGGCTTCACCTCTGCAGCTGGCTAATAGAAATGACATCTTCTTCCTGCTCTAGCGGGTGCCCTGCTCTTGCATTGCTTTAGCAGAGCATTTATTGCAAACAGTTGTAAAATAAATATTTTATACACTGTATATGGTGTCATAAAAAGAGACGGCGAGCGGGACCCAACAGGCGTGTTAAGCTTTGGGCTCTTGCCAGTTTCTTGAGTTCAGATCAACGTACAAGTTCAGATCAACGTAAAAGAATGTTTCTTTTTCATACAATCTGTGTATACCAGAGAGAGTGGAGGCCCACTGCCCTAAATAATAGTGACAGGGGGTCATCAAACTATACGTATTGTCCCAGGGGCCCCATTGAGTGTCTTCATCACCAAAACCTGGACTGTTGGGGTTAAGAAGGGATAGCGCCAGGTAGTGCTTCGTAGCGGCAGGCAGCGTCCGGTGAACGCCGGGCACTGTACGCAAAACCACATTTATGAAAGCAAATCTGATGAGCGACTCTAACAGCGCAATGTAGTTTCCAATGTATTATTACAGGCGGCTCAGCGTATAGCGTCGGCGCTCTAGCTTCCAGAGCGGCAGGTATTACCTTTGGCTCACTGTCTTTCTCTCCAATACATTTCAATGGACGTTCATTTGCTTGGGTTTAAACAGCGTGTTTGCCATTTTTTTTTTTTGCTCCATCATTGTGTGACCTCTCCTGGCTGCAAACAAACACTTTTGACTTTTTTGACTTTTTATATTTTTATGCAGAATTGTCATTACAGGTCTGGCACTAAAGTGTTAAAGTCACAGTGTTAAAACAATGTCATTCCATGTGTTTATTACAGTGTTTGTTACAGGAGGATATGTGTTCAAAAACAGACTTTAATCACACAGCTCTCTCTATGCTATAGCGACCAGTCCTTTTTTGATATGGTATGGAGCGCCGATAGTCGGTCGCACTGAGCTGGCGCTACCTTTCGCTCCCTGCAGGGTTGTACTGGTGTTAGAGCGCCCAACATAAATCACATTCATCAATGCGGGCCAGGTTACTACAGCGACTGAGGTGCTCTGTTACAACGCCCGATACCTGCTTACAGCGTCTACTAGCGGTTGCTCTAAGTGCCTCTATATAGATGCTCATCTGCCGATGCCGGGCTTTAGTAATGAATCAGCCTCCACGTATAACTTATTTGAGGCATCTTGAGCGCACACACACAGACAGACACACAGACAGACAAACAGACAGACACACAGACAGACGCACAGACAGACACACAGACACACACACAGACACACACACACACAGACAGACACACAGACAGACACAGACACACAGACAGACACAGACACACAGACAGACACACACAATACAGTTTGGCAAAACTATTTTGAGCATGGGCCCTGAATTTAAACCGAACCAACACACTTACAAGAAACAGTGCTCCTGTGCATCACTCCGCAGGAAAATATAGGCGGTTCTTTACCTTGCTGGAAAAATGCCCCATCACAGGTACAGGTCATAGGGGGGAAGAATCAAAGCAAACTTGTTTTACTTTTTTGCGTGTTAAAGGGTAATTCTACTTTCAATGGCATTTTTAAAAACGATTGTCTTGCAAAATATGTGCCAAGCTTATCTGTAAATGTTTTGACATGACATTGATATGAAATAAAACAGCTTCCCATAGTAACAATGTAACCAAATAAGCACAGAGCAAAAACAGTTCAGTGTTTCAACTAATACGCAGCTCCTCGGTATGATCCAAAAGAGGCTGTAATCCCAGTGCGCATGCACAAAGTCCACACTGTGCCCATCACCCTTAGGAAATATTCTTACCAAAAGGTTCAAGATTAGCAGGCAGAAACATATGTCATACACTCTCCTATTACGCAGAGGTCGTCTTTCCAAAATATATGCTTGTAGGTCCTCTTTCAGTCTTTATACACCATTGGACTCAATGTAGTCCAAAAACCAAAAAAGGAAAAGAAAAGATATCTAGTGCAACTCTGTCAGTTAATGATTCAGGCTTTAATAAAACTCATATGCACTTACACAGTAATGTAGATTAATAGCATAAAAGGATTTCCCGTCTGAGAGGTGTTCCCCCAAGTTCCCACACGCGGCCGTCGTTGGGAAATAGAGAAAATCACTCCAATCAACAAGGAATAACAAGAGAGCCCACACTCCCCTACCTAACGCGTTTCATTGGTAAATCCAACTTTATCAAAGGCAGAGAGTGGATAGAGTGGGGCCAATATATAGAAAAATTAAAACACACTCACCCCTCCATTTCCTGGTGTAAGAAAGGTAGCAAAGCTTGGTTCAGAGTGTGCTGCAAGCATCATGCACAATGGCCAGTGCAGTGAATGGATGCTCGATCACATCCATTGCTAATGACGTTCAGCAAACAGAGACAGACAGCATAATCGAGCGCCGAGCAGTAGCAAACAGCGCTCCAGCAAATCTGCACAATGGTAGTCGGCAAGGAATAACATACAATAAAACACAAGGGAATTACCCTAGCGATTATTAATTGGGACATAGAAGAAACATATTCAAGCCACCAAACTACAGGGAATCGCAATGGATTATGCATCACTAGTAAAAGCAGCTCGTATAAATAGAGCTGCTACAGCAGAGATAAACATAGGTCAAAGATTACTAAAACTACAAAAAGGGATTAAAAACAGATTAAAAAACAGTGGGGATCTCAGGGAAACACCACCCAGTCACAATGCAACAATAAGAGCACAAATTAGCTTGTTATGCCCAAATAAACATATATACATATAACAAAATATCCATGTAAAAATACAATAAAAAATGAATTCAAATCCAGTTCAACATTTAAGCCCTTAGGAGATAGGGTGTCCAATAGGAAAATCCATTTGGTCTCCCGTTGGGAAACCTCTCGCACTAAATGGGAACCTCTCCAATGTTTCTCCACCCTATCTATCCCCACAAAGGTTAATCCCTTGGGGTCACAATTATGTTTTTCTTTAAAGTGTGCCGATAGACTATGTTGGGTGAAACCCCTTCGGATGTTATACAAATGTTCCCTAATGCGGACCTTTAGTTCTCTTGTGGTCCTACCCACATAGTACAGCCCACAGGGACAAATTAATAGATAAACCACAAAAGTGGAATTACAGGAGATAAACTTATTAATCCGAAACTCCTTCAAACCCTGATGGGAAATAAAGGTTTTCACTGATTTCGGTTGTCCACAAAGTAGTTTACAACCCATACAGGACCCACAACGGAAAAACCCTTCCATGGTTGCTAAAGTCCCTCCCAATTTTTTTGGGGGATCTGTAAAACTTTTGGTAATTAAATCTTTTAAATTGGGTGCTTTCCTGAAAATTAATTTAGGACGATCAGGCAGAAGTGGCCCTAGGCTTGGATCACTTCTCAAAATGTGCCAATGTTTAGAAAAAAGTTGCCCCAAGACTTTGTGCTGTGCACTAAATGAGGTAATAAATGCAAAATCAAGGGAAGAAGAATGGTTGTTCCTAGTAGTGGAGCTAAATAAGGAGGACCTATCGACAGCCCTAATTTGATTCCTCTGTGTCAAGGTCTCATTGGCATTATAGCCTTTATCCAGAAACCGTTGCGTCAGGAGTGAAGATTGTAAATCATAATCCTCCAAGGAAGTGCAATTCCGTCGCAACCGAGTAAATTGACTCCTAGGGATAGCATCCAACCACTTAGGATGGTGACAGCTATCCCTAGGGACATAACCATTCCTATCGGTGGCCTTAAAGTATGTATAGGTGACCAGAGCAGAGCCTGATTTCTTGATCGTTAGATCAAGAAAGTTTACAGATAGCTCACTGCTTTCTGTGGAGAACTCTAGATTGAAATCATTCCCATTCACCCCATGGAAAAAGGAATCCAAATCAGATTGTGACCCCTTCCAGATGACGAAAACATCATCTATGTATCGTTTCCATACAACTAGATTGGACCAATCTTTGGAGTGTAAAAATTGTGTCTCCCACCATCCTACATACAAATTTGCCATACTGGGCGCAAATTTAGCCCCCATGGCTACGCCCGTTTTTTGTAGGTAAAATGAATTACCAAACCAAAAATAGTTGTGCTTAAGGGCGAACGTTAGGCATTCTATCAGGTTTATCTCTGCTGTAGCAGCTCTATTTATACGAGCTGCTTTTACTAGTGATGCATAATCCATTGCGATTCCCTGTAGTTTGGTGGCCTGAATATGTTTCTTCTATGTCCCAATTAATAATCGCTAGGGTAATTCCCTTGTGTTTTATTGTATGTTATTCCTTGCCGACTACCATTGTGCAGATTTGCTGGAGCGCTGTTTGCTATTGCTCGGCGCTCGATTATGCTGTCTGTCTCTGTTTGCTGGACGTCATTAGCAATGGATGTGATCGAGCATCCATTCACTGCACTGGCCATTGTGCATGATGCTTGCAGCACACTCTGAACCAAGCTTTGCTACCTTTCTTACACCAGGAAATGGAGGGGTGAGTGTGTTTTAATTTTTCTATATATTGGCCCCACTCTATCCACTCTCTGCCTTTGATAAAGTTGGATTTACCAATGAAACGCGTTAGGTAGGGGAGTGTGGGCTCTCTTGTTATTCCTTGTTGATTGGAGTGATTTTCTCTATTTCCCAACGACGGCCGCGTGTGGGAACTTGGGGGAACACCTCTCAGACGGGAAATCCTTTTATGCTATTAATCTACATTACTGTGTAAGTGCATATGAGTTTTATTAAAGCCTGAATCATTAACTGACAGAGTTGCACTAGATATCTTTTCTTTTCCTTTTTTGGTTTTTGGACTACATTGAGTCCAATGGTGTATAAAGACTGAAAGAGGACCTACAAGCATATATTTTGGAAAGACGACCTCTGCGTAATAGGAGAGTGTATGACATATGTTTTTGCCTGCTAATCTTGAACCTTTTGGTAAGAATATTTCCTAAGGGTGACGGGCACAGTGTGGACTTTGTGCATGCGCACTGGGATTACAGCCTCTTTTGGATCATACCGAGGAGCTGCGTATTAGTTGAAACACTGAACTGTTTTTGCTCTGTGCTTATTTGGTTACATTCTATTGTGGACTGGTGGGATAAGTGGTCCAGCACGTTTGAGCATTTTTAAAGACATAAAGTTATCTTCATATGTAATTGAACCATCATTATTGAGATTAAGCGCGGTGTTTTCCTGTATTTGATTTTATCATAGTAACAATTGGGTTGATTCAAAGAAACATGTAACAGCTTGGATTTTGCTCACGATCATCCTATTTTTCACGTCCGCTCGTGCGTTCGTATGAACTTGCGAGTGATTCTATAAGCAAATACGTTTCTATCCTAAAATATACGTCCGTTCGTATGGCAGTTCGGGAATCAGACCTATGTCAGTTTCCATCCTGAATTTTCCGTTTCATTTCTCAGGTTGCAACATTGGTTTTGCCCTTTTTCCTTTTTTGTCTGGACGTAAATCCTTCTGATCTTGCGGCTCCGCAATACAAACTTACCTCATTAAAGTGCATTCTAAATATTTGGTCTTTTAATTTTCGTTATTTCATTCATTTTGTAGTAACCAACCATTAATGAATGCATTTGCATAAGTAAATCTTACTTTGTTTAATTTTTAGTTAACTTGCATTTTTTACTTGTGGATTTAATTTTAATATTTTGGCTTCAAATGGTACAACTTTAACTTTTTTGTGTGGTTACCCACACCCTCTACATACAGATTGCTCACAAATATTAAAAAACACCCAGCAACTTCTGCATGTTATGAGCCTAGAAACAGCCAAGATGGCGGCTCAGGTATTATCGGGCAGCCTGCAAACAGAAAGGGCCTTGTGACTGTGTTGCTCTGGATTCTTTGATTTCTGACCTTTCCGTGCCCCCAGCTCTGCTGTGTCTGTGCAAAATACAGCAGTAACCCACATCCAGCACTTTATCCCGCTCTCCTCTCCTCAGTAAGTGTGATGCATCTGACCAAAGATGTGCTTAAATAATTAAACAAAGCAAAGGTAAACAACTACACCAATAAATGCAATCTAAAAATATTATTCTAGTACCTCAATTTTAAAATAAATAACAAAGGACATAAGTTTCTTTAATTAACGCAAATATATTGCAAAATAAAGGTTTACATGCAAAGGACTAATTAAGGTCCACATTAAAATGCTTTTATAAGGCATACATGAATCAGGTATGCATTGCCATACAATTTATGCCCTCGGCCATGCTGATACATGCAGTTCATTGGAGCTCAAGACGCGCAGACTCCTCCACATAGCCAAAAAACCTGTTCACGAACAGCAATCCGGCTGCTAAAAGGTGTCGGCAGTGGCTTTCTTTTAAAACGCGTTTAGAGGTTTCTCTGAATCACACCTAAACACATCCAATTAACCTAAGTTTTACGTTTTGATCGTAAGTTTTAGGATTTGATCCTAAGTTTTACGTTTTGATCCTAAAATTTACGAACGAACTGCCGCTGATCGTAAGAGCATATACGCATTCGTACGTAGGCTCGTGCGAGTCGGGAATGGCCAAAAAAACAGGAAAAAATGACTAACACCCACCCAAACTTACGATTCTCGATACGAAATCAATTAACTTTTGCTCTTTGAATCGAGGGGAATGTGTTTACCTGTGTACAGCAACATGGTGATTTAGAGTACATATCACAGACTACCTCACTCTAGCTTGCTAATCATCTGATTGGCTCATGGATGATATGTTTAACCCATTCTGCTGAAATTCAACTTCTTCAGTTTGGAAGGATCACAGTCTTTCCAGTTGTAAAGAGGTTAATGGCCGGGTTCTCAGCTGGACAAGTCATTAGGCTGCTTAGACTTAGCCAAAGCTGATATAGAGTTCACCTGCTACACTGGAAGAATTGTGGGACTTGTTTTTTACTCAAGACCATAAAATCCACTCCCACTGTAGCAAAACAGAGCCCCGGGAATATGAGAATCATGGAGACAGCATGCTGATAAGTAAATCACAGGTCTGGTGGGGGGGGGGGGAATCCTAACACAAATGATTATTTTACATTCCAAGAGAGGAAAACAATAAGGCACAACACCAAAAACCAGACAAAAGGAAGTTTTGACTATCCCCCCAGATCACCTCTTCCCGCTCCTACGGTGCATGCGCGGCCGCTCGTTCCAATCAGCGCGCTCAGAGCCACTGATGTCATGTCGTCTAAGCCTTCGTCTAAGGTCAGTTGCTCCGAGCAGGGATGCGGCCGCGGCTCACGTATGCGCCGTTGGACCGGGAATCATGGCAGCCCGTCCACTTCATATTCCATAATTCTACCACCCGATCTTTCAGCAGATGACCGGACTTTGAGCGCCCTCACCTTGGTTTCTATTCTGGGCGGCAGTTAGCGCTCCGGTACTAGTTGTGCCCGTTTCCCATTTTGCCTCCGCCGCGGCTTTTATTCTATGCGGTGGTAACATCCCTGCCTCGGCCCATGCCTCACTTCGGCATTGACATGGGTTGCTTAGCAACTCACATCTCCTCCAATCAGGAGCCTGCTTTCTCCTGATTGGAGGAGACTCGCGTGCTAGGGAGAGACGCTGCTGCCGCTGTCATTCCGTCACTGCGGCGGCTGTCCCCGGCCAGTGCCCATGCATGGAGGTCGATCACGGACACACAGAGGTAAGCACAAGTCCTAATATGGTATGATTGATCTATTATGGTATTATATATAAACAGGAGTGATATTTGCCATAACAACTATGATTACTGGGCGTCTGAAACGCGTTAGTGGCCACCTTGTTTACCTACTTGTACCAGGACTTATCTACTACTGATTTTAAGGTTGGAAATGTTTCATTATGGAGATGTTTTTAATGGATAACAATTAAAAGTGAAGTTTTATTTGGAGCTGTGCAGATCACCTAATTCTTTTCCATTGATTCTTGTGGGTTAGAGACTACCCACAATCGAGCACCCTAAAACCAGTGGTTGAGCTGAAATAATCGACCTCCCGATTTTGGATGCCCCGGGGGGAGGGAATCGAACGTGTTGGGTTTTGGTCCACTTTAACAGTTAAAAACTCAATGACATGTAGTGTGCCATTCACATCCAAATGTACACCCAGTGTTACATTTACTTCATCCAATAATTAGCATGAACATTATTTTGAAGAAAGTTTCAGCTTTGTAGCACATTGATTCATCTTAATCTAAAGAACAATTTGCAATTATTACTTTGTCACTATTACTCGATAAATCACATGTGCCAAACTCAAGGCCTGGGGCCGGATTTGGCTCTCCATGCCTTTTTATGTGGCTCTTTGCCTGGTGCCAGACGGTGGTAACTGGGCAGAACCCCTTTTATCTGGCCTGGTCACTCCAAGGCCTCTGACACTGGCTGCATCACACCTGTGTGGCCTTTTTAACATTCTGAGGGAGAAGAGAGTAATTTCAGGAACTGTCCTGTGTATCTGTGCCACCAACCCTCACCAAGGGGGCCATCTAACCCATCCAACTCACTGCCACAGCATAGATTTCCACGGCTGATGCAAAGGGTTATTACTAGCTATTGCAAGGTGGGGTGGGAACAATGATTGTAATGCAGACCTAGGTAAAATAATTCTGCATCTGCATTTGTCCTGATTCTGTGGCTGTTCTTTGCAAAATTCAGTGTCTGCATTTGTCCTGATCAAAATAATTGGGGGGTAATCAATTACATAAAGCAGTGTTCAACACTGTAGTGGTCCATTAGGTAATAGTCTCTGAGCAAGCTGTGGATCAGTCTGCAGCAGTCCTCAATGGACATCTCTTGCCTACAGATGAGGTGTTTCTTGGCGCACCACAAAGGGTCCTTAAAACATACCTCCCAACTTTTGAAAGAGGGACACAAGTAGACATTTTTTTTACACTTAAACCACACCCTGGTCACGCCCACCTAAGAATTAAATGTATAATAATAATAATAATAATAATACAGGCAAGGCCTCCGCAGACACATTACAGCCAGGGACTATAGTGAGAGGGGTATCCCTCCATTACAGCCAGTGAGGGACATCCCTCCATTACAACCAGTGAGGGACATCCCTCATTACAGAGAGTGAGGGGTATCCCTCCATTACAACTAGCGAGGGTCATCCCTCCATTTCAACCAGTGAGGGGAATCCCTCATTACTGCCAGTGAGGGGCATCCCTCATTACTGCCAGTGAGGGGCATCTCTCATTACAGCCAGTGAGGGACATCTCTCATTACAGCAAGATAGGGTCATCCCTAATTACAGCCAGTTATGGCATCCCTCATTACAGGCAGTGAGGGGCATCCCTCAATACAGCCAGTTAGGGTCATCCCTAATTACAGCCAGTTATGGCATCCCTCATTACAGCCAGTTAGGGGCATCCAGTTAGGGGCAACACAGACACAGACAGACAGACACACTCACTGCAATGCAGGCCATCTTCCCCTCCAGTGAGGCCAGGCTCCTTCCTGAAGTCCCGCCCACCGACAGCACAGCACAGTGAAAAGTCACTTTCCTGAACCACCAATGAGCTTAAAGAGAGAAAAAAAGCCAGAGTGTGAGTACTTGGCTGCACATTCGGGGCCAGCTGCGGCGACCTTCCAGTAACAGACAATGAAGAGCAACAACGGCACGGAACATGTGTAAGTGCTGTGGGCGCCGGGACAAATTCCAGAAAAAGGGATTGTCGTGTGGAAATCAGGATGGTTGGGGGGTATGCTTAAAACAGCACTAGGCGCTAGGCATGCTGGATCTCCTGAATGTCAGCAGTGTCTTGGAAGAGTCTGTTTTAAACGCCACAGTGAGTAACTGTGTTCCTTGGCACACAGTCTCTGAGTTGTAGTCCCAGTGCATCCAGCTTGTGCATAGGCACATTCCTTGATCAAAACTGAATTTAACTTGGGTCGAATCAAACCAAACCAACAGCTTTGCACAGTTGAAAAAAACTCCCCAAAACTCACTTGCTCCATCTGCATGCATGATACTAAATGGCTGTGCGGGGCCGTGCACACCCGAAGGGAGCCGAGTGATGCTGCGCGGCGCTCGCAAGTGTGGCTAGGATTCAGAGAGGTTGCTCTAGCCACAGTGTGGGCATGAGGAGAGATGAGTGAGCTTGCCTGGGGGGTTTCACACAAACCGGGGTGCCCCAGGGGAACAGACCAAAACCCGGGATAGTGAAAATCTTGGTCCACTTTAGAGAGACCAAAAATATCACAGCAGATGAGAGCTTTTTTTCAAACAGAATGTATTTACATGGTGCATAGAGGCCAAGGATAATATCATTTCTCCCATGATCCTTTGTAGTAGGAAGAGCCATACAAATAATTTCTCTTTAAGGCTCTTTTCCATAGCTTCCAGAAACTGCTGGGGGAGCAGTTATTAAAGCTCAACATACCTGTTATATCATATGTGCCTTAGATACCACTAGCTATGTGTCATCTTCCTGTATGGAGGTTTTTGTTTTCTGAGGCCAAATCTAGGTCAAGGTCAAGTTTCCAGCTCCCATAGTGATAACTTGTCCTTTGCTTTAATGCCATGTAGTGTGTAGTGTAAGTTTTTTCCATCACTTGCAGTGTGCCTTTTGTGTTGCCGCCTGTCATTAGCATGAATACACAAACCAGGAATCACACTTCATGGTCCAGGAAATCTAAGACAAAACTCCTCAGCGGGGTGATGAAAGGGTTTTCATATCTAAGTCTTGCATTTTCATTTAAAGTAATCGCCCATGTACACGCAGCGGTAAACAATGGAAATTTGTGATCAGGTCAGAATAAATTAGCATTCTATTTTTCTTAAGCCATACAAAAAAAGGAACTCATGGGAAGCTGGGCTAAGGAATGCCGAATGAGAAAACATCCATTCAAGGTCTTCAAAAGTTATTTTTTATAGTATCCTGCATATTGTTCCTTCATGTTGACATCAGTGGTGCCACCTGTATTGTATGATAGAGCCCCCAATATATATATTTTCATTCAAATGTTGCCTAAATCCCCAGATAGAAATAGGAGCCAAAACCCAATATGAAACTCATTTCACTGACAATGCTGCTGAGAACATCTCTCACCTTCAGTTTATGATGACCCAACAGAAAATTGTTTCACCCACACAAGTTCTCCAGTACTTGATAACACCATTGTGGTGACAGCCATGTTTTGGCCTTTAAAACAACCTATTATGTTTATTTATAGCAGTAAGTAAGAGATAATCTTCCCAACAGGGTCACCCAGAGCAAAGAACAATGGACCTCCGTCCATCGAGGCTTCTCCCTACATCTCTAATCCAACAATATCAACCCAGATGTAACCTCCGTTCTGCCTCACTTCCTCACACTCCCTCCACAAGAGCTTCTCATGTGCCTCTCCACTTCTTTGGAATGCCCTCCACTGTTCAATGAGACAACCCCCCCAACACTCTAATTAACTCTTACAAACTCCACAGGACGCCATCAAACTCAGTACCTACCACTTGTGACCCTTACCCTTTTCTCCTTATGCTTTATACTAGTGTTCCCCAGCCCTCTCCTTGAAAGCCATCAACAGGTCATGTTTTATGGATCTTCATTTAGCCGGCTCTATAGCTCTGCTACTGCACAAATTACTTCACCTGTACATCTGTGTGGAGGTCTGCAAAACTTGACCAGCTGGTGGCTCACGTGCAGAGGGTTGGTGAACATTGCTTTAGACTCTTAGCTTATAGGGACAGACCCCCTCTCTTACTGTATTTTATTTTCAAAGCTATCATCATGACTTTTGTAGCCCCTTGCTATGTACTGTATGTTTTACCCCGCCGGTTATTACTACTTCATACAGAACTACGAAAGGAAGAAGATGGAATTATATAATAAATATATAAAACTTATCCGAGGAATCCAGCGCATGACTTCCTTCCATGATATATTAACCCTTCTAATGCCAGCCACGTAAAATTTACATGTCTGCGAATTGCCTCTCCTATCATTAAAAGCCAGCAAAGTACATTTTACGTGCCTGGTTTTTCCTCCTGCTAGCAGCCAAAAAAACTCAGCTCACCTGACTCCGTGATTGATACGACAGGGTCGCCTACTCACCCGGGGTGACCTTCCACTCCAGCTGCATGCACCTGCTGCCATCTATTCCATTTTGCTTGGTGCAGGTGTGTGCGGAGATGCCATGTATGCTGCTGGAGGTCTGTGCCTTCACCTTGGGGATGGGTTTGAGGTGAGTTTATGGCTGATATCAGGGTTTTCACACTGTAGGGTATCCAAAATCAGGATGCCCCTGGGAAAGGACTTCACTGGGCCCTAGTCTTTTAGAATTTAGGGTCGTGTTCATTGGATTTTGGTCTGCTTTAAAGAGTATATATATAGGAGACCCTGTCGTATCAATCGCTCAATGAATCGAGTCAGGTGAGCTGGGTTTTTTTGGCTGCTAGCAGGAGGAAAAGCCAGGCACGTAAAATGTATTTGGCTGGCATTTAACGATAGGAGAGGCAAGAGGCAGACATGTAAATTTAATGTGGCTGGCATTAGAAGGTTTAAAGTATCGTGGAAAGAAGTCATGCGCTGGATCCTCGGATAAGTTTTATATATTTATTATATATCTTCTTCTTTCGTAGTACTGTATGAAGTAGTAATAACAGGCAGGGTAAAACATACAGTACATAGCAAGATGGTGCTGACACTCATGTTTGTGTCAGCACAAACTGACACCCTAGAGGCAGTGGCAGTGCCAGAAGTTAGAGCAGGGACAGACAACGTCCCTGCTCTGGCTTCCAGCTCCTCCACAGCCACTTGGGATGGCGCGCGGACATCCGAGCCTTTGTGTCACAAGACACAAGAAAGGCAATGGCGCTGACACAAGAATGGCAATGACGGCGCTGGAAGGAAGAGTGCAGGAGCTGTCTGTCCCCGCTCTGACTTCTGGTGCCGGTACTGCTTTTAGTGTGTGAGCACGAACCGAAAAGCCAGAGTGGGGACAGCGTTCATGTAAGTATACTTTTTTTTTCTGGAGGGTTGGGGGGAAGATAACACTGAATAAAGGGATGGGGGGCGGGGGAATGTCACCCACCTCAGCTCCACCTATGGCGAATAGGAGGGGGGAATGCCACATTGCCAATGGGATGGGGGGATGCCACACTGTCTATGAGAATGGGGTGGGGGGTGCCACACTGCCAGTAATGGGATGTTTTAGCACAATATCTGGTTTAGAATGTTTTTTCTTATTTTCCTCCTCCAAATACTATGTGCGTCTTATGGACGGGTGCATCTTATATAGCAAAAATGTGTTATATGTAAAAATAAAGCTGTTCAAAAGTTGGTACTGATCCAAATGAAATGAATCAGTAACATTTGACCCAAAATCAAACAGCAACACCAGTTAGGGTCTGTGAAGGAACGATCCAGCTTAAGTGCAGAAACCTCACATATGCAAGTCTGGAGTTCCCCTTTATTTCCCTCCTAGTCATCAATATGCACTCAGGAAAAGGAATTAGCATTTACAGGTTAAGCAGGGCAGATCACAGACTCCCCGCTGGCAATCCTTACACCTCTAGTCTGAGAAGACTCCGCTGGGTCTGCATCTCGCTGGGCCCCTGGCTGTGAATTTGTCACATGATAGAGGGGAGCTGCAGACATCCGGCACCAACACAAATCGGGCCATAGCTACGCCCCCAAACCAGGTACAGAATCAGAACTGGCTCACAAAACCGCACACGGGGATAGGTTACTGCGGGTTCAGCAATTAAGGAAAACCAGGTAAACGGAGATCTAAGGTTCTGACCCACTTAGGGACCCTATTTCTGGACTCATCGGATGCCCGGCGTCCAGCCCAATCGTTTGGTAGCACTTCCAAAGCCATACGACCCCCCCCCTGCTCAAAGTTATAAGCCCTAAAGGGATTTAGGGGCTGAAGCGAGCCCCAGAACAGTGGGAGGTGACAATCCGTCCCACAGAGGGGAGGGGGTGGAGGGGTCCCGTCGCATAAATAGGGTAATCCTGAGCCAGGCATTTGTCATTCTCTGGAGGGGTCTCGCAGCAGCGTGCTGGAGGTGTCCCAAATCATCTGTAAGCTCCTCACTTACCTCTTGTGAGAGCTCTCCATCACTACTACTCTGCAACTGCATATTAAGGTATCTGATTATCGTTTCTCTGTGTAGCTCACTCTATCCTGTAACCGTCTCAGAACAGCATTTGTATCATCTGTATCAATTCATATTCCATCATAGCCAAATGTTTGTTATTATTGCCTAGTGCGCTTATAGCATCAAAACTTACATTTTAACTTGAGCGATCTGTTTGCCTTAAAACCAAGAATCTGTGTTTCTGATAGGAGAACTCGGACAAAGGGTTTTGGGGTCTGTGTGTCAGGAGGTCCCTGGTTTATAGTTGGATCACGTGACCCGCGGTTCCCTGACAGGGTCCACAGCTATTACAATAATATATCATAAAAAGGGGAGTTCTATTTTCATTAGTAGCCAATCAGATCTGTTTAGCTGATAATAAAGGGGTGGATTTGGGGGATTCCTTTGTTCACAAGCATTAAAAGAAAGCACACATTCTGCAATCCATAGTTCTTTTTGTTGCCTTCCCCTTGAACCCAGAGCACCACACCAATTTATTCCAATGCTCTTTGTAGTGTAAACCCCCTCGCGTCTCGCCACACTCGAAAAGCCTCCCCGCTGTCTGTGCTCGGCAATGTTAGAGGGTCTCACAGATCCATTTATATTCTGGGTTTGAGCGCCGGAGTGTTAGAGCATACAGACCGGAATTTGCAATGAAGAAATGTGTCTGTGCATTTTATAGTGACAAAGCCAAAAATAAATATAGAAATAAATAAAAGCATCAGACGGAGGGATTTTTTTTTTTTTATCCTCCGCTCCGACTGGCACACGCGGCTGCTAAAACCGCACAGCTGGCGCCATGATGAGTGACAAATCAAAAGTCAGGGAGAAACTTCCTGATCATCTGAGCTCTTGCCACCCGATTAGCAGAAGAAAAACAGGGCAGATGGAGGCAGGCGAGGCAGTGTGGAGGGAACAGATGGCCACTACCAACTTGATATATGAAATTAATAACACTTCCTCAAATACAATTTCGGAGAAGGAATACATTACCTGAATCCTCGCGACAAAACGCTGCTGGGGGTGACATGAGCGCTGCCTTGTGCAGCCATTTTAAGAGGATGTGACTGTAAAGACTAGGGGTCAACTCAGCACAGGTGAAAAAAGGTGAAAAATATTGTAAACGTTTTCTATTTCCTCCTGGTGCTGAACTGCTCCAAATGTATACAAGAAAAGTGAATGTTAGTTTTCTCACCCCCCCCCCTCCAAAAAAAAAAAAAACTAACATGCTTTTTTCACCTTCTTTCACTCCAATGATCAACATTGGAGATTATTCAGCACCAGAAGGTGGACTATAGTGAACTTTTTTCTAACCTAATGCTGAACCGACACCTTAGGCCCCTTTCACGGTCTGCATTTTCTGTATTACAGGCGCATGAGTACCTGGAGCAGGAGGCAGAGGTGGAGGAAGGAGTTCTGGGCTCCTTAAAATGACTGGTGGTGGGACCTAGTAAGATGCAATGATGGAGGAAGGAGCTCCTTAGGCCTCAAGGAGACCGGTGGTGGGACCCAGCAAGAGGCAGCAGTGGAGGAAGGAGCTCCGGGCTCTTTGAGATAACTGGTGGCAGGACCTAGCAGGAAGCAGTGGTGGAGGAAGAAGCTTCGGGCTCCTCGTGAAGACCAGTGGCGAGACCCAATAGGAGGTAGCGGTGAAGCAAGAAGCTCTGGGCTCCTCAAGAATACCGGTGGCAAGACCCAGTAGGAGGTAGCGGTGAGGGAAGAAGCTCCAGGCAGGGGTGCACCTAGCCTGCTGCCTGAGCCAAACTATGGAATGGTGCCCCCCCGGCATGTCAAATAAAGTGCAAAACAGGGTTTTGTTTATTGTTTTAATTAAAATTAAAATTAAAATGTTTACTTAAACACAACTCCCCTAGACACGCAGATTGTGGTCCACTTTAACACAACCCCCCACCCTTTCTGGGTATGAAATTTTGTGCCACTTTTTAACATAACTCCCCTGGATATGCAGTGTTGGTCCACTTTAAGACAACTCCCCCTATTCCTAGATATTCAGTTTTGGTCCACTTTAACACAACTCCCCCGGATTTGCAGTTTTGTTCTGCTTAAATACTAGCCCCCCATATGCAGTTTTGTTCCACTTTAACACAACTCCCAGAACATGCAGTTTTGTTCCGCTTTAACACAACCCCCACCTACCCCAGATATGCAGTTTTGGTCCACGTTAAAGTGGAAAAACACCTGGGAGTTTGACTATCCTTGGTTTTGTTCCATGCCCCACGGGCATCCTGAAATGGTATGCCCTGCGATGTAAAACCCCCATGTTGCCCACTACAACTCCCCTCTTCCTGATCCAGTGGTGCATGTGCGGGCTCTCATTCTATCAGAGCTGTTTGGCGAACTACATAGACACAGAAATCGGCTCTAACAGGACAAGAGCCTGCCATGCGCCGTTGGACCAGGAAAAGGTGAGTGAATGCCAGTAACCTGCGGGGTTTCACACAGTGGGTCATCCCAATTTGAAATGCTACAGGGAAAGGCTAGCAGCCGGCCCTGAGTTTTGGTCCTGCTCTTAACACTCCCCCTCCTCTGGATATGCTGTTTTGGTCCACTTTAACACTTTAAAGTGGCCGAAAACCCACCCTGGAGTCTATGGGATAGACTCCCTCCGGGGCATCCAGATTTGGGATGCCCCACTATGTCAAACCCCCCAGGCACCCAAAAAGTCACCTTCATTCCCGGTCCAATGGTGCATGTGCGATCACCGGCCGCATCCCTGCTATCCCTTTAGCAGGGACCAGGGATCAGGCATTTGTGAACACGGGATGTGGCAGCCAGCGCGCTCGGATGCACTTGACTTAGACAAGCTCTAGGACGAAGGAGCGGGAGCGGATCTGAGCGTGCTAACTGGACAAGAGGTTGCGCATGTGCCGTTGGACTGAGGAAGGGTGAGTGAGATCGGATGACCTGGGGTGTTTCACACAGCGAGGCATCCCCTGATCGGGGTGCCCGGGGGGGCAAAGACCAAAACACGGGATAGTCAAAATCCTGGGTTTTGGTCCACTTTAAACTTGTACTGCTCAACTGTAATGACCTTTCTTCTGAGCTAGCCTGTGCTGGAATAATGGCTTATTGTTACGGCAGCTCTTCATATACCTGACACCCATGGATTTTATTTCTGCCACTCAAAGAAACCCACAAGCTTGGTGTGCATTTTTTTAGTTGGGGTGTATAACTCCTCCTCCCACTATCTAGTATGTTTATGTGGATTTTTAATACTACATTAAATACTGTTACAGCTTTTTTAAATCTAGTATTTTATAACAAATTAACACAAGCAATTTGTAATTCCATTTTCTAGGTAGACGGATGATCCTTGCTTCTATACAGAGGATGAGGAATGTGAACAATCTGCTCTCGGGACAGGAGTGGAGAAAAAACATTGTGAAGAGACCAAAATGTAATAATAAGGGAAGAGTAGAAAAATAACAAGAGGCGTCTGTGGGGAGGGCTGGCGCGGCAGACACGGGGCCTGCTATCAGAAACCAGCAAGACACAGTCCAGAGCCCCCCTCCACTCCACAGTCTGCTTAACTTCAATGTCACCCTCAACAGCAACAATGAGGGAAACCATATGGGCCAAGCATCCTCGTAAATTCTCATGACCACCCTGCCTAGCATGCACATACACGGAGATACGAGCCTGACACTTTACCTATGACTGCCAGACACGCTTATCAATGGGAATAAAATGTTGCCACTGGGAATGAAGGTCTCCTCTTGTTCACAGGGCCTGGGTGTGAAGTTTGAGTTGAGCCAGAGCATTCCTGATCACTTGAGGCTTTGGACTTCAGACGTGCCTGGGAAGGCCGGGAAAAGCAGATAAGAGTTTGCACTGTGGGGATGGAGACAAGTGCAAAGGGAAGTTCGGAGGGATTTATGTATGTTCAATTCATTATTGTATTTCGCTTTTTCCACTGCGCTTTGGATTATGTAAAAGCAACAGGCAGGATCAGGTTAAGTGTGGAGGAAGCCCCTCGGGCAGAAACTCTATTCAAGGGCCGCATATGTAATTGTAGTCGCAGTTGCTGCCCTTGTAAACAAGTGGTGAAGCCTCTGCTTATAATCTGTGCCTGGCCAGAGTAATGGGTGCTTGGCAATTGCTAAAAACTAATGGTGGAAGAAATGTACCTACAGTGGCATGCAAAAGTTTTGGCACCCCTGTTCAAAATGAATATTACTGTTAACAGTTAAAGAAGCTTAAAATCTGCTACAGCCAGCCCTGGAGATTTTCAGTATCCTGAGTTTTAGACCATACAGGGCCAGCGTTGGAATGGAAGGATGGAAGGCACACTGTGCAAGACTACAGGATGCCCCCCCCCCACTAGAACGCCTATGCGCTTCTTCACTAGATGCCCGACATGGTTACAACATCCACAGGGGTTCACCGGAAGCCCCTTGCACAAAGCCAAGCATCAATCCTGCTGCCAGGCAGAGGCACGCACGCTTTGTAAATGACCCCTAAGTGGTCTTCCAGAAAGTTATGAAACCCTTGTCACTACACTAGATGCCCAGCCAGATGTTCACACTAGAGTATGCAGTAGGCAAACCTGTTGTAAAGGAAACTCATGAATGTTTTGTGTGCCACCTAAAGAAAAACTGCAGATTTTGGAAAGATAGAATGAATCAACTTAAGAAGTAGAAAGTTCAGCAGAGGGTTAAATGTGCTGTGGAGGAAACTGATGCTCTTGAATGTTCCGAGACTGAAGCTGTGTAAACAGGCACAGCTGCAAGGAATGCATGGTGTATAGACTCAGGTGCAACAAGCCATATGACAAACAACAAAAAGTTTTTCTCTAACTTGATGAAAGTAAGTCAGAAAGAGTTATCTTAGCTAATGTCATTATATGACTTCCAAAGTTGTGGGGAATGTTTATATCCACTGTTCCGTTTCCCCATAGCAAACTAGAAAGATCCCATTAAAGGATGTGTTATATGTTCCCAGTCTTGAAAGCAATCTTTTGAAAGCACACAACACATAGTAATGGACTTACTTTTAAGGATGACAGCTGTGTAATTTCAAAGGAAGGACACACTCTAGCAAAAGAGACAATTAAAGGAGAACTTTAGCAGCTAAAATACAAAGAAAGTGTGTACAGTGCTAGACAAGATCTGCATAAAAACTGTATCCATGTATGGGACAGACGTATATAGAGGGGCATGGAGTCCCAGAAGAAGTAAGGAGCTAGCTCAACAACATCTTGCAGATGGAATTGCAGTAGACCAATGCAGATAAGTCATGAAATGAACCAGTTGTCTTAAAGGGAAAATGTCCAGAGTATCCATTCCTAAAAATAGCAGCACTAGATCTGCACAACTACTGGATTTGATATTCACAGTTGTATGTGGTCCAATGAGTGTTCAAACCCCCGACAAGAAGAGATATTTTCTCACATTTATTGATAATTTTTCCAGATACTCAGTTTTCTACCTGCTGCACAGCAAAGATGAAGTGTCACAGAAACTTGAAGAATATTTTGCTGTAGTGTTTAACAAATTTGGAAGAATTCCAAAAGCCCTGCATGCATATAATGGAACTGAATATACAAGTAGCAAGGTGCAAACCATTTTGAAGGAATCGTGATCCCAGAACAAAATGGTGTTGCAGAAAGAAAGAACCACTCGCTCTGTGAAAGTGCTAGAAGTATGGTGTTTAATGCAAATCTACCTACAACAATTTTCGGAGAAGCCACCATGACAGTGTGCTATCTTCAAAACAGGCTGCTAGGCAGAGCTACTCCCTATCAGCTATAGAACTGCAGAAGCCTGACCTCATGATATATGGATGCAAAACATTAGTGCATGTAAGAAAAAGGTTCCAATTGGGAATCTCGTGCAAAAGAAGGGGCCCTGGTTGGCTATAGTGAAACTCAAAAGGGATACAGATGCACCCAGAGACCAACATAGTAACAATCTGTATCACATTAACTTCATGAAGTTTAGCCAGTAATTCAACCAAAGCAAACAGAACAAGAATCTCAGTCACAAGCTCAAGATGCCAACCTCCAGTCAGGAGATAAGAGAGGCCAAACAAAGGAATCCCAGCTAAGCACCTCTCTTTTATGGTCAGAACACTTCCTGAACCAGAGCCACAGTCTTGGCAGCAAATGCAACAACTGCCTGTCCACGAGAAGCAGAAGTGGATTAACTGTTTTAGTGCCAGCTGTGTGAGTTTCACATAGCAACATCTCCAGCCATTTAGTGGCAGCTATGTGAGACTCATGTAGTTGACTTTAACCCTTTAAGTGCCAGCCTACCTGGAGTTTTTGTCACACTCTGTTGCCAGACCATTTTGCACTATTATGCGCTCCCCATGTTCAAATGTGATTTTTGAAGGGATTTCCAGGGATTTCCCAGGAAAATGATATATTGTTTTTTTCAGCAGGCTGGGCTTTAACATGAAATGTCTTGTTTGTAATTTTTTAGGTGTATTCTCAATATTTTTGGGTGAAATATGTGCAAAAAAAAAAAAAAAAAATTTTACAATTTGTAGTTTTTTTTGTAATAAAAAATGTAAGTTGGTCAATGAAATCTTATTGCGTGTGAAATCCCAATTTCTCCCGGTTACAGCGGTACCACATATGTATTGGTAGACACCCTTTCCTGCCCAGGAGACTCCCCCCAAACTGAAACAGCGCTTTAGGGGATTTTCAGATAAAATACAACTATGCTACGCAATATGCACACCTTGCAATTTTTCCAGAAAAACAACCCTTTACATTTGAAATACCCCCAACAAACTATATATTCTCTGGAAGTACACACCTCAGGCTTTCTAGGCGTACCAGGCTTGTTGATGTGGCCATAGTTTTCTGGAAGTAATCCCTCAATGGATTCTTTGGTTGCAAAGAGTTTCCCTAAAAAAAGGATAAAAAAGCAGAATCAAAGCCACATTTTCCTAAAAAAACTATATACAAACAAGAAAAAACAAGTTTAATCTGAAAACGCAACATCCCCCGAACAGAACAATACCCAACATGCATAGGTTCTGTCAAGGGAAGAGTTGCCAAACACCCCAAAGTAAAGCATGTGCGTAACGGTAATTTTACTTGAAAATTTCAGCTCTGCAGACAAACCCCTCGATTCAAAGAGCCAAAGTTAATTGATTTCGTATCGAGAATCGTAAGTTTGGGTGGGTGTTTGTCATTTTTTCTTGTTTTTTTGCCCATTTCGTATTCGCACGATCGTTCGCGCATAGACGTATATGAACATACGCATTTCGTACGAGAATCGTATAATTTGCGTTAGTTCGTGTGTTTTTCCCGTCCAAATCGTATTATTTGCGTCCGATCCTATTTTTTACGTCCTTCACATGGGCTTGCGACCAATTCAGAGAGGTGATTGCTAATTGTTTGGAAGCCCATTAAAGAGCTGCTTTACGAAATGTTTGCCGGCAGCTATTTGGCCTCGGGAGTAGGATGGAGCGGAGCGAGTTTGTGGCACATCAAGGGCTTATGCTTTTTGGCATTGAGTTGATCGAGATGTCTGAGAGCAGATTGCCCCTGCGTCGTCGCATGAACATCGATAGCATGAATGATGTTGAGCTGTTCGAGCTGACCAGGCTTAATCGCGCTTCCCTCCATAAATTATATAGTGAGCTGCGGCCATGGTTAGCCCGCACCACAAGGAAGGGGCATGCAATTTCAGGTATGACCAAGATGCTTGGCTGCCTGCAATTTTTGGCGAACGGCTCGTTCCAGAGGCTGGGTGCCCTCTCCGTGGGGATGTCACAGCCTACGCTGAGCCGCGCACTCTCTAAATTTTTGGAAGGCATGGCTGCCATAACTCAAAAATATATTTATTTTCCTGATGATATGGCAGCCAGAAACGCCATTAAGCTTGGGTTTTATAATGTGGCCGACATGCCCAACGTTATTGGTGCTATTGACTGCACACATGTGGCACTCGTACCTAGGGCAGCCGACGAGTATATATATAGGTATTGAGATTGGTTATTATGTTGGCCAACGTGTCATGTAACCTGTTTTCCTTTGCGGCAGCATATTTGTTTATCCCTCATTTGTGTAGCTGCTTTATCTAGGCTTTTCATTAGTATTTCCCAATAGAGTGCAGACATGTTTTGTGGTTAATTTTTTATTTTGGGTCAAATATCAATTACCCTTTTTGTATGTTTTTGCCTTAAGGAATCGTAAAATGGGACACTCCCTTAATGTCCAGGCCGTGGTTGGTCCGGACATGCGGTTTATGAGTGTCCTTGCCGGCTACCCAGGATCGTCCCACGACTCCTATATCCTCAGGCGATCTGGGTTGTTTCGGAGATTTGAGGCAGGTGAATTTTCGGGGGCATGGCTGCTTGGTAAGTGTGTCCTATTTGTGTGTTATTAAATGTGGCATTAATCTTGTATTTGTTGATATGTTTGTTTTTGAATTCTTTACATAAGCGTCCAACTGCCTTTTTCTTGGGTCATATATTATGAACTTCCAAAAAAAATGCTTGCCTCGCTTTGTCCTTCAGAATGTTTTCCCTTTAGTTAGGATGTCTGTAAGTTCCTTGTCCCTAAATATATTGGTTTGGAGTTTATACCCAAGGATCTTTGACCTTTGGCTCCTTTTGTACTATTGGTCTTTAAATGTCAAAGTGGACTTAAACTGCATACATTGTAGTTTCCTGATAAATGTGGATAGGCCCTCAGCAGCATCCTAATTGTAACATGTCTGAAAACTAAAAATATATGTAAAATCCAAATACCCTTGGGCGTGCAGATGTTTGTTAATTATTTGGTATATTGAAGTGCCATTTTTAATTAGGTAATACATTATTGGAATTTTTTTGGGGCCTAATGTGCCCTGTTTTGTTTTTTGGCCACTTTACCTTACATCATTATGATATATTTTAAATTTTTGGTGTTTGTTGTGTTGCCTTTTTAATTTTGATTACATTTAATCCTCTGTTTAAGGTGATTCCGGGTACCCACTTCTACCCTGGCTCATGACGCCTGTGCTGCGGCCCCAGGATGCCTCTCAGGAAGCGTACAACCGTGCGCATCGCAAGACCCGGGCTGTTGTGGAGAGGGCCTTTGGCCTGCTGAAGACACGTTTTCGTTGCCTTGACCATACTGGGGGCGCCCTGCAATATGATCCCAAGAAAGTGATCGACATTATCATGGCATGTGCTGTTTTGCACAATTTTGCCATCCTGGAACGTGTCCCACGTTATGTGGACAGCCTGCCCTCTTCAGCCGTCGAGGATGAAGTCGAGAATTTTGTGGGGCCCCCCAGTGAGTCTGGCCAATCTGTTAGAGCCAACCTGATCATGCAGCATTTTACTTAACTTTTTTCCCTGTCTCAACATTCTGTGTGTCTGTGTTATCCTTTTTGTTACATATGTTGTTTTGCCGTAATGTGGCATTACCTCAAAGTAAAACATTTAGACCTTAATTGTTGCCTAATGTATTTCATGTAGTTTCCTTAGCTTTAGCTTTGCATTGTTACACCTCTTCAAACAAAAATTATCTGGTTTAGCCCAAGCTGTTTAAAATGTGTTCCCACTAAAAACGCCACAAGTATTGTAAGTGAATTTTTTTGTTTACTTAGAAAAGGAAAAATTATAGTGCTTAACAGAAAACATTCCACATACATCTGTGGTTACAAATGGATAACATTACCAAAAAAACATCGAGCACATCTACACCTGGAAGTGAGTGGCACAACCAAACAAGGACACCCAGTCCAAAGGCCAGCCTAGTCCAGTCATTAATATTGCCTGTGCCCAGGGATATTTGGGCATGGCCATAATGTCACACAAACATGTCTGCAAACAGGAGGAGCACCAACCAAATACATATTTAAAGCCATAAGTGGCCAGATACCCTCCACATAGACCTATGGCATTGGCTAGTGGCCTTAAGCATTACTCTAAGGAGCTATATGGGAGCAAATACAAAACACAACCTGCATGAGCAACACAAAATGGATTGTTTGAAACCTCAAAGGACAAGTAAATACAGTGGGGGTTAAGAGAAAAGATGTCCCACACACCCATGGCTTAATAGGGTGGCTGCCCATAATACCCAGGTGGAGGTCCAGGTGGAGGTCCATGTGAATGGGACCTAGCCTGGGCCATGGCAGCATTGTGAATTTGAAACTGCTCCACAATGTTTCTCTGCATATTGGTCATCTCAGCCATGGCTGACTGGATGCCATTACTTGCATTGTCCACGTTGCTGTTGAGGGTACGCAACTCCGCGAGGATGCCCTGTAGACTGGTATGGATGTTGACCATGTCGGCATGCCTTTGCTCACGCTCTGTAACGAGCTGGGCGTCATAAGAGTCCCTTTGTTGGGTCCATAATTGAAGCAGGGCACTCTGCCTCCCCTGGGAAATTGTGGGGCGGCGTAATGGAGTCCGCCGCACAATTACCCTGGCTCTTGGGCGTGCCCTGCCGCGTGGTGTCGTACCCTCAACAGCAACAGGCCTGCTTTGCAAATCCTCAGCAGCAGAGTGAACACTGGGGACTGTAGTGTCAGTCTCCCCATGTGCATGCACAATGGATTGAGATTCACTCTGCTGCTGAGGATTGGCCAGAGAAACATTATGGAGCAGTTCCAAATTGGGACCCAGGGGGAGGTCATCCGACGTGCCCTGCATGGAGACATCATCATCTTCCTCCATGTCCTGGATCTCTTCCATGAGTGTGCGGGTCTGTAGGGACATATAAAAAAAAAAGTGTAAGTTGGCGTCCAAATTTGGGATTCCAACAGTTTAACACATTCTTAAGCACTTGGTAGTATTTATGGTACTAAATTAACTTACCGGAAATCTCTGATCTGGGCTCCTATGCTGTACGGACCTGGTAGGCATAACCAAACTGGGGGGTGAGTTTACCCTTGCTGAGGGATCATGCTGGGCTGAAGAAGAGAAAAACAAACCACGTAAACACACACATAACCATTTTTGGGATAGGTAATCAAATTTAGCTCTATTTGTAATATTATTCAACTCTAGAGCAATGGGGACCTTTGTTCAAAGACACGCAAGTTTACATAGGTGCAATGGCTCGCAAAAACTGCTAACTGACCTCAGTTCGAAGTCAGGAAGTGTACCCAGTCAGCATACAACTTTCAACGCACATTTTGGGATTTAGCCTACCATTCGCTAGGTCCGGGGTACTCAAACAATTGTTGGAAAGGCCCATTTCAAGGTATGTGGTGAGAGGTGAATGTCTGGCCATGGTGCTGACGCAGGGGGTGTCTAGTTAGAAATAAACACACTGGTGGAGGGGCTGGAGATTTCAAAGTGCAAACTAATAAAGGCTGCTTGCCCTTGCTGGGCTGGATGGGGCAGAGCTGAGGGGACAGGGATTGGATGGCTAAAGGGGGGAGTTAACGTATTGATGGTGATGGGATGGATGGAGCAAATCTGTTACAAATGTATGGGGCTTATGTGGGGGGGGGGGGCATGGGGGGACTGTGGCAGATGGGCCAGAGCAGGGGCAGCGGGACACGATTGTGCCAAGAGAAAGTTTGACCAAGTTACTGTGTACCTTGCAATGCCACTTCCTGTGCAGTACTTCATATTGCAATGCTATGTTTCAGGGAGCCATCACATTGGGCAGGAGAACAACCACTACATCGCCGATCAAGGGGGCAGCTCTGAGCACGTCAACACAGAAGTAACTGAGTGCAGGGCTGTCTGGGCAGGGGTCCTGGAATCTGGTGCCAAGGTCCGCATTGGGACCCCGGGCCGCCAATTGAGTCTCGCTGCTCTAGGTCAGATATGTTTGGGGGTGGCTAATTAAATTGTTAACTCAAACACAACTCACACAACCAAAAGGCAACCCATACATAATGATGTGTGTTTTGTGATTGATTCCAAATATATCACTTTTCTGGAGAAACTTCATGACTTTAACAATCCAATTGGACATTTGATCTTTGCCATAATGGCTGTGGGCCTAAATGTGTGATTCCCAGGGACCAAAAGAGGACACAAACAGGCACAGTAGTGCGAGGCCAAGCAAGGCAAACCATAGGGGCATCCCGTTATCTTGTTACTAGTGAACTGTAGATTATTTAGCAAACAGGCAAACATGCAGATTTAAGAGTACTCACCGTGGGTACGGGTCGGTGAGTCTGTGTCCCTTAGACCAGCATGTCCACCGACCGCGACCGGATGGAGAAGTCCAAGCACAATCTCCTCAGCAGGGGTAAACTCCAATTTAGATGGAAAGCCACCTCCAGTTTTCATGCTGAAAAGAGAAAATCGTTTGGTACTCAGAAAAGGTGCATACAGTACATGCAAAACATTATATTTAGCGAAAACATTTATTTACCTGTAATTATGCCTTTTAATTTCTTTTTGCCGTACAGCATACTTCAGATCAGAGATTTTCTTCTGAATTTGGGACACATCTTTCCTCTCTTCCCCCGCTGCATTTACTTGTCGGAGGATGGTTTCAAACAATTCCATCTTGCGCTGCTTTGTGGTGTGTTTGGATTTGCTCCCATAGAGCTCGTCATAGTATAATGTAAGGCCACTAGCCAATGCCATATTTTGGTCATGGGAGAATCTCCCACTCAACTGGCCGCGGCGCAATGTGCAGCCAGATGGTTGGCTTGGCTGCTCCTCCATGTGTGCAGACACATGTGGTGACATTATGGCCTGGGGCTGGGTAGGGGAATGGCCGGATTGTTGGCTTCCCAATGACTGGACTGGACTGGCCAAGGGACTGGGTGTTCTTGCGTGGCTGGCCACCGAACTTCCAGGTGTAGATGTGGTCATGGTTGCAATTCTGGGCCCTCTTGGGGGGCTATGTTCCCGGCTGGTGCCAGGTCGGGGGCTCTGTTCCCGGCTGGTGCCAGGTCGGGGGCTCTGTTCCCGGCTGGTGCCAGGTCGGGGGCTTCTGGCCCTGGATGGGGTTCTTCGGGCCCTGTAGGGGCTTCTGGCCCTGGATGGGGTTCTTCGGGCCCTGTAGGGGCTTCTGGCCCTGGATGGGGTTCTGCGGCCTCTGGCTGGGCTTCTGGCCCTGGATGGGGTTCTGCGGCCTCTGGCTGGGCTTCTGGCCCTGGATGTGGTTCGGCGGCCTCTGGCTGGGCTTCTGGCCCTGGATGGGGTTTGGCGGCCTCTGGCTGGGCTTCTGGCCCTGGATGGGGTTCGGCGGCCTCTGGCTGGGCTTCTGGCCCTGGATGGGGTTCGGCGGCCTCTGGCTGGGCTTCTGGCCCTGGATGGGGTTCGGCGGCCTCTGGCTGGGCTTCTGGCCCTGGATGGGGTTCGGCGGCCTCTGGCTGGGCTTCTGGCCCTGGATGGGGTTCGGCGGCCTCTGGCTGGGCTTCTGGCCCTGGATGGGGTTCGGCGGCCTCTGGCTGGGCTTCTGGCCCTGGATGGGGTTCGGCGGCCTCTGGCTGGGCTTCTGGCCCTGGATGGGGTTCTGCGGCCTCTGGCTGGGCTTCTGGCCCTGGATGGGGTTCTGCGGCCTCTGGCTGGGCTTCGGGCCCTGGATGGGGTTCGGGCCCTGCTGCGGGGCCTGGGTTGCCGAACTGCCCTACTTGAAGCCATGGCCGGTGTGGGCTCCCTTGTGCTGCCTCTTCTGGGGGCAGAGGTGGTGGGTGCTGCAGTTGCCTGCTTTTTGGCTGCAGGGGCACGGGGCTTGGGGCCCCTTTTTTGGGTTCCTGAGGGTCCAGGGTCCCTTGGTGGGGCCGAGGTGGTAGTCTTGCCTCTCAGCTTTCTCCTACCTTGCTGGGACCTTGTTGTTGGGCCCTCCGCGGTCTTGCTTTGCTGGGGTCGCTTGCTCATAGGATTTTTAGGTGCCATCTTACACAAATGCTCAAAGAGAATGAGCTTTGGGTGCAGGGACCTTTAAATAATGAGCCCAGCGTGTGACGCCTATGCGCACGACTACGCGCTCGTACGAACGTACGTTCGAGCGTAACCAGGAAACCGCTGGGGTTTCACTTATCTGCTGCCTTGAAGAAGCATAAAGATGGCGCCCACTATCTTCACTCGTCAACAGGAAGAGATCCTCATGCTGGTAAGTGGCTGCCTGTGCATTTTAATCTAATAGTCAATGATGGCCTAAATGTAAATGATGCGTTTGGAACTAGTTTGGGGTCTCTTAATGTTTAATCACTGGCTCCTCACACTTCATCCTCAAGGGCCGAGCCTGGCCACGTTTTCACCTGTCTATGCTGATGTCCTAATTCGGCCAATTGCTCCGGCTTAGCAACAGTTAATTAACCTGTGGAGTAGCGGGGCTAGCTGGCAAACCTGGCCTGTCTCGGACCTTGATGCGGATGTTTGAGGAACACTGTTTTCCTAAGCCATAAAAACACAACGGGAAGCCACACACGTGGTCCAAAAGCCTAAGCATTAGCCTACATCTTGGATGTTTAAACCATCCTAACATGCCATAGATGCAGGTGGCCTGATTTTTAATGTTGGCTATTATCTGTATGTACATGGTGTGTGATACATATAACATAAGACCAGACTCTCATTCACAGTCAACGTCCTCTTTAAGGCACTCCCCAAAAATGGCTGCCACTAGAAATGTGTGTGTTAATGACATGAAATTCTCAACTTGTGATGCAACACATATGTGTGTGTGTGTAAAAAAGTAAAATCTCTGTGTCCATTATGTTTTTCAGATCATGCTTCAGCGCCGGTATGACTTCGCGCCCAATGTGTGCGAGAAAAGGGACATCGCCCGGGAGATCATCGCGGAGATCCACCGTGTGACTAGCACCACCTTCACTCACACCCAGATAATGCAGCATTGGTCGGACCTGAAACGTCTGCACATGCCCCGGGTGCGGAGGTTTTTTGGAATCCATTTTCCAAGTAAGTACAAAGCAATTGCATGGTATATGTTCCAAATGTATAAGTTATGCCTTTATTTATAATGACTTTTCTTTGGTAGTGTTGGAAATGGATTTCAGAATTCGCCGCACCCGGAGGCGTACAGGCCGACCAGTGCTGCATGAGTCTGCATCTGTGAGTGAAGGTGGTGGATCTCCCGGGCGACGGACCTACCCCTCCTCTGTGGCCTCCTCAGACCAGCCCCTGGACCTTACCACAGAGGAGGGGCCAAACCGCGTGGGCGTGGAGTCATACCTGGCCAGGCATGGGGAAGGCTCTGGTATGTCACTCTTCATGTATAGGCACAAAGATATACATGGCAGGCCAAAAACTAAGTTATCCTTTATTATGTATTTGTAGAAGCTTCTGGTGCGGGTGAAATAGTGGAGGAGGAGGCAGCAGAGATGCTGGAAGTCGATCCTGGCGAAGGTGAGTGATGTCAGCCAGACTGGGAGCCAGATATGTTGGGAATAGTGACTCTCTACAAGTACTAACCAAATGTCACATGTTTCTCCAGGGACTTCTTCACAGCAGAGCCAGGACCAAGGGCAGCCTGTTGGCCCCAACCAGCCATCTGTCGGCCACCAACTCCGTAAGTGTCCATGCCATTATTCATATTAATGTTTGGTTAGCTAATAACACACACATAACTAAAGGCGTAGCCAATGTGTAGTTCACACTTTCATGTGGGCACTTCGTTAGCTTAAAGAGGACCCTAACTTGTATTAAGAACCAAAGAATTAGCCATCACACTGTACCTACAGATTCGAAACATGGAAAAACACCCTTCACCCATCTAATGCATGTTATTAGACTGAACCAAACCAATATTGCGCAATATGGAATGCGCAATATTTACAGGCAGCATGGGATACAGATTGAAAAAAGGAAGGTGCTGCCATGCATTGTGTGAGTGATGACCTTTCCCTCAACCCAGCTATGCTCTGGATTCCCAACGCACCACTGTAACCTACTCCCCTGTACTTTATCCAACTCTCCACTCCTCATTAAGTGTTATGCTTCAGAGTCCAGATGGCGGCGCTGTAATCCAAAAATAACCCAAATTTACTTTGATCTGGTGCAGAATCATTTGGGAATAGTTAGTGGTTTTCATTAAATAATGTTCAAGGTCCGGTTTAAGGAGTTTAAAGACTTACCTGTGGGAAATGCATTAACTGTATCCCTTGGAAGAATGACATATGCCATGCATTTACATGTATTTGATTAACCCCAAATCTATTTCCAGCATACAAACCGGTCTGGGACTCCTATTTATGTTTCTTTCTCTATTGGTTACAGGGATGATCCCCAAAACTTTGGCGGAGAAAAAAAAAAGAATGAAGGAGTTGGTGGCCGAGCTGCTGGCCATACAGGCGACGTTGGGGCCAACAGATGAAGAAGACGAGGAGGATTAGTGCCCTTGGTCCTGGCTACTTTGGTTCAATGTTTTACCAACTTTGTTGGAGTTTTAAAGTTTTTACAGTTTTGCCTTTTTAAAAAAAACAAAAATATTTTAATCTGCTTTTAAGGCAAGCCACACAAAATTTTGTCTTTAACAAACAAAATATGTTTGTATTTAAAAAAAAAAAAAAATGTTTGTATTTTAAGCAAAAAAAAAAAAAAAAAAAAAGGGGTTTGCAAACAAACACCCCAATAAAAACAAAAAATTTCCCTAAAAAAATATCCCAAATCACCCCAAAAATTTACAATAAATTATCTTTTAATACTTCATAAATGTGTCTTTTCTAATATGCGCAAACACAAACAATTACACAAACCAGAAAAAAAACGGTTAGAAACATATAGACATATGTACATTATGTGGTTTGGGTAAGTTTTAGGGTCGTCAACATGAAGAAGGATGCAAGCGCTAAGGGGTTTAGGTAAGTTTTAGGGACCGAGAAATGAAGTTGGATGCAAGCGCTAAGGTGTTTAGGTAAGTTTTAGGGACCGAGAAATGAAGTTGGATGCAAGCGATAAGGGGTTTGGGTAAGTTTTAGGGACCGAGAAATGAAGTTGGATGCAAGCGCTAAGGTGTTTAGGTAAGTTTTAGGGACCGAGAAATGAAGTTGGATGCAGCCGCTAAGGGGTTTGGGTAAGTTTTAGGGACCGAGAAATGAAGTTGGATGCAGCCGCTAAGGGGTTTGGGTAAGTTTTAGGGACCGAGAAATGAAGTTGGATGCAAGCGCTAAGGTGTTTAGGTAAGTTTTAGGGACCGAAAAATGAAGTTGGATGCAGCCGCTAAGGGGTTTGGGTAAGTTTTAGGGACCGAAAAATGAAGTTGGATGCAGCCGCTAAGGGGTTTGGGTAAGTTTTAGGGACCGAGAAATGAAGTTGGATGCAGCCGCTAAGGGGTTTGGGTAAGTTTTAGGGACCGAGAAATGAAGTTGGATGCAAGCGCTAAGGTGTTTAGGTAAGTTTTAGGGACCGAAAAATGAAGTTGGATGCAGCCGCTAAGGGGTTTGGGTAAGTTTTAGGGACCGAAAAATGAAGTTGGATGCAGCCGCTAAGGGGTTTGGGTAAGTTTTAGGGACCGAGAAATGAAGTTGGATGCAGCCGCTAAGGGGTTTAGGTAAGTTTTAGGGACCGAGAAATGAAGTTGGATGCAAGCGCTAAGGGGTTTAGGTAAGTTTTAGGGACCGAGAAATGAAGTTGGATGCAAGCGCTAAGGGGTTTGGGTAAGTTTTAGGGACCGAAAAATGAAGTTGGATGCAGCCGCTAAGGGGTTTAGGTAAGTTTTAGGGACCGAGAAATGAAGTTGGATGCAAGCGCTAAGGGGTTTAGGTAAGTTTGAGGGACCGAGAAATGAAGTTGGATGCAAGCGCTAAGAGGTTTAGGTAAGTTTCTGGTTGAGGGTGCGCATGCGCAAGATCTTATAAACATACGAACGCACGAATCTAAGAGGCCAAAAACCAATGAAAGCCAGAGGCAAACGCAAGTAATTGGAAGAGGTTGACGATGGAAGCAGCCGAAAAAACAGGCTGCCGCCGCAACAGGTGAGCACATGAACGTGATTTTTACGATTGCCAACTGACTGAGGCAAGTTCGGGAGATATCATACGAACGGACGTATATTTTAGGATAGAAACGTATTTGCTTATTGAATCACTCGCAAGTTCATACGAACGCACGAGCGGACGTGAAAAATAGGATGATCGTGAGCCAAATCCAAGCTGTTACATGTTTCTTTGAATCAACCCAAAAGTGTGCACCTTGCGATTTTTCAACCAAAACAACCCTTGACATTTGGAATATCCCCCATAAACCATATATTCCCTGAAAGTACACACGTTAAGCTTTCTAAGGGTACCCAGCTTGTTCTAGTGGGCTCATCTTTCTGGAATTATTACCTCAAAGAATTCTTTGTTTGCGCAGGGTTTCCCTAAAAAATGTATAAAAAAGCTGAATAAAAAACACCTTTTCCTAAAATATAAATATGCAAACCAGAAAAAACAGTCTGAAAGCGCAAGGTCCCCCGAACAGAACAATACCCAACATGCATAGGTACTATTAACCCTTTTAATTGCCAGCCTACTTGAGATTTTGTCACCCTCTGTTGACAGGCCATTTTTCCCCATTTTGCGTCATGTTTTGCGCCATGTTTTGCGCCATTTTTGCTGGAACTTTCAGGAAAATTATATATATATTTTTTGCAGCAGAGTTTAGGCTTTAACATGAAATGTCTTGTTTGTAAATTTTATTTTATTTTTTTCAATATTATTAAGTAAAAAAAATAAATAAATAAATAAATAAATAAATTTTTTAGAAAATTTACTCCTTTATTTTAAATAAAAAATGTATTTTATTAAGGAAAAGCATATTGCATGTGAAAGCCCCTTTTCTACCGATTAGAACGGTACCACATATTTATCGGTAGCCCCCCGTTCCTGCCCAGGAGACCCCTCTAACTGAAACAAGTATTTTATAACATTCACAAATAAAATACAAATACCATCCACACTACAAAGGGTTAAATCGAGAAAAAAAAAGACATAGGGTCCCCCCTCCCAGGGGAGGGGGCCCCCATTTTTTTTTTGATTTGTAAGGGTTAAAAACCCTTAAAAATCAAAAAAAAAAATTGACGTGGGGTCCCCCTTACCCAAAGTAACCAGCCCGGGGCCAGCTATGCAGGGCTTGTAGGAACAGGGCGCAGGGGCCAGCTTTTGTGGCCCCTGGCCCTGCAGGCTACAAGCCCGCATAGCCCGTGGGCCCGGGCTCTTCTGCCCCCCCCCCTGGCCTTTGGGGAGGCAGGTAATGGGGGTGCCGGGGGTTAATGGCAAGTCACCCGCTAGCGCAGGTGACTTGCCATCCCCCCAGCCTTGTGAACTGGTATAGGGGTCATGGACCCCTTACCAGTTCACAAGGGGTTAAATGTAAAAAAAAAAACACACACACACACACACACACACACACACACACACACAGAAAAAAATATTTTATTAATTTTTATTTTTTTTTATACTTACCTCCCATCCATCCTGGAGCACTCTGTCCCTCGGCGATCACTGGCTTCTGCTCACCTGCTGGAAGCCTTTTATAGCTGCTGGATGACAGAACACAAAGGGTTAATCAAAAAAAAAATGACATAGGAGGGGAGGGGAACCCCATTTTTTTTTTATTTTTTTTTTATTTTTAAGGGTTAAAAACCCTTAAAAATCTTTATTTTTCTTTATTTACACTGTACTCACCTCTGATCCGGCGTCCCTCACCGCTGTCCCGCGCCGCTCATGTCACTGACAGATGCCGGTGGTGATCGGCGCAGGGCGGGTGACAGGCGAGGGGGCTCCGATCGGAGCCTCCTCACCTGACACCCGCCCTGCTCCGATCACCACCGGCATCTGACAGATGCCGGAGCTCGGAGGGGGTATAGGAGGAGCGGGATGACGTCATCCCGCTCCTCCAACAATGTGCGGGGCTAGGAGGTGGCGGCCATCGCCGCCATTACTAGAGGTGAGGACCCGGAAGAGGGTCCTCACCTGAAGACTGCGCAGCCCGGGGGGGGGGGGATCGGACACCCCCCTGGTGAAGAGGAGACCCGACAGAAGGCTTGGGGTGAGTAAATGACAGTTTGTTTTTTTCTTTTTTTTTACAGCGACGATGTCAGCGCTGGAAACGGGGGGGCGGCTGGTTTCGGGCCCCCTCCTGAAGACGGAGGACGACGGGGGGGCGATCGGATGCCCCCCGCAGGAAGAGGGGACCCCAAGCTTCATGGGGATACCGGAGGTAAGTGGTTTTTTTTTTCTATTTTTTTACTGTTAGGGGTAAATGCCAGGCACGTGAAATTTACGTGGCTGGCACTTAAGTGACGGAGAGGCAACCACGTAAATTTTACGTGGCTGGCATTTAAAGGGTTAAACCCTAATAAAAAAAAGTTAAAAACTCACCTGACCCCTCGATCGATCCAGACAGCTCTTCCCTTCACCCAGGGGGCATCCAACCCCCCTGGGCTCTTCCGCCAAGAGGAGAGGTCCCAAAGCAGGTGTTTGTGTGTGTGTGTTTTTACATATAGCCCTTTGTGAAATGATAAGGGGACCATTAGACCCCCTATAGCAGTTCTCAAGGCTTGAGAGGCTGGCAAGTCACCTGCAGCTAGCAGGTAATTTGCCATTAACCTCCAGCCCCCATTACCTGCCTCTCCAATGTCCAGGAGGGATAGAAGAGGGGCCACAAAGGCTATGCTGGTTTGTAGCCTTTAGGTCTGGTGGCCACCGAGGCTGAAAGCCCCCCAATAGCTGGTGCCCATACTAGTTATTCTGAGAATGGGGTACTCTTTCTTTTATTTAAACCCTTTTCAGTGTGGATACACTCTTCCCGGTCCCACGGCGCATCTAAGAGCAGCAGCTCTGACGGCCGCATCCTCCACCTCCCTCTAACAGGGAGCATGCCTATGCAGGCTGTTCACAAATGCCTGAAGTGAACACGTGCAGAGGAAGCAGAGGATGTTGCTGTCAGAGCCGCTGCTCTTAGCCGTGCCATGGGACCGGGAAGAGGTGAGTTGGCTGCGGCGATCTGGGGGGGGGGGTTCAAATAAAATTTCTCTTACGCGGATGCTTTGTTTGGGGTGACAGTACCTATGCTTGTTGGGTATTGTTCTGTTCAGGGGACCTTGCTTTTTCAGATTTAACTTGTTTTTTCTTGTTTGCATATCGTTTTTTGGGGAAAATGGGACTTTGATTCTGCTTTTTTAATTCTTTTTCAGGGAAACCCTAAGAGCAACCAAAGAGTTCATCTAGGGATTACTTCCAGAAATCTGCACCCACGTCAACAAGCCTGGTACACCTAAAAAGCTTGAGCTGAGTACTTCCAGAGAATAGTTAGGTTGTGGGGGGATTTCAAATGTAATATAATTTTTTTCTTGAAAAACTGCAAGGTGCGCATAGCAGTTGTAATTTATCTGAAAATCTCCTAATTTTCTTTCTACCCCCTTTGGCAACTGTGGCATCTTGTAATCGATATTTGTAGCCAGTCAGGAGTCTTTTAGTTCTTGTTTAAGAGATTTTCATCTATTCTTCCCTGCTAAAGGCTTCCAGTTCTGTGAAGTTCCTGGCTCATCTTGCATGCACTGCTCTTTTGAGAGGCCATGATAAAACCTTTACATTGCTTCTTTTGATGCAGTCTATTGTCTGTTTGAGGTGTGTTTAGGATCATATATTATCCATTTGTAGAAGTGTCAGTTGGTGTTTTGTGTGCTTCCTGACTCCTGATTTTATTGAATACTTTATTCCCACCTCCTTGTGAAATGCTTCACGTGCCATTGGCTGCAACACAACCTAAAAGCATGATTGCTTCACTCCCATGCATAATGATTGGAGAGGTGTTCTTTTCATGAAATTTGGGGCCCTTTTTTCTCCCACTACCACATACTTTTGCTCAAGTGTTATTTGCAAACTTGCTTGCTTAAACCAGACCAATTAGCCTGGCACACTTGAAAAAAGCTCCCCAAAACTCACTTGCCCCATCTACATGCATGATACAATAATCATTTTCAGCACTTACATTTGCTCCTGTATCCGCTCAAACCTGAAACGCCACCTCACAGATTTTCTCCTGGATTAAACTGACATAACCCACATTTCAGGAAACCCAGCGGCACTTACCCTTTGTAGGCATCCTGAAGCTCCATGGAATGCCATTTTTGTTGTAAAATTGACCATTGCAGGTGTTACAAAAAAGATAAATTAATTGTTGTGAACAGCAATCTGGATTGCTCTGGAGAGGGATGCAAATGAGCACCGTTTAACTGTTTACAGTAACAGCCGTTTTGACCAAGTGCCCACATTTATGCATGTTGGTGGGTATTTTCTGCTTTGTCCTAGTTGTCCTATGAACACATCTGCAGTGGAGAATTTGGAGATAAATCTACATGGGTGCACGATCCAGGGTGGTCCCAAACCCCACAAAGAGTCGAAAAAAAAAAGGATGGTGGATCCGCACTTCCTTAAAATCTTGAACTTTTATTATATAAAGATTAAAATCATCTCCATCCACATGGTCCACACTAGCAGCAGCAAAGCATAAAAACAGATGACAGACCCTAGGCCCTTAGTCATAGATGACTGTTTACTGTGACTTTACCTGAGCTGAAAACATACAGTACACTGGCTTCATTCCGGCTATACTGTAAAGAGGCCCCAAAGGGTATTAAAAAGTATGGCACTTTAGGGGTAAATTAAAAAAGGAACTGCCCTCGTCCCAGTAGCAAAGTCGTTTTCGCAGGGCTCACAGGAATGAGGCTGCACATACTTGCCATCCCCATTTGCCCATGCCAGGCATCTTGAATGCCTGCCGGCAGCCATGTGCAGGGTGGGTGAACTGGGCATACAGAGTTTGTGTAATCTTGTAGTGGCCGCTGTTGGGAGCGCCATTGGAACAAGCACACTGGCTAGAGCATTGAATTTATTTTTTATTGTAATGCCCTTCAATGATTAGTCACTGGGAGAGAAGGCAGACAACTATTTGTCAGATTTTAAGGTCTCTTCAAAGTCCTTGTACAGGCTTTTAATATACATTACTTGCCTGCCAGCCTGCATGCTCGATCCCATTGAGTCCTATGGGCTGCTGAGACCAATGTCTGTGCTGGTGGCTCCCTGTCTAGATGCATGTCCCTGCTGCCAGTCACAAATAGAAATGCTTCCTGATTGTCAGCAGGGGGCGCATAACTTCAATTGTCAATTGCAGATGTGCTATCAGCAGTGGACGTTCATATGAAGGAGGGGTCATGAGCAGGGCCGGCGTCAGCGCTGGGCGTACCTGGGCAGGTGACAGGGCCCCTGCAACTTGGGAGGGCCCACCTAATTCTCTCTACCCTGGGCAGCCTCTATACAGAACTGTGCAGTAACTAGAACTAATAACTGTTGGCCAGGGGCAGATTGGACATTGGTTTTTTCATTCTGTCTTTCTATTCTTTGTTTCTTTCCTTCTATTTCTTTTGTCCATTTGTTGCCGTTCTATTTTTCTTTCTTTATTTTTTCTTTCTATGTTTTCTGTCAGTCTCTCTAGTCTATGTTTCTTTCCTGCTATTCTTTTATTTTCTACTAGTCTTTTTTCATTTCAGCTATACTTTGTGTCTTTCTTTCATCGGTTCATTCTGTAATTTTTTTTTTTCTTTCTCTTTCTTTTCTTCTATTATTTCTGTCAGTCCTTCAATTAATTGATTATTTCCAATTGGTTATCGGCCATTCTGCTATATCTTTTCTTTCTTTCCTTCTAATTTCTTTTTTATGTCATTCCTTCTTTCTGTGCTTCTATTTATTTTTTTTGCCAGTCCATCTATCCTTTCTCTCTTTCGATCTCTTCTATGGTCTTTCTATTCTTTAGCAGTATTCACCATACATGCAGCTTTATTACCATGTATGGAATGTCATACCATACAAGGGGCACCTGAAACTCCATCACCCAAGGGCCCACATAAATCTGGAGCCGGCCCTGGGCATGAGTGTGCTTTTAGCTGCCATATTCAGACCATCTCTTTACGTCTGCACGCCATTTAGTGCTGGGGCATTCGACTCATCTCCTTATCATTTATAGCTACTCTCCATCTCTCTTTTTTAAAAACAAAAGGTAGCTGTTTAAAGAAAAAGTCCACTTTAGATGGGATTTTTTAGAAGTGTATTGTTTTGTGCCAAAAATTATGTTCTCAAGGTGCTGAGTGTATCTATTATTTTTTACACTTTTTCTTATGGAGAAATGTGTGTTTTATGAAAGCAATTTTCACTTTCACCTTCTATCTGTTGCTATTGGCAACTGTATACCAAGATCTGCAAGAAGATAAAAGTTCTGTACACACAGAACATTGCTGCTATGGCAACTGCTGAGATGCTCACGACAACTCTTTTCTCGTGGAAGCAGGTAGTGGGCATTTGCCAATATAAGAAAACATGTAAAAAATACTAGATATGGTCAGCACCTTGAGAACATAATTTTGGCACAAAACAATACACTTTAAACAAATAACCATCTAAAGTGGACTTTTTCTTTAAACAGCTCTTAGCTGGCTCAACAGATCCTTCTTTTCCACATTTTCATATCTCCTTTGTAAATTTCTTCTGCCATTCTCTTTCTTTCTTTCTCTCTCTATCTACAGTATTTGTTATCTTCTGTTTTTCTTCTTTTTAGTTTTAGCTTTTTATATTCTCCTTCCATCTTTTCTTTTTTCTACTACCCCTTTGAATATTTTTGCACATTCCCTTCATCTTGAGGTGCTCTCCATATTTTCAGCATATTGCATTTTTCTCACCATATCCTCCTCTTTTCCACATTTTATTCTCTTTCATTTCACATTTTTTTTACTTACTTTTCCCTATTCTATTCTTTTCACTCTCATTTCAACATTTGCCCCTACTACATGGTGCTGTAAGAGGCACTCACCAGATTCGCTTTCTTAAATGTGGTTTTGCCTACAGCTCCCAGCGTTCACCAGACGCTGCCTACCGCTATGAGGCACTACCTGGCGCTATCCCTTCTTAAATAACCCCCTTAATCTAATTTTTCCATATTCTCTCTAACTTTCTCTATGGTCTTTATGCTTTTTCTCTATTTCTTTCATTCTTTCTTCTTAAAAATTAATTAATCTTTTTGTCTTTACCTCATTTCCTCATCTCTGTCTTTCTCTCTTACTGCAATCTTTCATTTTCCCTTTCTTTTTCATGATATATTCACCCCTCTCTCTCTTTTTCACTTCTTTACATATTCCTTCTGAGTCTCCTTTTTACCACATTGTGATACACATTTGTGTACTGCACTGAGCCTGTGGGTGAACCTAGCATCTCTGCTGCCTGAAGCAAACTATAGAAGGCATATGTTCCCCCACACTAATATGCCACTCCACCGGGATTCTTTCAATTATGGGGTTGACGCAGTTTCACTCCCTGCTAAATCACTTATGCAAAAGACCTAAGAAATTTGCTGCACCACCCGGCAGTGCCACCTGAGGCAGCTATCTCACTTAGCCTCATTACAGATACAACCCTGGCAGTGCCTCCATAAGCAGAGCTCTGAGGTGGCAGCCCCATGGGTTGCCTGCAATGCCTGTGGTGTCCTGACCTCTAGTGGGAAGAAGAGGCATCCAACGGCAGGGAGAAAAGGCATCCCTAGGTGGGGACATGGATCTGGGAGTGAGGAGAAGAGGCATTTGATGACAGAGAGAAGACTCTTCCCTTGGTGGAAACATGGATTCGGCAGTGGGGATAAGAGGCATCTGTCAATGGAGACATGGATCCGGTGGCAGGGATAAGAGGCATCCAGTGGCAGGGAGAAGACTCTTCCCTTGGTGGAGACATGGATTCGGCAGTGGGGATAAGAGGCATCTGTCAGTGGACACGTGGATTCGGTGGCAGGGATAAGAGGCATCCAGTGGCAGGGAGAAGACTCTTCCCTTGGTGGAGACATGGATCCGGTGGCAGGGATAGGAGGCATCCAGTGGCAGGGAGAAGACTCTTCCCTTGGTGGAGACATGGATTCGGCAGTGGGGATAAGAGGCTTCTGTCAATGGAGACATGGATCCGGTGGCAGGGATAAGAGGCATCCAGTGGCAGGGAGAAGACTCTTCCCTTGGTGGAGACATGGATTCGGCAGTGGGGATAAGAGGCATCTGTCAGTGGACACGTGGATTCGGTGGCAGGGATAAGAGGCATCCAGTGGCAGGGAGAAGACTCTTCCCTTGGTGGAGACATGGATCCGGTGGCAGGGATAGGAGGCATCCAGTGGCAGGGAGAAGACTCTTCCCTTGGTGGAGACATGGATTCGGCAGTGGGGATAAGAGGCATCTGTCAGTGGAGACATGGATTCGGTGGCAGGGATAAGAGGCACCCAGTGGCAGGGAGAAGACTCTTCCCTTGGTGGAGACATGGATTCGGCAGTGGGGATAAGAGGCATCTGTCAGTGGGGACATGGATTCGGTGGCAGGGATAAGAGGCATCCAGTGGCAGGGAGAAGACTCTTCCCTTGGTGGAGACATGGATCTGGTGGCAGGGATAGGAGGCATCCAGTGGCAGGGAGAAGACTCTTCCCTTGGTGGAGACATGGATTCGGCAGTGGGGATAAGAGGCATCTGTCAGTGGAGACATGGATTCGGTGGCAGGGATAAGAGGCATCCAGTGGCAGGGAGAAGACTCTTCCCTTGGTGGAGACTTGGATCCGGTGGCAGGGATAGGAGGCATCCAGTGGCAGGGAGAAGACTCTTCCCTTGGTGGAGACATGGATCTGGCAGCGGGGATAAGAGGCATCTGTCAATGGAGACATGGATCCAGTGGCAGGGATAGGAGGCATCCAGTGGCAGGGAGAAGACTCTTCCCTTGGTGGAGACATGGATCTGGCAGCGGGGATAAGAGGCATCTGTCAATGGAGACATGGATCCGGTGGCAGGGATAGGAGGCATCCAGTGGCAGGGAGAAGACTCTTCCCTTGGTGGAGACATGGATCTGGCAGTGGGGATAAGAGGCATCTGTCAATGGAGACATGGATCCAGTGGCAGGGATAAGAGGCATCCAGTGGCAGGGAGAAGACTCTTCCCTTGGTGGAGACATGGATCCGGTGGCAGGGATAGGAGGCATCCAGTGGCAGGGAGAAGACTCTTCCCTTGGTGGAGACATGGATTCGGCAGTGGGGATAAGAGGCATCTATCAGTGGGGACATAGATTCGGTGGCAGGGATAAGAGGCATCCAGTGGCAGGGAGAAGACTCTTCCCTTGGTGGAGACATGGATCTGGTGGCAGGGATAGGAGGCATCCAGTGGCAGGGAGAAGACTCTTCCCTTGGTGGAGACATGGATTCGGCAGTGGGGATAAGAGGCATCTGTCAGTGGAGACATGGATTCGGTGGCAGGGATAAGAGGCACCCAGTGGCAGGGAGAAGACTCTTCCCTTGGTGGAGACTTGGATCCGGTGGCAGGGATAGGAGGCATCCAGTGGCAGGGAGAATACTCTTCCCTTGGTGGAGACATGGATCTGGCAGTGGGGATAAGAGGCATCTGTCAATGGAGACATGGATCCGGTGGCAGGGATAGGAGGCATCCAGTGGCAGGGAGAAGACTCTTCCCTTGGTGGAGACATGGATCTGGCAGCGGGGATAAGAGGCATCTGTCAATGGAGACATGGATCCGGTGGCAGGGATAGGAGGCATCCAGTGGCAGGGAGAAGACTCTTCCCTTGGTGGAGACATGGATCTGGCAGCGGGGATAAGAGGCATCTGTCAATGGAGACATGGATCCAGTGGCAGGGATAGGAGGCATCCAGTGGCAGGGAGAAGACTCTTCCCTTGGTGGAGACATGGATCTGGCAGCGGGGATAAGAGGCATCTGTCAATGGAGACATGGATCCAGTGGCAGGGATAAGAGGCATCCAGTGGCAGGGAGAAGACTCTTCCCTTGGTGGAGACATGGATCCGGTGGCAGGGATAGGAGGCATCCAGTGGCAGGGAGAAGACTCTTCCCTTGGTGGAGACATGGATCCGGTGGCAGGGATAGGAGGCATCCAGTGGCAGGGAGAAGACTCTTCCCTTGGTGGAGACATGGATCCGGCAGCGGGGATAAGAGGCATCTGTCAGTGGAGACATGGATCCGGGGGCAGAAATAGGAGGCATCCAGTGGCAGGGAGAAGACTGGTAGGGAAATGGATCCGGTGGCAGGGAGAAGACTGGTAGGGAAATGTATCCAGCAGCGGCGAAAGAGGCATCTGTCAGTGGAGACATGGATCCGGTAGCAAGGATAGGAGTCACCCAGTGGTAGGGGAAAGTCATCTGCTTTGGGGAGAAGGCAACCGGTGGTGGCGGCAGAAAGAACCTGGCGAGGCTGGAGGAAAGACCTAACAGAGGTTGAAGGAAGGACCCAGAGTGGCAGTGGCACCTTGACCCCAGTTTCTCTGAGGGCAGCAGGAGGGGAATCTAGGCTTCAGAACTGGAAGGAAATTGGCCTCAGCAGACATCAGACACCAAGAACAGAACTGCAGCCGCATAGCCATTAGCAAGACTGCTTGTAATAATAAGAATAGGCAGAATGGGGGTCATTTCACCATAGCATGAGCATCAGAAAAGCACCGCTATTTCTTCCTCAGTGCCACATTCTCTGTAGTATATCCTGCCAAGATAATGTAAGCACTCACAATCACTATTTTATACTTCAAGTAAATACAGTACTCTGTAACAAACCCGTTTGTTTTATTCAGCATTAAAGAGATGTGAAAGTATGGCATGAAAGCTTTAATTATCTCTCGGAACAGCTTCTAATATTTTACTAAAACATTTTTCCTTTTTTTTTATTAGCCATTCTGCCACATCCTTTCAGATATGTTAATAGTCAGAGTGCTCAGTGTGGCAGATTAATTATTAACTTAGTTGAGACAAAGTGAGGTGTCATCCTTTTTATGGCCTGTCACTAAGAAGACTGCTTAACACACCCTGTACAGTGTAAAGGCAGCGTTATCGGAAAATAATACACTGAGGAATCGTATGTAATCCCGGAATTCACTGCTGCCTGACAAGTGGGTTAAAACCAATGTTACCAGGACCACAGATGAATGACTAAGGACACACTGTTGTGCCATACAAGAATCTTAGAGCTGATTCATTACTAATGCCAGGTATCGGCAGATGAGCGTCTGTATAGCAGCGCTTAGAGAGACCACTAGTAGATGCTGTAAGTGGGTATCGGGTGCTGTAACAGAGCGCCTCAGTCGCTCTAGTAACCTGGCCGGCATTGATGAATATGTTGGGTGCTGTATCACCAGTACAGCGCTGCAGGGAGCGAGAGGTAGCGCCAACTCAGTGCAACCGGCTCTCGGCACTCCACACCATACATACAAAAAACTACACACATAGCGTAGGTGCTCTGGATCTGGTCGCTATAGCATAGAGCACCAGTTGCTGTGTGATTAAAGTCTGTTTTTGAACACAAATCCACCAGTAACAAAGCGAAAACACATGGAATGACATTGTTGTAACACTGTGACATCAACACTTTAGTGCCAGACGTGTAATCACAATTCTGCATAAAAAACAAAAAATGTTTTCAAAAATGACTTTTTCTAGGCCAGGAGAGGTCACACAATTATTTGAGAGAAAAAAAAATAATAAAAACCCTGTTTAAACGGAAGAAAAGGAACTTCCATTGAAATGTATGGGAGAACAGGTAGCTACAGGTAATACCTGGCGCTCTAAAAGCTAGAGTGCCGGCCCTATATGCTGAGCCACCTTCAATGATGAATCGGATGCTACATGGTGCTGTTAGAGTCGCTCACCAGATTCGCTTTCATAAATTTGGTTTTGCGTACAGCGCCCGGCGTTCACCAGACACTACCTGCCTCTACAAAGCACTGCCTGTCGCTATACCTTGATGAAAACCCCCTTAGTCTGCTTCCAGGCACGGACTGGGTCATTAGCTCCTGAACTCTGGGGCCCCCAAAGCCTGAGAAGTCCCCTGTCCTGGGTGCCAAGGTGTGCATGGTGCTAATAGCCCCAGCACTCACTATTTGTTGAGCCCCTGAGAACAAAATGGTAGGCCCTGTATACAGCTCCAGTGCTCAGTGGATCCTGCACCAATAGAACACAAGATAGTAATTATGCGATAGTAATTATTATGCTGTCAGTTATTCTATAAAAGAGGTAATAGGTAATGCTAGATGGTAGCTGTACAATAGGAGAGGTCAGGTTATCTGTTAGGCACACATTCTGACCTATGACGGTGTGTGAGGGCACCCGGGTGTCACTATGAAAGGTGCAGGGTGGGGTGTAGATAAACTTACGCCTGCTATTTACTAGTTGCTTGGTTACTTTATCCTTTTAGGTCCAGAGGAAGTTGGCTGTTTAAGGTGAATTTTGCAGTTAGTGACAGAACATACAGCAAAACAACTGCCAAGAGGATAAGCATCACCCCTTTCCAGCTTACTACAGGCCAAATACTCCGGTCCTCCGCTCAATCAAGACCAACAATCTGGCCCACTGCTCCGGGGACTCATGTGCACTCATTCACATTGATGGGTTAAATGTTCCTATGTTTGCTCAAGCTTACAATTAGCATTTATGTACAGAAATCAAAAAATCCAAATTACAATTACAATACCTCCCAATTTTCTCTTGGGAAGGTTTGTAGGACATTTGGGCAGAGCCACTGGCAGTGTATCCCCCTCTCTGGGCCCACTGTTGAGGGTAGTGCAGAAGGATGGATGAGGATAGCGGACCCTATCGCAGAGACGCTGCTGCTGTCTGGGATGCTAAGGGCCGGTGGACCCCCTCTTCTTTCACCATGGATAGGGAGAGTCCCAGCAGGACTGTTCCCTTGTGGCATGGAGAGGACACTGACCTGTCTTAGCTGCCCAGGTCCTGCCCTCTTTCTCGCCCGGACGGACAGGGCCGTCTCCAAGCTTCTCCCAACACCTCTGATGCAGCTTCTTGTTTCACCTAAGCCTTCCCAGCTCACTCCTCAGGTCCTGGTCAGAGGGGTTGGCCAATCCTTGGGCCACATTTTGCCCCGGAATCAAGGTTCAGGTAAGGATTGCAGGGTTTGTGGGTGTCTATGTGCGGGAGCGTTCCTTCAATCTGTATGCCCCCCAAGGCTGTCACAATGCTGCCCCACATCCATTATATAGAAAAGGGGCATGGGACCACTTTAGGCCTCTACGGCGGCTTCCTACTCACACTAAAGTGTCTCACGAGTCTCACCCGTCAAGCACCTTAACTTCCTGCCTTGTGCTGATGTAGATGAAAGCCTGAACACATGTCCACAAACAGGGGACAATAGCTTTTTTGAAAATTGAAGGCTATTGTAGCATTGCATGGCCAGTGTATCTGAGTCCAGAGACATAAGTAAAAAACATTTGCATGGTACTGCCTATCTATTATCTATTGAGTGGTGGGTAATCCTGTTATTCTTTTACTTTTGCATTCTCTGCTCTCTTTTAGCTATCTTTATTACAGTAAGTCTAATAGTTTACTGCTATTGCAATTTTTCTGATGTTTGTAGATGCTATTTCCCATCATGCAATGTAGAGAATGTGGTTAATGCTGCTGTTCCTACAGGCTAGCTCAAAGGATCGCGAAAAAGTAGGCCAATAATAAAAATCTATATAAATATGCTGGATGGCGGGAGGAGGGTCACTTATAGACTCAACATCAAGAGATATCCATGTTTTTTAATTTTTATTAATGGAAGGAAGAAGAAATCGGGTGACAGGTTCTGTCACCCCCTGATGCACTAAATCCGCCACCCCTGAATTTTATTTCTACCAGGAGAAGAAAACCACAAGCTTGGCGGGAGTTTTATTCAGTTCGGGTGTATAAGTGACCCCTCCTCTCATTAGCAATGTGTTTATATTGGTTTTTAATATTATACAATTTCGTGATTCTTTAAGCATTGAGCACTTCCCTGTAAAAGTTTTCTCAAGTAAAGCAAAAGCTTTGCAGGATTATTTCTTTTGGAGTGTAGGTGACACCTCTTCTTGTTATTTAGATTTAGCTTTAGATTTTTCATTTTAGAATATCTTCTCAATATCATTCTTTTAACCCAAACTTGCCTCTATCTTACTGGGTAAACCCGACAAGACAAGGGAGAAACAGTGGCATCAGAAAACATTGAATAGGCTATTAATCCATACAAAACAAAGCTCAGCGATGCTGTTGCATGAACTATCATATGCTCTTTATACCTTTTTAATAGAAAGTGCTCCCATGAGAGTTTTCTTCAACACTTCTCTAACAAAAGCCTATCTCAGTTTATTAAAAAATTATACACAACAATGCCGCTTGCCAGTTTTTATGGTGCTAATGAAAATTTGGTCCAAAGCACTAAAACTATTTGGAAAACTGCCTAAAATTTCCCTGTCGCAGATGTTTAAACAGAAGGTGCTTGCATGCCATTCGTTAATACAGCGCCATACGGGACACAGTATGACCACTGCGATAACCAGTAAGTAACACACTTAGTATGTGCATCATTGCGCCAAGCCTTCCGTATGCTGTGGATGTGATGCGAATCCTGGGGATCCAGCTATACCTTGATAAGTTAAGAGACAACATTTTGCCATTTTAGAAGCAAATAATCCTGGTAAAGTGTTTATATGTTAAATTATATGTAAAATAGTCAAAAGAAACATTGACAGATGCTGCCAGCAACAAAATATGGAACAAAAAAATTCATGCATGGGATTAAAAAGATTGGAACCTGTGCAGCAGACATATAAAGAACAGCTAAAATAAAGTCAGACGACTGTGCTAGTTGTAAACAGTAAAAGCCATTTAGACTGTTTTTTTTGTACATATTATGCTAGTCATTCATATAAGCTGGGATGGACTGGCCATAGGGAGACCTGGAAGAGTTCCTGGTGAGCCACACTGCTTTGAGGAGGCTGGGCAGCCACTCCTAACATACACATCCAATCACACCTCCCTAGTCTCCACCCAGCCCCGCTATACACCCAGCCAAGAAACCAAAGCCTCCAATGTAATAGCCTCAGTATCATGGTTGTGGGGGGCCTGTCACGATCACACTCTATCAGCCCAGCCAATACGCTAGAGAGAGTGTGATGGTACAAGGGTTAAACGCCACCAGACCCCTGGGTATGCACTACTAGTCCCAGCAAGTCATCACGTAAACCTAATAAACATGTTTCACCAGAGCTTCCTTCAGGAAGGTGAGCTCATATATGTAGAGATCAAAGGCTAGAGCTGATTAATTAAACATTTAATCTGATAAAAAGGTATCACAGTGCTGGATATAGTTTACAACAATAAAATGACATACAAAAATACAGAAAGAGTATACAACAAATAGCAGTTCAAAAATAAAGTCCTTATGCAGTCCTTTTTGTTGGAGTTTCCCATGGTTGCTCGTTGCTTGGGACCGATGTTATGTCCCAGGTTCCTTCTTAGGTTATGTCCCAAAAGCATGTGTCCACTTGGCATTTATTTAGCTAATTTTGGAGGGAAACGGTTTACATGACATCCCCCGTTTCCCTGGAATTCCTAGCGGAGGAGGGATTCCTCTCCCAGGTCCCCTTATCTGATTCTGGTTTATTGTTGGGCAGAGACAACATACTGCTCCTTCAAAGGGCCATTTGACTTCCCCCATAAAACTGTGTGTGCATGTGGGGGGGGGGGGGTTTATGACGCAGGAGGGAAAGTTACGCTGGCAGAGTGGTCAGCTAAGGTCTAATATATACACATATATACACTCATAATACATATGTTTATTCCATAATCAGGCCTCGGGCATGACACCTCCCCCTTTATGTTGCGAGGTGGGGAGAGTGACCCACAGTCACTTTCCCCAAAGCGCACACTTAAGAGGAACTTAAAGGTCCCCAGTCGCTCTCATTCCTAATGCCACCGGGATCCACAGTAGTGGGTCCAGGCGGGCAGGGGCCTGCAGGGGGAGTCCTTCTAAGCATTGGGACTTCCAGACCTAATGTTGGCATCTGGGGGGGCTGTGCTCGAGGCAGGAAGGGACACACCATCACCAGGGAAGAAGCACAGGGGCCCAGGGGCATGACTCTGGTTTTCCATTGCATCTGAATTATTGGGCAACACCGGTATTTGGCTGTCCATGTTCCCAGGAAATCCATCTTTTCCAGCGCCTGACGCAGGCATTGGAAGAGGGACTCCTGTGATTGGGACACCAGCAGCCATGTTTCCCACGTGTGGGCGAATAAGATGAGGGGCCCATATGTGGCCGGAATGACCCTCATGTTAGGCGTAGCTTGCCCCATCTCCCCTGATCCTTCTTGCCTCTCCCTCAGCTTTGACACAGGCTGCCCTAGATCTGCGTCACGTGGCAGATCCCAGGAGCCAGGGATTGTTCCTTTTGCCACAGCCCCAGCTTTGGGACGATTCAGGAAGTCTGCGGTTAGACGTAGGCCCTCCTGATTCGGCCCAAATGCTTGGTCACCTTGCTTTCCCGGGGAGCTGGAAGCTAGGTTTCTGAGCTGCCTCCCAGGGTTGTCCTTCTGCAGCGCTGGCTGCAAGATGGCACTACAAGTCCCAGCCCACTGCCTTTCTCTCTCCTGGGGCCCTAGCATGTCTTTGGAAAGGGACTCCCAATACAGGATATTGTTTTCCCAATATACCCGATGCCCATCTGTGTTAGCACCTGGCTGCTCAGCACGTTGTCTTAGACCTTCAAGGGAAGGATCACTGCGCAGAGCTTCCCGGAAATGTTCATTGCCCTCCCCCCATCTTGTGGCATCAGGGGACACATTTCCCTCAGGTGGACTAGCATCTCCACCCTCCTCTGCTTCGGCTTGCCAGTCACACATCTTTCCCCTCGCATCACCATCGTCCCTTCTTTTTACATCTGCAGCCCTGGCATACTGCTGACGTGTAACTACTGCCACCATTGGTATGCCTCCCTGGGGTTTACCTTCCTCCCCCTCAGTCCCGGACATAACAATGCTACAGGCATCATACACATGTACATCACTCCTTCATTCCTCCTTCTCCTCAGCCATCTCAGGCTTACAGGATGGGGACACATCACTCACTGCTGGTCCCTCATCCTTACATGTCACCAGGGGCCCACCAACCCCTCCCCCTAGACCATCTCGGCTAGGTTTTGACACAGGCAATTCATTAGCATTACACTTTACAATACACCCCACTCCACCTTTGGAAGACATAACTGGTTCAGTCACAGGTAAACATTTATCAGCCCCCTGCACTCCCTCCCAGTTATCACATTTCACAGTGTCCCCCAAAGTCTCGTACAGTACCTCAGAACGATCAGGGCTGTCTCCTAGCCCCTGTGGTGTGCAGGCAGTGTCCTCTGGAGCATAATGGCATAACATACGACCCAAATCATTCCCCAGCAGAACACTGACAGGGATGTCCTCAGAGACCCCCACCTCCCGCAAACCTTTGCCTGTACCCCAATCCAGGTACACACGGGCCATGGGCACAGCGGGTCGCACACCTCCAATCCCTTTTAAAGCCATGGTTTTCCCAGGGATAATGTCCTCGGTATCCACCACTTCAGGCCGCACTAAAGTAAAGGAGGCCCCCGAATCACGTAGACCCACGGTCACCCGGTCACCCACAGTTACGCTCTGCAGGTTATTCACTCTTTTCTCCACTGTTCCAGACACCAGAAAAATGGCTGGGTGTCCTTCAACTGCCGGTGGAGAATTCTTTTTGTTGGGGCAGGTGGCACTCAGGTGCCCAATCTTATTGCATCTATAACATCGGCGGGTGTCCCCCTGACCCGATGTGGTTCCTGTTGCTTTTGGTGTGGACGGCAGGAATCTCCCAGTTGGCCTACTGGCACTCTGTGGGTGTGCAGCTGCCTTCCAGGTAATTGATCCAGCTTGTGCAGAACCACGTTTCGCTGTTGGTGCACAGTTATTAACAAAGTCATCTCCTAGTTCTGCTGCTTCTGTGACTGTCTTGGGCTTGTGGTCCAAAATCCACTCTCTGGCTTCACAGCTCCTTGTTTGAAGGAACTGATCCAGGACCATCAAGTCCTCCAGGGCCTCATAAGTGGTGACTTGTAGGCCCCCAGTCCATTGCCTGAATGCAATGAATGAACGAATGAAACTTCTTCCGATAGGTTTCTGGAGTCAGATTAGCACTTTTTAGCAGGGCAGCTTTTCCTCGCAGCCGTGGGGTTAGATATCGTCCCCAATGCTCTTTAGGAAGATGAAACTGCTGGCAAACTTTTTCAAATCCTCTCAGAAACACATCCAGATCACCATCTTTCTCCATCATGGGAAAATGTTCCAAGCGGGGTTTGTGGTCACCTTCACCCTGCACATCACTGCGTTCAGATAAAGCATCCCCTCTCAGCCTCAGGACCTCCAGTTCATGTCTGCGCTGGGCCTCTCTTTCTGCTGCCTCTCTCTCAGCAGCTTGTGTCTGGGCCTCTCTCTCAGCAGCTTGTGCCTGGGCCTCTCTCTCAGCAGCTTGTGCCTGGGCCTCTCTCTCAGCAGCTTGTGCCCGGGCCTCTCTCTCAGCAGCTTGTGCCTGGGCCTCTCTCTCAGCAGCTTGTGCCTGGGACTCTCTCTCAGCAGCTTGTGCCTGGGCCTCTCTCTCAGCAGCTTGTGCCTGGGCCTCTCTCTCAGCAGCTCGTGCCTGGGCCTCTCTTTCTGCAGTTTGGTACTGGAGAAGCAACTGGAGTTTAATATTAGCATCCACATCTCCAAGGTGTTGTAAAGCAGTCCACATATAAGAGTCCAAGGCTTCATGTGGAGTACTGTCCTGTTGGGGAGTAATGTGGTGTCCCTCGGTCCCCGCGGTAGGACTTAACCTCACATCACTCGGGTCTGCTGCACGGGCATCATTTTTCACAAGATCGGCAATAAGCTGGTCCTTGGTCTTTCCCGCTGTAGGGATCTCCTTTTCTTGACACATTAACTCCAGTGCGGGCTTGGATTGCTTGCGATATGCCTCCATATTTCCGATATGAAGCAGAGGGAGTAAAACAACAGATGGGAAGGACAGAACTGTCTTGCACTCTTTTTTGGTATGTCACTTAGATCAGCACTGAGCTCTGTCTTTGGGAATTTACACACAATAAGATGTATGCAAATGTCTTTTAGTGCTTAAGATTTTCGGGTAAAATCCAGCAAGCACTAAAAATCTCTAAATATATCCCGACGCTGCCACCAGTTGTCACGATCACACTCTATCAGCCCAGCCAATACGCTAGAGAGAGTGTGATGGTACAAGGGTTAAACGCCACCAGACCCCTGGGTATGCACTACTAGTCCCAGCAAGTCATCACGTACCCCTAATAAACGTGTTTCACCAGAGCTTCCTTCAGGAAGGTGAGCTCATATATGTAGAGATCAAAGGCTAGAGCTGATTAATTAAACATTTAATCTGATAAAAAGGTATCACGGTGCTGGATGTAGTTTACAACAATAAAATGACATACAAAAATACAGAAAGAGTATACAGCAAATAGCAGTTCAAAAATAAAGTCCTTATGCAGTCCCTTTTGTTGGAGTTTCCCGTGGTTGCTCGTTGCTTGGGACCGATGTTATGTCCCAGGTTCCTTCTTAGGTTATGTCCCAAAAGCATGTATCCCCTTGGCATTTATTTAGCTAATTTTGGAGGGAAACGGTTTTCATGACATCCACCATCTCCCTGGAATTCCTAGCGGAGGAGGGATTCCTCTCCCAGGTCCCCTTATCTGATTCTGGTTTATTGTTGGGCAGAGACAACATACTGCTCCTTCAAAGAGCCATTTGACTTCCCCCATAAAACTGTGTGTGCATGTGGGGGGGGTTTATGACGCAGGAGGGAAAGTTACGCTGGCAGAGTGGTCAGCTAAGGTCTAATATATACACATATATACACTCATAATACATATGTTTATTCCATAATCAGGCCTCGGGCATGACAGGGCCATGTCCAGGCTTGCTACATTATCTCTCTCTATCTAAACAATATTAAAGCTTTAGGACTATCAGTTTAACAGCAGCCATATCCACCCACACCCCTGACTGGCCTGGAGGTACATTGGGGTCACTCAGATTGTCAGAGCTGATCATGGGCTGGGCAAGGGCCTGTAAAATAACGGGCTGATTTTTGGTCCCAGTCTTCCACTGTATATAAGAAATCCCATTGGACAACTGTCAGGCAACTGAAGCAAAATGATGTCATATGAGGGCCCAATCAAGCAGCCTTTTCAAATCTGAAGGTTAAACCGGTCGCACACCCATTTTCTCTTTAATGGCTGTTGGTCCTGCAGACAGAGAATAAGCACAAGTTCGGGGGGCATCCAGAATGCTGAAGCCCCCCTGAACATAACCCCCCAGAACACCCAGTCTCCTTACCTTCACCTCAAGCCAGTGCCAGGAAAGAAGTCCCGAGATTGGCCACCGGGCAGTCACATGGGCCATGGTTGCATCCTCTGCACCGGCCACTGGAACGTCCCACCCACTTGTGCACTGGCGGCCAGTCGGGAGACTCCTTTCCAAAACTTGAAAGTAAGAAGATTGGGTGTTCTAGGGGGTTATGTTTAGGGGAGGCTCCAGCATTCTGGATGCCCCCCTGAGCTTGTTATCATTTACTGTCTGTGGGACCAACACCCATTAAGAAAAAACGGTTGTTGGTGCGGCTTAAGTTTCAGTTTCAAGCCTTGGCTCCCAGGTTCAGTTCTGTAGAAGTGGCAGTTGACGAGGGACTAGTGAACCTGTGCAGGGTGGTTCTCAGGAGTGAATGCGAGGAGCTATGCCAAGAGGGTGGAAACAGATGCCAGAATTAAAAATCCACTATTCGCTGAGTCAAAAAGCCAAACACAGGGTAGTTAAGGAAAAAAAACAAGGTCAAACCTGGAAGATGATTCTATAGTAACTGAAGCCACAGAGATGCAAATGCTGTCACGGTGCAAAATGGAAGAGGTGTCTTCAGACACCTCAAGAAGGGTCACTATTGTGAAGTTCGGGTTCTGCAAGTTCGGGCCGAACTTCGAACAAAAGTTTGGATTGGGTACCCGAACTTGAGGCAAACCCGGACCCCATTGAAGTCAACAGGGACCTGAACTTTGAGGCCCAAAAGTGGCTGTAAGATGGGGGTAGTAAGGGGTAAATTGCTGCAAGTTGGAGGTAACACCAGGGTGATTGCCCTGCACAAAATGGGGTAGGGACAGTACTAATATTATGCATACGTTATTAAAGATTAATAAGAACCCACCAAAACCCTGTAACAGGCTGTGTGGCAGAATCCCCCCATCACACCATAGCAAACTTTGTGACAGAACACCCCCATCACACTATAGCAGACTGTGTGACAGAACCCCCCATCATCCCATAGCAGACTGTGTGACAGAGCCCTCCCGCATCACCCCATGACAGGCTGTGTGGCTAAGCTCTTTGACTGGGCTGGGTGCTGTAGTCTGGGCCAAGCGGACATCCCTGTCACAGCCCATCCCTGCCCATGCCATGCCTGCTCCCCTTCCTAATTTGTTTGGGGGCATGTCTGCATGAGGTGGGGGCAGAGAGATTACTGGACCATTGGGCTGATCTGATTGGGTGAGGGGAGCGCTAAAAGCTGGTTGATGGACTGCTAAGCAACTTGAGCCCCGAACGTGAACCTGATAGTCTGGCTGAAGTCCATGTTCAGGATCGGACTTGCAAAGTTCTTTGCAGTTCGGGTTCACCCAACACCAATGGTCACAACTGAATGTACCTAAAAATCTCCCTGGAAAAATTCTGCCCCTCACTTTAGGAACTTCCCTATCAGAAAACCCATCTCCATACTGTGTATGTGTTCTCAAACAAAATCAGATACAAGAAATGTATGTAATTTTTTTTTTGCTGATGAGACAAATAGTGCCTATGGGTTACCCACAAGGGTTTTATATCCTGCACATTGCTTAAATATCTTATCCCAATACCTGGCATCATAACCAACCCCTTGCTGGTTTTCAATCAAAGAGAGTATTAGGCTTCATGATCAACACACACCTTACCACCAGACTCCCCACTAACTTGTGGGTGGAGCTAGAATTTCTTTTAAATAAAATGTGCTACTTTCAGTAAACTCCAAGGCTAAAAGTTAAAAACTAGTGCACACAAAAAAATTTAATCTGTACATTTAATCAAATCCAGTGATGTCATCAGCGTTCTCTCTGAGTCAGGCAGCAAAGTGTGACGGAAAAGCGTCAGGATCGAAGAAGCTGACTAAAGAGGCATCCTTCTGCACAAGGAGGATACAGTGTTGTAGAATGTTGTAGAGACTAGGATACAGTGTTTGAACTAGCAATAAAAGTGCATAACATGATGGACTCTAAGAACAACCCTTATCTTTACTGGATCTCCTTGCAAGGGCTAATAGTCTGGGCTGCAGGAAAGCAGCTGTTTGGGCAACTGGAAAATAGAGGGTCTGGACAGTAGTGATTCCATCGCCAGCTGACTGGCCCTGGCATGGAGGGAAGCAAGAGGTGTAGTGAGGCATCCAAGCAAGGAGTCAGCAGTGATCAGGCAATCAACTCAAAAGTTCTTTATGAAATCTTGGCACCTCAGCTTTCTATGCACATTACACACAGGCGTCTTTATACTCATTCCTGCACAGATTAACATTTCTAGTAGTTCCATGACAGATAGATCAATCACAAATGACCAAGCTTAGTTTACTTACAGATGTAGGAGGTCGCAAAAGCTTGAGAAATTACATTTAAAGGCAATGAAATTCTGGTTGATCTTCTGGTGACAATTGGGTTCCTAAACCCTGAGCTTGTAACATCATGTGTTTTTACTCTAGTTTGGCATTGCATCTTCTTGCTAGTCAATCTGGACTGACCTCATCTTTCAGTATCCATGCTGCCTATCTTGGCCTGAATCGACTATGTATATGTCTACTGTACACCACTGTATATTATGTCATCTGCAATCTGTTCCAAGCCAAGTTCTGCACCACAACTTTAGGTGCATACTAGATGTCTGACCCCCTATGCTCATGACTAGAGATGAGCGAACTTTTGAAAAATTCGATTCGACTGATTCGCCGAATTTTCCGACAAAAATCTCTTCGACCCGAATAAATTCGTGACGAATCGCTATTAAAAACGGCTATTTCTGAGCCTCCTAGAGCCTCAATAGGGTTGTAAACCATTCTGCCTTGCTGTAACACGCACAGGATGCGTGCTGGGTAAGTTAAATAATACTTTGAATAAATATCACATGCAGATCAGAGGCATCGCTAATAGAATCGCAGAGCGGCACAATTGAATTCAAGAGAGTTGAAGTGGCATCACTATGAGGGGCAGGAGCCCAAACATTGCTTTAAAGAGACACTGGAGTTGGCAGCAGCAGGAGCCCAAAAATTGGATGAATCACACCCTGGAGTTGGCAGCAGCAGCAGGAGCCCAAACATTACTTTAAAGAGACACTGGGGTTGGCTTCAGGAGCCCAAAAATTGGATGAATCACACCCTGGAGTTGGCAGCAGCAGGAGCCCAAATATTACTTTAAAGAGACCCTGGGGTTGGCTTCAGGAGCCCAAAAATTGGATTAATCACACCCTGGAGTTGGCAGCAGCAGGAGCCCAAATATACACTGGAGTTGGCTTCAGGAGCCCAAAAATTGGATGAATCACACCCTGGAGTTGGCAGCAGCAGGAGCCCAAATATTACTTTAAAGAGACCCTTTGGGTTGGCTTCAGGAGCCCAAAAATTGGATGATTCACACCCTGGAGTTGGCAGAAGTTGGCAGCAGCAGGAGCCCAAATATTACTTCAAAGAGACCCTGGGGTTGGCTTCAGGAGCCCAAAAATTGGATGAATCACACACTGGAGTTGGCAGCAGCAGGAGCCCAAATATACACTGGAGTTGGCTTCAGGAGCCCAAAAATTGGATGAATCACACCCTGGAGTTGGCAGAAGTTGGCAGCAGCAGGAGCCCAAACATTACTTTAAAGAGACCCTGGGGTTGGCTTCAGGAGCCCAACAATTGGATGAATCACACCCTGGAGTTGGCAGCAGCAGGAGCCCAAATATACACTGGAGTTGGCTTCAGGAGCCCAAAAATTGGATGAATCACACCCTAGAGTTGGCAGCAGCAGGAGCCCAAATATTACTTTAAAGAGACACTGGGGTTGGCTTCAGGAGCCCAAAAATTGGATGAATCACACCCCGGAGTTGGCAGCAGCAGGAGCCCAAATATACACTGGAGTTGGCTTCAGGAGCCCAAAAATTGGATGAATCACACCCTGGAGTTGCAAGCAGCAGCAGGAGCCCAAATATTACTTTAAAGAGACACTGGGGTTGGCTTCAGGAGCCCAAAAATTGGATGAATCACACCCTGGAGTTGGCAGCAGCAGGAGCCCAAATATTACTTTAAAGAGACACTGGGGTTGGCTTCAGGAGCCCAAAAATTGGATGAATCACACCCTGGAGTTGGCAGCAGCAGGAGCCCAAATATACACTGGAGTTGGCTTCAGGAGCCCAAAAATTGGATGAATCACACCCTGGAGTTGGCAGCAGCAGCAGCAGGAGCCCAAATATTACTTTAAAGAGACACTGGGGTTGGCTTCAGGAGCCCAAAAATTGGATGAATCACACCCTGGAGTTGGCAGCAGCAGGAGCCCAAATATTACTTTAAAGAGACACTGGGGTTGGCTTCAGGAGCCCAAAAATTGCATGATTCACACCCTGGAGTTGGCAGCAGCAGCAGCAGGAGCCCAAATATACACTGGAGTTGGCTTCAGGAGCCCAAAAATTGGATGAATCACACCCTGGAGTTGGCAGAAGTTGGCAGCAGCAGCAGCAGCAGGAGCCCAAACATTACTTTAAAGAGACCCTGGGGTTGGCTTCAGGAGCCCAAAAATTGGATGAATCACACCCTGTGGAGAGTCATGTGGAGAAAAAGTAGCTTAGTTAGTAATATCTACATAAAATTATGAATAAACAAATGCAAAAGTATTGCCAAAGTGAAGTTTTGTTTGAGGGTGTGTTTCCACCTTTTAATTAAATCAGAAACAAGAAGGTATCATTGCCTCTGACTAATTAGCCCTCAAAAATTCTTGGAATTTTTAATCTGGAATCATGTCTGATCCGTCTTATCCGAAGAATATTAATAAAAAGTAAGAGTAACGTAAAGGATTTTTTATTAATACTTACTTGTGGTCCGATGCGGAGGAATGTCTGTAACTGGAGAGCAGCGCCTTAAATCTGTTTTGCACGATCCATCTTTCTTTAGTGTAGGTCTGGCCCCGTCATCAATCTACTGGAATACATCAGGCATTGTTGGGAGGAAAGCTTGGATGATCCATGCGCCATTCATTTCCACGCAGGGCAGTCTCTGGAAAAAAAAAAACTATGTATAAACCAGGGTCTTTTTCATATAAAAACAAATGGTTATTTTTGCTTTTAAACCATATGTTCCACAGCTTTACCAGTCATTGTGTCAGCCAATGAAGCAACTTTGTCTGGAAGTGCTGCAAAAGCAGTCCACTGCATCACAAGTGGCATCTGACACCCCCAGTCAACTGTCTGTTGTCTGTCTTTTATGCTTTGGGTTCAGCTCCACTATCCATTGATGAAGATCTGATAATCATAAAATTCAGCAGCTACTGCCCAGCCAAGAAGTGGAGGAGACACTCGCCTCTTCTTCCACTAGCCGGCAATTAGTGATGAGGAGAGTGTCGTGGGAGGAGGTGTTGCAAGCCGAGGTAGTGGAAGAGGGTCCCTGGAGTCTGCGGCGGTGGCGGCGGCAGCAGCAGATTATTGCGGACTGTTGTTCGGAAAAATCAGCTACTCAGCGATGTGGCAGTGTTTCATGCAGCATCCTGTGGAGAAAAAGTAGGTTAGTTAGTGTATATACATAAAATTATGAATAGACAAATGCAATAGTATTGCCAAAGTGAAGTTTTGTTTGAGGGTGTGTTTCCACCTTGTAATTAAATCAGAAACAACTAGCTATCATTTGCCTCTGAATAATTAGCCCTCAAAAATTCTTGGAATTTTTAATCTTGATGTCTGAGGGATTTCTCCTCTCAGACAGCGTCACCATAAGTCCAGCCTGCTGCATTACACTTGGAAGAACATCTTGTTTGCGCTGCGACAAGGAAGCCAGAGTCATGCGTCCTGACATGGCACACGTGTTCAGTCTAGTTTTTAAGTCTTGCCCCCATCTGAAAGAACAACAGGAAAGAAAGTTAGCATGCACTTCTGGCACTCCTACACCACCAAGCACAACCTTATTGAGCCTCAGCGTCACAACGGTGTACCCCACCATAGTCTGATTTGCGATGTTTCCACCCGTTGGAATTCCACCCTCCATATGCAGGATCCACTATAGCACTGGTCCCCAACCCTGTCCTCAAGGCCCACCAACAGGCCAGGTTTTGCAGATCTCCACAAAGATGCACAGGTGGAGTAATTAGTGCAGCTGCAGAGCAATAGAGCTGGCTATTTGGAGATCCAAAAAACATGACATGTTGGTGGGCCTTGAGGACAGGGTTGAGGACCACTGCACTATAGGAACAGAGAAAAGCCATCACGGATTTCTGGATGATCCAAACGGATAGGGGGACACCCCTGTGTAAATTCAATGTAAACCATTGGCAGCTCATACGTGACACCGACCGTTTGCTCAGGCCCTTTGAGGAAGCTACGTTATTAGTCAGTTGCCAGGACTATGAGATGAACGATGAGATTCCACTGCTTCATGTACTACAGCACATGTTGGAAACCATGGCTGGTCAGGGCACTGGAGACATGGCACATACATTTCACAGCCACATGAAGCCTGTGGGGGCTGAAGTGGAGGAGGAGGAGGGGGTGGGGCACAGCAAACCACAGTTTAGGTTTCACAAAATGACCATTTTATCTAGTCATCTGACAGGAGAGGAGGAGCAGGAGCAGCCACAGGAGCTAGAGGGTTGTGAGTAAGGCGAGACAGAGGACCCAGACACACCGTGGCAGTTTACAGTGGAGATGGAGACAGGTAGTCCCACCGAGTCACTTGCACAAATGGCACGATGCATGCTCACATGCTTGCGTACTAGTGAGCGCAGAATTGTCTCCATTTGTCAGCGGGAAGACTTCTGGCTCTCCAACTTATTGGACCCTCGCTTCCGGCACAAAATGGGGGCATTTTTTACGCCCACTGAGAGGGAGGACAAACTGACCTACTACAGAGACATCCCACGTAGTCAGTTGGGCGATGTCTATCTGCGCCATGGCCCATACTCCCGCAGGTCTGACTCGGGGGGACCTCTGCGATCACCTTCCACTGACATGGCTGCTGGGGGGTGGAAGGAGCAGCAGCAGCAGCTCCATCAGCAGCAGCCTCAGTCTTCAGTCGCTAGTGAGTAGCTTTCTACACCCGCATAGTGAGTCTACTCATGAGCAGCAGGAAGACCTGGAGCTGGACCTCAAACAGCAGGTCATGTCATACCTTGACATGACCATGCCAACACACCTTCAAGATCCACTGGATTTGCTGGGAAGCCAAACTTGACTTGTGCCCGCAACTAGCAGAGTTTGCCCTGGAAAAGCTGTACTGGCCGGACAGTAGTTGATTTAGATGGCAACTGGGCTGCTCTATCTAACGAAGCAAAATGGCAAATTTACCTCACTATATAAGCTATTGCCCCTAAGATTTACACAGGGCCTGCTCTATATTATGCTGCAAAATGGCAAATTAACCTCACAATATAAGCTATTGCCCCTCAGATTTACACAGGGCCTGCTCTATATAACGAAGCAAAATGGCAAATTTACCTCACTATATAAGCTATTGCCCCTCAGATTTACACAGGGGCTGCTCTATATTATGCTGCAAAATGGCAAATTAACCTCACAATATAAGCTATTGCAGCTCTATATAAATAAAAATAAATAAATAAAAAAAGGGCCTGTAGAAGCTTATTTAGTATAACAGATAGGGTGACATGTGCTGGTTTGGGATGCCCATATGGGCTAGTGTTTTGGCAGCAGTACAAAAACCAAAGCAAAATGCAATAGCTTAATAAAGCTGATGCTGATCAACGCTTATTTAGTATAACAGATGGGGTGCAACATGCAGGTTTGGGATGCCCTGCGGCCTGGTGTATTTAAAGCAGACCAAAACCAATTCAAAATGCAATAACTTAATAAAGCTGAGGCTGTAGATGCTTATTTAGTATAAACAGGTAGGGTGCAAGGTGCAGCTTTGGGGTGCCCTGCGGCCTGGTTAAATGAAAGCAGTCAAAAAGGAAGTGCAAACTGAAGTAGCTTAATGAAGCTGATGCTGATCAACGCTTATGTTGTATACCAGATAGGGTGCAAGGTGCAGCTTTGGGGTGCCCTGCGGCCTGGTTTATTAAAAGCAGTCAAAAACAAGTGCAAACTGAAGTAGCTTAATAAAGCAGCTGATGCTGATCAACGCTTATGTTGTATAACAGATAGGTTTAAAATAGCATGTGCCTTGGGATGCCCGTGTGGCCTGTTATATTTCAAGCTGAACAAAAAGTAACAATAATCCAAGTATGAGAAATCATTTTGACCTTCTTTACAGCGCCATACTTTGAAAAAAAAAATTAATTTCATGCCGATCAATCCAAAGGTCAATGCCCCTAACAAAAACAGTGTTCGGCATAAGTTTTCCTTCTGGAAGGACATAACCTTTAGTTTACATGGTTGGTGTAGGTTATCTTACAAATTGGGATACCCCAGGCAGCAGTGTCATTGAAAGAGACAGATTGTAATGCAGGCCATACGCAAGCAGAGAAACTCAGGCTGCAACAGGCCTATTTAGTTTACATGGTTGGGGTAGGTTATCTTACAAATTGGGATACCCCACTGTATATGAAACCGAATATAAATGCACACCCAAAAGTGGACAATCAGCCTCCAAGAGGCCTGCTTAGTTTAAATAAGAGAGCTGCTTAGTATGGTAGGTAGGTTATGTTATGTTACAGAATGGGATGCCCCAAGCAGACTTGAGATCAGTATATATGCACACAGCAGCAGTGTGTTAGCAGGCTCATACAGGCCAAATTTCTTTAAATAACTGTGCAGCTTACAGTAAATGCAGAGGCTAATGGTATGTTACAGAATGGGATGCCCCAAGCAGACTTGAGATCAGTATATATGCACACAGCAGCAGTGTGTTAGCAGGCTCATACAGGCCAAATTTCTTTAAATAACTGTGCAGCTTACAGAAAATGCAGAGGCTAATGGTATGTTACAGAATGGGATGCCCCAAAGCTGACTTGAGATCAGTATATATGCACACAGCAGCAGTGTGTTAGCAGGCTCATACAGGCCAAATTTCTTTAAATAACTGTGCAGCTTACAGTTAATGCAGAGGCTAATGGTATGTTACAGAATGGGATGCCCCAAAGCTGACTTGAGATCAGTATATATGCACACAGCAGCAGTGTGTAAGCAGGCTCATACAGGCCAAATTTCTTTAAATAACTGTGCAGCTTACAGTAAATGCAGAGGCTAATGGTATGTTACAGAATGGGATGCCCCAAGCAGACTTGAGATCAGTATATATGCACACAGCAGCAGTGTGTTAGCAGGCTCATACAGGCCAAATTTCTTTAAATAACTGTGCAGCTTACAGAAAATGCAGAGGCTAATGGTATGTTACAGAATGGGATGCCCCAAAGCTGACTTGAGATCAGTATATATGCACACAGCAGCAGTGTGTTAGCAGGCTCATACAGGCCAAATTTCTTTAAATAACTGTGCAGCTTACAGTTAATGCAGAGGCTAATGGTATGTTACAGAATGGGATGCCCCAAAAACCAGAGAGCACCTGGCAGGCAGCAGTAAGACTATGCACAGCAAAAGTGTCTTTATCATGCCTAATTTCAATTAGAATAGGTGCAAATGGTTAGGTTCTTAAATAGAGGCTGGTGTAGTCACAGAATGGGATGCCCCAAAAAGGAGGGCACCTGGCAGGGACCAGTAGTGCTATGCCCAGCAAAAGTGTCTTTATCAGGCCTAATTTCAATTATAATAAGAGCAAATGGTTATATGGTCTTAAACAGAGGCTGCTGTAGTCACAGAATGGGATGCCACAACAGAAGTGGACCTGGCAGGGTCCAGAAGTACTATGCCCAGCAAGTGTCTTTATCAGGCTAATTTCAATTATAATGAGAGCAAATGGTTATATGGTTTTAAGCAGAGGCTGCTGTAGTCACAGAATGGGATGCCACAACAGAAGTGGACCTGGCAGGGTCCAGAAGTACTATGCCCAGCAAAAGTGTCTTTATCAGGCTAATTTCAATTATAATAAGTGCAAATGGTTATATGGTCTTAAACAGAGGCTGCTGTAGTCACAGAATGGGATGCCACAACAGAAGTGGACCTGGCAGGGTCCAGAAGTACTATGCCCAGCAAAAGTGTCTTTATCAGGCTAATTTCAATTATAATAAGAGCAAATGGTTATATGGTCTTAAACAGAGGCTGCTGTAGTCACAGAATGGGATGCCACAACAGAAGTGGACCTGGCAGGGTCCAGAAGTACTATGCCCAGCAAGTGCCTTTATCAGGCTAATTTCAATTATAATAAGTGCAAATGGTTATATGGTCTTAAACAGAGGCTGCTGTAGTCACAGAATGGGATGCCACAACAGAAGTGGACCTGGCAGGGTCCAGAAGTACTATGCCCAGCAAGTGTCTTTATCAGGCTAATTTCAATTATAATAAGAGCAAATGGTTATATGGTCTTAAACAGAGGCTGCTGTAGTCACAGAATGGGATGCCACAACAGAAGTGGACCTGGCAGGGTCCAGAAGTACTATGCCCAGCAAAAGTGTCTTTATCAGGCTAATTTCAATTATAATAAGTGCAAATGGTTATATGGTCTTAAACAGAGGCTGCTGTAGTCACAGAATGGGATGCCACAACAGAAGTGGACCTGGCAGGGTCCAGAAGTACTATGCCCAGCAAAAGTGTCTTTATCAGGCTAATTTCAATTATAATAAGAGCAAATGGTTATATGGTCTTAAACAGAGGCTGCTGTAGTCACAGAATGGGATGCCACAACAGAAGTGGACCTGGCAGGGTCCATAAGTACTACGCCCAGCAAAAGTGTCTTTATCAGGCTAATTTCAATTATAATAAGAGCAAATGGTTATATGGTCTTAAACAGAGGCTGCTGTAGTCACAGAATGGGATGCCACAACAGAAGTGGACCTGGCAGGGTCCAGAAGTACTATGCCCAGCAAAAGTGTCTTTATCAGGCTAATTTCAATTATAACAAGAGCAAATGGTTATATGGTCTTAAACAGAGGCTGCTGTAGTCACAGAATGGGATGCCTCACAGCAGACTTAAGATCAGTTCAGTATATATGCACAGTTAGTTAGTATAAGCAGCCTGAAAACGCTAACAAAGCCTGTCAGGCTGGATGAAAAAAAAAAAAAAAAAACTCCCTGTGACAGCCTCCGATTTTTCTACCTTTCCCTGTTTTTTCGCTGACTTTCTGTTGGCTCCTGTCTGTCTCCTGCCTGTCTCCAGCCTGTCCCTGTCTGACCCTGCCTGTCTAACTGCCTCTCTCCCTCAGCTACACAACGTTCTGTCTCTCACGAATGCAATAGAGAAATGAGGCAGGAAAGCAAGATGGCCGGCCTTAAATAGCGCTGTGACGTCACCGGGCTTGCTGGCTGCTGATAGGCTGCATGTGACTGTCCCAGCTTGCACTGGCGCGGGGTTGATGTCTGGACATGTCCCGTCCGCCATCTTAGAATGCCTGGAATGTAAATGAATGGATGTTAAAGGAAAACTTCGAGCGATCGAATCGCGGGGAAATTCGGATTCGATCCGAATCGAATTTTTCCTGAAATTCGGATCGAATCCGGGTTCGTCCGGATCGATTCGCTCATCCCTACTCATGACCCCAATTTTCTGATGCAGCTTAAATCTATCCCCATCATTTGGGTATTAACTTGTGGATATCATAGTTCCTTTTAGACCTCACTCCCTAGGTTGAATAATATTTGCAATGGCCGATCATCCAGCAACTTGTCTAATTTCTCCTTGTAACCACTGGACAAACTGCTCCTTTTTCTAGGCCAAGATAATGATTCCATGTGGGTACCAATTATTTCGAAGACATTTCAGGAAGTGTCTGCTCATTCAGATCCAAAAATTCTGCTATGGTACGTACCTGTGACACACGCACATACAAGTAAAAACTGAAATCCAGAAATGCAATTTTGCAATTGGTCACTCTATTGCAACAAAAATATGTACATCTATTTATAAGTATATTTACCTACCTATCTAACTACTGTTACTTCAGTAGATACTGTATATTAACATATTATTATATGATTTCTGCTCCAAAAAATTATCTAAAGAATGTGCCTGAATTTTGGAAGGCATATGGGACTTCTGCCGAGGATGTAAGCAGCCTGGCTTAATAGAACGCAGAAGACCTAATGGATACACTGTAGACAATGTTTGCGTAGGTTTGGCATTTTCTGGAGATAATAAATTGACAGCTGTATCGTCTAATCTCTTATCTCCATAGCTCTGCATTATGTACTCTACAGCTATAAGAAGTGTGCTTTATATTACTTTCTTATCTCTGTATCTGTTTTCATGACTTGCTATAAAATCTGGATGTTTTTGTCTGCTTTTTTTTTTTGTTCTTTCAGTCTTAATGTGCTGCTCATTCTCTTTAGAGCACAACACTCCCGCTCCTCTCAGGCTCATGAGATGGATAAGTGGACAAGTCAAATAAATAACATGAATTGGATCTGGAAAGACACAAGATAATTATTCTCTGTGAAACATGCTGCTGTTGATGGGTGAGAAGAATGAAACATAAATCAAGTGGGCAGCAGAGTAGATGTACTTGAGCTCATTCAACAGTTTCTCCTGGCTATACAGAGATAAAGAGCAGTCACTAAGTTGATTGTGGTGGGACCATTATTAGTCAAATATGCCAAAATAATTAACAGGGAAAATGACCGCTTTACATATGAAACTGTAGGGACCTTTATTCCACCTTTTGATGTTCCTAAATGAATTATATTTATATAATATGTACGCAATTTTTAGTATTTTTAGTTAAAAAAATTAGACTGTGAGTGATAAAGTTATTGCCTTGCCTGTTCTGATACAAACATCAAGATTTTTCCAACAAACCATGGGAGATGCTGGTGGGCCCAGTGTCTCAGCTGATTGGAGACTTACTTAAAAGCTACCTCCAGGAACAGCACTTTGCTGACTATTTTGTCAGGTTGTCATGTTGTTCCACCCAGCCCCCCGAACCTCAAAATGCATTAATCTTTGTCCATGGATCCTTGTTGCTGACCCTGTCAAATCCTGACCTATGTCTGAGCTTAGATCTATATTGAGTCCTGATCACATACATACTAGTCACAGTATGTTCCATGAGTTGTGATCTTGGTTGCTGACTCAGCTACATTCTCCATCTACTTCCAGTCTGCCTCATGTCCACAACCTCAGCCACATCTAAGTCAGACCTGCTCACAACTACCGCTGCTAAACTAAGGTCACTAACAATGATGTGTTGTACCTTCTTAGACAATGGGAACAGTAGAAAGAAGAAAATGGGGGGGGGGGGTTAAAGGCTAAGAACCCTTCAAAGCACTTCAAAGCAACAACCTTACTTATCTGACAACCCCAAGCATGATCACTTGTAGTCTTGCAGGTTAAAGCAATATGGCTTCTTCCCCATCAGCTAGGAGGCCCCTCTAATTTTTTGCTGCAGAGGCAAAATATGTCAGATAAGGTACATCAGGAGTCAGACAAATGACATATGAAAGAATAGAAAGAATAGAATAGAAAGTAGTTGAAAGATGTTATGGAACTACATTCCCCTATTGCAGAATTACCTCTTGTTTATTCTATGTTTGTTTGATGCTCTGTTGATTGCAGACATTGGCATCTAGTGACACTTTACTGTATTGCAGCCTATATATTTAGTCTGTTTATCTGTTGTCAGTTTATTACTCATGCCTTAACTCCATTGAGCATGCCCGCTCTGTCTGGATCGATACCTCTGGCCTATAGTTACCCAGCTTCCCTAGTGCTTAGAGGCCAGCCGTTCTTTTCTTCACACGGCTTCTTTTCAATGGCAGCAGGCCATGCTTCCTGAAGCAATCTACTGCCATCCTCCCAATCAGCCCTCCACATAGTACAACTGGTAAGTCTAGTTTCTTCTAAATCACCCTTCACTAGATATTATTTGTTGCTGCACAGGTTGTAGCAGTTTGGTTTAATGCTGCCCCCCCCCCCCTTGCAGCATCAGTTCACCTAGCATGTTTCCTGTTCCAAATTGCTGCTCCTCATTGTCTCATACATGCAGCTTCAATGTACTTTGTTTTTGTGTGTTTGCTATCGTGTAGATTAAGTGCTGTTCTTGTTTTGTTCCCCATTTTACCCTATCCCATGGACAAACAGCTAAAGTTCCCAGGTGAAAATTTTATTTTTTTAGAGAACTTAGTGAACAAGTTCTGGATAGAACTGGCTAGACGGACATCCAGACTCATGTGAATCATGTGGCCCAGGACATGTGCGGCATGTGACTATGTGTGAAAGTGGCAGTCTCTGGGAGGAGTTAGGAGCTATCCTCCACGGATAGCTAAAGTTCTAGAACTGAAGTTCCCAACCGTTTTTTCTTACATACCACTTTCCACTTTAAAATTATCTCAAGTACCACCTGGGTTGTACATGTGGGTTGGCAGTCACCAAAACTGCTGATAAAACTCACAAAACAACCATTAAAAGTCATTGAAATTAACATAAATAATTTGCATCATCTTTTAGAGCAGTTTTGTTTTAATAGATAAAACTAAAGAACAAAAGAGACCGCACCAACTATTTTATGTACATACAGTGTGCTGACTGCACAGGGTTGAGGCAATTAGCCTATTGCAACTATAGCAAGACAAACGGGGGGTCCCACATAACCCCCCAAAAACCCTTTTAAGGCAGTAGCACCACTATAAATGACCTAATCTTAGAGATATTATCAAAATGTATTATTCCATAAATCTACATTTCTTTACAAAAAATGCTATAAGACAATTTTAAAACCATTTAAAAAACATATATACACAACTATGCTATTCATATATTTGCAATGTTGAGAGCAGTGGTGGGCTTGCCCTCTCTCCCCCCCTTCCCTTTTTTGGTGTTAGTGTTGTGTATATATGTTTTTTAAATGGTTTTAAAATTGTCTTATAGCATTTTTTGTAAAGAAATGTAGATTTATGGACTAATACATTTTGATAATATCTCTAAGATTTGGTCCTTTATAGTGGTGCTACTGCCTTAAAAGGGTTTTTGGGGGGTTATGTGGGACCCCCCGTTTGTCTTGCTATTGTTTTAATAGATCAAATCAAGTTTGGGCAAATTAACAGGCTGGATAAAGGGTGGTGGAGGCCCCTGGGCACAAAATATGGTGGAGGCCCCGGATACCGTATTTTTGTTTCCTTTAAAATAATAGTGCTGGCAAGTAACTGACTAGACTTTCCATCCTGCCCTCTGGTGGCTTTAGCTGCAGGTTTGGTTTGCAAAAACCTAAAATGGTGCGGGGTGGGGACCCCCTGCCACCAAAAGCTTTGTTGCTGGCCCGTCAGACCAAACACTGAAAAGCCTCCTGGACCAGACCATAACCCAAAGGTTGGTGGAGGACCCATGTGCAGGGCAAGTGGTGGAGGCCCTGGGGCATGCACCCCTTGTGCCCCCTCATAATCTGGCCCTGGCAAAGTATAGCTGGCAGAAGATCAGGTTGGGGTACAGGTCAGTCTGCAGCCTGAACACATACCCCCTTAATAGGCTCTCAAGTGCCACCAGTGGTCAACTGCTGTTGGAGAGAAGCCTGGAAAGAAACAGCAAACCTGAGTATTTGGGAATTAAGTAGGGATCCAGAAGTAGTCTGACGAAACTCAGCGGGAGAAACCGGTGTGGAAACTTGTAGGAGATTGCTTCACGTGTACTGCTGCAACAGAGAACAAAAAACATTGTTAGTCAACAATCGTAATCGTAAATGCACCTCCACACCCCACACTGCCACTGAGTGCCTTAGGTCGAAAGAACCCAGTCACTCCTCATATACCACCATTTATCTGATGTACTTGCCTAACATCTGCTTACGTGGTAAGTCCTAGGGTTAGTACAGTAGGTTCTTAGGGGAATGAAGGAATTGTCTGCATGCCTCAATCCTGTATTGTAAAATGTAAAGCCCATGTTTCTGGGTGGTAAAGGATGGAAAATAGCTTGTTTTCCCTGTTCTTTATTTCCCTAGCAGGTAAATCAGTTTCCTCCATTGCATTTCCTAGTCATGTCTTTTCTCTCAAATCCTACTTAAGGCCAACAGGGCCACTTTAAATTCTTCTAATTGGTCTGTTGCTCCTACCGACAGGCTACTTGGGAAAATTCCTAATGAAAACAAACGATCTCTGTTTTAAATGATGCAGCAGCCCCGAAAACAAATATTTGCCTATTAGCAGAGCCCGGCTATAGAGCAGCCATTATTCACTGTCACTCAGCTGCTAGAAGGACGCTTGGTATACCTCTTACCATATATGTGTATCCAGGAGGGTCTGACTCATAAGAAGAGCTCTCCACGCTCACTTAAATACACCATAGGGTCACACTGTTAAAGGACATCTGTAGACAAACATTACAATCTGCATGCATGTTTAGCTCACTCCCCTGATCCCTCTTACTTTAATTTAAAAAGGGTTTTCTATTTATTAGCTGTTGTTCCAACCCAAGGTCCCTGCCTTCATTATCCTATGCATGTGAATGTTAAGGCTTGATATGTTGTACATACATACATACTTTAGGTCATCCAAGGGTACTGATGAAGCTTAGTGCGAAACGTGTCAATCCAACTCATTTAGAATAAATGGATTCTGTATTGAATGCTAAGAAATACATTCTGGCTACCAATACTGGTCATAATCTTGACCCCAGAAATGTTGAGAGATCAATCTCAAAAACTAAATCCTATCAATGTTTTATAGTAGTTTAATGTGATGTAAAATAAAATCTTAATTAATTGTAATTGATTACTGCAAGATAAAATGGCATGAATAGCAAGGGATCTAAATCTATATGCAAGCACTGCATTCTTAGTGATATTTTGAGATATTGGGACAGCAAAGAGATTATATGCAAGGCTCCACCTACTTGCTAAAGATAATGGGTATAGCCAGAGCCTGGGCAAGATTAGAATGTGGCCCATATACAATTTTCAATAATATTTGTACCCACATCTGTTTCCAGGACCCAGAAATGCAGCGCATCCTCCGTCCAGCAACAGTAAATTATTTCCCCCAGCTTCCCCCAACCAGCAATTATATATATATTGCTATCTTTCATGTCTATTTCAAGTTTTTTTTTAATATTAAACTATTTCACTGCAGATCTTTTTAAAAAATCATATCAACAGTTTAAACACAGATTTCCTGCCCTATTTCAGAGCACTGCGTATTGGGAGAAAGAGATTTCAGATTAACCGATAGAATGTCTTCTTTTATAAAATCCACAATAGAGCCGGAGATACAGCAAGCCGGCAAGAAGTGAACCTTTCATTATGGAGTCAGCATAGGTTCTTATTGAGCCAACAATGCTCGCCGAGCTCTTCAGGTCTCTCAATGCAAATTCATATACACAGCTCCGTATTTTTATTCCCACATGCAAAAATAATAGCTGCTTTAAATAACAAAATAATCGTTGAGTGTGAGAAGGAGATACCAAGAAGGCAATATAAATTCAAATATTGAATAACTGGGTTACTGTGCGGGCAGATAATATACAATCTGGTATATTGGAAATTACAGATTACTGATAAAGGTCCAGATCTGTGAAGCCCTAAGCAGCCCTCTTTGGATTTTATCACATTTTTCAAACCCAGTCCCTTTATTTTTGACACTTTTACAGATGTACTGTGTACTGTAAAAATGCATAGAGCAGTATATAGTGCTGATTTATATACTTAAAGTGTAAAGGTGAGTATATTTTGTATATTCTAATATATATCTAATATATAAGCCACCATGGGAGGAGAGACCCATGAGAGACTCCCTTTTTGTCACATTTTTGGTGTTTTGCCTTTTTGTTTTCCTCTTCTGGGATGTAAAATAAACATTTGTGTTAGGATTGTGTCCCCAGACATGTGATTTACTTATCAGTGTGTCCAAGTTTCCTATATTCCTGTATGGCTATGATCCTACGATGGGAGTTTTTCTGGCCTTGAGTAAAATGTACTGACTACATATCCCAGAATTCCTCCAATGTAACAGCACGTTAGTAGCTTTGGTCAAGTCAAGCAGTATTAATGACCCTTCACGTTATTATTGATTGAAGTTATCGAATGAAAATTGGCTAAAGTTTCGCAAGGAATCTAAAATCTAACTTATGATAAGCGAAAAAAGGCAGACATGCTTGTTTATTTTTATGTATGAGAACAGAGATAGCCTAAACACAGGTAAATTGTTCAAGGTGCTGAAGACGTCAAACTCCAGTTGCCGGAATTTCTTCAGTGGAATAGATGATCCACATCTTCTACCCCGCACTGGGCTCCTGGCGTCTTGCTACCTGCCGCAGAGGGAGGATATTTATAGTGGCGAGTGAGCTGATATCAGCTCCCTCTGCTGGTATAAAAGAACCAGGGTTCCCCCGTCCTGGAAAAGGGGGTCTTTAAAAAAACGTAAAATAAAGTGTTTAACCCTTAACCATTTTTTTAAAAATGTTGTGGGCTCCCCCTTTACAGGAGAAGGGAACCCCACACCTTAAAGTCATTTTTAAGGGTTAAACCCCTGGAATAATAATTTAAAATGGTGTGGGGTCCCCCCTATCCAAGCAAAACCAGCCTGGGCACCAGCTATAGGTAAACCAGGGCACAGAGGCCCCCTGCCATGAAGGCACTCATGGGCCACGGGCTCTTCTGCAGCCCCCTGGGCATTAGATACAGGTTTTGGGGTGGGGGCTGCGGCAAGTCACTCGCTTGCTGGGTACTGGTACTGTACTGTAAACCGGTATAGGGGTCTCAAGGACCTCTTACCAGTTCACAACATCATCATTTTAGCATTAGTGCAAAAGTGAAGAAAGAGACATAATTTTTAGGCAAATGTTTAACATTACGAAACTGAATTATTTCCAGAAGAGAAGGTTTCTAGGGACACATTTATCAAAGCTAAATAGTATCCCTGGAAGCCGGACACATTTGGCATCTCTACATCTGTTCCTTATCCTGCCCCAAAATACCTAAATCCTCATTTTCTTAAAGCCACGTCTTGCTAAAGAAAACAGCGCTCTAAATCTTTCTGACGTAAAGCTATTTTTAATATAGTAATATATAAAAGTCATCTCTTGCCCTTAAATATTGCCTTTTATAGTGTTATCACGTTCTAAAGTTATTTTCCAAACCACCTCCTACTGACTGTGAAATTGGATAGGGCCAAATTATTACAAATTCATAACAAAATATCTCAAGGGTGTCCTTCCAGGCCGCTAATGTAAAATACAGGAAAAATTAGGCCTTCCTCATCTCCACCCTGGCCTTCCTGACTCACAGTTTCCATTAACAAGATCTGCCGGCCACGCTGCCTGGGCCTGCTTTTATTAGGTGACCATGTGTGGCATGTTTGGCCTCAGCGCCGCTCCCCGGTCACTTTTATGGAGTATACATCAGGGTTTGGCTTGCTGAAGCGGCAATCATATGGACGGTCAAAGAGGCGCCTGTTAAAAAAATATACACGCGGAGAAGTGGTAGGCTGCTTTGTCTCAGGGCCAGTGTAATGCATTCCTTCTGTTTAGGATCACTTTCCACACTCAGATTCTTGGTGAAAAAGTTATAAAAGAAATCCGAGGCAGGCCAATTATTTCTACTTTCAAAGCCATTAATCAAGATCAACTGTGAGAATGAAAACAGCCAAGTAACATTTCATATGGGACTCTAAGTGAGATGAAAATAAAACCAGATGGGGATGGACGGCGGAGACACTAAGCGTTTTCCTGCCTTGCGTAATAAATGGGTCATACAAATCGCAGGGCTCTTAATTTTGTCCTGTAAATCACGTTGGGTCACAGCGTACAAGTGGTCCTAGCGCTAAAAATGTCAAAGAGGAAAACATGCCTTGTTCTTGAAGAGCAATTCTTCACACTGAGAGCAGCCGTGTGGCCTGGCCATCTGCTGGATTCCAACCTGTATGTGCATCGGCTTGTGCCCCCTTCATCGCCATCAGAGAGCTTTGCTGCCTAGTTATTCTATTCTCAGATCTGTCACTGTTGTCATATGGAAAATTAAATCACTCTCCTTGAAATGTTTCAACATAATTGATAAGTATTCACACGCAGGGTCGCCATCAGGGCAGTAGAGGCAGGAGTCCTGTATTGGATGAACATATATCCAGCTGCCCAATGCCCTTTAAAACATAACTTTTACTAATGCATTTAAAAAGATTGTATACCCAGTGCAAGATATATGTGAAAGGCTACTTGCCCCTGGCTGGGTTGGGTGACGCGTTTCGGGGTTGTGGGCCCCTTAGTCTTGACTGGGTATACAATCTTTTTAAATGCATTAGTAAAAGTTATGTTTTAAAGGGCATTGGTGAGCTGGACACATGTTCATAGCATACTTCGGATTTGCAGATATTCCTCCTTGTTCCCAATGGCCCCATTATGGGAATTTTTCTGAGCTGTTATATTTTTTTGAAACACATGAGTCCTGTATGGGGCCCAATCAAGGGGGGGGCGGGGTCAGGATAAAAGGCCAACAGCATCTTCTGCCGAACATGCTGCAGCCACTCATTAGATAATTCATGTAGCCTGATGCAGGATGCAGCACTGATCCTGGATCCACTCATCCATCCCTCCTCTCAGCCTTATTAGAGACCAATACAGGAGGGCTCCAGATTTTAAATTGTATTGAAGCACTGTTTACATGGTCCATACCCCAAGTTAAAGAATTGCCCATCGAGGCAGAGCCAAGTGATTCCATGTGGTGCTCAGAGTGTGCAATGCTTGGGTATAGCTTTTAATTTTTATACAGCCATGCTTTCAGTCTTTGGCTCCTTGTCAGCACAAGGATGGAAGTTGATGGCTGCATGGGAAGTTTGGCTTAAAGCATGTTAGGCACTTACCTCACCGCCGTTCCGGGTCCCGCGGCGCGTGGCCGGGTGGCTCCCACGGGGCTGCGGCCCGACGGTCCCCGGGTCTGCCAGCTCCTCGGCAACGTCGCGGGGATCAGGGGCTGGCGGTGCAGGACGCCGTGGGTGGCCGCGTCGCAGCCCGCTCCGCGCGGCTGCGCGGCCCTGCGGCTCTCCCCTCTGGCTCGGCGCTTCCCCTTCCTGGCGGGGGCGCGCCCGATCCTCAACGTGCTCGCGCGCGCGCGCGAGCACGTCTGCTTTATGCCTCCCGGCGGCGCTTCCCCCAGCGCGCCCGCCGGGGGCCAGTTTGATTTGTCCAATCTGTGGCTGGTTCCTGGGATCGGACCCAGGGACTGGTCGGCCTGTCTGGCCTGGGCCGTCCAGCTCCTGGGACCGATCCCATTTCCTTGTTTGCACCAAGCACCTTCCTTCCCTCCTTTTTCCCTGTTTCCCATTGGCCAGACTTCCCTATATATTTGCACTGTTCCAGCTTCCCAGTGCCCGTTATAGCTTCTGGGTTCTGGATGTGTGCTGCTGTACTTGTGAAGATTTTGGATTTGGATTTGGACCTTGACTATTCTTGCTAGCTGCCTGCCCTGACCTCCTGCTTTGCCTGACCACTCTCTTGCCTGACCCTCCTGTACCTCGCCTGTGACCTCCTGGAATTGACCTCGGCTACCCTCGACCATTCTCTGTCATCTCCCTTGGATACCTCGCCTGTGACCTCCTGGTTTGACCTCGGCCTGATTTACGGACTTTTCGCACCCGGCATCCTCATTCGGGATTCCCTGCCTAACACCAAGCTGCACCTTAAGCTACTATCCTTTGCGCCTGTTAAGTCCTGGGGGCAACCGACTGGGAGAGGCATTGCTCGTGTCTCCCACAAGCGGGGGCTTGTCTATAGGCAGAAGTGGCGGTGGAGATTGGGGGATACTGGCTTAAGACAGACGGGTGTTTGGTACAATCCTGACATTATAACGGGCCAGAAAGAAGAATGGACCAAATTCTGGAGCAGGTGCAGGCCCTGACGGCGGCAGTGGAGCACCTGGCTCATCGAGTTGCGGCCCAGGAGAACCGTCCAACTCCCATTGTCCCCACTTCTCAGGGGACTCCGGCCGCAATGACGGTGGAACCCAAGATCCCGCTCCCTGAAAAGTTTTTTGGCGATAGGGCAAAATTTGCCAATTTCCGGGACTCTTGTAAACTATACTTCCAGCTTCGCCCGGTCTCCTCGGGCTCACAGGAACAAAAAGTGGGCTTGATTATTTCCCTGTTACATGGAGACCCTCAGTCCTGGGCCTTTAGCTTATCAGCTCAGGACCCCATCCGCCAGTCGGTGGATAGTTTCTTCGCTGCAATGGAGGTCCTTTATGATGATCCTGACAAAGGGGCCTCAGCTGACGCGAAGTTACGTACCCTCCGCCAGGGACGCCGTCCAGCCGAGGACTACTGTTCCGAATTCCGGCGTTGGGCAGTTGACTCACGCTGGAACAATCCTGCCCTCTGTGGCCAATTCCGATTAGGTCTGGCTGACTCTATCAAGGACACCCTGGTGAACTACCCGGAACCCCAAACATTGGATGAGTTAATGCATTTGGCCATCCGCATTGATCGCCGACTCCGGGAAAGGCGCCTGGAGAAAGGATCACATTCTGAATCCGCTGCAAAATCTGAGGCTCCCGTCGCTCAACCTTCTGAAGAGCCTATGCAGCTAGGTGCCACCAGGCTCACCGAAGGCGAGAGACGACGACGCCTATCCGAGGGGCTCTGTCTTTACTGTGGTGGGACCGGCCACATGGTTAGACTTTGCCCAAAGAAACCGTCGGGAAACTTCAGAGCCTAGGGGGTTTCGAGGGGGCCCTCCTAGGCTGTAAGGTATCTCCTCAAGTATCGTCTCCAGTTTTTGTCCCAGTTCAGTTTATGTTTGGTGCTAAATATGTTAATCTAAAGGCTCTTCTCGATTCTGGAGCAGCTGGGAACTTCCTAGACTCTGATCTAGCACAGACTCTAGGAATTATGGCACAGACCCTGCCTACTCCTATCCGGGTGTCAGCCATTGATGGCACTCCAGTGGCCGGGGGGTTAGTTCGGTTCCAATCACCTCCCATGCAGATCAAAATAGGAGCCAGTCATTCTGAGGTTATCAGGTTCCTGATTTTGAGCATGCCTGGTACCCCCTTGATTCTGGGGTTGCCATGGCTGCAGGAGCATAATCCTCAAATTGATTGGGTTTCGGGGCAAATTACCAAGTGGGGACACCAGTGTTTCCGGAACTGCCTAGAATTTCCCCTCAGGGTCACACGCCTACTCCCTATTGGGATTCCTACTCCATATTTGGAGTTTGCTGATGTTTTTTCAGAAAAGGCAGCAGACAAACTTCCTCCCCATAGACCTTGGGACTGCCCAATAGAACTGCTCCCTGGTACGATGCCTCCCAGAGGGAGAATATTGAATTTAACCCGAGCAGAAACCCTTGCCATGCGGGAATATATCGCCGAGAACTTAGAAAAAGGGTTTATTCGGCCTTCATCTTCCCCAGCAGGGGCAGGGTTTTTTTTTGTGGAGAAAAAAGATGGGGGACTTCGCCCCTGTATCGATTACCGGGGCTTAAATAACATCACGGTAAAAAATAAATATCCCCTACCGCTTATTGAGGGACTCTTTACGCAGGTGGTCGGGGCGCAGGTCTTCTCTAAACTAGATCTCCGAGGGGCCTATAACCTCATAAGAATTAGGCAGGGGGACGAGTGGAAAACGGCCTTTAATACCCTTGAAGGGCATTATGAATATTTGGTTATGCCCTTCGGCCTGTGTAATGCCCCTGCGGTCTTTCAAAGTTTTGTCAATGAAATTTTCAGGGATTATCTTGGCCGGTTTATGGTTGTCTACCTAGATGACATTTTAATTTTTTCTTCATCCCTTGATGAGCATCGTAAACATGTGTGCCTAGTTTTGCAGAAACTTAGGGAGAATTGTTTATATGCCAAATTAAAGAAATGTCAATTTGAGGTATCTGAGGTTCCGTTCCTCGGTTACATTATCTCCAAATCTGGTCTGTCTATGGACCAATCTAAGGTGAGGGCTGTTTTAGAATGGGAGCAGCCCAGAGATCTGAAGGGCCTGCAGAGGTTTTTGGGTTTTGCCAATTTTTATAGAAGGTTCATTAAGAATTTCTCTACCCTGGTTACACCACTAACTAACTTGACTAAGAAAAGCGGGTACCCCCCGGTTTGGCCGGCTCAAGCTGTCAAGGCCTTCGGGAATCTTAAGAGGGTATTTAGCGTTGCTCCCGTCCTAGTCCATCCCGATGAACAACGACCTTTCCTTGTGGAGGTGGATGCTTCAGAGATAGCGGTCGGAGCGGTCTTGTCCCAATACTACGGCTCACCTGCACGCCTCCATCCATGTGCCTTCTTTTCCAAAAAATTCTCAGCGGCCGAAAATAATTATGATATCGGCAACAGAGAATTACTGGCCATCAAACTTGCCTTCCAGGAATGGAGACACTGGCTGGAGGGGGCTCAGTATCCAGTTACGGTCTTTACGGACCATAAAAATCTGGAATACATCCAGTCCGCCAAGAGGTTAACTCCTAGACAGGCTCGCTGGTCCTTATTCTTTTCTCGGTTTAATTTTTCTATAACGTATAAACCCGGGTCTAAGAATATAAAGGCGGACGCCCTGTCTCGGAGTTTCTCTCCCCCTGACTTACCGGAAAGGGTGGTTTCTCCCATCGTACCTCGCTCCCTAGTGGTGGCCGCCATTCAACCCCAACTTCCTGATCTTACTCAGTTCCAGGCCCAAGCTCCTCCTGGGAAACCCGCGTCAGCCCTGTTTGTGCCCTCTACTTACCGGTCTGAGTTTTTGTCCCATTTTCATGATACCAAAACAACCGGTCATCCAGGGATTAAAAAAACCATAGCTTTATTGTTACGCCAAGTTTGGTGGCCTTCTCTCAGGAAGGACGTTCAAAGGTTTGTCTCCGCTTGCAAAGTCTGTGCCCAAAGTAAGTCCTTGAGGAGCTCACCGGAAGGCCCACTCCTTCCATTATCCATTCCTGCCTCCCCGTGGACACATCTGGCCATGGATTTTGTTACTGACCTTCCTCCGTCTCAGGGTCATACGGTTATTTGGGTAATTGTGGACCGCTTTAGCAAGATGGCCCATTTCGTCCCTTTAAAGAAACTCCCCTCAGCTCAAACTCTTGCTCAACTTTTCATTACTCATGTCTTTAGGATTCATGGTATTCCCATGGATGTTGTTTCGGATAGGGGGGTCCAGTTTGTCTCCCGGTTCTGGAGGGCTTTCTGTGCCAAGTTGGGGTTCACTGTCTCCCTTTCCTCTGCCTTTCATCCGCAATCGAATGGTCAAACCGAGAGAACGAACCAGTCCCTGGAACAATATTTGCGCTGTTTTACGGCGGGTTCTCAGACTGATTGGGCCTTCTTCTTACCTTTTGCGGAATTTGCTTTTAACAACGCTACGCATTCATCCACAGGGGTTTCTCCTTTCCACTGTGTTTATGACAAGGATCTGAAGTTTTCTGCTCTCTCGGACCAACCCTCTAGAGTTCCCTCCGTGGATGAATGGGTTTCCAAATGGCCAGGGGAGTGGAATAAAATCCAACAACACCTAACTAGGGCCGCTTGTCTACAGAAAAAAATTTCTGATCGCAAGCGATCGTCTAATTCTAACTTTAAAGTGGGTGACTGGGTTTGGCTTTCAACCAAGAACTTGGCGCTACGCCAACCCTCCGCTAAGTTAGGACCTAAGTTTATTGGCCCATTCCCCATAACACACAAAGTTAATCAGGTGACATACCGGTTGGCCCTCCCCTCATCCATGAAAATCTGTAAATCCTTTCATGTTTCACTTCTTAAGTCCGCAAGAAACCATGAACCTAATAGTCCTCCTAGTCCTGTGGTAGTTGATGGGCATCAGGAGTTTGAGGTTGCCCGGGTCCTTGATTCTCGTTTCTTTCGGAACTCTCTTCAATATCTTATTGACTGGAAGGGGTACGGTCCGGAAGAAAGATCTTGGGTTCCTGCCAGAGAAGTTCATGCACAGAATTTAGTAAAGAAGTTTCATAGAGAGAATCCTTTAAAACCCAGCTTGGAGGGTCCAGTGGCCCCTCCTCAGGGGGGGGGTAATGTTAGGCACTTACCTCACCGCCGTTCCGGGTCCCGCGGCGCGTGGCCGGGTGGCTCCCACCGGGCTGCGGCCCGACGGTCCCCGGGTCTGCCAGCTCCTCGGCACCGTCGCGGGGATCAGGGGCTGGCGGTGCAGGACGCCGTGGGTGGCCGCGTCGCAGCCCGCTCCGCGCGGCTGCGCGGCCCTGCGGCTCTCCCCTCTGGCTCGGCGCTTCCCCTTCCTGGCGGGGGCGCGCCCGATCCTCAACGTGCTCGCGCGCGCGCGCGAGCACGTCTGCTTTATGCCTCCCGGCGGCGCTTCCCCCAGCGCGCCCGCCGGGGGCCAGTTTGATTTGTCCAATCTGTGGCTGGTTCCTGGGATCGGACCCAGGGACTGGTCGGCCTGTCTGGCCTGGGCCGTCCAGCTCCTGGGACCGATCCCATTTCCTTGTTTGCACCAAGCACCTTCCTTCCCTCCTTTTTCCCTGTTTCCCATTGGCCAGACTTCCCTATATATTTGCACTGTTCCAGCTTCCCAGTGCCCGTTATAGCTTCTGGGTTCTGGATGTGTGCTGCTGTACTTGTGAAGATTTTGGATTTGGATTTGGACCTTGACTATTCTTGCTAGCTGCCTGCCCTGACCTCCTGCTTTGCCTGACCACTCTCTTGCCTGACCCTCCTGTACCTCGCCTGTGACCTCCTGGAATTGACCTCGGCTACCCTCGACCATTCTCTGTCATCTCCCTTGGATACCTCGCCTGTGACCTCCTGGTTTGACCTCGGCCTGATTTACGGACTTTTCGCACCCGGCATCCTCATTCGGGATTCCCTGCCTAACACCAAGCTGCACCTTAAGCTACTATCCTTTGCGCCTGTTAAGTCCTGGGGGCAACCGACTGGGAGAGGCATTGCTCGTGTCTCCCACAAGCGGGGGCTTGTCTATAGGCAGAAGTGGCGGTGGAGATTGGGGGATACTGGCTTAAGACAGACGGGTGTTTGGTACAATCCTGACAAAGCAAAGGTCGTGCCTGTGCTGGACTCTGCTGCTAAGTTTCCATAAATTCCACGCCTTTTTCTGGACAGAAAAAGAGCAGCACATTGGTCCGAAGAAGTTGCTACTGTATCTGTAGCTGCATGCGTAAAAACCTCCAACCGCCACATCCGGAACCTTCCACAGGGCATTGTCATCCTAGCCAGACTTTTATTTTTTGTTGTCTTTAAATAAACCAGCACCATTCAGTCTCAGGGGGGGAAAGAGTCATTAAACCGGACCAACATGGGAAAGGAGTCCCACGATTGGCAGACGGGCGGTCATGTGGGCCATAGTTGCATCCTCTGCGCCGGCCACCAGCAGGATCTGCCCATGTTGGCCTAGCTGCCAATAGCAGGACTTTCCTGGTGCTGGCACGTAATGAAGGTGATTACTAGAAGCGCTCTGGGAGGTTATCTGCGAGAGGGGCACCAGCATTCTGGATGCCCCCCCCCCCAAGCTTGTTGTGATTAACAGAGAGTGGGACCAACACCTGTTAAAGAACCGGGTGTTGGCCCTGTTTAGGTGCTATCTGATTGCATTGGAGGGGGAAAGTGGGGTTTATTGGAGGTTAGACAGTGTTTTGTCCAGGGAGGAAAGAAGCACCTTCTGCTCACCTGCCAGATTGATATTTTAGGAGTGGAGGTCTATCAGTTGTGCACAATTCATGCTTTCCTGTGGGCACCACCCTGCGGTCTTGCACAGGACATCTGGGCTCCATCAGTGATGGCAGTTGCCCCCCTCAAACAGTTGGGCCCCATACAGGAATCCTGTCTAGACTATCCTGATGGCAACCCTGCTGTGCTGTATCAATTGAGATTGGGACTGTACGTGGGGATGAAACCCAGGGTGCCAAGGACAGGGGGTCCCCCAGGAAGGTGTGGACTTATCATTTCTGGGGCTCCATGCAAAGTTGAGTCTGGGGGCCCTAATCAAAGACAAATTTTGTATAGGAAAATACAATATTAATGCAGCTTGTCTGGGATGTAGCCACGGCCTGCTCATATGGCATTGAACAATTATTGTGCAGGGCCGGCGCCAGCACAGGGCAAACCTGGGCCATCTTCAGGGCTCACACTTGGCCATGGTATTATTTTAAAGTGGAGCCGAACCACCAAATGCCGGGTGCAGTGTGCAGACCTGCTCATGGCTGGCCTCAGCAACAGGGGGAAGATCAGCAACATTGGAAAAGGTGGAATGGAATAGAGGGCAATTGATGGAAGGTGGTAAGAACTTAAGAACCAGGTGACAGCAACTTTCTTCTCCTCAGGAGCAGTGTAAAATAGGCTATTTCAAAATCTTTAATTATAAGTAATCCACCCTGCCTTTGACATTCTCCTGTCTTCCTCCTTGATTACCTCCTCACACTCCCACCTTCAAGACTTCTCTCGTGCCTCCCCTTTTCTCTGGAATTCACTCCCCCACTCAATCTGTCACTCTTCATCACTCCAAACCTTTAAAAGTGCCCTCAAAACTCATTTCTTCAGACAAGCACATAACCTGGCTTAAGCAATTTCCATAACCTTCTGATGGCACATGCATCCCAACTCAAGCTCTACCACTTGTGATCCCTACCTTTTGTCTCCACCACCATCCTTTATACTGTAAGCTGGCAAGGACAGGTCTCACTCTCCTCCTCCTGTCCCCTGTGCTCACAACACTTGGTTTAAACCCCATAGCATCTAGTTTGTTTTGTTCCCTGTACTATATGTTTTACCCAGTAATCACACCTTGGACAGTACTATGGAAGATGATGGCGCTATTATTATTGTTTATTTATATAGCGCCCATCATCTTCCTTAGCACTGTACAAAGTAGTAATTACAGACAGGGTAGAAACATATAGTACATAGACTATTTCAGATGCAGAGTTACAGAGTTAACAATGGATATTCTGAATACAAGAGCTTACAGTCTAAAGGATGAGGGGTGGAGACGAGAGGAAAGGATCACAAACAGTCAGTATTGAGCTTTGTGGCATGTGACCTTTAGAAAATTGGTTAAGCCAGATTATATGCTTGTCTGAATAAGTGAGTTTTAGGGGCACCTTTGAAGGTTTTGAGGGTTGTGGAGTTGCGGATTGGGTGGGGGAGGGCATTCCAGAAGATTGGATTTGCACGTGAGAAGTCCTGGAGGCGGGCATGAGAGGAGGTGACCAGGGTGGAGGACAGAAGAAGGTCGGCAGCAGAGCAGAGGCTGCATCTAGGTTGATATTGTTGGATTAGAGATGAGATGTAGGGAGGGGCCTGGTTGGAGAGAGCTTTGTAGGCGAGAGTTAGAATTTCGAACAGGATTCGCTGTGGGACTGGCAGCCAGTGCAGGGATTGGTAGAGAGGAGCAGAGCTGGATGAGCGGGAGGAGAGATAGATGAAGCGAGCAGCAGATTTCAGGATAGATTGGAGGGGTGCCAGTTTATTAGTTGGTAAGCCACAAAGAAGGATGTTGCAGTAGTCCAGTCGGGATATGACCAGGGCGTGCACTAACATTTTAGTGGTGTTTTTAAGTTGGAGGCGACAGGAGGTGGCCAGGGCCAGGCGCTATATAAATAAACATTAATAATAATTAGCTGGGTGGTACCCAGGGGTAAGTTTTCACCTGGGATCGGGAGTATCAGCTGAATTAGTACCTGTGAGGATGATCCGCTCATGTTAGCCCAGGCAGTGACATGAGGTTTGTGGTGTATCATTTCTATTGAGTATCCTGAGGTTTACAGTAAATAGCCGGAATTCCTGGAGCAAACCAGACAGACAGACCCTCGGCACCCAATAGCATTTCTAAATAGAACATGAAAGTCGAGCGTGTTGCGGGAAGAGTCTGGTGGCCGAATGCACAGGGCAGCTGCAATTAATCAGGAAGTTAAACAATATCCAGATCCAGGCTGCCAACATATGTAGGATATGTAAAGCCAACACACTCATTTATCTGACTGTGTGCTGATGAAAGCCAGTGCACTTCATATCCAGCACCGCGTCTCTGATAGAACAAGGCGGAGTGCCTGCTTATCACCAGTGCTGCCATGAAGGACGACGTGTTATAGAGGGAGAAAGGGATTGTTCTTACAGACGCTTCAGGACCTGACTAACAGGGCAACCACCTATGTGTCCTTTAAAGTGGACCAAAACCCAAAGAGATCGGCCCAGGAATCTAGTGACCCGCATGGAGCAAGGAAGAGGTGCTTTTTTGGGTGGGAATACAGAGTGAGGCATCCCAAATCATGATGCCTTGCCAGAGAGGAACAAAACCCAAGAAAGTGAAATACTTAGCTTTGTTCCTCTTTAAAGTGGACCAAAATCCAGGATTTTGACTATCCTGGGTTTCGGTCCACTCCCCCGGGGCACCCCGATCGGGAGTGCCCCACTATGTGAAACCCCCCAATCTCCCGGATCAACTCACCTCACCGCAGTCCTACGGCGCATGCGCGGCCGCTCATCCGATCAGCGCGCTCAGAGCCGCTGAGCTATGGACCTCTAACCCGACGTCTAAGCTCAGCAGCCCCGAGCGCGCTGGCGGGCGCATCTTGCGCTCCCCTCTAACAGGGAGCGCACCTGCACCAGCCATTTACAACACGCCCTGCTAAAGGGATAGCGGAAATGCGGGCGCCGGTCCCGCGCATGCGCCGTTGAACCGTGATTCAGTTAAGTGTAGCGGGTGACCTGGGGGTTTCAGTCCACTTTAAGGTAAACTGCCAAAGCCATATATAGTCCAATACAACTAAAATCGAGAACAGAACCATCTTCCTCCTTATGAAGACATGACAGGGTGCCATAAAACAACATCTACCAAACTAATCTTAAATAAATATTTAAAGTGGAACCAAACCTGGGAATCTGACATTCCTGGGTTTTGATCCGTGCCCCCAGGGCATCCGGAAGCAAGATGCCTCGCTGTGTGAGACCCCCCCCCCCCCCCCAAGAAGCCAAAGAAAACTCATCTGTCCAGCGACACATGTACGTCCAATGAGCGTCGTCTGCTGTTACTAAGTTATTCAGCAGGCGGTTCTTATTTGCTAGAATGGGGCTGGCGACTCTCATAGGCTGGGGCAGGAGTACATGCACGACAAGGGATGCGGCAGCACGTGCTCCTGCCCCAGCATATGAAAGTCACAAGCCAAATGACTGGGAGGCTGATTCATTACTAGCGCCAGCTATCGGCAGATGAGCGTCTAGTGTATAACAGTGTTTAGAGCGACAGCTAGTATACGCTGTGATCGGCTATTGGGCGCTGTAAAAGAGCTCCTAAGTCGCTGTAGTAACCTGGCTGGCATTGATGAATGAGATGTATGGTGGGCGCTCTAACACCAGTACAGTGTTGCGGCGAGCGAAAAGTAGTGCCAGCTCAGTGCGACTGACTCTCAGCGACTCACACCCCATCCAACAAAAAAACACACACACAGCGTCTGTGCCCTGGATCTGTTCGGTGTAGCATAGCATATGTGTTTTTGAACACATATCCACCAGTAACAAAGCGAAAACACATGGAATGACATTGTTATAACATTGTGACATTAATACTTTAGTGCCAGACCTGTAATGATAATTCTGCATAAAATTATTAAAAAACCAAAAAGGTTTTCAAAAATGACTTTTTCTAGGCCAGGAGAGGTGACACAATTCTTTGAGAGAAAAAAAATTGAAAAACAAAAAACCCTGTTTGAACAGAAGAAAAGGAACGTCCATTGAAATGTATGGGAGAACTACAGGTAGCGACAGGTAATACCTGGCGCTCTGGAAGCTAGAGCACTGGTGCTATACGCTAAGCCACCTTTAATGATGAATCGTACGCTACATGGCGCTGTTAGCGTCGCTCACCAGAATCGCTTTCATAAATGTGGTATTGCGTACAGCGCCCAGCGTTCACCAGACGCTGCCTGCCACTACGGGCACTAACTGGCGCTATCCCTTGATGAATAAACCCCTTTGTCATAGCAGTTGTCTCTTATTGAACGAGAGCTTGTGCATGTGCCATTGGAGCAGGGAAAAGTGAGGTTTCATGGGCGCCCTGGGCTCCACACAGCAGGCCATCCCAATTCGGGAAAAGCTAGTGGCTAGCCACACAGGCACAGAGAGAGAATCACAGGCAGACAAAGACTCACAGAGAAAGAGACTCTCACAGAAAGATAGAGACATACGCACACAAACTCACTCACATGTTGCTATATGAAGCTTCCCAGAGCTACAACAGAATTTCCTCCTCTCTCCTCACAGCTCGGGAGACTCGGCAGCAGAGTGATGATGCGTCTGGGGGGTGGAGCCTGCTCAGGAAAACACACCCTGGCGACCGCAAAATAAACAGCCTGGTTTGCCCTTCATGCTGCCCTGCCATCTAACTTGCGATGGGGCACCCCACTGATAGCTCAGTGGATGCAAGTTAAAAATGTGGGTTTTAGTCTGCTTTAACACCATTTGGCCCTAATGGTACACCCAGATTTTCTGTTCACTTCTTATCATATTGTGACTGGAAACAGAGAGTGGAGTCGAGCCCCACAACATGGAGGCTGATTTATTACTAACGCCAGGTATCAGCAGATGAGCGTCTGTATAGTGGCGCTTAGAGCGACCGCTAGTAGACGCTGTAAGCGGGTATCGGCCTCAGTCACTGTAGCGCCTCAGTCACTGTAGTAATCTGGCCTGCATCGATGAATGTGATGTATGTTGGGCGCTGTAACAACAGTACACCGCTGCAGGGTGCGTCCGGCACTCGGCGCTCCACACCATACTTATCAAAAAGGACACACACACAGCGTTGGCGCTCTGCCAGACGCTATGTGATTAAAGTCTGTTTTAGAACACATGTACACCAGTAACAAAGCGAAAACACATGGAATGACATTGTTTTAACACTGTGACATTAATACTATAGAATACTATAGTGCCTGACTTGTAATGACAATTCTGCATAAAAATATAAAAAGTTAAAAAAGTTTCTAAAAATGTTTGTTTGCAGCCAGGAGACGTCATACAACGATTTGAGCAAAAAAAAAAAAGTCAAACACACTATTTATACACAACTAATGAACAGCCATTGAAATGTATGGGAGAGCGACAGTGAGCGAAAGGTGATACCTGGAGCACTGGAAGCTTGAGCGCCGGCGCTATACGCTGAGCCACCTGTAATAATACATGTGACGCTATATGGCGCTGTTAGAGACACTCGCAGATTCGCTTTAATATATGTGGTTTTGCGTACAGGGCCCGGTGTTCACCAGACGCTGACTGCCGCTACGAGGCACTACCTGGCGCTATCCATTCTTAAATAACTCCTTTAGTTACAGTCAGAGGCAAAATGTCTATTTATGAAAAGTATGTGAATATGCTGGTGAATGTGCCTCACCTCCGAGCTGGGACTGGGAAATATTTAAAAATATGCTGGTTACGTAATCTGCGCTCCGATATGATTTGCGCTCCTTGGCTGAGTCTTGTGTTGATAACACATTTGTGTAATAGCCTTGTGCAGTCCAATCGTTCATTTGCAAGTGTAATGTCCCATTAGAGAACTAGAAAGATTTGTCCCACATGTTATTAGGTCATGCCTGTAATATTTATTAACCAGTTGAATGCCTGCTACATAACATTTCCTTTATACTGTACATCCGTGCCATACCCTTCACTCGAACCTTCTAACCTCTAATTGTTCCAATATGCCATTCATTCCAGCTTATTATACAATAACATTTTTGGCGGTAATCATTTATAATCTTCTGAGAGATGGCTGTTGGCACCAGTAACAGGCTGGAACATATCATCCTAAATCCTCTCTAACAAGGGATAGAGATTACTTATTTTCCCAGAGACTGCTTTATAGACGGGCATGGGGGGGGGGGGGGTATCTCATTATGCAATAAAAGGCTGAAATCAAAAAGGCCTGCATTTGACATGCCCAAAAGGAGTGGCTGCATAAATTTTCATTACCTTCAGGTCACCAGTCTTTTTTTTTATTTGGCTTTTCTTTTTTTCCATACAGACCATTGCCATTTGGTACTGTCATTTCTGGAGTTCCTCCTTAGCTTTCAGCTGCTCCTTTCTGGGACTTTTCTCTGCTGTATACCGCTTGATCAGCAGACGACGCTGTTCTGCAGAGTTCCTGGAAATCAGCTTGCACCTGTGACATTGCCTGGCCTATATAAGCTGATCCACACATGGCCTCAGTGGATCAGCATTAAGTCTGTCTTCTGAACTGTCTTTGGACTTCTGAACCTGAATCTGAACCTAAATCTGAATCTGAACCTGTGTCTTGTATGTATTCACTCTGACTCATGCATATATATATATATGTACAGCAGCCTGTTTGATGTGTGTGTTGTTCACTGGTTTTCACAATTAAACACAGTTTGCTGCATATTCATAGTCTCTATGTCTCGCAGTTCTCAAATTTCTGGTCACTCTTAAAATAGAGGATTTCTCCATTGAGAAATCCGTGACAGGTACAGGTAGGAGCAAAGGGGATAAGCAGGGGTTAGTGTATCTGAAGGAATAAATCAAGGCTGGACTGGACTGGCTGAGTTATTTTATTCACCTGAATGTTGTAAACTGTTTGGAATGCACATGTCTGTCTATGAACTTTGATTTTAACATGATGGAATAAATTGGAAGTTTTAATTGAACCCACCATCCAGTGCTGGACAACCATTTCCTTTGTGGCGTGGGTTTTGGTCGCTGCCGCTATATAATAGTCTGGTAGGGGCATTCAGAATGGTGGAGCCCCCTGCACATAACCCCCCAGAATGCTTGTCTCACCTTTCCCTTGCTCAAGCAATGAGAATCCAGCGCCGCTATTGGCAGCATGGCCATCATGTGGGCAGCAATGCTCCCTCTGGATTATCGGCACTGGACCGAGGCAAAGGTGAGCGTGGCATTGGCTAGAGCTCATGATCGTTAAATAAGGCTCGGGCAGGCTGATTCAAGACTTGTGCCAGGTATCGGCAGATGAGCGTCTGTATAGAGGTGCTTAGAGCGACCGCTAGTAGACATTGTGATCGGCTATTGGGCGCTGTAATAAAGCGTCTCAGTCGCTGTAGTAACCTGGCCGGCATTGATGAATAAGATGTATGTTGGGCGTTCTAACACCAGTACAGCGTTGCATGGAGCGAAAGGTAGCGCCAGCTCATTGCGACCGACTCTCAGCAACTCACAACATATTTAACAAAAAAACAGACACACACAGCATAGGCGATCTAGATCTGGTCGCTATAGTATAGAGCGCCAGATGCTGTGTGATTAAAGTCTGTTTTTGAACACATATCTACCAGTAACAAAGCGAAAACACATGGAATGACATTGTTGTAACATTGTGACATTAATACTTTAATGCCAGACCTATAATGACAATTCTGCATAAAAATGAAATAAAAAATGATTAAAAAATGACTTTTTCTATGCCAGGAGAGGTGACGCAATTATTTGAGGGAAAAAAATAAATTAAAAACAACAAACCCTGTTTAAACAGAAGAAAAGGAACGTCCATTGAAATGTATGGGAGAGCGACAGGTTGCGACAGGTATTACCTGGCGCTCTGGAAGCTAGAGCGCCGGCGCTATACGCTGAGCAGACTGTAATAATGAATCGTACGCTACATGGCGCTGTTAGAGTCGCTTACCAGAATCACCTTCATAAATGTGGTATTGAGTACAGCGGCCAGCATTCACCAGACGCTGCCTGCCGCTACGAGGCACTACCTGCCGCTATCCCTTGATGAATAAACCCCTAAATCTTTAGCATGCCCACCCCCCTCCCGTATTACCATATAGCAGTAGTTTTAAGCAAATATTTAAACCTTTGTTTTGGGCTCAATTCAGCGAAAACATTCAGAAGGTTTAATTTGGTCTGAATACAAATGTTCCAATCCAAAAGTTGTGTAAGACAGCTTTCAGCTCTCCAAGGACTGTATCCTATCCAGCATTTTATTTGATTGCAAAGACTGACCTAGGTTTATTTTATTGCACAGCAATGAAACAAAAATGCTGATAGCAATTACATTTTAGTGCAGTAGAGTGGTGTATGCGTCCAAGAATTGTCACTCACTTCTACAGAACAAACACTGTAGTAGAATTAAAAAAATGTACTGCGTACATTGATTCAGTGTAGAACTGTAATATTGTTTCTCATTCCAACGGACACCAATGATTGCACTGCAAGTGATGCTACAGCAGCTCTCTGTTTCACACTGTCCCTGTCTGATGCATTGAATTACTCTGTAGCATCTCTCAGTAATGTCTCCAATACTATGAGGCCGATTCATTAATAGCGCCAGGTAGCGACAGTTGAGCGACTGTAGCGGCATTTTCAGAGTGCCCGCTAGTAGTCGCTGTGCTTGGCCGTTGTTCTGTAGTTGATAGCGACTCAGTCGGTTTGCCGTAATGTTGAATATTGGGTGATGAGTCGCTATTTGACAGGTTCCGCGCTGTATGGGAACGCATGACAGCGAATGGCCATAGCGAACGGCTCCCAGCATATTCATTAACAAATCACGCTCAAAAAATTCTCGCGCAGTGAAATGCTTGTTTAAACCCCAGAGCGATGGCGCCGATGGATTAAAAGTAGTTTTTTCACCCCCAAACAACCATATTTTTTGAAAAAAAAAAAAAAAAGTTTTTCAAAACATTTTGTAATATGAATACATTAATATCAGACCTGTAATATCAATTCTGCACAAATTTTTTTTTTTTTTTTTTTTTAACCTTAAAAAAAATATCTAACATTGCAGAAGTGGTCACAGAATTTTTGACATTTAAAAAAAAAAAAAAAAAAAATTAATAACAATTAATTATTAATATTTAAAGATTGCTCCATTGAAATGCATTGGAGAGCGCCAGGTAGCGAGAGGTCATACCTGTCGCTGTTCAAGGTCGCTCGCTGGCGCTGTGGGGTGAGGCTGGAATAATGATGAATGATTCGCTATCTGGCGCTCTGTCAGGATCGGCTTGATAAATGTGTGATTGCGGAGGGGAGCCGGCGTTCTCGTGGCGGTGAGCGTCATTACCTTTCGCTCACCATTCGCTACCTGGCGCTATCCCTTGTTAAATAAGGGCCTAAATGCTTATGTTGGTGTCTTGACATATTCTTTTCTCTTTATCCCCAACAGCTATAATCTATAATATTCCCGGGCCGACTAATTCCCCCCCCCCCGGGTGTGTGAAACCCCCTAGGTTGCCCCATACCTTCTTTCCTGGTCCAACGGCTTTACACTTGAGGTATAGACTTTCAGAAAATAGTTTGTGGGGAGTATTTCAAATGTAAAGGGTTGTTTTTCTGAAAAAATTGCCAGGTGCGCATAACAGTGGTATTTTATCTGACAGTCCCCTAATGCGCTGTTTCAGTTTGAGTCTCCCGGGCAGGAAAGGGTGTCTACCAATACCGTTGTAAGCGGGAGAAATAGGGCTTTTACAGACAATATGATTTTATTGAAAACCTTTTTTTTTAATTCTAAAAAAAACACTACAAATTGTAAGAAATAGATTTAAATAAAGTGCACACATTTCAACCAAAAATCTTAACAGGCTGATTCATCACTAACGAAAGGTAGCGATAGATGAGCGTCTGTAGCAGGCATTTTAGAGCGCCCGCTAGTAGTCGCTGTGCTCGGCCATGGGTCGCTAGTTCAGAGTGACTCAGTCGCTGTGCAGCAATGATGAATACATTGTGAGGAGTCGCTATATGACCAGTACAGCGCTGTATGGGAGCGCATGTTAGCGACTGGTCAGTGCGACCGACTCATACCATATTCATTAAAAAAACAGCCTCAGACACCTCCGGCGCCGGAGGCTGTGTGATTAAAGTCTGTTTTTGAGAATGTATCCACCAGTAACAAAGTGAAAACATATGGAATTACATTGTAATAACATTGTAACATGAACACAATAATGCCAGACCTGTAATGTCAATTCTGCGTAAATATATAAAACCTGAAATATATTTGCAAAAATGGCTTTTTCTAGGCCAGAAGAGGTCACAACAATTTTTGAGATTTAAAAAAAAAATAAAAAAAACTCTGTTTAAAAAGAAATAAAAGAACGTCCATTGAAATGTATGGGAGAGTGACAGGTAGCGAGAGGTAATACATGGCGCTCTGCAAGGCTGAACGCCGGCGCTGTTCGCTGAGGCTGGGATAATGATGAATCGGACGCTACATGGCGTTATCTCCGTCGCTCTACAGATTCTGCTTGATAAATGTGTAATTTCGTGCCATATCCGGCGTTCACCTGTCGTTACCTGTCGCTACCTGTCATTTACAAGGCACTACCTGACGCTATCCCTTCATGAATAAGGGCCTGAGAATACACTAACAAAAATGACAAACATGACATTTTATGTTAAATCCCAGATTCTGCTGTAAAAGAACAATATATAATTTTCCTGGGAAATTCCTTCAAAACCAGAGTTAAACGTGTATAGCGCAAATTATAGAAAAATATTCTGGCAACAAGAACAGGGGTAACAAAATATCTAGGTAGGCTGGCAGTTAAATATCGGTTAAATATCTAAAGGGCTTAGAGCTTCAATGAATATAAATAGATGGAAATAAGGAAATACTGGTTTGAAGGAGGAGAGCTGAGACTAGGTGACATAATATAATCGTGGGCCAATCACAAGATTATGGGGGTGTTACCATGGAGGCTGTTTGGCAAGAAACCCATTAAGGAAACTAATGTAAATGTTGTGGCTCCAACATTTTTGGCGCTCTAAGGCTTTATGTAGCAAGAATTTCCCTTGCCACAAAACATGAAATCCTACATTTTTCTCCTTTATCATTTCTATGGGAAAGGATTTAACTGTATTTTTTGTTATTTAACTCTGTTACTGAATGAACTCAGTTAAATGACTTCTGTATTTTTATTCAAACAAGATTCACATCAGCTCACGGAGAAAAAATCGACTGCTTTCTCCATCTTATTCATCACCATCTTTAGCGCCTCATTTTTTCCCATCTTGACATTTTTCCATCATCATTTCCACTTCTGAAGTAATAAATTATTAACAGTAATGTGATCACATTCGTTTATTACAGAAACGCTGCTTCTGTTTAACCTGCTTCATACAGCAATGTGCAGTGCCTCTTTGCATAATTAGAGCTTCTGATAATATTTTACATATAATAGTCAGGCCAGGTCAGAAACCAGAGTATTTTTTTAGTTCTACATTTCTTGTACAATGTGGAGACTGTCATTACTAACGCCAGGTATCGGCAGATGACCGTTGCTTAGAGAAACCGCTAGTAGACGCTGTAAGCCGGTATCAAGCCCTGTAACAGACCCCCTTAGTCGCTGTAGTAACCTGGCCGGCATTGATGAATGTGATGTATGTTGGCCGCTCTAACACCAGTACAGCACTGCAGGGAGCGAAAGGTAGCGCCATCTCAGTGCGTTCGGCACTCGGCGCTCCACATCATACTACTCAAAAAACTACATACACGCAGCGTCGGCGCTCTAAATCTGGTCGCTATAGCATAGAGCGCCAGACGCTGTGTTAAGTCTGTTTTTCAACACATATCCACCTGTAACAAAGTGAAAACACATGGAATGGCATTGTTGTAACATTGTGACATTAACACTTTAGTGCCAGACCTGTAATGACAATTCTGCATAAAAATATTAAAAGTCAAAAACATTTCTAAAAGTGTTTGTTTGCAGCCAGGAGAGGCCACACAATGATTTGAGCAAAAAAAAAAGAAACTAAATTTTTAATTGCCAAACACGCTGTTTATACACAACTAATGAAGCCACATTAAAATGTATGGGAGAGCAACACTGAGCGAAGGGTAATACGTGGCGCTCTTGAACCTAGAGCGCCGGCGCAATATGCTGAGCTGCCTATACTAATACATGTGACGCTACATGCCGCTATTAGAGTCCCTCACCGGATTCACCTTCATAAATGTGGTTTCACATACAGCAGCCAGCGTTCACCCTACGCTACCTGCCGCTACGAGGCATTACCTGGCGCTATCCCTTCTTAAATAATAGGAAGTATATTACAGCAACACAAAGTAGCAAGCAATTTGTATCATGCTTTTTCAAAATATTAGAAAAATAATAGTACGGCATGCATATGCATTCATCCCCCCTCAGTAGTTTATAGCTGCAATCACAGCTTCAAGTCTGTTACGGCATGTCTTATCAGCTTGAATCAGAGGTTGAAATCCTTGCACATTTTTTTCTTCAAAATCACTCTTGCTCAGTCTGATTGGATTGAGAGTGATTGTGAGCAGCAATCAATTCAGGCCATTAACTCTCAATTGGAATTTAGATCTCGACTTTGACCTGCCGACGCCAACACATGACGGGCAGGCTGATTCATCACTAACGCCAGGTAGCGACAGATGAGCGTCTGTATAGCGGCGCTATGAGCGACCGCTAGTGGCCACCACGATCACCCGTCAGTTGCTGTTACAGGGCTCCTCAGTCGCTACCTGCCGTTATTGGTAATCACGCTGCCAATGTTAAATGTGATGTTTCAGATGTGCTTTAGAGGCGCTGTTGAGTTGTTACACCGTATTCAATACAGCGCCTGAGCGTTTCTTTGCTGTTGTATAGAATTCAATCTGTAAAATTGAGAAATGTGATATAACATTACGCAAATAACACATGTAACCAGATATTTTGTAGAATTTAGTTTTTTTCTTTTAGTGTAAACAAAAAAAGCAGATGTTCCCATCTTCATGGTGCCTGAAATGGAGACAAAAGTGTAGTTAGTTTATGTTGTTTGTCAAAAATAAAGTTGCCAAAATCCCCTATGTTTTGTGTTTATTAATTTAACTACATACAAAACACCTTTTAACTTTATAGAATTAAAGCAAGCCACTTTGTATTTATCAATCTAAAATACCACCCACATATATTTTAGAATTAATTTAAGCTACACATTTTTCTTGTTAATAATTTTAGACCACCCACATATTTTTGATGTAATGTTTAGAAGGGTCCTGTAGTACAGTAGTTTTAGTATAGTTAAGGTTACCTAGCTTACCAAAATAAAAGAGCTAATCATGCTTTGCCGTCGCTCAAACCCAGTCTGGGTGTCCTCGTTACTGTCTGCGGCCATGTTGGGGACTTCTGGCACCAGTGCTGTTTCCTCGGGGGGTTTGATTCGGTGACATATGCAAATGTTGTGTAGGACACAGCATACAAGGATGATTTTGGAGACCTTTTGTGGACTGTACATCTCTCCTCCTGGGCGTGCCAAACAGAGAAAGCGTGCTTTCAGCAGGCCGATGGTTCTTTCCACAATGCATCTGGTTTTGCGATGTGCTGCATTGTAGCGTACTTGGGCAGAGGTCTGTGGGTTTCTGACCGGAGTCATTAGCCACATTTTCTGCCCATATCCCTTGTCCGCTGTTGAATAAACAAAGTGAGAGAGAGTAATTAGTAAAGTACCATGAACATAATATATAGATTAAAGCTTTTGTTATCTAGTTTTGCAATTTAGGTGTCCACATATTTAACTTGTTATTATGTCAAGGATTATTAATTACCCAGTAGCCAGCCAAGTGGCATTTCATTGTTCTCAAACTTCCGACACAGGACTGATTGCTGGAGCACATCAGAATCATGGCATGAGCCAGTGAAGCACTGTAGTGCTGCACGATTCAGACGAAATTGACTTCTGATCTGCTTGTCACTTAAATCCAATACAGAGAGGTGGATGCCAAAGGATTGGGGTGCCCTAAGCCTCACAGCACCCTCTTCCCTTGACTCCTGACCTTCATCTGCGCTGCCACAACAATACATCCATACCCCAAACATCACCCTCACATCCATCTCACACTCACTGCCCATAGCTCATGCACTGGGAAAAAAAAAAAAACACAATCTCAACACACACACAACCAGTCCACATACACAATCACAATCCTCACAAAATCACACGAATGCAGCTTATCACAAAACTAGATGTATAGTGGTTATAACCATCAGCCTGCTGAACGTATGCTTTCAAAGTTTGGCACAACCAAGAGGGGAGTTGCACAACCCACAAAAGGTCCCCAAAACAATCCCCACTTGCTGTATCCTACACAATATTTGCAGATGCCACCAAAACAAATCTCCCAAAGAAACAGCACTGATGCCAGAAAAGCTCAACAAAGCCACAGACAGTAATCAAGAAGCCCAGCAAGCCAGTTTGTGCCAGCTAGGGCTAAGTAACAACAAACAAACACCACAGCCTTTGCCACAGTGTATCAAGATAAGAATGAATAAAGTATTTAGAATTTTTACTTAACTTATCCAAAGGACTGGCCCGCTTAGCCACCTCTTGCGTTTGTTAGCTGTTTCCGGTCTGTAATTAGCTTACCACAGGTGTTGCGGAAATGCCTAGCGCTTTCATAATAGCGTACTTGTGCGGATCTGGTTGCACAGACATTTATTGGCAAATCCAAGGCAACCTTTTCAAATAGCCATTTTTTCAACAACATTTCCAATGTTGTTAAGAGACATGGATCCTAGTCATTCCTAATGTCTATATGGCTTGGTTAGTAGCTAATTAATTAGTTTATTGACTGCAACACATGTTTGCCTGATACATCATTCATTGTAGTTCAGATTTATCTCCAAACCTGTACAGTATGTGTCAATCAATTAACTGGGCCTGTTTGTGATTGTGTAATAAAGCACATAAATACTGGCAGACACATTCAGCAGTTGGTGCCATTCTGTAGTTTACATGCGTCCTTGTATGTTTGTTGTTTGGTGGTGTGTGCAGCTACAGGATGGAGCCAAATTCTGGACATCTGCTGGCCACTGCTGTGTCTCCTGGTGGTCCCAGTACCAGCGGTGGGCGTCATGGCCGCAGACATTCCTCAAGGAAAAGGGCACAGGCTGAAGGTGAAGTCCCACCCAAGCCCAAGCGTGCCTATGCCAAGAGGGAGCCAGAATTTAATTTGGTGGATAATAATACTCTTGTGCGTCTGGCACTGGTAAATTGGGAGTTATTATTTGGCTCCCAAAATCAGTGTTTAGGCAAACAAGAAAGAAGCAAATTGTGGGATGCCATTGGTGAGCAGCTTACTAGCACTGCTCAATACCCACGTAGTGGCCCAGCCTGCAAGAAACGCTTCTACACTTTGCAAAGGGCCCTTATGCTAAAGATGAAGAATGATCTTCTTGTAGACAGTGGGACAAAGCAGGGTCTAAAGAGTAAATACAGGCCATATGAGGAGATGCTGAAGTGCAAGATTCCACTTTGTCGGCTGCAGGGTGCGGATGCTGGGGATGACACCACAGGTTGGGGTGAAGGTACATTGTTTTTACCTTGTAAATTATTGTTGATAATCATGTAGACCCATTTCTGTAACTAAAATCTTTATCATACTAAAAGTAGGTCAGGGTAAGTATCATATTTTTCAAGACATTTTTGCTACACATTCCCCTCGATTCAAAGAGCAAAAGTTAATTGATTTCGTATCGAGAATCGTAAGTTTGGGTGGGTGTTAGTCATTTTTTCCTGTTTTTTTGGCCATTTCCGACTCGCACGAGCCTACGTACGAATGCGTATATGCTCTTACGATCAGCGGAAGTCCGTTCCTAAATTTTAGGATCAAAACGTAAAACTTAGGATCAAAACGTAAAACTTAGGATCAAAACGTAAAACTTAGGATCAAAACGTAAAACTTAGGTTAATTGGATGTGTTTAGGTGTGATTCAGAGAAACCTCTAAACGCGTTTTAAAAGAAAGCCACAGCCGACACCTTTTAGCAGCCGGATTGCTGTTCGTGAACAGGTTTTTTGGCTATGTGGAGGAGTCTGCGCGTCTTGAGCTCCAATGAACTGCATGTATCAGCATGGCCGAGGCCATAAATTGTATGGCAATGCATACCTGATTCATGTATGCCTTATAAAAGCATTTTAATGTGGACCTTAATTAGTCCTTTGCATGTAAACCTTTATTTTGCAATATATTTGCGATAATTAAAGAAACTTATGTCCTTTGTTAATTATTTTAAAATTGAGGTACTAGAATAATATTTTGAGATTGCATTTATTGGTGTAGTTGTTTACCTTTGCTTTGTTTAATTATTTAAGCACATCTTTGGTCAGATGCATCACACTTACTGAGGAGAGGAGAGCGGGATAAAGTGCAGGATGTGGGTTACTGCTGTATTTTGCACAGACACAGCAGAGCTGGGGGCATGGAAAGGTCAGAAATCAAAGAATCCAGAGCAACACAGTCACAAGGCCCTTTCTGTTTGCAGGCTGCCCGATAATACCTGAGCCGCCATCTTGGCTGTTTCTAGGCTCATAACATGCAGAAGTTGCTGGGTGTTTTTTAATATTTGTGAGCAATCTGTATGTAGAGGGTGTGGGTAACCACACAAAAATTTTAAAGTTGTACCATTTGAAGCATAAATATTAAAATTAAATCCACAAGTAAAAAATGCAAGTTAACTAAAAATTAAACAAAGTAAGATTTACTTATGCAAATGCATTCATGTTGGTTACTACAAAATGAATGAAATAAAGAAAAAGACCAAATATTTAGAATGCACTTTAATGAGGTAAGTTTGTAGTGCGGAGCCGCAAGATCAGAAGGATTTACGTCCAGACAAAAAAGGAAAAAGGGCAAAACCAATGTTGCAACCTGAGAAATAAAACGGAAAATTCAGGATGGAAACTGACATAGGTCTGATTCCCGAACTGCCATACGAACGGACGTATATTTTAGGATAGAAACGTATTTGCTTATTGAATCACTCGCAAGTTCATACGAACGCACGAGCGGACGTGAAAAATAGGATGATCGTGAGCCAAATCCAAGCTGTTACATGTTTCTTTGAATCAACCCAATTGTCAGTGCAATGCAAATTACAGTATTAAATTCTCCATAAACATATTGATATTTTAGACTTGCACATGTAGTAGCAATACAAGGTGCACATTTGCTAACACATTTGCAATGCAACATCATGCTGTAATCAATATTAATCCTATTTCTGCGTGCTTGATTTTGTATTGAACGTTACAGAAGTGGCTGAAAAATCAGGCACAATATAATGCTGTGTAGCATAAAACATGTGTATGTATTTTCTAATTTCATTAGATACACCATGTGAATGAGAATCTCAAACACTTACCACGTCTGCTGCATAGCTGCTGGAGGTGCTGGCTCTATGATGCCCTGAAAAACAGATAATGATGGCACAGGATATTTAATACAGCACAGAATCATCCTGGAACATACAAACAACAATTAATACATGTACATATCTGTGAGAACACCTGTAAAAAGTAACATTATCCCATACCAAAAATATATAAAATACTCACTTTCACGACTTGACCATTCACCTGAGGATCCACCCTCTTTCGTGACTTCTTCTGGGATGCGGGGGGAACAGGGGATTTTGAAGGGACAGGGGGGACAGGGGGGAGGGGTGGGGGGTTCAGATTCAGAGGAATAGCTGGGGAAAGGTTTGGCTGGGTGTCTGGGCCGCATGATGGATCCTCGTAGGTGGGAAACCGGAAGTAGCAAAAACGAAAGTGAAAGCAAAAAATCTGACACTCCTCGCAATAATAATACGCTAACATACGCCTATGATATTGCTAGGATACGCAAAGGTTAAAATAACGTACGCATAACAATGTCAGCCGCTACATGCACACACGCAAACATTTTTTATTCTTTAATAACTTTTTGTTTATCTTGCCAAATTTGTGTTTGGGACGTAATTACAGAGATAGTAACCCATTCATTAAGACCTCTCTATAGCTATATATGGGAATGTATTTTAAAAATCACTACAGTAATAGGTTGGGATACATTTGAATGCTTTAAGGATGTAAGGGGTAACAATGTGTTTCACAATCTAATAACTAATGGGTTAATGTTAAATTTAACTATGGTTTCAAGGTCATGCTAGTGCACTCAGATGCGCTAAATTGTTTGCTGCTTATTTAACAACAGCGACTCTTGGCGTTTCAAGGAATTTCATGCCCCCCCCAAAAAAAACACATGTATCAAAAGCACAGCGCCACAGACAGCGACGGGTAGGGACTGGTCATAGCGACTGGCCCTCGCCGCACTAATCCAGATTCAACAAGAAATTTCTATGAAATAGCGTGGGCGCTGTTTTTTGCCTGACTGCGGGATAGAGCGCCAGACATGGTTAGATTAAAGTGATTTTTTGTGGTGGAAACAAAAATTAAAGCTGTAAAAATAACGGAAATGACATTGGGGTAGGGGTGTGACTTTAACATTTAAGTGGCACACTATAAATTAACTTTTCAACACAAAATAAAAAAAAATATGGAAACATTACATACAGTTCAGGAATAATGTCTAACACATTTGTAGTTTGAAAAAAAACAAAAAAGAAGCAAACAAATGGGATTTGAGGCTCTGCCATTGAAATGTATGGGAGAGCGACAGGTAGCGAGAGGTAATACGTGGCGCTCTGCAAGGCTGAACGCAGGTGCCTCTTCGCTGAGGCTGGGATCATGTTGAATCTAACGCTACATGGCGTTCTCCCAGTCGCTAAACAGGATCGGCTTCATAAATGTGTAATTGCGTATTTGAGCCTGCATTCTCGAGTCGATACCTCTCGCTACCTGTCGCTAAAGAGTCACTACCTGACGCCATCCCTTCTTAAATAAGGCCCTATACTTTGATTTAAACAATTTGATTGATTGGTAGCTGCAGGTGAACGTCGGACACGGCACGCAATTCCACATTTATGAAGCCGAATCTGGTGAGCGACTGGAACAACGCCATGTAGCGTACGATTCATCATTATCCTAGGCTCAGCGTACAGCGCCGGAGTCTAGCCCTGCAGAGGCATACGTCTTACCTGTCTCTACCTGGCGCTCTCCCATACATTTCAATGGACATTCCTTATAATCCCATTCCTGATCCCATTTTTTTTTCTTTTAAAAAACACAAATCTATCTGACATGTATCCTGGCCAAGAAAATGACATTTTTCAAAACTTTTTTGATTTATAATATTTTTATGCAGAATTGTCCTGACATGTCTGGTATTAAAGTGTTCATGTTACAATGTAATAACAATGTAATTCCATATGTTTTTGCTTTGTTACTAGTGGATATGTGTTCAAAAACAGACTTTAATCACACAGCTTCTGGCGCTGTGGGCTACAATGACCCAATTTTGAGCGCCGGAACTGTGTGAGCTGAGCTGGTGCTACAGTTCGCTCCCATACAGCACTGTACTGGTGTTAGAGCGATTCACACAATATATTCATCTATGAAACAGCGAACCATGGCTTAGCACAGCGACTACTAGCAGTCGCTCTCAATGCCTTGCTACAGACGGTCATCAGATCTGTCGGTATCTGGCGCTAGTAATGAATCAGCCTGATAGAGGATTCTAACCGCAAATATATTTAATATTAGGGTAATCTCTAGGAGTCCTCTAAATTTCAGTTATTGGCCGTACGTATCATCAGATTAATCTGTTTTAGCAGATTAAAAAGAATGGGGCATGGGCAGCGGCGATAAGTGCCCCATTGTTTTTAATCTTTGGCAACTTACACTAGATCTAGGAATGCAATATTGATTATATATAAGGATACTCTCTATTTTTTCTGACCCTATCAGGGCTGCTAAGAGAGATTAATCTGCCGATACAGCCAATAATTAAAATTTTGAGGACTCCTAGAGATTACCCTAATATTAAATATATTTGTGGTTAGAATCCTCTATGACAATTAAGAAACATTTATTCATTGCAGCGCCACTGAAGTTCAAAGTTTTTTCCTTTTACTTTGTCAACTATTTTTAACGTGTTAAAAGGAATGATTTGCTCATAGGTTCTGGAGAAGCATGGATGTCTTCAAACAGGCATGGTAAGAGGATGGTAATGAGATGAATAGATCATGCATGAGCTGGCAGGCATGATAAGATGGCCAATAGCAGCTTGACCTGTAACCTCTTTTGTATTGTGAGCGAGACCTTGTCCTCACCCCCACCATTATCAATCTCTTCCTATGCAGTTTCTAGTGCTGTAAACAAGATTTTATTTTTTCATAAAATATACATAGTGCTTGCCTCTTCTGAGAATGATGACCGTCCTTTGGGGTGCTTATCTGATGCTATTGATTTTTTTTTGTACATATGTCAAAGAGTCAAAAATGCTCAAATTTGGCCACCAGACAATTGACCATTCTCAAACTAAGGGTTTAGGTTTACTTAACATATTTTATAGACAGAGATCTGACCTGCAGTTTTTTTGGTCAGCTTTCCCCTAAAATGTTGTAGGTTTAACATAACAGCTGTATTGTAACTGTAAATCCCATTACATTGTAAGGCACAATATTTATGACAGCAAACTGGTTTTCTCATAAAAATGGTCCCCCGTCTTAAGTATCCTCTGCTAAAACAACCGCTTTACCATTTTCCGCTCACTCTGAGATCATGTATGTGTCGAAATATGAATTAATCATTCCAGCGGAGACAAGCAGTCTGCCAGAATGTTTTTATTAAAATATTAGCCTATCAAACGACATATATCAAGCCAAAATGTTTCCATTATGGAAGTATGGATGAAGATGTCTACTGAAATGAACAAAGGAGCTGTAAAATTAAAATAAACCACAGCACAAATAACTCTGTAAACCCCGCTCAAGAAATCCATATTAATAGTTACAGAGAGACTAGAGATGAGCGAACTTTTGAAAAATTCGATTCGACTGATTCGCCGAATTTTCCGACAAAAATCGTTTCGACCCGAATAAATTCGCGACGAATCGCTATTAAAAACGGCTATTTCTGAGCCTCCTACAGCCTCAATAGGGTTGTAAACCATTCAGCCTTGCTGTAACACGCACAGGATGCGTGCTGGGTTAGTTAAATAATACTTTGAAGAAATATCACATGCAGATCAGAGGCATCGCTAATAGAATCGCAGAGCGGCACAATTGCAGAGAGTTGAAGTGGCATCACTATGAGGGGCAGAAGGAGCCCAAATATACACTGGAGTTGGCCTCAGGAGCCCAAAAATTGGATGAATCACACCCTGGAGTTGGCAGGAGTTGGCAGCAGCAGCAGCAGGAGCCCAAATATACACTGGAGTTGGCTTCAGGAGCCCAAAAATTGGATGAATCACACCCTGGAGTTGGCAGGAGTTGGCAGCAGCAGCAGCAGGAGCCCAAATATACACTGGAGTTGGCTTCAGGAGCCCAAAAATTGGATGAATCACACCCTGGAGTTGGCAGGAGTTGACAGCAGCAGCAGCAGGAGCCCAAATATACACTGGAGTTGGCTTCAGGAGCCCAAAAATTGGATGAATCACACCCTGGAGTTGGCAGGAGTTGACAGCAGCAGCAGCAGGAGCCCAAATATACACTGGAGTTGGCTTCAGGAGCCCAAAAATTGGATGAATCACACCCTGGAGTTGGCAGGAGTTGGCAGCAGCAGCAGCAGGAGCCCAAATATACACTGGAGTTGGCTTCAGGAGCCCAAAAATTGGATGAATCACACCCTGGAGTTGGCAGGAGTTGACAGCAGCAGCAGCAGGAGCCCAAATATACACTGGAGTTGGCTTCAGGAGCCCAAAAATTGGATGAATCACACCCTGGAGTTGGCAGGAGTTGACAGCAGCAGCAGCAGGAGCCCAAATATACACTGGAGTTGGCTTCAGGAGCCCAAAAATTGGATGAATCACACCCTGGAGTTGGCAGAAGTTGGCAGCAGCAGCAGCAGGAGCCCAAATATACACTGGAGTTGGCTTCAGGAGCCCAAAAATTGGATGAATCACACCCTGGAGTTGGCAGGAGTTGACAGTAGCAGCAGCAGGAGCCCAAATATACACTGGAGTTGGCCTCAGGAGCCCAAAAATTGGATGAATCACACCCTGGAGTTGGCAGGAGTTGACAGTAGCAGCAGCAGGAGCCCAAATATACACTGGAGTTGGCTTCAGGAGCCCAAAAATTGGATGAATCACACCCTGGAGTTGGCAGAAGTTGACAGTAGCAGCAGCAGGAGCCCAAATATACACTGGAGTTGGCCTCAGGAGCCCAAAAATTGGATGAATCACACCCTGGAGTTGGCAGAAGTTGGCAGCAGCAGCAGCAGGAGCCCAAATATACACTGGAGTTGGCTTCAGGAGCCCAAAAATTGGATGAATCACACCCTGGAGTTGGCAGAAGTTGGCAGCAGCAGCAGCAGGAGCCCAAATATACACTGGAGTTGGCTTCAGGAGCCCAAAAATTGGATGAATCACACCCTGGAGTTGGCAGGAGTTGACAGTAGCAGCAGCAGGAGCCCAAATATACACTGGAGTTGGCCTCAGGAGCCCAAAAATTGGATGAATCACACCCTGGAGTTGGCAGGAGTTGACAGTAGCAGCAGCAGGAGCCCAAATATACACTGGAGTTGGCCTCAGGAGCCCAAAAATTGGATGAATCACACCCTGGAGTTGGCAGGAGTTGACAGTAGCAGCAGCAGGAGCCCAAATATACACTGGAGTTGGCTTCAGGAGCCCAAAAATTGGATGAATCACACCCTGGAGTTGGCAGAAGTTGACAGTAGCAGCAGCAGGAGCCCAAATATACACTGGAGTTGGCCTCAGGAGCCCAAAAATTGGATGAATCACACCCTGGAGTTGGCAGAAGTTGGCAGCAGCAGCAGCAGGAGCCCAAATATACACTGGAGTTGGCCTCAGGAGCCCAAAAATTGGATGAATCACACCCTGGAGTTGGCAGGAGTTGGCAGCAGCAGCAGCAGGAGCCCAAATATACACTGGAGTTGGCTTCAGGAGCCCAAAAATTGGATGAATCACACCCTGGAGTTGGCAGGAGTTGACAGTAGCAGCAGCAGGAGCCCAAATATACACTGGAGTTGGCCTCAGGAGCCCAAAAATTGGATGAATCACACCCTGGAGTTGGCAGGAGTTGACAGTAGCAGCAGCAGGAGCCCAAATATACACTGGAGTTGGCTTCAGGAGCCCAAAAATTGGATGAATCACACCCTGGAGTTGGCAGAAGTTGACAGTAGCAGCAGCAGGAGCCCAAATATACACTGGAGTTGGCCTCAGGAGCCCAAAAATTGGATGAATCACACCCTGGAGTTGGCAGAAGTTGGCAGCAGCAGCAGCAGGAGCCCAAATATACACTGGAGTTGGCCTCAGGAGCCCAAAAATTGGATGAATCACACCCTGGAGTTGGCAGGAGTTGGCAGCAGCAGCAGCAGGAGCCCAAATATACACTGGAGTTGGCTTCAGGAGCCCAAAAATTGGATGAATCACACCCTGGAGTTGGCAGAAGTTGGCAGCAGCAGCAGCAGGAGCCCAAATATACACTGGAGTTGGCTTCAGGAGCCCAAAAATTGGATGAATCACACCCTGGAGTTGGCAGGAGTTGACAGTAGCAGCAGCAGGAGCCCAAATATACACTGGAGTTGGCCTCAGGAGCCCAAAAATTGGATGAATCACACCCTGGAGTTGGCAGAAGTTGGCAGCAGCAGCAGCAGGAGCCCAAATATACACTGGAGTTGGCTTCAGGAGCCCAAAAATTGGATGAATCACACCCTGGAGTTGGCAGGAGTTGACAGCAGCAGCAGCAGGAGCCCAAATATACACTGGAGTTGGCTTCAGGAGCCCAAAAATTGGATGAATCACACCCTGGAGTTGGCAGGAGTTGACAGTAGCAGCAGCAGGAGCCCAAATATACACTGGAGTTGGCTTCAGGAGCCCAAAAATTGGATGAATCACACCCTGGAGTTGGCAGAAGTTGGCAGCAGCAGCAGCAGGAGCCCAAATATACACTGGAGTTGGCTTCAGGAGCCCAAAAATTGGATGAATCACACCCTGGAGTTGGCAGGAGTTGACAGTAGCAGCAGCAGGAGCCCAAATATACACTGGAGTTGGCCTCAGGAGCCCAAAAATTGGATGAATCACACCCTGGAGTTGGCAGAAGTTGACAGTAGCAGCAGCAGGAGCCCAAATATACACTGGAGTTGGCCTCAGGAGCCCAAAAATTGGATGAATCACACCCTGGAGTTGGCAGAAGTTGGCAGCAGCAGCAGCAGGAGCCCAAATATACACTGGAGTTGGCCTCAGGAGCCCAAAAATTGGATGAATCACACCCTGGAGTTGGCAGGAGTTGGCAGCAGCAGCAGCAGGAGCCCAAATATACACTGGAGTTGGCTTCAGGAGCCCAAAAATTGGATGAATCACACCCTGGAGTTGGCAGAAGTTGGCAGCAGCAGCAGCAGGAGCCCAAATATACACTGGAGTTGGCTTCAGGAGCCCAAAAATTGGATGAATCACACCCTGGAGTTGGCAGGAGTTGACAGTAGCAGCAGCAGGAGCCCAAATATACACTGGAGTTGGCCTCAGGAGCCCAAAAATTGGATGAATCACACCCTGGAGTTGGCAGAAGTTGGCAGCAGCAGCAGCAGCAGGAGCCCAAATATACACTGGAGTTGGCTTCAGGAGCCCAAAAATTGGATGAATCACACCCTGGAGTTGGCAGGAGTTGACAGCAGCAGCAGCAGGAGCCCAAATATACACTGGAGTTGGCTTCAGGAGCCCAAAAATTGGATGAATCACACCCTGGAGTTGGCAGGAGTTGACAGTAGCAGCAGCAGGAGCCCAAATATACACTGGAGTTGGCTTCAGGAGCCCAAAAATTGGATGAATCACACCCTGGAGTTGGCAGAAGTTGGCAGCAGCAGCAGCAGGAGCCCAAATATACACTGGAGTTGGCTTCAGGAGCCCAAAAATTGGATGAATCACACCCTGGAGTTGGCAGGAGTTGACAGTAGCAGCAGCAGGAGCCCAAATATACACTGGAGTTGGCCTCAGGAGCCCAAAAATTGGATGAATCACACCCTGGAGTTGGCAGGAGTTGACAGTAGCAGCAGCAGGAGCCCAAATATACACTGGAGTTGGCCTCAGGAGCCCAAAAATTGGATGAATCACACCCTGGAGTTGGCAGAAGTTGGCAGCAGCAGCAGCAGGAGCCCAAATATACACTGGAGTTGGCTTCAGGAGCCCAAAAATTGGATGAATCACACCCTGGAGTTGGCAGGAGTTGACAGTAGCAGCAGCAGGAGCCCAAATATACACTGGAGTTGGCCTCAGGAGCCCAAAAATTGGATGAATCACACCCTGGAGTTGGCAGGAGTTGACAGTAGCAGCAGCAGGAGCCCAAATATACACTGGAGTTGGCCTCAGGAGCCCAAAAATTGGATGAATCACACCCTGGAGTTGGCAGGAGTTGACAGTAGCAGCAGCAGGAGCCCAAATATACACTGGAGTTGGCTTCAGGAGCCCAAAAATTGGATGAATCACACCCTGGAGTTGGCAGAAGTTGACAGTAGCAGCAGCAGGAGCCCAAATATACACTGGAGTTGGCCTCAGGAGCCCAAAAATTGGATGAATCACACCCTGGAGTTGGCAGAAGTTGGCAGCAGCAGCAGCAGGAGCCCAAATATACACTGGAGTTGGCCTCAGGAGCCCAAAAATTGGATGAATCACACCCTGGAGTTGGCAGGAGTTGGCAGCAGCAGCAGCAGGAGCCCAAATATACACTGGAGTTGGCTTCAGGAGCCCAAAAATTGGATGAATCACACCCTGGAGTTGGCAGAAGTTGGCAGCAGCAGCAGCAGGAGCCCAAATATACACTGGAGTTGGCTTCAGGAGCCCAAAAATTGGATGAATCACACCCTGGAGTTGGCAGGAGTTGACAGTAGCAGCAGCAGGAGCCCAAATATACACTGGAGTTGGCCTCAGGAGCCCAAAAATTGGATGAATCACACCCTGGAGTTGGCAGAAGTTGGCAGCAGCAGCAGCAGGAGCCCAAATATACACTGGAGTTGGCTTCAGGAGCCCAAAAATTGGATGAATCACACCCTGGAGTTGGCAGGAGTTGACAGCAGCAGCAGCAGGAGCCCAAATATACACTGGAGTTGGCTTCAGGAGCCCAAAAATTGGATGAATCACACCCTGGAGTTGGCAGGAGTTGACAGTAGCAGCAGCAGGAGCCCAAATATACACTGGAGTTGGCTTCAGGAGCCCAAAAATTGGATGAATCACACCCTGGAGTTGGCAGAAGTTGGCAGCAGCAGCAGCAGGAGCCCAAATATACACTGGAGTTGGCTTCAGGAGCCCAAAAATTGGATGAATCACACCCTGGAGTTGGCAGGAGTTGACAGTAGCAGCAGCAGGAGCCCAAATATACACTGGAGTTGGCCTCAGGAGCCCAAAAATTGGATGAATCACACCCTGGAGTTGGCAGGAGTTGACAGTAGCAGCAGCAGGAGCCCAAATATACACTGGAGTTGGCCTCAGGAGCCCAAAAATTGGATGAATCACACCCTGGAGTTGGCAGAAGTTGGCAGCAGCAGCAGCAGGAGCCCAAATATACACTGGAGTTGGCCTCAGGAGCCCAAAAATTGGATGAATCACACCCTGGAGTTGGCAGGAGTTGACAGTAGCAGCAGCAGGAGCCCAAAAAATGGCCTAAAGACATAAATATGTTTTGCACCATTTGGAAAGTGTAAAACGTGGCACCATGCTGAATCTAGTCGCATGCATCAGGCATTGGTGGGTGGAAATCCTGGCTGATCCATCCCTGATTCATTTTGACAAAGGTGAGTCTCTCCACATTTTTAGTTGACAGACGAGTTCTCCTCGCCGTAACTATGGCCCCCGCCGCACTAAACACCCGCTCAGATGGCACGCTACTTGCCGGGCAGGACAGCTTTTCCAGGGCAAACTCTGCTAGTTGCGGCCACAAATCAAGTTTGGCTGCCCAGAAGTCCAGCGGATCCTCAAGGTGTGTTGGCATGGTCATGTCAAAGTATGACATGACCTGCTGGTTCAGGTCCTGCTCCAGGTCTTCCTGCTGCTCATGAGTAGCCTCACTATGCGGGTGTAGAAAGCTACTCATTAGCGACTGAAGACTGAGGCTGCTGCTGCTGATGGAGCTTCTGCTGCTGCTGCTGCCAACCCCCCCAGCGGCCATGGCAGTGGAAGGTGAGCGCAGAGGTCCCCTCGAGTCAGACCTGCGAGAGTATGGACCATGGCGCAGATAGGCATCGGCCAACTGCCTACGTAGAATGTCTTTGTAGTAGTTGAGTTTGTCCTCCCTCTCGGTGGGTTTAAAAAATGCCCCCATTTTGTGCCGGAAGCGAGGGTCCAATAAGGTGGACAGCCAGAAGTCATCCCGCCGACAGATGGAAACAATTCTGGGGTCACTACGCAAGCACGTGAGCATGCTTCGTGCCATTTGCGCAAGTGACTCGGATGGACTACCTGTCTCCATCTCCACTGCATACTGCCACGGTGTGCCCGGGTCCTCTGTCTCTCCTTCCTCAAAAACCTCTAGCTCCTCTGGCTGCTCCTGCTCCTCCTCTCCTGTCCGCTGACTAGATAAACCAGCCATTTCGCCAAGCCTAAACTGTGTTTCGCTGGGCAACTCCTCCTCCTCCTCTTCCTCCTCCTCCTCCTCCAGTTCAGCTCCAAGGGGGTTCATGTGGCCGTAAGATGTAAACGCCATGTCTCCAGTGCCCTGACCAGCCATGGTTTCCAACATGTGCTGTAGTACATGAAGCAGTGGAATCACGTCGTTCATCCCGTAATCCTGCCGACTGACAAATAAAGTGGCTTCCTCAAAGGGCCTGAGCAAACGGCAGGTGTCACGTATGAGCTGCCACTGGTTGACATTGAAGTTACACAGGGGAGTCCCCCTATCTGCTTGGATCATCAGGAAATCCGTGATGGCTTTTCTCTGTTCATATAATCGGTCCAACATGTGAAGGGTGGAATTCCAACGGGTGGAAACATCGCAAATCAGACTATGTTGGGGGATACCATTCTGACGCTGTAGCTCAAGAAGGGTGTGTTTGGCGGTGTAGGAGTGGCTGAAGTGCATGCAAAGTTTCCGTGAAGTTGTTAGGATGTCCTGCAGATGGGGGGAACACTTCAGAAACCGCTTGACAACCAGATTGAAGACGTGAGCCATGCAGGGGGCATGGGTCAGGCTTCCTTGGCGCAGCGCAGACAAAATGTTCTTCCCATTGTCGGTAACCATGATTCCCATTTTAAGTTTTCTCGGAGTAAGCCATGTTTGGATTTCCTGATGAATACATTTAAGCAGTTCCTCCCCTGTGTGACTCCGTTCGCCAAGACAAACCATGTGAAGCACTGCGTGACACCTCCGTGCCCTGCACACATGGTAGACTGGAGGGGCACTGAGACTTGAGCCTACAGTGGAGGGTGAGGAGATGGCGGAGGATGAGGAGGCCGAGTCGCACGGTGTCACAGGCCCAATGGGCAGAGAGCGCGGAGGCCGAAGCGGCGTGACCTGTCCAAGTTGCTGCTGCAAAGGGACCACATTCACCCAGTGGGCCGTAAACGACATGTACTGCCCCTGACCGTAGTTACAGCTCCAGATGTCGGCGCTGCCATGTATTTTGCTACACACCGACAGGCTCAAGGACTGGCCCACCTTCTGTTCAACAAAAGTGTGCAGCGCTGGTACTGCCTTCTTGGCAAAGAAATGACGGCTTGGGACTCTCCACCTCGGCTCGGCACAAGCCATCAGTTCTCTGAAAGGTGCAGATTCCACCACCTGAAAAGGGAGCGACTGCAGCACCAGCAACTTGGACAGGAGCACATTCAGCTTCTGCGCCGTAGGATGAGTGGGCGCATACTGCTGTCTCTTGGACATGGCTTCGCTGATGGATTGCTGGCGGGATGCATGACTTGGAGGAGGAGGAGGAGGAGCAGGAGCGACAGAGGATGGGTGTGACGCACAGCTGCCTTCGACTGAGGTGCTGGAGCCTTGGCTGGCAGAAATTGGGAGCTCACTTGGTGAGGAAGCAGACTGGACCACCCCTTGGGAGCCTCGGTTCTCCCAGGTCGTTTTATGGTGACGCATCATATGTTGACGCAGGGCCGTGGTGCCAACATTTGGACCCTGGCCACGCTTCACCTTTTGCCTACATATCTTGCATGTGGCCATGTTACCCTCCTGCGGATGCCTCAGGAAAAACTGCCACACTGCCGAGTAGCTACTTTTCCCACCCCCTGGCCTCACTGATTCACTGCTGCTGTTGCCAACTCCAGGAACCCCTGCTCCACTACCTCCCGATAAGGTAGACTGCCGCACAGCAGGTGCTCTACCCCGGCCCCGGCCCCGGCCGGCTCCAGCCTTTGGAATTGTGCCCCCATGCTGACTGCTACCACCTTGCTGCCTCAGCTGCTGACTCCGGGGCAACCTGCGCCCCTCTTCTCCTGATGATGACGATGAAGCCCCTTCATCACCCGGCTCCCAAGTGCGATCGGCTTCATCGTCATCATCATCATCATCACCGGGTTGTGGCTGTACGTCACTGATGTTCGTGGATTCGTCAACAGTGTCTGGCGCAGGAGCTGGAACGCTCGCAGCACCCACAACACTGTCCACATCACTATTTGTCTGCCTAGCTAAAGAAGCCACCTCCATTTCTTGGCTGGGCAGTAGCTGCTGACTGTCCTCCTGTATCTGATCGTCCTCCTCACTAAAGAGTGGAGCTGAACCCAAAGCATAGGATACGTCGCTGGGGGAGGGAACGGCGTAGGACAGAGGAAATGGGAGGACAGGGACTGCTCTCGGGGCATGCCAACTCAGGGTTGTGTCAGAGGAACCTACCGACCCTAGACTGGGGGTCTCAGATGTAAGTTGTGATGATGTTGTTGATGAGCGCGTCAGCCAATCTACCACGGCAGATGCGTTACTGGTGGAGACCCGACCGCTAGCAGATACTGGCAGATTAGGTCTCTCAGCGTGACTCCTGCTGCTACTGGCCCCCAGTCTGATGCGAGCTCTGCCTGCGGAATCTTGGCCTCTGCCACTCCTCTTTTCACTTCCAGGCACTTGTCTGCCCGACATAGTCTAACTGGCGTGGTAGTAGGTGATATTTTAAGAACCCCCAGGCAGCAGTGGGTCTATATAAAACAGAATATAATGCACACCAAAAGTGAGCAGTAACACTCAGCCTCCAACAGGCCTGCTTAGTGTAAATAAGAGAGCTGCTTAGTGTAAATAAAGAGGGGTATGCTATGTTACAGAATGGGATGCCTCAACAGAAGTGCACCTGGCAGGCAGCAGTAAGCCTATGCCCAGCAAAAGTGTCTTATAATATAAATATGATAGGAGCAAATGCTTATATGGTCTTAAACAGAGGCTGCTTTAGTCACAGAATGGGATGCCCTGGGCAGGAATGGACCTGGCAGGGTCCAGTAGGGCTTTGGCCAGCAAAAGTGTCTTTATCAGGCTAATTTCAAATATGATAAGAGCAAATGCTTATATGGTCTTAAACAGAGGCTGCTGTAGTCACAGAATGGGATGCCCCGGGCAGGAATCGAGCTGGCAGGGTCCAGTAGTGCTTTGGCCAGCAAAAGTGTCTTTATCAGGCCTAATTTCAAATATGATAAGAGCAAATGCTTATATGGTCTTAAACAGAGGCTGCTTTAGTCACAGAATGGGATGCCCTGGGCAGGAATGGACCTGGCAGGGTCCAGTAGGGCTTTGGCCAGCAAAAGTGTCTTTATCAGGCTAATTTCAAATATGATAAGAGCAAATGCTTATATGGTCTTAAACAGAGGCTGCTTTAGTCACAGAATGGGATGCCCCGGGCAGGAATCGAGCTGGCAGGGTCCAGTAGTGCTTTGGCCAGCAAAAGTGTCTTTATCAGGCTAATTTCAAATATGATAAGAGCAAATGCTTATATGGTCTTAAACAGAGGCTGCTGTAGTCACAGAATGGGATGCCCCGGGCAGGAATCGAGCTGGCAGGGTCCAGTAGTGCTTTGGCCAGCAAAAGTGTCTTTATCAGGCCTAATTTCAAATATGATAAGAGCAAATGCTTATATGGTCTTAAACAGAGGCTGCTTTAGTCACAGAATGGGATGCCCCGGGCAGGAATCGAGCTGGCAGGGTCCAGTAGTGCTTTGGCCAGCAAAAGTGTCTTTATCAGGCTAATTTCAAATATGATAAGAGCAAATGCTTATATGGTCTTAAACAGAGGCTGCTGTAGTCACAGAATGGGATGCCCCGGGCAGGAATCGAGCTGGCAGGGTCCAGTAGGGCTTTGGCCAGCAAAAGTGTCTTTATCAGGCCTAATTTCAAATATGATAAGAGCAAATGCTTATATGGTCTTAAACAGAGGCTGCTTTAGTCACAGAATGGGATGCCCTGGGCAGGAATCGACCTGGCAGGGTCCAGTAGGGCTTTGGCCAGCAAAAGTGTCTTTATCAGGCTAATTTCAAATATGATAAGAGCAAATGCTTATATGGTCTTAAACAGAGGCTGCTGTAGTCACAGAATGGGATGCCCCGGGCAGGAATCGAGCTGGCAGGGTCCAGTAGTGCTTTGGCCAGCAAAAGTGTCTTTATCAGGCCTAATTTCAAATATGATAAGAGCAAATGCTTATATGGTCTTAAACAGAGGCTGCTTTAGTCACAGAATGGGATGCCCCGGGCAGGAATCGAGCTGGCAGGGTCCAGTAGTGCTTTGGCCAGCAAAAGTGTCTTTATCAGGCTAATTTCAAATATGATAAGAGCAAATGCTTATATGGTCTTAAACAGAGGCTGCTGTAGTCACAGAATGGGATGCCCCGGGCAGGAATCGAGCTGGCAGGGTCCAGTAGGGCTTTGGCCAGCAAAAGTGTCTTTATCAGGCCTAATTTCAAATATGATAAGAGCAAATGCTTATATGGTCTTAAACAGAGGCTGCTTTAGTCACAGAATGGGATGCCCTGGGCAGGAATCGACCTGGCAGGGTCCAGTAGGGCTTTGGCCAGCAAAAGTGTCTTTATCAGGCTAATTTCAAATATGATAAGAGCAAATGCTTATATGGTCTTAAACAGAGGCTGCTTTAGTCACAGAATGGGATGCCCCGGGCAGGAATCGAGCTGGCAGGGTCCAGTAGTGCTTTGGCCAGCAAAAGTGTCTTTATCAGGCTAATTTCAAATATGATAAGAGCAAATGCTTATATGGTCTTAAACAGAGGCTGCTGTAGTCACAGAATGGGATGCCCCGGGCAGGAATCGAGCTGGCAGGGTCCAGTAGTGCTTTGGCCAGCAAAAGTGTCTTTATCAGGCCTAATTTCAAATATGATAAGAGCAAATGCTTATATGGTCTTAAACAGAGGCTGCTTTAGTCACAGAATGGGATGCCCCGGGCAGGAATCGAGCTGGCAGGGTCCAGTAGTGCTTTGGCCAGCAAAAGTGTCTTTATCAGGCTAATTTCAAATATGATAAGAGCAAATGCTTATATGGTCTTAAACAGAGGCTGCTGTAGTCACAGAATGGGATGCCCCGGGCAGGAATCGAGCTGGCAGGGTCCAGTAGGGCTTTGGCCAGCAAAAGTGTCTTTATCAGGCCTAATTTCAAATATGATAAGAGCAAATGCTTATATGGTCTTAAACAGAGGCTGCTTTAGTCACAGAATGGGATGCCCTGGGCAGGAATAGACCTGGCAGGGTCCAGTAGGGCTTTGGCCAGCAAAAGTGTCTTTATCAGGCTAATTTCAAATATGATAAGAGCAAATGCTTATATGGTCTTAAACAGAGGCTGCTTTAGTCACAGAATGGGATGCCCCGGGCAGGAATCGAGCTGGCAGGGTCCAGTAGTGCTTTGGCCAGCAAAAGTGTCTTTATCAGGCTAATTTCAAATATGATAAGAGCAAATGCTTATATGGTCTTAAACAGAGGCTGCTGTAGTCACAGAATGGGATGCCCCGGGCAGGAATCGAGCTGGCAGGGTCCAGTAGTGCTTTGGCCAGCAAAAGTGTCTTTATCAGGCCTAATTTCAAATATGATAAGAGCAAATGCTTATATGGTCTTAAACAGAGGCTGCTTTAGTCACAGAATGGGATGCCCCGGGCAGGAATCGAGCTGGCAGGGTCCAGTAGTGCTTTGGCCAGCAAAAGTGTCTTTATCAGGCTAATTTCAAATATGATAAGAGCAAATGCTTATATGGTCTTAAACAGAGGCTGCTGTAGTCACAGAATGGGATGCCCCGGGCAGGAATCGAGCTGGCAGGGTCCAGTAGGGCTTTGGCCAGCAAAAGTGTCTTTATCAGGCCTAATTTCAAATATGATAAGAGCAAATGCTTATATGGTCTTAAACAGAGGCTGCTTTAGTCACAGAATGGGATGCCCTGGGCAGGAATCGACCTGGCAGGGTCCAGTAGGGCTTTGGCCAGCAAAAGTGTCTTTATCAGGCTAATTTCAAATATGATAAGAGCAAATGCTTATATGGTCTTAAACAGAGGCTGCTTTAGTCACAGAATGGGATGCCCCGGGCAGGAATCGAGCTGGCAGGGTCCAGTAGTGCTTTGGCCAGCAAAAGTGTCTTTATCAGGCTAATTTCAAATATGATAAGAGCAAATGCTTATATGGTCTTAAACAGAGGCTGCTGTAGTCACAGAATGGGATGCCCCGGGCAGGAATCGAGCTGGCAGGGTCCAGTAGTGCTTTGGCCAGCAAAAGTGTCTTTATCAGGCCTAATTTCAAATATGATAAGAGCAAATGCTTATATGGTCTTAAACAGAGGCTGCTTTAGTCACAGAATGGGATGCCCCGGGCAGGAATCGAGCTGGCAGGGTCCAGTAGTGCTTTGGCCAGCAAAAGTGTCTTTATCAGGCTAATTTCAAATATGATAAGAGCAAATGCTTATATGGTCTTAAACAGAGGCTGCTGTAGTCACAGAATGGGATGCCCCGGGCAGGAATCGAGCTGGCAGGGTCCAGTAGGGCTTTGGCCAGCAAAAGTGTCTTTATCAGGCCTAATTTCAAATATGATAAGAGCAAATGCTTATATGGTCTTAAACAGAGGCTGCTTTAGTCACAGAATGGGATGCCCTGGGCAGGAATCGACCTGGCAGGGTCCAGTAGGGCTTTGGCCAGCAAAAGTGTCTTTATCAGGCTAATTTCAAATATGATAAGAGCAAATGCTTATATGGTCTTAAACAGAGGCTGCTTTAGTCACAGAATGGGATGCCCCGGGCAGGAATCGAGCTGGCAGGGTCCAGTAGTGCTTTGGCCAGCAAAAGTGTCTTTATCAGGCTAATTTCAAATATGATAAGAGCAAATGCTTATATGGTCTTAAACAGAGGCTGCTGTAGTCACAGAATGGGATGCCCCGGGCAGGAATCGAGCTGGCAGGGTCCAGTAGTGCTTTGGCCAGCAAAAGTGTCTTTATCAGGCTAATTTCAAATATGATAAGAGCAAATGCTTATATGGTCTTAAACAGAGGCTGCTGTAGTCACAGAATGGGATGCCCCGGGCAGGAATCGAGCTGGCAGGGTCCAGTAGTGCTTTGGCCAGCAAAAGTGTCTTTATCAGGCCTAATTTCAAATATGATAAGAGCAAATGCTTATATGGTCTTAAACAGAGGCTGCTTTAGTCACAGAATGGGATGCCCCGGGCAGGAATCGAGCTGGCAGGGTCCAGTAGTGCTTTGGCCAGCAAAAGTGTCTTTATCAGGCTAATTTCAAATATGATAAGAGCAAATGCTTATATGGTCTTAAACAGAGGCTGCTGTAGTCACAGAATGGGATGCCCCGGGCAGGAATCGAGCTGGCAGGGTCCAGTAGGGCTTTGGCCAGCAAAAGTGTCTTTATCAGGCCTAATTTCAAATATGATAAGAGCAAATGCTTATATGGTCTTAAACAGAGGCTGCTTTAGTCACAGAATGGGATGCCCTGGGCAGGAATCGACCTGGCAGGGTCCAGTAGGGCTTTGGCCAGCAAAAGTGTCTTTATCAGGCTAATTTCAAATATGATAAGAGCAAATGCTTATATGGTCTTAAACAGAGGCTGCTTTAGTCATAGAATGGGATGCCCCGGGCAGGAATCGAGCTGGCAGGGTCCAGTAGTGCTTTGGCCAGCAAAAGTGTCTTTATCAGGCTAATTTCAAATATGATAAGAGCAAATGCTTATATGGTCTTAAACAGAGGCTGCTGTAGTCACAGAATGGGATGCCCCGGGCAGGAATCGAGCTGGCAGGGTCCAGTAGGGCTTTGGCCAGCAAAAGTGTCTTTATCAGGCCTAATTTCAAATATGATAAGAGCAAATGCTTATATGGTCTTAAACAGAGGCTGCTTTAGTCACAGAATGGGATGCCCTGGGCAGGAATCGACCTGGCAGGGTCCAGTAGGGCTTTGGCCAGCAAAAGTGTCTTTATCAGGCTAATTTCAAATATGATAAGAGCAAATGCTTATATGGTCTTAAACAGAGGCTGCTTTAGTCACAGAATGGGATGCCCCGGGCAGGAATCGAGCTGGCAGGGTCCAGTAGTGCTTTGGCCAGCAAAAGTGTCTTTATCAGGCTAATTTCAAATATGATAAGAGCAAATGCTTATATGGTCTTAAACAGAGGCTGCTGTAGTCACAGAATGGGATGCCCCGGGCAGGAATCGAGCTGGCAGGGTCCAGTAGTGCTTTGGCCAGCAAAAGTGTCTTTATCAGGCCTAATTTCAAATATGATAAGAGCAAATGCTTATATGGTCTTAAACAGAGGCTGCTTTAGTCACAGAATGGGATGCCCCGGGCAGGAATCGAGCTGGCAGGGTCCAGTAGTGCTTTGGCCAGCAAAAGTGTCTTTATCAGGCTAATTTCAAATATGATAAGAGCAAATGCTTATATGGTCTTAAACAGAGGCTGCTGTAGTCACAGAATGGGATGCCCCGGGCAGGAATCGAGCTGGCAGGGTCCAGTAGGGCTTTGGCCAGCAAAAGTGTCTTAATCAGGCCTAATTTCAAATATGATAAGAGCAAATGCTTATATGGTCTTAAACAGAGGCTGCTTTAGTCACAGAATGGGATGCCCTGGGCAGGAATCGACCTGGCAGGGCCCAGTAGGGCTTTGGCCAGCAAAAGTGTCTTTATCAGGCTAATTTCAAATATGATAAGAGCAAATGCTTATATGGTCTTAAACAGAGGCTGCTTTAGTCACAGAATGGGATGCCCCGGGCAGGAATCGAGCTGGCAGGGTCCAGTAGTGCTTTGGCCAGCAAAAGTGTCTTTATCAGGCTAATTTCAAATATGATAAGAGCAAATGCTTATATGGTCTTAAACAGAGGCTGCTGTAGTCACAGAATGGGATGCCCCGGGCAGGAATCGAGCTGGCAGGGTCCAGTAGTGCTTTGGCCAGCAAAAGTGTCTTAATCAGGCCTAATTTCAAATATGATAAGAGCAAATGCTTATATGGTCTTAAACAGAGGCTGCTTTAGTCACAGAATGGGATGCCCCGGGCAGGAATCGAGCTGGCAGGGTCCAGTAGTGCTTTGGCCAGCAAAAGTGTCTTTATCAGGCTAATTTCAAATATGATAAGAGCAAATGCTTATATGGTCTTAAACAGAGGCTGCTGTAGTCACAGAATGGGATGCCCCGGGCAGGAATCGAGCTGGCAGGGTCCAGTAGGGCTTTGGCCAGCAAAAGTGTCTTTATCAGGCCTAATTTCAAATATGATAAGAGCAAATGCTTATATGGTCTTAAACAGAGGCTGCTTTAGTCACAGAATGGGATGCCCTGGGCAGGAATCGACCTGGCAGGGTCCAGTAGGGCTTTGGCCAGCAAAAGTGTCTTTATCAGGCTAATTTCAAATATGATAAGAGCAAATGCTTATATGGTCTTAAACAGAGGCTGCTTTAGTCACAGAATGGGATGCCCCGGGCAGGAATCGAGCTGGCAGGGTCCAGTAGTGCTTTGGCCAGCAAAAGTGTCTTTATCAGGCTAATTTCAAATATGATAAGAGCAAATGCTTATATGGTCTTAAACAGAGGCTGCTGTAGTCACAGAATGGGATGCCCCGGGCAGGAATCGAGCTGGCAGGGTCCAGTAGTGCTTTGGCCAGCAAAAGTGTCTTTATCAGGCTAATTTCAAATATGATAAGAGCAAATGCTTATATGGTCTTAAACAGAGGCTGCTGTAGTCACAGAATGGGATGCCCCGGGCAGGAATCGAGCTGGCAGGGTCCAGTAGTGCTTTGGCCAGCAAAAGTGTCTTTATCAGGCCTAATTTCAAATATGATAAGAGCAAATGCTTATATGGTCTTAAACAGAGGCTGCTTTAGTCACAGAATGGGATGCCCCGGGCAGGAATCGAGCTGGCAGGGTCCAGTAGTGCTTTGGCCAGCAAAAGTGTCTTTATCAGGCTAATTTCAAATATGATAAGAGCAAATGCTTATATGGTCTTAAACAGAGGCTGCTGTAGTCACAGAATGGGATGCCCCGGGCAGGAATCGAGCTGGCAGGGTCCAGTAGGGCTTTGGCCAGCAAAAGTGTCTTTATCAGGCCTAATTTCAAATATGATAAGAGCAAATGCTTATATGGTCTTAAACAGAGGCTGCTTTAGTCACAGAATGGGATGCCCTGGGCAGGAATCGACCTGGCAGGGTCCAGTAGGGCTTTGGCCAGCAAAAGTGTCTTTATCAGGCTAATTTCAAATATGATAAGAGCAAATGCTTATATGGTCTTAAACAGAGGCTGCTTTAGTCACAGAATGGGATGCCCCGGGCAGGAATCGAGCTGGCAGGGTCCAGTAGTGCTTTGGCCAGCAAAAGTGTCTTTATCAGGCTAATTTCAAATATGATAAGAGCAAATGCTTATATGGTCTTAAACAGAGGCTGCTGTAGTCACAGAATGGGATGCCCCGGGCAGGAATCGAGCTGGCAGGGTCCAGTAGGGCTTTGGCCAGCAAAAGTGTCTTTATCAGGCCTAATTTCAAATATGATAAGAGCAAATGCTTATATGGTCTTAAACAGAGGCTGCTTTAGTCACAGAATGGGATGCCCTGGGCAGGAATCGACCTGGCAGGGTCCAGTAGGGCTTTGGCCAGCAAAAGTGTCTTTATCAGGCTAATTTCAAATATGATAAGAGCAAATGCTTATATGGTCTTAAACAGAGGCTGCTTTAGTCACAGAATGGGATGCCCCGGGCAGGAATCGAGCTGGCAGGGTCCAGTAGTGCTTTGGCCAGCAAAAGTGTCTTTATCAGGCTAATTTCAAATATGATAAGAGCAAATGCTTATATGGTCTTAAACAGAGGCTGCTGTAGTCACAGAATGGGATGCCCCGGGCAGGAATCGAGCTGGCAGGGTCCAGTAGTGCTTTGGCCAGCAAAAGTGTCTTTATCAGGCCTAATTTCAAATATGATAAGAGCAAATGCTTATATGGTCTTAAACAGAGGCTGCTTTAGTCACAGAATGGGATGCCCCGGGCAGGAATCGAGCTGGCAGGGTCCAGTAGTGCTTTGGCCAGCAAAAGTGTCTTTATCAGGCTAATTTCAAATATGATAAGAGCAAATGCTTATATGGTCTTAAACAGAGGCTGCTGTAGTCACAGAATGGGATGCCCCGGGCAGGAATCGAGCTGGCAGGGTCCAGTAGGGCTTTGGCCAGCAAAAGTGTCTTTATCAGGCCTAATTTCAAATATGATAAGAGCAAATGCTTATATGGTCTTAAACAGAGGCTGCTTTAGTCACAGAATGGGATGCCCTGGGCAGGAATCGACCTGGCAGGGTCCAGTAGGGCTTTGGCCAGCAAAAGTGTCTTTATCAGGCTAATTTCAAATATGATAAGAGCAAATGCTTATATGGTCTTAAACAGAGGCTGCTTTAGTCACAGAATGGGATGCCCCGGGCAGGAATCGAGCTGGCAGGGTCCAGTAGTGCTTTGGCCAGCAAAAGTGTCTTTATCAGGCTAATTTCAAATATGATAAGAGCAAATGCTTATATGGTCTTAAACAGAGGCTGCTGTAGTCACAGAATGGGATGCCCCGGGCAGGAATCGAGCTGGCAGGGTCCAGTAGTGCTTTGGCCAGCAAAAGTGTCTTTATCAGGCCTAATTTCAAATATGATAAGAGCAAATGCTTATATGGTCTTAAACAGAGGCTGCTTTAGTCACAGAATGGGATGCCCCGGGCAGGAATCGAGCTGGCAGGGTCCAGTAGTGCTTTGGCCAGCAAAAGTGTCTTTATCAGGCTAATTTCAAATATGATAAGAGCAAATGCTTATATGGTCTTAAACAGAGGCTGCTGTAGTCACAGAATGGGATGCCCCGGGCAGGAATCGAGCTGGCAGGGTCCAGTAGGGCTTTGGCCAGCAAAAGTGTCTTTATCAGGCCTAATTTCAAATATGATAAGAGCAAATGCTTATATGGTCTTAAACAGAGGCTGCTTTAGTCACAGAATGGGATGCCCTGGGCAGGAATCGACCTGGCAGGGTCCAGTAGGGCTTTGGCCAGCAAAAGTGTCTTTATCAGGCTAATTTCAAATATGATAAGAGCAAATGCTTATATGGTCTTAAACAGAGGCTGCTTTAGTCACAGAATGGGATGCCCCGGGCAGGAATCGAGCTGGCAGGGTCCAGTAGTGCTTTGGCCAGCAAAAGTGTCTTTATCAGGCTAATTTCAAATATGATAAGAGCAAATGCTTATATGGTCTTAAACAGAGGCTGCTGTAGTCACAGAATGGGATGCCCCGGGCAGGAATCGAGCTGGCAGGGTCCAGTAGTGCTTTGGCCAGCAAAAGTGTCTTTATCAGGCCTAATTTCAAATATGATAAGAGCAAATGCTTATATGGTCTTAAACAGAGGCTGCTTTAGTCACAGAATGGGATGCCCCGGGCAGGAATCGAGCTGGCAGGGTCCAGTAGTGCTTTGGCCAGCAAAAGTGTCTTTATCAGGCTAATTTCAAATATGATAAGAGCAAATGCTTATATGGTCTTAAACAGAGGCTGCTGTAGTCACAGAATGGGATGCCCCGGGCAGGAATCGAGCTGGCAGGGTCCAGTAGGGCTTTGGCCAGCAAAAGTGTCTTTATCAGGCCTAATTTCAAATATGATAAGAGCAAATGCTTATATGGTCTTAAACAGAGGCTGCTTTAGTCACAGAATGGGATGCCCTGGGCAGGAATCGACCTGGCAGGGTCCAGTAGGGCTTTGGCCAGCAAAAGTGTCTTTATCAGGCTAATTTCAAATATGATAAGAGCAAATGCTTATATGGTCTTAAACAGAGGCTGCTTTAGTCACAGAATGGGATGCCCCGGGCAGGAATCGAGCTGGCAGGGTCCAGTAGTGCTTTGGCCAGCAAAAGTGTCTTTATCAGGCTAATTTCAAATATGATAAGAGCAAATGCTTATATGGTCTTAAACAGAGGCTGCTGTAGTCACAGAATGGGATGCCCCGGGCAGGAATCGAGCTGGCAGGGTCCAGTAGTGCTTTGGCCAGCAAAAGTGTCTTTATCAGGCCTAATTTCAAATATGATAAGAGCAAATGCTTATATGGTCTTAAACAGAGGCTGCTTTAGTCACAGAATGGGATGCCCCGGGCAGGAATCGAGCTGGCAGGGTCCAGTAGTGCTTTGGCCAGCAAAAGTGTCTTTATCAGGCTAATTTCAAATATGATAAGAGCAAATGCTTATATGGTCTTAAACAGAGGCTGCTGTAGTCACAGAATGGGATGCCCCGGGCAGGAATCGAGCTGGCAGGGTCCAGTAGGGCTTTGGCCAGCAAAAGTGTCTTTATCAGGCCTAATTTCAAATATGATAAGAGCAAATGCTTATATGGTCTTAAACAGAGGCTGCTTTAGTCACAGAATGGGATGCCCTGGGCAGGAATCGACCTGGCAGGGTCCAGTAGGGCTTTGGCCAGCAAAAGTGTCTTTATCAGGCTAATTTCAAATATGATAAGAGCAAATGCTTATATGGTCTTAAACAGAGGCTGCTTTAGTCACAGAATGGGATGCCCCGGGCAGGAATCGAGCTGGCAGGGTCCAGTAGTGCTTTGGCCAGCAAAAGTGTCTTTATCAGGCTAATTTCAAATATGATAAGAGCAAATGCTTATATGGTCTTAAACAGAGGCTGCTGTAGTCACAGAATGGGATGCCCCGGGCAGGAATCGAGCTGGCAGGGTCCAGTAGTGCTTTGGCCAGCAAAAGTGTCTTTATCAGGCCTAATTTCAAATATGATAAGAGCAAATGCTTATATGGTCTTAAACAGAGGCTGCTTTAGTCACAGAATGGGATGCCTCACAGCAGACTTAAGATCAGTTCAGTATATATGCACAGTTAGTTACTATAAGCAGCCTGAAAACGCTAACAAAGGCTGGATGAAAAAAAAAAAATCTCCCTGTCAGCCAGCTCCGTTTTTCCTACCTTTCCCTGGCTTTCTGTCTGTCTCCTGTCTGTCTCCTGCCTGTCTCCTGCCTGTCTCCAGCCTGTCCCTGTCTGTCCCTGTCTCCAGCCTGTCTAACTGCCTCAGCTACACAGCGTTCTGTCTGTCTGTCACGAATGCAATAGAGAAATGAGGAAAAGCAAGATGGCCGCCGTTAAATACCGCTGTGTGACGTCACCGGGCTTGCTGGCTGCTGATAGGCTGCGTGTGACTGCCCCAGCTTGCACTGGCGCGGGATACATGTCCAGACATGTCCCGTCCGCCATCTTAGAATGCCTGTAATGTAAATGAATGGATGTTAAAGGAAAACTTCGAGTGATCGAATCGCGGGGAAATTCGGATTCGATCCGAATCGAATTTTTCCTGAAATTCGGATCGAATCCGGGTTCGTCCGGATCGATTCGCTCATCCCTAAGAGAGACATACCACAATGATATGTGTGTCAGTTCAACATCAATTTCATAGCGGACCACTGAAAGCCAGAGCTGGAGAGTCCTCGTAACAGTTCCAGATTCTGTATGTTCTTGTGAAACATAACTTCCAATTTAAAAAGATAAGTAAATGTATTCTGGAATGGTATTCCTCATCATTTATATTATTATATTATAATTTATAATGCTCAGACCTTTTTGTTCTCTGTACTATGAATCTGATTCAGCACAGGCTGTTGTAAAGAAATTAACTGTATTAAGTATTTTACATCTGCCTAAAGCAGGTGCAAAAGGTACTCTGTACTTCCCAAAATCTTTTTTGAAGGACATTCAGGCAGTTAGCAAGTTTATCATTCTTTTTTGACAGTTTTTTCAAACTCCTATCCAGGATACCAACCCAATGCAGCAGGCATAGGGGCTGGAAACCTAGAAGCCGGGGGGGGGTGACCCAGGGGTTCACAAGCCCCTATACTCCTCAGCACTGGTCTGGTGATCTTCCAGGGGTGCCTAATACCTATGAGCACAGTGCTCTTTCGCACTCCTCTGGCCAATGGGGGTGTATGTAATTGAACATAAGGTATGATAAGACAAGTTGTTAGGCAGGTCGCCTGTGGCCAAAAAAATACCAAATAAAAACATTTTATTACGTTAAATGTAATTGTACTCACCTCTCTGCATCTTCCTTCTCCTGTCCCCTGCTGGGTGGAATTCTCTCTACAGGTCTCCCGACATAGGGTTCTATTCAGTTCCGACGGGCACCTGCTCTGGTGTTGGTGGTGGCAGCTTCAGCAGCCACCCTGTCGGCATCTGGTGTTCAAGAGGAGAAAGGTCTCCCATACTCCTACCTAGGAATAATGCAGGGCTGCTAGGCAGGGAAGGGTCAATTGACAGGGAATGCACCTCGAAATGGAGAATAGAGACTCCCCTAAAATACAGAAGCTGGAGAGACAAATTAGCAATCTGTAAACAGTAAAGAAAGGGGAGACATATTTCGGTATCATTTATTTATAGGTGCTTTTTTCTCTTTAATTTTAGGTGTTTTTTTGTCTAACTTAAGTTTTTCGGGGTCCAATGTCCACCTTTTTTGTGTTTTTGGCATTAAACATTTTGAGATTTGTCAACTTTGCCAACTTTTTTCAAAAATCTTTTTCACCAAAAACACAAAAATAGGTAAAAATTTTGAAAAAACATGTGCGTCTGACACTTTCATTGCTACAAAATATGCTGGATGCCTCCGGAATGTGTATTAGGAATGAAATAAGCCTGTTAGTCAGTGAAGTAGGCAGTTTGCTCCAGCTTTTTGCTCTTGAGGTTGACAAATGTGCGTCCATTTTTCTGCCCTCTAAACACCACATGAATCAGTCACCAATTTGCACTTACTTACAAACACAAATGCTCTTCACATTTTGATTCCCATAAATCAGGAGGATCAGGAGGAAGCCTGAACTCCAAAAAACATGCGCAAATGCACAGACGCATAACCATGAATTGACAGTATCAGGGCAGATTCAAGGTTCACTTTACAGAATAAAAGAAAACAAATACGGAATTTTAGGGATATATTTCAGATGTCGGAAGTATTGTAGATACAGCCCCAAAATGAATTGCAAGGTTATATTCAGAAGCATCTAATAATCTCACATTCAGATTTGGACAGACCTCATAAATAGCATTCATACTGTATTCTGATACATTTTGGTACAAATCAGTTTTAACCCCGAAACAAATCTCAATGTCAGAATTGCACAAATTCACACACAGATGGAAGTTTCCTTCATTTCTACTTACCATGACCATTAATTACATCTCTACTGAGACAAGCCTATTCATATACTGGAAAGAACCAGTTACATTCTCCATATTTGCTCAACAGATACATGGAGAGCCTACTTCCCTGCTTTGGTATGTGACGTTATGATTTTGATCCATGTCATGATGTTCCCATTCAGTACTTAAATTTTTTCTGTGTCCTTTCCTTCTCATAATTATTTTCTTTGGCTCGATTGTGCTTCGACAGAACAGATTCTCCATGAATTTCTGCCCTCATTGCAGTGCTCGGGCATGTTCAATGCAGATAAAAACATTTTCTCCTGCACACAATTAAACCTGCCCTGTCTCCGTTTGACAAAAGCAATCTGCAGCAAAGAGATAATAATGCAGGAGCAGGGCTAAATCAAAGATAGGTTATCATACGCAGACGGGAGCGGTATCACCTCCTTTTTAACCCATGGGGATGGTGTGAAAATGGAAATATTAGGTTAGCAGGACTCTTGTTGCTTTATTTTTGTTTAACAGCATTTAATTCAAGACTAGTCATCCAAGAAGAAGGCATTTTTCAATTGATGTGGTTTACACAGCTGCAATACATAAATGAAGTGCCAATCCGGGGAACCTGGATCTAGAGGCATGCTATTATTCAGAGATAGGGTTTCATTGTTAGAACTTAATTCACGTGGAAAAATACCATTTTGTGATTACTCACCTGTAAAATGGGTATTATAAGTTATGTCCAGTAGAGGGCGAACTTCTGCAGAGATGAATAGAAAAAAGGAAGCCCCTCCCGGCCCATAAATACCTGGGACCTCCCACACATTCCCCAGTATAAGAAAGCAGTAAGGGAACCAGGAAGAGCAAATAAAATCCATGAGAAAAACAGTATCACCAAACAGAGGATCCAAGATACAACTCAGGGTGGGGCGAAGCAGGGTGTGAGACATACTTATAATACCCATTTTACAGGTGAGTAATCACAAAATGGTATTATTCTAAGTATGTCTCACACCCTGCTTCGGAAATATTCATTACACTTGGGACATCCAATAGCAGTGTCCAAAAAGGGTGGGGATCCCAACAGGCAAAAGTGCACAAATGAAACCACTGCCGCTTGTAGAACTTTGCGGCCAAAAACAGCATCCGCTAAGGTCTGCACATCAACCTTATAAAAACTTTGAAAAGGTATGAACAGAAGACCAAGTAGCAGCCATACAAACTTGTTCAACAGAAGCCTGGTGCTAAAAAGCCCAGGAAGCCCCAACAGTACGTGTAGAAAAAGCAGTAAACTGAAAGGAGGAACCCTCCCCTTGGCAATATAGGCCCCAACAAAGACCAGACATATCCATTTACTAATGGTAGACTTGACGGCGCCAAACCCTTCTTGGGTCCAGAGGGCACCACAAACAAGGCGTCCGTCCTACAGAAAAGAGAAGTAGCCAACAAATAGTAATTCACACAACAAACAATCATCCAATGTGCAGGGCCCTCTCCTTGTCATTGCTAAGCTTAGGACACAAGGAAGAGAGAACCACATCCTGAATGAGATGGAAAGCAGAGACCACCTTAGGTAGGAAATCCGGCGTAAAGCGGAAGTCCTGGTGTCTCTCAAAGTAAGAGGCCTGAATATACAGAGCCGCCAACCCAGAAACACATCGAACAGAGGTAATAGGCCCAAAAAGGCAATCATTTGTGTAAGCATAGAAAATGCAAAATTCAAATCCCCAACAGGCACAAGGCTTTCGAGGGGGCCGCACATGAGTGACCCCCTGGAAAAAAGTCTTAACCAAGGGATGCCGAGCAAAGGACCTTTGAAAGAAGACCGCCAGAGCAGAGACCTGCCCTTTCAAGGTACTAAGCTGGAGCCCCAGGCCCAGACCGTGTTGAAGAAAGTCCAAAATCCTAGCAATCGAAAACACCCTGCAAGGCCTCACACCAATCATTATAGGACCTCCAATCCTGTAGAAGATGTTAGAGGAAGATCACTTCCTAGCCCTAACAAGTGTCTGACTCAAACAAAACTTCTTCTATGAAGATGGAGGAGGTTTCAGCAGCCACACCGTCAAAGCCAGTGTTTGTAAATTGTGGTACGAACCAAACCCGTCTTGGCCACCCTGGGGCCACCAGAATTGCTGGCGCACCCTCTTGAGCCAGCTTGCACACCACCTTGCCCACCATGGAGAAGGGGGGAAACAGGTACAGGAACCCCAGATCCCTCCAGGCAAGAGACATGGCGTCCACTGCCAGGGCCAGAGGAACCTGAGACAGAGACCCAAACGTTGAGAGCATGTGATTGCAACGTGAGGCAAAGAGATCCCCCTCCGGAGTCCCCCACTTGCGACAGAGGGACCGGAATACCCTGTGGTTGAGAGATCATCCCCCCTCGGCAAGAGGATCCCCTGTTCAGGGAGTCCGCCTCCGTGTTTTCCAATCCTGGAATGAATACTGCTGAGATGCATGGAACATTGCTCTCCGCCCATGCAAAAGTCAGAAAAACTTCCTTGAGGGCACTCCTGCTGCGAGTCCCTCCTTGGTGATTGATGCAAGCGACCGCAGTTCGATTGTCCGATCGAACCTGAACCGGCAAGCCCTGTAAATGATGCGTCAAGCATGACAGAACCAACCGAATAACTCTGAGCTCCAAGACATTGATGGGGATGTGATTCTCCTGAGGACCCCACAGCCCCTGGAACTGAAAATCCGTCCAGAAACCTCCCCAGCCTGACAGGCTGGCATCCGTGGTAACCGTCTCCCAACAAGGGCCAGAAAGGATCTGCCCCTCATCAGATTGCTTGGTTCCAGCCACCACTAAAGGGACTGCCGAACCCTGGAAGACAGCAGAAAGAACTGATCCAAGTACCGGGGGACATCTAGCCCAGTTCAGCAATAGATGTAGTTGGAGCGACCTCATGTAGAACTGAGCAAAATGGACTGCCTCGAAGGAAGCCACCATCAATCCTACCAGTTTCATCCCTAGCCGGATAGAGGGGAGAGGATTGGCCAGGAGCATACGTATCAGATCCTGAACCCTCTGCACCCTTGGGTGAGGTAGGAACACTCTGGCCTGACTGGTATCCAGATTCATGCCCAGAAATTAGATTTCCCTTGATGGGGAGAGAGAAGACTTGGGGTGGTTGAACACCCATCCGAACCTTTCCAGCGTCGTCACCACCCTGGAGTCCAGCTCCGCCTAACATAGGAAAGAAGCTGTAATGAGTAGGTCGTCCAGATACGGCACAATGCGAATGCCCTGGGCTCTGAGAAGGGCCATCATGCCCGCCAGCACCTTGGTGAACCCCCTTGGTACCGAAGTCAACCCGAAAGGGACGGCCACAAACTGAAAATGCTGATCTCCCACCACAACCCTGATAAATCTCTGGTGTGCTGGGTAGATTGGTACATGAAGGTAAACATCCTTGATGTCTATAGATGTCACGAAATCCCCCTGACGAAGGGAATTGATGACTGAGCGCAGAGTCTCCATGCAGAACTTCTTGGTTCTGATGAAACTGTTGAGAAGCTTCAAATCCAGAATGGTTCTGATGGATCCATCCTTTTTGGGAACCATGAAGAGGTTGGAATAATAGTCCCGGCCTCTCCCTGAGAAAAGCACCGGACATATGACCTCCATGTCCAGACGATTTTGCACTGCCAACAGGAGCCCCTGCCCAGCCCGGGGGTCCGAGGGAACCCGAGAACTGAGGGATCTGGGAGGAGCCCGGTACTTGAACACCAGCTTGTACCCGGAAGAAACCACTTCCAAGATCCACTTGTCTGTGACCTCCCAGGCCCAGACCTGGAAAAAGTGCCGCAGCTGTCCCCCCACCCGCAAAGGTGAGGGCGCCCCCTCATTGCTGAGCTGGCTCTGCAGCGGGCTTGGAACCCCAGACAGGTCCTGGACGGGCCCGTCCTCCGCCTCTGCTCCAGGAATCACCCCTGATACGTCGGTCCTCACCATCCTAAATCATGGTGGCGCCTGGAGAGTGCACCACAGGTGTGTCGGACAATCCCAGTACGGGCGCATCGACCTCGGGAGGGGACCACCAGCGCTTCACTGCGTCCACCGGAAAGGGATACTTCCTATCCCATCCATGGGGAAAACCGGGAAGCCGGCTAGGTCCTTCCCATTCCTTAAGAATCAAATATTCAAAATGTATCTGATTTGGGAACTCCAGATGAGGCTTAGAGGTCCCAAAAAATTCCCCCTTCTGCGGAGGGGACTCCGCCGGAGGAGAGATAGCCAGTACCTCAAATAAATGGGGCAGGATCTTGGGGGTATCCACGGCATCCCCAAGCCCCTGCCCAGCATCAGCATCCAAAAACTGCTGATCCTCAGAGCCATCAGATTCTGTAAACAGTTCCCCTTCCGCAAGCGGGGAATAAACAGACCAGTCAAGGGAATCATGGTCATCAAGAAACCGGCGCGGCCGGTGACAGATGCCTTCTCTTAGCCTGGGTCTCCCAGGCCGCAGAGCTAGAAATCAATTTCTCAATGTTGGCCAATCTAGCACATACATCAGATTGCGACTCCCCGCTAATGACAGTGTCACTTGGGGTACGGATAAGTCAAGGTGGGGTAGGTGATGAGGCCGGCGGCACTGACCCAGACGCCTGGGCCCCCGACTGCCACGTTATGGCCTGCTGAACACATGGTATGCAAACCAGCACATTATCCCCCGCAAGGGATACCCCCCAACCCACACACTGCCGGGATTGCCCTGAAGGGAGCCAGAGCCGGGTATCCTGGGGAGCCTCCATATGGTGATTTGTATGGTAGTCGCAATGACCAGCGGGAATTACGCTAGAAGCTACCCGGGATGCCCCTTAAGTCCATTAGTGGGAGGATTTGCAAGCCCTTATTTTTTGGCCAAGGGACCCCAGGACACAATTATGGATGAGCGAATCGATCCGGACGAACCCGGATTCGATCCGAATTTCAGGAAAAATTAGATTCGGATCGAATCCGAATTTCCCCGCGATTCGATCGCTCGAAGTTTTCCTTTAACATACATACATTTACATTTACAGGCATTCTAAGATGGCGGACGGGACATGTCTGGACATCTATCCCGCGCCAGTGCAAGCTGGGGCAGTCACATGCAGCCTATCAGCAGCCAGCAAGCCCGGTGACGTCACAGCGCTATTTAAGTCGGCCATCTTGCTTTTCCTTCCTCATTTCTCTATTGCATTCGTGAGAGACAGAACGTTGTAGTGAGGGAGAGAGGCAGTTAGACAGGCAGGGACAGACAGGGACAGGCTGGAGACAGGCAGGAGACAGACAGGAGACAGACAGAAAGTCAGCGAAAAACAGGGAAAGGTAGGAAAAATGGGAGGCTGTCACAGGGAGATTTTTTTTTTTTTTCATCCAGCCTGAGTGTTACTAGCTGGCTGACTGGCTTTGTTAGCGTTTTCAGGCTGCTTATACTAACTAACTGTGCATATATACTGAACTGATCTTAAGTCTGCTGTGAGGCATCCCATTCTGTGACTACACCAGCCTCTGTTTAAGACCATATAACCATTTGCACCTATTCTAATTGAAATTAGGCCTGATAAAGACACTTTTGCTGTTCATAGCACTACTGGACCCTGCCAGGTGTACTTACTGCTGGTTTTTAGGGCATCCCATTCTGTGACTACAGCAGCCTCTGTTTAAGACCATATAACCATTTGCACTTATTATAATTGAAATTAGGCCTGATAAAGACACTTTTGCTGTTCATAGCACTACTTGTCCCAGGTTCACTGCTGGGTTTTTAGGGCATCCCATTCTGTGACTACAGCAGCCTCTGTTTAACACCATATAACCATTTGCACTTATTCTAATTGAAATTAGGCCTGATAAAGACACTTTTGCTGTGCATAGCACTACTTGTCCCAGGTTCACTGCTGGGTTTTTAGGGCATCCCATTCTGTGACTACAGCAGCCTCTGTTTAAGACCATATAACCATTTGCACTTATTATAATTGAAATTAGGCCTGATAAAGACACTTTTGCTGTTCATAGCACTACTTGTCCCAGGTTCACTGCTGGGTTTTTAGGGCATCCCATTCTGTGACTACAGCAGCCTCTGTTTAACACCATATAACCATTTGCACTTATTATAATTGAAATTAGGCCTGATAAAGACACTTTTGCTGTGCATAGCACTACTTGTCCCAGGTTCACTGCTGGGTTTTTAGGGCATCCCATTCTGTGACTACAGCAGCCTCTGTTTAACACCATATAACCATTTGCACTTATTCTAATTGAAATTAGGCCTGATAAAGACACTTTTGCTGTGCATAGCACTACTTGTCCCAGGTTCACTGCTGGGTTTTTAGGGCATCCCATTCTGTGACTACAGCAGCCTCTGTTTAAGACCATATAACCATTTGCACTTATTATAATTGAAATTAGGCCTGATAAAGACACTTTTGCTGTGCATAGCACTACTTGTCCCAGGTTCACTGCTGGGTTTTCAGGGCATCCCATTCTGTGACTACAGCAGCCTCTGTTTAAAACCATCTAACCATTTGCACTTATTATAATTGAAATTAGGCCTGATAAAGACACTTTTGCTGTGCATAGCACTACTTGTCCCAGGTTCACTGCTGGGTTTTTAGGGCATCCCATTCTGTGACTACAGCAGCCTCTGTTTAACACCATATAACCATTTGCACTTATTCTAATTGAAATTAGGCCTGATAAAGACACTTTTGCTGTGCATAGTCTTACTGCTGCCTGCCAGGTGCACTGCTGGTTTTTGGGGCATCCCATTCTGTAACATAGCATACCCCTCTTTATTTACACTAAGCAGCTCTCTTATTTACACTAGGCAGGCCTGTTGGAGGCTGAGTGTTACTGCTCACTTTTGGTGTGCATTATATTCTGTTTCATATAGACCCACCGCTGCCTGGGGGTTCTTAAAATATCACCTACTACCACACCAGTTAGACTATGTCGGGCAGACAAGTGCCTGGAAGTGAAAAGAGGAGTGGCAGAGGCCAAGATTCCGCAGGCAGAGCTCGCAGCAGACTGGGGGCCAGTAGCAGCAGGAGTCACGCTGAGAGACCTAATCTGCCAGTATCTGCTAGCGGTCGGGTCTCCACCAGTAACGCATCTGCCGTGGTTGAATGGTTGACGCGCTCATCAACAACATCATCACAACTTACGTCTGAGACCCCCAGTCTAGGGTCGGTAGGTTCCTCTGACACAACCCTGAGTTGGCATGCCCCGAGAGCAGTCCCTGTCCTCCCATTGCCTCTGTCCTACGCCGTTCCCTCCCCCAGCGACGTATCCTATGCTTTGGGTTCAGCTCCTCTCTTTAGTGAGGAGGACGATCAGATAGAGGACAGTCAGCAGCTACTGCCCAGCCAAGAAATGGAGGTGGCTTCTTTAGCTAGGCAGACAAGTAGTGAAGTGGACAGTGTCGTGGGTGCTGCGAGCGTTCCAGCTCCTGCGCCAGACACTGTTGACGAATCCACGAACATCAGTGATGTACAGCCACAACTCGGCGATAATGATGATGACGATGAAGCCGATCGCACTTGGGAGCCGGGTGATGAAGGGGCTTCATTGTCATCATCAGGAGAAGAGGGGCGCAGGTTGCCCCGGAGTCAGCAGCTCAGGCAGCAAGGTGGCAGCAGCATGGCTGGCAGGCAGCATGGGGGCACAATTGTAAAGCCTGGAGCCAAACGGGGCCGGGGCCGGGGTAGAGCACCTGCTGCGCGGCAGGCTACCTTATCGGGAGGTAGTGGAGCAGGGGTTCCTGGAGTTGGCAACAGCAGCAGCGAATCAGTGAGGCCTGTTGGTGGAAAAAGTAGCTACTCGGCAGTGTGGCAGTTTTTCCTGAAGCATCCGCAGGAGGGTAACATGGCCACATGCAAGATATGTAGGCAGAAGGTGAAGCGTGGCCAGGGTCCAAATGTTGGCACCACGGCCCTGCGTCAACATATGCAGCGTCACCATAAAGCGGCCTGGGAGAACCTAGGCTCCGGAGAGGTGGGCCAGACTGCTTCCTCACCGAGTGGCACGCCGCTCCCAATTTCTGCCAGCCAAGGCTCCAGCACCTCAGCCGAAGGCAGCTGTGCATCATACCCATCCTCTGTCGCTCCTGCTCCTCCTCCTCCTCCAAGTCATGCATCCCGCCAGCAATCCATCAGCGAAGCCATGTCCAAGAGACAGCAGTATGCGCCCACTCATCCTACGGCGCAGAAGCTGAATGTGCTCCTGTCCAAGTTGCTGGTGCTGCAGTCGCTCCCTTTTCAGGTGGTGGAATCTACACCTTTCAGAGAACTGATGGCTTGTGCCGAGCCGAGGTGGAGAGTCCCAAGCCGTCATTTCTTTGCCAAGAAGGCAGTACCAGCGCTGCACACTTTTGTTGAACAGAAGGTTCTGTGACTGCGACTCGGCCTCCTCATCCTCCGCCATCTCCTCACCCTCCACTGTAGGCTCAAGTCTCAGTGCCCCTCCAGTCTACCATGTGTGCAGGGCACAGAGGTGTCACGCAGTGCTTCACATGGTTTGTCTTGGCGAACGGAGTCACACAGGGGAGGAACTGCTTAAATGTATTCATCAGGAAATCCAAACATGGCTTACTCCGAGAAAACTTAAAATGGGAATCATGGTTACCGACAATGGGAAGAACATTTTGTCTGCGCTGCGCCAAGGAAGCCTGACCCATGCCCCCTGCATGGCTCACGTCTTCAATCTGGTTGTCAAGCGGTTTCTGAAGTGTTCCCCCCATCTGCAAGACATCCTAACAACTTCAAGGAAACTTTGCATGCACTTCAGCCACTCCTACACCGCCAAACACACCCTTCTTGAGCTACAGCGTCAGAATGGTATCCCCCAACATAGTCTGATTTGCGATGTTTCCACCCGTTGAAATTCCACCCTTCACATGTTGGACCGATTATATGAACAGAGAAAAGCCATCACGGCTTTCCTGATGATCCAAGCAGATAGGGGGACTCCCCTGTGTAACTTCAATGTCAACCAGTGGCAGCTCATACGTGACACCTGCCGTTTGCTCAGGCCCTTTGAGGAAGCAACTTTATTTGTCAGTCGGCAGGATTACGGGATGAACGACGTGATTCCACTGCTTCATGTACTACAGCACATGTTGGAAACCATGGCTGGTCAGGGCACTGGAGACATGGCGTTTACATCTTACGGCCACATGAACCCCGTTGGAGCTGAACTGGAGGAGGAAGAGGAGGAGGAGGTGTTTCCCAGCGAAACACAGTTTAGGCTTGGCGAAATGGCTGGTTTATCTAGTCAGCGGACAGGAGCAGCCAGAGGAGCTAGAGGTTTTTGAGGAAGGCGAGACAGAGGACCCGGGCACACCGTGGCAGTATGCAGTGGAGATGGAGACAGGTAGTCCATCCGAGTCACTTGCGCAAATGGCACGAAGCATGCTCACGTGCTTGCGTAGTGACCCCAGAATTGTTTCCATCTGTCGGCGGGATGACTTCTGGCTGTCCACCTTATTGGACCCTCGCTTCCGGCACAAAATGGGGGCATTTTTTAAACCCACCGAGAGGGAGGACAAACTCAACTACTACAAAGACATTCTACGTAGGCAGTTGGCCGATGCCTATCTGCGCCATGGTCCATACTCTCGCAGGTCTGACTCGAGGGGACCTCTGCGCTCACCTTCCACTGCCATGGCCCCTGGGGGGGTTGGCAGGAGCAGCAGCAGCAGCTCCATCAGCAGCAGCAGCCTCAGTCCTCAGTCGCTAATGAGTAGCTTTCTACACCCGCATAGTGAGGCTACTCATGAGCAGCAGGAAGACCTGGAGCAGGACCTCAACCAGCAGGTCATGTCATACTTTGACATGACCATGCCAACACACCTTGAGGATCCGCTGGACTTCTGGGCAGCCAAACTTGATTTGTGGCCGCAACTAGCAGAGTTTGCCCTGGAAAAGCTGTCCTGCCCGGCAAGTAGCGTGCCATCTGAGCGGGTGTTTAGTGCGGCGGGGTCCATAGTTACGGCGAGGAGAACTCGTCTGTCAACTAAAAATGTGGAGAGACTCACCTTTGTCAAAATGAATCAGGGATGATCAGCCAGGATTTCCACCCACCAATGCCTGATGCATGCGACTAGATTCAGCATGGTGCCACGTTTTACAATTTCCAAATGGTGCAAAACATATTTATGTCTTTAGGCCAATTTTTGGGCTCCTGCTGCTGCTGCTACCAACTCCAGGGTGTGAATCATCCAATTCTTGGGCTCCTGAAGCCAACCCCAGTGTCTCTTTAAAGTAATATTTGGGCTCCTGCTGCTGCTGCTGCTGCCAACTCCAGGGTGTGAATCATCCAATTTTTGGGCTCCTGAAGCCAACTCCATTGTCTCTTTCAAGTAATATTTGGCCTCCTGCTGCTGCTGCCAACTCCAGGGTGTGATTCATCCAATTTTTGGCCTCCTGAAGCCAACCCCAGTGTCTCTTTAAAGTAATATTTGGGCTCCTGCTGCTGCTGCTGCTGCCAACTCCAGGGTGTGAATCATCCAATTTTTGGGCTCCTGAAGCCAACTCCAGTGTCTCTTTAAAGTAATATTTGGGCTCCTGCTGCTGCTGCTGCCAACTCCAGGGTGTGATTCATCCAATTTTTGGGCTCCTGAAGCCAACTCCAGTGTATATTTGGGCTCCTGCTGCTGCTGCCAACTCCAGGGTGTGAATCATCCAATTTTTGGGCTCCTGAAGCCAACCCCAGTGTCTCTTTAAAGTAATATTTGGGCTCCTGCTGCTGCCAACTCCAGGGTGTGATTCATCCAATTTTTGGGCTCCTGAAGCCAACCCCAGTGTCTCTTTAAAGTAATGTTTGGGCTCCTGCTGCTGCTGCTGCCAACTTCTGCCAACTCCAGGGTGTGATTCATCCAATTTTTGGGCTCCTGAAGCCAACCCCAGTGTCTCTTTAAAGTAATGTTTGGGCTCCTGCTGCTGCTGCTGCCAACTTCTGCCAACTCCAGGGTGTGATTCATCCAATTTTTGGGCTCCTGAAGCCAACTCCAGTGTATATTTGGGCTCCTGCTGCTGCTGCTGCCAACTCCAGGGTGTGATTCATCCAATTTTTGGGCTCCTGAAGCCAACCCCAGTGTCTCTTTAAAGTAATATTTGGGCTCCTGCTGCTGCCAACTCCAGGGTGTGATTCATCCAATTTTTGGGCTCCTGAAGCCAACCCCAGTGTCTCTTTAAAGTAATGTTTGGGCTCCTGCTCCTGCTGCTGCCAACTTCTGCCAACTCCAGGGTGTGATTCATCCAATTTTTTGTCTCCTGAAGCCAACCCCAGTGTCTCTTTAAAGTAATGTTTGGGCTCCTGCTGCTGCTGCTGCCAACTTCTGCCAACTCCAGGGTGTGATTCATCCAATTTTTGGGCTCCTGAAGCCAACTCCAGTGTATATTTGGGCTCCTGCTGCTGCTGCTGCCAACTCCAGGGTGTGATTCATCCAATTTTTGGGCTCCTGAAGCCAACCCCAGTGTCTCTTTAAAGTAATGTTTGGGCTCCTGCTGCTGCCAACTTCTGCCAACTCCAGGGTGTGATTCATCCAATTTTTGGGCTCCTGAAGCCAACCCCAGGGTCTCTTTAAAGTAATGTTTGGGCTCCTGCTGCTGCCAACTTCTGCCAACTCCAGGGTGTGATTCATCCAATTTTTGGGCTCCTGAAGCCAACTCCAGTGTATATTTGGGCTCCTGCTGCTGCTGCTGCTGCCAACTCCAGGGTGTGATTCATCCAATTTTTGGGCTCCTGAAGCCAACTCCAGTGTATATTTGGGCTCCTGCTGCTGCTGCCAACTCCAGGGTGTGAATCATCCAATTTTTGGGCTCCTGAAGCCAACCCCAGTGTCTCTTTAAAGTAATATTTGGGCTCCTGCTGCTGCCAACTCCAGGGTGTGATTCATCCAATTTTTGGGCTCCTGAAGCCAACCCCAGTGTCTCTTTAAAGTAATGTTTGGGCTCCTGCTGCTGCTGCTGCCAACTTCTGCCATCTCCAGGGTGTGATTCATCCAATTTTTGGGCTCCTGAAGCCAACCCCAGTGTCTCTTTAAAGTAATGTTTGGGCTCCTGCTGCTGCTGCTGCCAACTTCTGCCAACTCCAGGGTGTGATTCATCCAATTTTTGGGCTCCTGAAGCCAACTCCAGTGTATATTTGGGCTCCTGCTGCTGCTGCTGCCAACTCCAGGGTGTGATTCATCCAATTTTTGGGCTCCTGAAGCCAACCCCAGTGTCTCTTTAAAGTAATATTTGGGCTCCTGCTGCTGCCAACTCCAGGGTGTGATTCATCCAATTTTTGGGCTCCTGAAGCCAACCCCAGTGTCTCTTTAAAGTAATGTTTGGGCTCCTGCTGCTGCTGCTGCCAACTTCTGCCAGCTCCAGGGTGTGATTCATCCAATTTTTGGGCTCCTGAAGCCAACCCCAGTGTCTCTTTAAAGTAATGTTTGGGCTCCTGCTGCTGCTGCTGCCAACTTCTGCCAACTCCAGGGTGTGATTCATCCAATTTTTGGGCTCCTGAAGCCAACTCCAGTGTATATTTGGGCTCCTGCTGCTGCTGCTGCCAACTCCAGGGTGTGATTCATCCAATTTTTGGGCTCCTGAAGCCAACCCCAGTGTCTCTTTAAAGTAATGTTTGGGCTCCTGCTGCTGCCAACTTCTGCCAACTCCAGGGTGTGATTCATCCAATTTTTGGGCTCCTGAAGCCAACCCCAGGGTCTCTTTAAAGTAATGTTTGGGCTCCTGCTGCTGCCTACTTCTGCCAACTCCAGGGTGTGATTCATCCAATTTTTGGGCTCCTGAAGCCAACTCCAGTGTATATTTGGGCTCCTGCTGCTGCTGCTGCTGCCAACTCCAGGGTGTGAATCATCCAATTTTTGGGCTCCTGAAGCCAACCATAGTGTCTCTTTAAAGTAATATTTGGGCTCCTGCTGCTGCCAACTCCAGGGTGTGATTCATCCAATTTTTGGGCTCCTGAAGCCAACCCCAGTGTCTCTTTAAAGTAATGTTTGGGCTCCTGCTGCTGCTGCTGCCAACTTCTGCCAACTCCAGGGTGTGATTCATCCAATTTTTGGGCTCCTGAAGCCAACCCCAGTGTCTCTTTAAAGTAATGTTTGGGCTCCTGCTGCTGCTGCTGCCAACTTCTGCCAACTCCAGGGTGTGATTCATCCAATTTTTGGGCTCCTGAAGCCAACTCCAGTGTATATTTGGGCTCCTGCTGCTGCTGCTGCCAACTCCAGGGTGTGATTCATCCAATTTTTGGGCTCCTGAAGCCAACCCCAGTGTCTCTTTAAAGTAATGTTTGGGCTCCTGCTGCTGCCAACTTCTGCCAACTCCAGGGTGTGATTCATCCAATTTTTGGGCTCCTGAAGCCAACCCCAGGGTCTCTTTAAAGTAATGTTTGGGCTCCTGCTGCTGCCAACTTCTGCCAACTCCAGGGTGTGATTCATCCAATTTTTGGGCTCCTGAAGCCAACTCCAGTGTTTATTTGGGCTCCTGCTGCGGCTGCTGCTGCCAACTCCAGGGTGTGAATCATCCAATTTTTGGGCTCCTGAAGCCAACCCCAGTGTCTCTTTAAAGTAATATTTGGGCTCCTGCTGCTGCCAACTCCAGGGTGTGATTCATCCAATTTTTGGGCTCCTGAAGCCAACCCCAGTGTCTCTTTAAAGTAATGTTTGGGCTCCTGCTGCTGCTGCTGCCAACTTCTGCCAACTCCAGGGTGTGATTCATCCAATTTTTGGGCTCCTGAAGCCAACCCCAGTGTCTCTTTAAAGTAATGTTTGGGCTCCTGCTGCTGCTGCTGCCAACTTCTGCCAACTCCAGGGTGTGATTCATCCAATTTTTGGGCTCCTGAAGCCAACTCCAGTGTATATTTGGGCTCCTGCTGCTGCCAACTCCAGGGTGTGATTCATCCAATTTTTGGGCTCCTGAAGCCAACCCCAGTGTCTCTTTAAAGTAATGTTTGGGCTCCTGCTGCTGCCAACTTCTGCCAACTCCAGGGTGTGATTCGTCCAATTTTTGGGCTCCTGAAGCCAACCCCAGGGTCTCTTTAAAGTAATGTTTGGGCTCCTGCTGCTGCCAACTTCTGCCAACTCCAGGGTGTGATTCATCCAATTTTTGGGCTCCTGAAGCCAACTCCAGTGTATATTTGGGCTCCTGCTGCTGCTGCTGCTGCCAACTCCAGGGTGTGAATCATCCAATTTTTGGGCTCCTGAAGCCAACCCCAGTGTCTCTTTAAAGTAATGTTTGGGCTCCTGCTGCTGCTGCTGCCAACTTCTGCCAACTCCAGGGTGTGATTCATCCAATTTTTGGGCTCCTGAAGCCAACCCCAGTGTCTCTTTAAAGTAATGTTTGGGCTCCTGCTGCTGCTGCTGCCAACTTCTGCCAACTCCAGGGTGTGATTCATCCAATTTTTGGGCTCCTGAAGCCAACCCCAGTGTATATTTGGGCTCCTGCTGCTGCTGCTGCTGCCAACTCCAGGGTGTGATTCATCCAATTTTTGGGCTCCTGATGCCAACCCCAGTGTCTCTTTAAAGTAATATTTGGGCTCCTGCTGCTGCCAACTCCAGGGTGTGATTCGTCCAATTTTTGGGCTCCTGAAGCCAACCCCAGGGTCTCTTTAAAGTAATGTTTGGGCTCCTGCTGCTGCTTCTGCCAACTCCAGGGTGTGATTCATCCAATTTTTGGGCTCCTGAAGCCAACCCCAGTGTATATTTGGGCTCCTGCTGCTGCTGCTGCCAACTCCAGGGTGTGATTCATCCAATTTTTGGGCTCCTGAAGCCAACCCCAGTGTCTCTTTAAAGTAATATTTGGGCTCCTGCTGCTGCCAACTCCAGGGTGTGATTCATCCAATTTTTGGGCTCCTGAAGCCAACCCCAGTGTCTCTTTAAAGTAATGTTTGGGCTCCTGCTGCTGCTGCTGCCAACTTCTGCCAACTCCAGGGTGTGATTCATCCAATTTTTGGGCTCCTGAAGCCAACCCCAGTGTCTCTTTAAAGTAATGTTTGGGCTCCTGCTGCTGCTGCTGCCAACTTCTGCCAACTCCAGGGTGTGATTCATCCAATTTTTGGGCTCCTGAAGCCAACCCCAGTGTCTCTTTAAAGTAATATTTGGGCTCCTGCTGCTGCCAACTCCAGGGTGTGATTCATCCAATTTTGGGCTCCTGAAGCCAACCCCAGTGTCTCTTTAAAGTAATATTTGGGCTCCTGCTGCTGCCAACTCCAGGGTGTGATTCATCCAATTTTTGGGCTCCTGAAGCCAACCCCAGTGTCTCTTTAAAGTAATGTTCGGGCTCCTGCTGCTGCTGCTGCCAACTTCTGCCAACTCCAGGGTGTGATTCATCCAATTTTTGGGCTCCTGAAGCCAACTCCAGTGTATATTTGGGCTCCTGCTGCTGCTGCTGCCAACTCCAGGGTGTGATTCATCCAATTTTTGGGCTCCTGAAGCCAACCCCAGTGTCTCTTTAAAGTAATATTTGGGCTCCTGCTGCTGCTGCTGCCAACTCCAGGGTGTGATTCATCCAATTTTTGGGCTCCTGAAGCCAACCGCAGTGTCTCTTTAAAGTAATATTTGGGCTCCTGCTGCTGCTGCTGCCAACTCCAGGGTGTGATTCATCCAATTTTTGGGCTCCTGAAGCCAACCCCAGGGTCTCTTTAAAGTAATATTTGGGCTCCTGCTGCTGCTGTCAACTCCTGCCAACTCCAGGGTGTGATTCATCCAATTTTTGGGCTCCTGAAGCCAACTCCAGTGTCTCTATAAAGTAATCTTTGGGCTCCTGCTGCTGCTGCTGCTGCCAACTCCAGGGTGTGATTCATCCAATTTTTGGGCTCCTGAAGCCAACTCCAGTGTCTCTTTAAAGTAATATTTGGGCTCCTGCTGCTGCTTGCAACTCCAGGGTGTGATTCATCCAATTTTTGGGCTCCTGAAGCCAACCCCAGTGTCTCTTTCAGCCAATGTTTGGGCTCCTGCTGCTGCTGCTGCCAACTCCAGGGTGTGATTCATCCAATTTTTGGGCTCCTGCTGCTGCCAACTCCAGTGTCTCTTTAAAGCAATGTTTGGGTTCCTGCCCCTCATAGTGATGCCACTTCAACTCTCTTGAATTCAATTGTGCCGCTCTGCGATTCTATTAGCGATGCCTCTGATCTGCATGTGATATTTATTCAAAGTATTATTTAACTAACCCAGCACGCATCCTGTGCGTGTTACAGCAAGGCAGAATGGTTTACAACCCTATTGAGGCTCTAGGAGGCTCAGAAATAGCCGTTTTTAATAGCGATTCGTTGCGAATTTATTCGGGTCGAAACGATTTTTGTCGGAAAATTCGGCGAATCAGTCGAATCGAATTTTTCAAAAGTTCGCTCATCTCTAGACACAATAACAAAATGGGGGCCCCCGTAAGGACGGTACACCATAGACAAGCACTCATACATGCAGAATGTACAAGGGGCGTGGCAAAACATATAAAATAAATATATATATATGTAGTAATGTATATAATAATAATGTAGTACAATAAAACTAATGGCCGCCACCGTGCTGGATAAGGCATATAAAATAAATACATATATAAATAAAGACACATATAATAAGTACATATATATGCATATAAATAAGGCATCAAGGATGGCCCAGAGGGACAACTCACGGAAGGTAACAGGCATGGGAAAGTTGGGGGCGTAGAGCCCGCAGACAGAAGGAGGATGAAGGCGGGCCGACGCGGATCGCGCCCGCGTAAGGCCCCGCCCCCTCCCGAAGCGGGAAAGAACACAACAGCCGCGCTCCCAGCCAATAGGGCTGGGAGCCGGTCGAGTGCCAACTGCACGGGGAACGCCAGGCCCCGCCCCTTCCCCCTGACTGAAAACGAGCAGCGAACCGCGCTCCCCAGCCAAGGCTGAGGAGTCGGCATAGATGACACCGGCCCGCCGCCGCCCCAGAAAGCGAGCGTGCTGGCCACGAAGAATAAAAATTAAACCGAGTTAAAACACATTGAGGCGCACTAGCCAGCGCCCACCACACAGTAAAAAAAGTACAGCACCAATCATACTGACAACATCCACTCACACAATCTCAAGGGAGACAAAACAAAGATGGAAGTACCCCCCCACCCTACTAACCGGGAACAGGGAGTAATGGGGGGAAGCATATAGCACCATGTAGGATATGTGGTGAGGGCTTCAGAACGGACAGGGCATCCCATGTCAGGATCACAAAACCTGACGGCCGCCTACCCCTTGGTGGGGGATTCGCGGAGGAGCTTGAGATTGAGTTACCTCAGATCTAGAATAGGCCGAACAGAGCCGTCCTTTTTGGGTACCGTAAAAAGGTTGGAATAAAAGCCCAGACCCTTTTCCGCTGGAGGCACCAGACGGATGACATCCATGTTTAAGAGGTTCGCCACCGCCGCCCGGAGCCCTTGCGTGATCACCGGATCCGCGGGCATCCGGGACCTGAAAAATCTGGGAGGAGGCCTGAACTCGAATTCCAGCTTGTAACCGGAGGACACAACTTCCAGAATCCATCTGTCTGATACCTCCTTGACCCAAGCCTGGAAGAAAAAACGCAGCCTTCCCCCCACCCGTAAGGGTGGGGCGCCTCCTCATTGCTGGGCAGGCTTGGAAGTAGACTTAGACTTGGACCCCCAACTCTGACCTGGACACCCACGTCCTCTACCTCTGTTCCATGCAGTCCCCCTTGGGGCTGAAAAGGCCGATCCTCTACCAGATCTGGAACCACGAAAGGAAGAGTTAAAGGAGGCCAATCCCCGAAAGGAACGACGCTGCCTCTTACGCTGAGGCAATTTGCCTCCTTTAATGACAGAATCCAACGTTTCACCAAAAAGGCGCAATCCCCCAAAGGGAAGTGCGGTAAGTGACTTCTTAGCCACAGTATCAGCCGGCCACTGGCGTAACCATATAGACCGCCGAATAGCAACTAGCAAGGTGGAAGTTCTGCTGCACATGGCCAAGGAATCATCCAAAGCAGAAAGTACAAAAGACACAAACAATTCACAACGCCTGAGAGCGACAAACTCATCAGAGGCTGGATCAAGCCCTGAGGTATTCAATAGTTCTCTAACAACAGACCAAATAGCAACTGCCATAAGTGCCGAAGCACCCACAGGCCGCAAGGCCGAGCCAACGCTAGCAAAAGTGTGACAAGCCATTTGATCAATACGTTTGTCTTCCCCATCCTTAAGAGTAGTAGATTCCGGGGAATATAAAATAGAGGAATTGGACAAACTGAGCACAGGAGCATCCACTTCAGGGGGGGATGACCAACGCTTAACAGTGTCTACTGGAAAGGGATATTTCTTATCCCAGCCTAAAGGAATGCCAGAAACCCGCGCAGGCTTCTCCCATTCCTTAAGAATGATGTCCTCAAAATGCTTTTGATTAGGAAATTCTAAACGAGGCTTGGAGGCTCCAAAGAACTCCCCTTTCTGAGGAGGGACTGCTTCAGGAGGAGCGATTGCCAATACCTCATACAATTGAGCAAGAGCTTTAGGGGTGTCAAAAACTTCCCCTTCTCCTAGTTCAGCATCAATACCCACAAATTGCTGAGCATCAGAAATATCAGATCCCTCAAAAAATTCCCCTTCCTCCAATGGAGAATGGTCCGACCAATCAAGGCGCTCGCAACTATCAAACTCACTAGCCGAAGCAGCAGGAGTTAAATGTTTTTTCTTAGCTGAGGCCTTCTTGGCCACAGAGCTAGACATTCATTTTTCAATGTGAGCCAATCTGGCACATACATCAGAAAGCGACTCTCCACCCATGACACTATCACTGGGGGTATGAACAAAACAAGGTGGTGTGGGGGAAGAGGCAGGAGCCACCGACCCTGAGGCTTGGGCCCCTGACTGCTGCATTATAACCAAATGAGCACAAGATACACAAAGAAATGCATTATCCCCAACAAGGGATGCCCCACAACGTAAACACTGCAGAGTCTGTCCCGAGGGCACTGAAAGCCCAGTATCCTGAGATGCCTCCATATGGTGTTTATTAAGAAATACTTAATTATTTATAGTCGCCAAGTATGTGGGATTTACACAAAAAGCTACCTGGGATGCCCCTAAATAATCCCAAGTGGGAGGATTTAATATAGGACCAGGAGAAACCCCTAATGAAGAGTTTCCACCTAAAAGAAGATACAATAATAAACCTTATCCACATAAAGAGTAAAGAGACCAACAAAAACATCCCTTTAGCAGGGCTAAAGGGTACTCACAGCACCAGCGACATGACAGGCGACCGAACCAGGCAACCGGGACCAGCGAAACAGCAGGCAAAACCGCGTGTACACAGAGAGAAAATGCCATCCATATGCGGCGCCGTCGAGAAGCCCCGCCCACCATGCAGAACTGCAGAGAACGGAGGGCGTGCCAAAAAGACACGACTGCCAGGACGCAATAGAACGAGCCGGACGCTGCGCGCCAAGCCCCGCCCACATCCAGGTCCACACGCTGCAAAAAGAAGAGGGAAATTTAAATCCCTCACCAGGAAAGAACCACAGGTAGGCCAGAAAACAAAAGGAAAATCTACCAGATCTTATCCTCTCTACTTTACTCTTTTCACTTATATTTTCAAAAGGGCATAGGACAACAACACTGACTTCCAATAAAGACCTCCCCCCTTCCTTATCACCCCTGCAGGGCCCAGGAGAGCAAAGGGGGAAGGCACAAGGAAGCACCCTAAGGCACAGGGAGTTTTATAGGGATAGGGCATCCCATGGCGGGGGACACCAACCCGGATACCGCCTACCCCTTATTTGAGGTCTCACGGGGGAGAAGCTCCCATATACACCCAAGGGTGTATCTACCCTTGCCCTAGCCCTTCAGCCAAGGCTGGGAGGCATATCGTAAGCATAACAATAAAATATGAGGTTCAGGCAGAAATAGAGAAAGGCTGAGAGTTACCCCGGCTACCTGCAAGGAGGAGAGAGTCATCTTCTGACTTGCTTCGCCGATCTGCAGAGACGAAAAGACTGGGGATTAGTGGGGGGTCCCAGGTACTTATGGACCAGAAGGGGCTCCTTTTTTCCATGTCATCTCTGCAAGATCGCCCTCTACAGGCCGGTTCCCAAGTGTCATGGATGTTGGAAGCGGGGTGTGTGACATACTAGGAATACATTGTTAGTATTATGTGCTTCCCCTTGTTGCCTCCTGTTGCCTCCTACTCCATTTACTACTTTCCTGCCTCCTCATCCACCCATGGGATCCAGGAGCAGACACTTGAGTGGTTGCTGATGCTGACCCTGAAGCCTGGCAAGGTGGTGTGCGACAACGGGCAGAACCTAGTAGCAGCCAATCTGGGTTGAGGCACATCCGTTGTCCGACGAATGTGCTCAATAGTGGAGTTCCAGCTCCAAAATGCCCAGGTGAGTCTAAGTGCAGACCAACACTACACTACAAGCACTACAACACCAATTAGTGGACCTCCATGAGGTACATTTGTGCCCTGCTGCAGTGCTTCCAATACGACACCAATATGGTCAGGGCAGATAATGCCATTCGCCTTTGCCTGCTAGAAAAAAGCACTTTAGACCATGACGAAGGGTGTAATGGTGCCACAGGAGAAAGCAGAGGAGAAAGAGGAAGACACGTTTATATTGGTGTCAGACCAGTCCACACATGGCTTACAGGGTGGGTTGCTGGACACACAGCAGTCAGCCAAGGGACAGATTTGGTGGATTTGGAGGGGGACATTTTGTACAGCAGGGTGGCACCCAGCGCAGTCCACGGGCATCACTGGAGCGTGGCTGGGGGGATACAGAAGAGGAGACACCGACCACTGAGGACAGCTTCCCCTTGACTCAGGGCAGTATCACCTCCTTGAAATAAATACATGCAAACACCTGAGGGTCTTGAAAACTGCTTGCCTGTGAAATATGGCTGGTGGAGATGGAGAGCTTTAAAAATTGAGGTGGGCCACTTATGTCAGTTAGTTTGAGTGTGTTTGTGGCTGCCCCACAATACATCATTCGCAAGTGCCACAACTTTTCTCGACAGGCCATCCCTGCCCTGCACTAACAAGTTGTGGAGAAAATAACACGTGCACTGCCCAATTCTATATGATGCAAGTTCAACATGACATATGACATGTGGACAACTAAACATGGGCAAGGATGTTACATCTCTTTAACTGCCCACTGGGTTAAGGTAGTGGCCACCCAGGATTGCCAGCCATCACCTGCAGCACCCGTTTGACCACAGCCATTGATAAACGGCAGCAGGCTGTGCTGAAACTACTTTGGGTGAAAGACCACACACAGACCATGCCTGCACAGTGAATCAATAGAGAGCCGCATGTAACTACACTCAAGGGTATGCTCTAGTATTACTTGATATTAAACTGCAATGACCGCACAGTGGCCTGAGCAATGGTACAATCACTATAACTTGATATTAAACTGCAATGACAGCAATGACACCACAGTGGCCTGAGCGAGGATATACTTCAGTATTACTTGATATTAAACTGCAATGACAGCACAGTGGCCTGAGTAAGTGGATGCTATACTAACAATTGGTATTAAACAGTAGTGACACACAAGTGAACGGAACCGGTGGACACTAGACATTTTTTTTTAATATATATTTTCAATAGAGCCTTAAGTGCCCTGGACCAGTGGATACTTCACTAACAATTGGTTTTAAAAGCAATGACACCGAAGTGGCCTGAACAATTGGTATTAAACAGCAGTGACACATAAGTGCCCTGAACAATTAGATGCTCCACAAACAATTGGAATTAAAAAGTAGTGGCACCCAAGTGGTTTGAGCAAGTGGTATTAAATAGCAGTGACCCCTAAGTGGCCTGAACAATTCCGAACGATTGGTATTAAAGAACAGTGACCCCTAAGAGGTTTGAGCAAGTGGTATTAAACATTAGTGACCCCCAAGTGGCCTGAACCAGTGGATACTCCACTAACAATTGGTATTAAAGAGTAGTGACCCCCAAGTGGCCTGAACAATTGGTATTAAAAAGAATTGACACCCAAATGGTTTGAGCAAGTAGTATTAAAGAGCAGTGACACTTAAGGGGTTTGAGCAAGTGGTATTAAACAGTACTGACACACAAGTGTCCTGAACCAGTGAATACTCCACTAACACTTAGTAATAAAGGGTAGTGACATCCGAATGGTTTGAGCAAGTAGTATTAAACAGCACTGACACATATATAACCTGAACCAGTGGATACTCCGCAAAAATTGGTATTAAAGAGTAGTGACATCCAAGTGGTTTGAGCAAGTGGAATTAAACAGTACTGACACACATGTGTTCTAAACCAGTGGGTACTCTACTAACAATTGGTATTAAAGAGAACTGACCCCCAAGTGTCCTGAACAATTGTTGTTAAACAGTACAACAGTTACAAAAAAGTGCCTTGGACAATTGGATAATTCACTATCAATTGGTAATAAAAAGTAGTGACACCTAATTGGTTTGAGCAAGTGATATTAAAAAGTAGTGACACACAAGTGCTCTGAACCAGTAAGTAAGAACACTGATACACAAGTGCCTGGATACAGTGGATACTCCACTAGCAATTGGTATTAAAGAGTACTTACACACAAGTGCCCTGAACCAGTGGATACTCCACTAACAATTGGTATTAAAAAGCAGTGACTCCAAAGTGGCCTGAACAATTGGTTTTAAGGAGTAGTGACACCCAAGTAGTTTGAGCAAGTGGTATTAAACAGTACTGACCCCAAACCTATTTAGCCCTCACTCCAGCTGCTTTCCCTGAGGGGTTGATTCAGAGCCTGGTGAGAAAACTCAGGGAGCAGCCAATCTGCCTTCTTCTGGGTTCGAGCCACCCCAGACTTTCAATTTGATTTCAATTTGAAATCCGTGATCGGGTTTGGGGACTCGAACTCGCAAAGTTCGGTACGGACCCAGACTTTTCAGTTTGGGTTTGCCCATCCCTAGTTGTCACGCTGCTCTAATAAAAGTTTTAGGTGAAAATTGTGGTCTAACTTCCTAATTTTACTAAATCACACACTATTTTCATCTCGTGCCTTATTTTTTTAAAAAGTTAGAAACAGTCAGAGCTTTAATGACTGATAAGTTTACTGAATCAAGGCCAAAGTGTACTTTTTGCACCTAGTGATGAATCAGCCCAAATTATCTGAAAGTGATCAGGACTAAAAGGTAGTGACAAACAATATAGATTTACTATTAGTTGGACTAAAAATTCAGTTATTAAAAAATCTATTTAGCATAAAGCAAATCTTGTTTTCAGTATTAGAATTATTTCCAGCAAAAGGTGTTCAACCCCTAAATCAATCTTTAAGTCTCCAGTAAGCAGAATGATTTTGACTTGTGCTCAAGAATCTGCACAGCTGTTTCGCTGTAGTTCAGCGTCACGCAGATGGCCGCTTTACCAAGAATATTTACAATCGCTAGTGGTGGCTGTTGTATATAAACGAATTCATAATTATAGCTGTGGATGTGTGGAATGTGACTTCTACATCTTTAGGTCCTGTAATGTAAAGGAACGGTAATGGCACCTGCAAACGCTGTACTTGTCTTCCAATTTTTTAAATCGTCTTTGAGAGATACGCTTTACTGGAGGACCACACATGTTTAACATATTGGAAACAGATGTGGCGATGCTATTTCGGTGAGCATGGGCAGTGCGTGGACTTGTTTACCTAGCATTTCCTTAGAAAGAAAAAAACATCTAAATGGGGGAGGGAGTTATTATCACATACCAAAATTATTCAAAGCATTCAGATGGGGAATCATAGGATAATTGTAGGCAAATGTATTTCAATTGCATAACCATTTATTTAGTGGCTTTATTTTTGTTTAGTCTAGTGCCCCCCTATTGGCCGCTTGTTGACTAAAACCTTTCATTAGGTCTAGGGTGGTGGTTAGTGGTAAGTGGTACATTTTGCAGTCAATAGGCTGGTCTGACTTTTTCTATTAAAAAGTTGTGAAATGTATGTAAATTTACCTGTGGGTAGAGCCTGGCATTTCTCATGTATTAGGAAGTTTATATACAGTATGTGCTGTTTTTCTCAGTGGGTGTGACTTGGTGACAGGGGGAATTTAAAGTCCTACTGCAGACAAATTATAATTATTATTATTAAATTATTATTAAAGTATTATTATTAAATTATTATTATAATTAGTTGGGAAATGTATGTAAATTTATCTGTGGGTAGAGCATGACATTTCTCATTTATTAGGAAGTTTATATACAGTATGTGCTGTTTTTCTCAGTAGGTCTGACTTGGTGACAGGGGGACTTTAAAGTCCCACTGCAGACAAAGTATAATAATTATTAATTATTAATTAATTTATTAATTATTATTATTATTAGTAGTAGTAGTAGTAATAATTCTTCTTATTATTTATCTATCATTATCTTCCATAGCGCTATACAAAGCAGTAACTACAGGCAGGGAAGAACATACAGTACATAGATTATCACAGATGCAGATACAGAGTACACAATTAATATTCTGAATACAAGATACAATAGAAGCGAGAGTCCTGACCTTGCGAGCTTACAGTCTATAGTAAAAGGGGTACAGACAAAAGGGGAAGGTCACAAACAGTATTGAGTTTTAGGGCATGTGCCCTTTAGAGAATTGCTTAAACCAGATTGCATGCTTGTCTGAATAGATGGGTTTTGTGGGTGCTTTTGAAAGCTTGGAGGGTTGGGAAGTGGTGGATTGAGTAGGGGAGTGCATTCCAGAAGATTGGAGTGGCACTTGAGAAGTCCCGAGAGGAGGTGAAATGGGTGGAGGACAGGAGAAGATCAGAGGCAGAGCGGAGGCTGTGTCTTGGTTGATAGCCTTGGATTAGAGATGAAATGTAGAGAGAAGCCTGACTAGAGAGAGCTTTTTGGAGGTAAGAGATGAAGTTGTAATGAGGATTTGATGTTGGACTGGCAGCCAGTGAAGAGCCTGACAGAGAGGAGCAGAGTTCAGAATAGATTGAAGGGGATAGAAGGGGTGCCAGTCTTTTAGTTGTTAAGCCACAAAGAAGGATGTTGCAGTAGTCCAGTCGGGATATGACCAGGGAGTGCAATAGCATTTTAGTGGTGTCAGGCGAGAGGGAGGGACGGATCCAGGAGCTGAGCTAAAGTTGGTGATGGCAGAATGTGGCTAGGGAGTGAAGATGAAGTTTAAATAAAAGGGCTAGAGTCCAGAATGACTCCTAGGCATTGGGGAGCTTGGGGAGTTCCCCAATGCCTCCTCTCTCATCCTCATCCCTTCTCATTGGAACGTTGGGAATGTGACTGCATGGTCAATTTTAAGCCAGAGGCGGAGCGGGACCGACTGTGAGGTGAGTTAACCGTGACAACACCAAAAATACAATCCTGTGGCCTGTGTCTAGTTGACACCGCGTCTCTTAGTGATAGGCTAGAAAGGAGCCCCCACACTGTCAGTGTGGGGTGAACGCCAGGCGCTGTACGCAATACCACATTTATGAAGGCGATTCTGGTGAGCGACTCTAACAGCGTCATGTAGAGTATGATTCATCATTACAGGCGACTCAGCATATAGCGCCCACGCTCTAGCTTCCAGAGCACCAGTTATTACCTGTCGCTACCTGTCGCTCTCCCATACATTTCAATGGGCGTTCCTTTTCTTCTGTTTAAACAGGGTATTTTGTTTTTATTTATTTTTTTCTCTCAAAGAATGTGTTTTTGCTTTGTTACTGGTGTATATGTGTTAAAAAACAGACTTAAATCACACAGCGTCTGTCGCTCTATGCCATAACGACCAGATCCAGAGCGCCAACGCTCTGCGAGTCTTTTTTTTTTTAATGTGGTGTGAGTCACTGAGAGTCGGTCGCACTGAGCTGGCGCTACTTTTCGCTCGCTGCAACGCTGTACCGGTGTTAGAACGCCCAACATACATCTCATTCATCAATGCCGGCCAGGTTACTACAGTGACTGAGGCGCTCTGTTACAGCGCCCGATAGCCGATAGAGTATATTAGCGGTCGCTCTAACCACCTCTGTACAGATGCTCATCTGCCAATAGCTGGCGCTAGTAATGAATCAGCCTGCCCTTGTGCTTGTATTAATCCACCCGCCACTCCCGTCATAGAAGACAGCACAACACGAGGTGAAACTTTGTTTTACAATTACTCAGGCAATATAGCTTTGTTTTCACAAAGAAAAAAAGAACACGTAGCCCTACACAATGGGAATATCTTTTTACTTTTAAGGCTCTAACATAGTTCTAATTTCCTAGTTCTGATGATCTAATGTATATTATCTATATAAGAAGGGTGTATGGGTGATTTGGCTTCAGGAGATAGCTCTGGGTTCTAAAACGGGCAACAAAACACCCTCTTGAAGCCCACTTTGCTTCAACAAACATTTAAAAAAATCGTTTTGTTATACATCCCACTATTAGAAAAGGCAGCTGGATGATTTGTGAAAGGCGTTGAATTGAAAAAAAAAGTTATTTCAGTTGCCTAGATTTATTCCTAGATTTATTTTTTAACTGTCTCAAATAAAATGAAAAAAGAATTATGGCCCTTCCTCCAGACTACCAATTCCATGGCCTTTGGCCAAAGTTTAGGGCTTTTTCTTGGGTGTCAGCTTTCATTTTTTATTTAAAAAAGTAATAGAAAAAATATATAAAATGATTTGATAAAGCGATGTATTGAGTAATAGATCAAGGCAACCAATCATGCCATTTTCTTTCACTTCACATGTTTTGTTATTCATCCCACATGATAAAGGTATGAATTGAACTTGTGAGACGTATTGAAGTTGGAAAAACCCCAGTGTGTCTTTCAGGCAATATATGGGCTCCTCATGCTGCTGCCAACTCCAGAGTGTGTCTTTCAGGCAATATATGGGCTCATCCTGCTGATGCCACCTCAAGGCTCTGTAATTGTGCCGCTCTGCGACAGCGAGACATCTAATAACGATGCCTCTGATTTGCATGTCATACTTCTTTACAGTATTATTTCGCTGACCCAGCATGAATCCTATGCATGTTACAGCAAGACAAAATGTTCTACAACCCTATAGAGGCTCTCGGTAGACCAGGAATAACCATTTTTAATAGCCCCACGAATAAATTTGGACCAAAACTATTTTTTCCGGAAAATTCGGCGAATCGGCCAAATCGAATTTTTTAAAAATTCGCTCATCTCTCTGCTGAGTATTTTTTATATATGCTCAGGGCAGCTGTAAATAATCACACTCATTTCTTACAAGTATAAATTCTAGTTGTATTTGTTTCACTTCATGAGAGAATACAAGTGTAGAAAATGAAGCATGTTTTTTTCTTTACATTAAAAAAAACAGACTAATCTTTTTGTTGATTTGAGGCCTTTCTCTTCAAATATGTGGCTTATATTCAGTAGGGAGGTATATATTGGCAAACACAATATATATATATATATATATATATATATATATATATATATATATATATATATTTATTGATGGTTTATGTATTATCTACATGGTTCTGTACTTCTGAAACATGGCTTAAGTTTTTATTGGCATGTCCAAATGTAAATGTAATTATAACATTGTTAAAGATCAAATAAACACATAGGGGAAAAAATACCATACCTACCTGACCGGACGTGGAGGCTGATTCATTACTAATGCCAGGTATGGGCAGATGAGCGTCTGTAAGCGGCGCTTAGAGCAACCGTTAGTAGACGCTGTAAGCTGGTATCGGGCTCTGTAACAGAGAGCCTCAGTCTCTCTAGTAAATTGGCTGCCATTGATGAATGTGATGTATGTTGGGCGCTCTAACACCAGTACAGCGCTGCAGCAAGCAAAAGGTAGCGCCAGCTCAGTGCGACCAACTCTCAGCGCTCCACACCATACTCAAAAAAGGACACACACACAGCGTAGACGCTCTGGATCTGGTCGCTATAGCATAGTGGCAGACGCTGTGTGATTAAAGTCTATTTTTGAACATATACATACATACATGCCAGACCTGTAATGACAATTCTGCATAAAAAACAAAAAAATCTAAAAAGTTTTTAAAAATGACTTTTTCTAGGCCAGGAGAGGTCACACAATTATGTGAGAGAAAAAAAAAAATAAAAACAAAGCCCTGCTTAAACAGATGAAAATGAACTTCCATTGAAATGTATGGGGGAGCGACAGGTAATACCTGGCGCTCTGGAAGCTAGAGGGCCCACCTATATGCTGAGCCAGCTGTAATGATGAATCGCTACATGGTGCCGCTACATGGAGTCGCTCACTAGAATTGCCTTCATAAATGTGGTTTTGCGTACAGTGCCCAGCGTTCACCAGACTCTGCCTGCCGCTACGAGGCACTACCTGGCGCTATCCCTTGATGAATAACCCCCAAAGGCTCAATCCTTTGGCGTTTAGCAGGATGAATCTGCCTCATTCTGGCCCTGTCAGCTCCAGTGCTGACAGCATGCTTCCATGCCAGCTATCTTTGCCTCTAGTTAGAAGGGAGTGAGCTTCCTGATTGGCAGCAGGGAGGCACTATGCGAAGTACGATTGTTTCTCCATGAACAAAAAGAACATGCCAGAAGCTGGTTAAGAGCACGCTGTCAACTTTGAGGCCAATTCATTAATAGCGGCAGGTAGCGACAGTTGAGCGGCTGTAGCGGCTTTTTCAGAGCGCCCGCTAGTAGTCGCTGTGCTTGCCCATTGTTCGGTAGTTGATAGCGACTCAGTCGGTTTGCCGTAATGTTGAATATTGAGTGAGGAGTCGCTATTTGACAGGTTCCACGCTGTATGGGAGCGCATGATAGCGACTGGCCCTAGCGACCGGCTCCCACCATATTCATAAAAAAATCATGCTCAAAAAATTCTCGCGCTGTGAAATGCATGCTTAAACCCCAGAGCGCTGGCGGCGATGGGTTAAAAGTATTTTTTTAACCCCCAAACAACCATATTTTTGGAAACCAAAAAAAAACAAGTTTTTTAAATAATTTAGTAATATGAATACATTAATATCAGACCTGTAATATCAATTCTGTACAATTTTTTTTTTCCCTTAAAAAAATTAACTAACATGGCAGAAGTGGTCACAGAATTTTTCACATTTAAAAAAAAAAAAAAAAAAACATTAATAACAATTAATTATTAATATTTAAAGATTGTTCCATTGAAATGCATTGGAGAGCGCCAGGTAGCGAGAGGTCATACCTGTCGCTGTTCAAGGTCGGACGCTGGCGCGGTGGGCTGAGCCTGGAATAATGATGAATGAGTCGCTATATGGCGCTATCTCAGTCGCTAAGCAGGATTGGCTTGATAAATGTGTGATTGTGGTGGGGAGCCGGCGTTCTCGTGGCAGGGCCCGTCATTACCGGCCGCTCACCAGTCACTACCTGTCGCTATTCCTTCATAAATAAGGGCCTTTGAAGCCAATGGGCCAGACACAGGATTGCTTTAACCAGCAGGATTCTAAGGGTTCAAGTCTGCTGAAAGTCAGAATAGTAGTAGATTTTCAAAACGCCTGTGATCTATTAATAAAGCCCTGTGATTGCAATCCACTGCATTTTTTGAAGGACTTAAAAGATGTTGCCAGGAAAATCTCTACTAATTTATTAATAAAAATTACCTCTCTGAGTTCTCTTTACTGTAGGAGGCGATTTTCCTATTAGCGTTAATTGGCTTCAGGTCACAACTGACAATTTAGCTGTCACATTAATATAGAACCAAAAAAGGTTGAGCAAATACCATCAACTGTCATTAAATTAAGTCGGTCCATGACTAACAATAACTTTTTTCTGCACAGATTGATTATTAAATTGTACAACATTTACTCCTAAAAAAAACTTTTGTTAAAAACAATGAGGCCTTCTATAAATTCAGCCAGACAAAATTCACTGTACTATTCCACGCCTAAGACACAGGCATGTAGGTTATACTTACCCCAAAAACTTTAATTACTTTTCAGAAGGTTGAGCAGAAACTATTTCTAAAGGGGACCAAAACCCAGGATTTTGACTATCCCAGGTTTTGGTCTCTGCCCCTTGTGTGAATCCCCCCAGGTCACCCAATAAAACTCACATTTCCTTGGTCCTATGGCGCATACACGGGCTCTTTCCAATCAGCGTGCTCTGAAGCACTTGTCAATTTCAACTCAGCTAAGGACCGAATGTAGCTGAAAGCAATGGAGCAGAGCCAATAGCACCGGTGGCCGCATCCCTGTTAGCCTGTGTCCGGTTTCGTACCGGCACTGGCTATACACACATGCCTGGCGCTGGCGTGCACACAGCTAAAGGTATAGCTTAGGGTGGCCACGGCACTTTCATGTGGCTTTGGATCATGGAGAAAGTAGGTTTTACAGGGGACACGGTGGGTTTAACACACTGGGGCATCCCAAATCTGAATGCTCCAGGGAACCTTGTGGTCCACTTTAAAGCTCAGCTCCAGGCACAATGTATAGCATTGAATAAAGTTAGAAGATGTACATTCAGCCCCTTTAGGGCACGGGGCAAGGTGGAACCAGCAACACTCGGGGAAATCTAAGCCCCCAAAGTGTTAAAGCCTCTGTCCGAGGGGTACGTCATTCTTCTGGCAAGAGCCCAGAGAGGACATATGAGGGTCTATATCCCTCTGAAGACTGATTTGTGGAGATGCAGTGGTGGAAAACTCTCCTGTTGCTGGATCCAGTGCAGTACCAATGGATATTGAACCGGCCCCCATGATGGGCACATGCCTCCATCTTTAGTCACAGTGACAAAACCACACCTGCTCTATATTCTGATTCCATAAATCACACATTTGCTAACATAAATAAAAAATTAAAAAATTACTTGATCAGCTCAGCGCCTTGGGGACAACCTTTTGGCATACAAAAAAAAAAATACAGTTTCAAAAACTGCATCAAAACTGGACTTTCCCTTTAAGTGTTATTTTAACACTTAAAGTTTTTTTTTTAAATGTGAGTTTTAAAAAAACGATGCGTTATAAAATACTTTCAAAAGTTGCAACACGATCGTGAACATTCTCTGTTGACTTGCTGTTTAAATAATGCACCCATTGTGTGAAAGACTAAAGTGTATGTGAACTTTTAAACCTACATTTATCTGACAAAGCTAATAAGTTTGACTTTGAAAAAGCACAATTTTCAATGAGACATAAAGTGCTGCTAAGACAAAAACCACTCGATTAACTCTTCAAACTGTAACAGCGACGCACATTGTCAGTTGTACCCCATGGATTACATTTTCCCGATCTGTTCTTTTTTCCGGCTCCACTTAGTGATGACGCCATTTACCTTGATTCAGGTCAAACCCAAATCTTGATTTAATTTGCGGCAATCTACTTTGTTGGTTTAGCTCATTAAATCTTTGGTTTCTGTCTACTGAATTAGATAATGCAGTTTGTTTCCGCTCAGTTTTCTGTATACCTGCAAATTAAAGACATTCAGACTTTCTAGTGAGGACAAAAGAGCATTGCTTACTCAGTTTAGGTCTCATGAGATTAGGAGATGTGGGGGACTTTCTTAGAAACCCGTGAACAGAAGAAAAAAATGCATTTGGATTTTTTTCCTTCCTTTGGCTCACCCTTCAACAAGTAGCAAGGAAACATGTGGAGGACACGGGTAATTTATGGCAGGTATCCTCTTTTAATGTCATGGTATGAAGGTCTTTTAACAAATGGCTCCAGGGCAAACTGATTTAGGGGCCAAAAAAGACCATAGAAAGCCCCAAAACAGACAAGGAGCACTTTATGATGGAGGACAGGAGCTAGCAGGGTGCTCTGGTGAAGCAGGTCTCCAACTGAGTACTGTAGCAGCATGTGTGTGTAGCTATTTTCTGTCCACTGGGCCGGCCCCAGACCCTGGCATAGCAGGGCAATCAGAGATGGCTCCAGGCTTATGTGGACTTCTGGATGAGAAAGTCTCAATGGACCCTGATGAACCCCATCACTCTTCAGTTCCTGCTGCCACTGATGGATCCTCCTCTGTCACTAATCACCCTCCAGTCCTCTACTCCCTGAGGGCTTCAGGGGTCTATTCAGGCTCTTAAGATGCATCAGAGAGGGACTGAAGAATGATCACCAACTACAGAGGAAGCAGTGAGGATTGTAGGGCAGTTGGAAGCAGTGAGGATTGTAGGGCAGTTGGAAGCAGTGAGGATTGTAGGGCAGTTGGAAGCAGTGAGGATTGCAGGGCAGTTGGAAGCAGTGAGGATTGTAGGGCAGTTGGAAGCAGTGAGGATTGTAGGGCAGTTGGAAGCAGTGAGGATTGTAGGGCAGTTGGAAGCAGTGAGGATTGTAGGGCAGCTGGAAGCAGTGAGGATTGTAGGGCAGTTGGAAGCAGTGAGGATTGTAGGGCAGTTGGAAGCAGTGAGGATTGTAGGGCAGTTGGAAGCAGTGAGGATTGTAGGGCAGTTGGAAGCAGTGAGGATTGCAGGGCAGTTGGAAGCAGTGAGGATTGTAGGGCAGTTGGAAGCAGTGAGGATTGTAGGGCAGCTGGAAGCAGTGAGGATTGTAGGGCAGTTGGAAGCAGCGAAAAACAAAACAAGGACTGGAGGATGATCGGCAAAAGCAGAGAAGACATAGAAAGTAGGTGTAGCAACATAGCAACCATATGGGTTTCATGATCCTTCCGGCATAGTAATATAGCAACCATATAGGTTTCATTATACCCCTTAAATAATTGTAGGACCATAGTACATCATCTATCTGCATTTTAAGCATGTAGCAGGGAAAGCAGTACTAAAAAAAATTAACATTGTAAATAACTGTATTTATATTTAGCAATTTAAAACAGGGTTTACAACCAGTGGCACACATGACATTCAAGATCCTATTAGGTGGTGTTCTGCAAGGCTGCAGACTGACCTGTATTCCAACCTGATCTTCTGCCATCTACATATTCACTCAAGGCTGATTTGCTCCTTAAAGGGATCCAGGCAAAGGAAACAATCCCCAATGGATGCTGGTGCAGTAGAGTGAGGAGGCGAGTTCCAGATTCTGTGGGTGGCATGCAATGCAAGGCATCCAGAAATTGCTACCCATTACATTACCCATTGGTTTGGTTTAAGTTAAACCTCTGAATAAAACTACAATGACATCTCCTATTTTCTGAGATAATGGCTCCGGCACAGAAAAAAGACCATCCTGCTTACCATCCACTTTGACATGGAAAGTGTGTGACCTGATCTAATGTGATTCTTGACCCACTAACAGAAGCAAGGATCAAAACTGCTCTCTTTCCTGAAATAGGCTCAACACCATGATCCAAGAGCTCAAATCACTGTAATAGCTAAATGGAAACTGATTGTACTCAAATAAAGGGATTTAGGGGAAGCCTTAATGGGTTTTGCAATGATGTTAAAATATCAGCTGAAATAAACCGTTTAAAAGGGGTATTTAGGAGATTCAAAGCTATTACTGGGCAAGTTGGTTTTGTATAGCTCAAAAGACTGCTTGAAGGAATCAGGGCTATTATTCTTGTGTATATTCCCATAAAACCACCCAACGATGGAATATGTTTGCTTTAGCTTTTGTTTAAAGAAGAAATCAGGGCAATTATTAGAAAAATCTTTATCCAGTTGTCTTGCAGTCCCCTGAAAGTGGCACCTTCTGTCCCTTGGTACAGAGAGAGTCAAGGTAAGCCAGTAGCAAATCAGTCAATCAGGCTCTCTATGGCATTCTTCAATCATAGACTTTTATTAAGTGAACTTTCTTAAATTATTCCATGAAAATCTTATGAAAAAGGCTGGAGTTAAATTGTCTAGGCTAGAAGTAAAATGAAAGCAAACATGTCTTATCTTCCAGTTACCTGACGTCTGTCAGTCAGTGAAAAGTTGCTGTTCTGTGAAAAGTTTTTACACCCTGAAATGTAGAGGCCATCTAAATCACTCAACTGGAGAAAACCCTAGTGGCTGGTTTCTGGTCACCCAGCACAAAGGAGGTGGTGAGTAAGCTGAACAAATACTTCCTCTTGTGATTCACAGCAAGACTATCCCTTGTTTGACAAGATCGTTTCCATTTCCCGCAGAGCACTGTAGATGCTGTGAAAGGGCATCAAATTTTGCCCCTCTTTTAATTCCATTCCTCCATGACCACGCTCTAAATGTGGTCCTACAGCCGCCCCTGTCCCTCAGCGATCCCAGTGGGAGCAAGCCTGGCAAACCACAGTGGTCAAGCTTGTTGGCCTCATTTGTTCATGCTGAGAGCTGAAGGACAGGGGTGGCTGTGTGACCACATGCGTGTGGTCTTCAAGGAATAGAATGGACAGAAGGAGCAAATCTTAGAGCCCTGCGAAAGCATTCACAGTGCTCTGCTGAAAATGGAAACAGACAATTAGGCCCCAATTCAATTACCCTATCTCAAAACATGCCCTGAAAATCAGAACTATGTTCAAACTTTTTTCCGAATAAGGCTTTAGATACATTAAGATGATATCCATTATTGTTAAGCTGCCATAGCTTAAAACTGGGCTGTAACAGCTTAGTGACAGTTCAGAGAGCAGTTGCTCATGGGTCTGCCAGCCAGGCTACTTTTGCTATGATATTCGATACATGAGGGAAAAATAAAACTTAGCAAGGAGAAATGGCTGTCATGCTACCTAAAATAAGGATATAAACTGTTAAAGTACAGTCTGTCCTCCCATCCTACAAGTTGACTGAGGAGGAAAAGAATAAGGTAACATCCAAGCATAGTAACTGTAAAAAGATACATCTGCATATCCACACTCATGTGACCACAGTTTGAAATTATATCCTCCCCAGGCTAGACAACAAAAGGAACTGGACCCCAAACTGAACAGAAGGAGAATCTGAATAGTGGAGAAGGAACTAAGGAAAACTTCATAACAGATCCTGGCTCACCTCCAATATCAAGCTGTACCATCTGTCACTATAAAAATGAAGGTGGTCATCTTTAGGACCTAGAACACTCCAATCTCGAAAGACAAACCAAAAAAATCAAGGTAAAATGCATGTTGACATCCTTAGACCTTTCGGAGAGAACACTTTCGGAGAGAACACTTGAAACAAACGTTGAGCTTTTTGGAAAATCACAGCATTTTCATGTTGATAAATTGAAAAGCTAGGATATCAAATAGATATATCACAAAAACAGATCAGTTTTCAAGATAAATCTATTTTAAGGAAAATAAGACAAGAAAAATGAAGGAGGCCATATACTTGTATAGAGCTGCATTGCTGCCTCTGGCACTAGGGGTGTTAAGTGGGTACATACTGTACCACTGTTATAGCAAGGCATTTTGGAAAGAAACATAATGCCCATGGAGTCAATGGTTCCCTAACCGGACCGTCACCCTGAATAAGAGCCAAAAATCATCCTACCTGCCCCTAGTTCTTTTTCTAAGCATTTAACCCTTTAAGTGCCAGCCTACCTTTAGCTTTTGACTTAACAACTATAGATTCCAGATCTATTAAAATATACTCCGCAGGAAAAAAACTGTTCTTTGATATACTGTATGAAATCTATCTTTTCTTTCCACCCAAATGTGATTAATCTTCCTATAATTAAGTACAAAACCAATCACCAAAAATGTATATGTATGTACCAGGTTCACATTGATTAATCAAATTAATCACATCAAATTGTCTCCAATTTAGCTCCTCTTTAATATGGATTTAAGATATCTCCACAAATACTACTATTGGGGACTTTTATCGATCACATAATAATACCTTCCAATGTTAAAAACGGAATGCCCATCCCGTGTTGGGAGGAAACAGGGAATGAAAAAAACACAATAGCGTGATACTGTTAAAAACCAAATGGTGATTAAAAACAAATCCACACACATATTAGCTTCATCTGTGTAGGAGATGCCACAGCACACACCAATATTTCTCTCACCCATCCAATGCGGCAAGCGTATCAAACCATAAACACAATAAGCATGCTTGGGATCCGACAGCCCTGGTATATTTTCAAAGGTGACTCCACCTGACGCGTTTCGCCTCAGGGACTTAATCTTTGACCAGCCCAAAGATTAAGTCCCTGAGATGAAACATGTCAATCTGAGTCACCTTGCAGCAATTTTATGTGGATTTTGTAAGGGTTAAAACTCCCCAAAATGGCTTGCACAATATGTGGAGTAAATCTAGGCAACTGCAATAGCTGTGTTATTTAACACTTTTACAAGTCATCCAGCTGCCTTTCCCAATAACCAATGTTGAATTCAGACATCCAGTGGGTGAATTATTATTGTTTATTTATGAAGCTCCATCATATTCCATGGCACTGTACAAGGTACAAGTAAGATAAGAAGACTTACAAAACAACAATGACTGCAATACATCTAAAACACACGCTGATTCTGAATCAAATGTTACAGACAAGTAAATAAACTCAAATATGCAGGAATACATTAGGAGGGCGGGCTATGCCCTTGTGAGCTTACAATCTAAAGGGAAAGGGGATGAGAAAAAAGAGTCACAATGGGTAAATGTACTAAGCAGTTGCCCAGTGTTCTGAGGGATGATAAGATGGTAGAATAGGTGGGTTAAGTCAGATGATAAGCTCTTCTAAATAGATGGGTTTTAAGTGCAGTTTTGAAAGTTTTAAGGGAAGGGGAGTAACTAATTGTATGAGGAAGGGCATTCCAGGGGAATGGAGCACCGTGTGTGAAATCCTGGACTCGAGAGTAGGAAGAAGTGATCAAGGTAAAAGACCGGAGGAGGTCGTCAGCAGAGCGGAGACTGTGTCTGGGTTGGTATTGTTGTACTAGCGATGAAATGTATGAGGGGGCTTGGTTGTAGAGAGCCTTGTAGGTTAGGGCAAATAATTTGAACTGAATTCTTACAGAAAGTGGAAGCTAGTGGAGTGACTGACAGGAAGGAGCAGCAGAGGAAGAGCGAGAGGAAAAGTAGATGATATGGGCAACAGATTTGAGGGTTGATTGCAGGGGTGCCAGTCTGTTGGCTGGTTGCCCACAGAGGAGGGTGTTGCAGTAGTCTAGGCGGGAGGTGATCAGGGCATGCACTAGACTTTTAGTGGTATAAGGTGAGAGGAAGGGGCGAATGCAGGAGATATTTTTGAATTGGAGGCAACAAGAGGTGGCAAGTGACTGAATGTGAGGTGAAAATGACAGAGAGGAGTCGGGGCGTGTTATCGGGGCGATTGTGAACAAAACAAGGAAAAACAGAAACTCACCTTTCCATCAGGGCATCCAAACCGCGCTCGCGCTGCACCCCCATCTGGTGCCGCCGCTTCTTTTTCCAAGGCACCTGTACACACAGAGCAAACACCGGCTCCGTACAGCGAGTTGGGGTGGCCGATGCTCGATGCACGCTGCCTATGGGAATTGGAGGGGGGAATGTCACACTGCTCATGGAGAAAGGGTGGCTGAGAATTCCACTCTGCCTGTAATGGGGGGATTCTGCACCTTGCCTATAATTAGGTTTCTGGGGGGATGGTGTTTTAGCACAACATTTGGTTCAGAATATTTATTTTCTTTTTTTTTCCTCCTCCAAATCCTAGGCGTGTCCTATGGGCAGGTGCGTCTCATAGGGCGAAAAATGCGGTAGTTAGTGAAGCAACAATAACTTTGGCTGCATATTTGGGTGTGGCTTACACTCCTGCATCTCAGTGAGCTTTTTAATGAATAAAAAGTGCAATAAAAAATAATTTGCTTAAATTTTTCCTGGGCATGATATGGGACATTTTTAATACTCGGAACATCATTTTTCATTTTTTCGACATTTGGAAACCACAGCACCCTATGCAAAGAAATGCAAATTCTTTATTCTTTTTACAACCTTCCCGAAAAATTATTCTTATTGGAAAAATAATGTACCTTCTCTGTAAAAATGCCCCATCGCAGGTACTTTTGAGCAAACATTTTTGATTGATTTGATTTGTTTGTTAAAGTTTAAAAGCTCACTAAGATGCGGGTTGCAATTCACACCCAAATGTGCACCCCCGTGTCTTGTTTTGTGTATGTGACTAGAGATGAGCGAACTTCTCAAAAATTCGATTCGGGCGATTCGCCGAATTTCTCAAAGAAATTCGGGTTCGTCCGAATCGAACTTTAGCGAATCGCTCATCTCTGGTGGGAGCGGGGAGGCTGACAGCGCAGCCGGCCTCCCCGCTCCCACCAAGCCCGGAAATGGAAAAAAAAAATGCCGGCATGGTGGGAGCGGGGAGGCCGGCTGCGCTGTCAGCAGGCGGCAGAAGCCGGCTTCCGCCACCCGCTGACAGCGCAGCCGGCCTCCCCGCTCCCACTATGCAGCAAACACTTACCGGCATGGTGGGAGCGGGGAGGCCGGCTGCGCTGTCCGGCCTTTTTTTTTTTTTTATTTCAGGGAGAATTCGGTCAGCACGAACCACTAAAAATTCGGGTTCGTACTGAATCGAATTTTCCCTGAAATTCGGAGCGAATTCAGGTTTGTTAGAACCGATTCGCTCATCCCTATATGTGACCACAGGGACAGGCCACTTGGAGCCAGGGATATCTTTATATGTTTCTATTGCTGTATTCTCAGCCCCACTATTTGGATTTGGACCTTTGTTGTTGTCCACATTACATTTACACTTTGACACCCTTGTAAAGTATTTTCTCTGCATCTACTACACATCAGTACTTTATATTTATCTTAAGCAAAGCATTTCTTTAGCTGTTTAGCACCTGCCATTTATAGATACATACAGTCATTTTTGATTTTGTAGCTATACATTTTCTTTGGTGCTGAATCAACCCCAATGTGTTAAACAGTAGGTCTAAAACATCCCAGTAAATTGCAGAGCTATTAATATACCGGTACTTCACAACCTTCCCATTCTGTTCTATGGGAGGGAGCCTCACTGTGCAGCAAAATTGAAGCAAACCCTCTTACATGCACCAGAACTCAGCACAAAGTAGTAAATATGGAATTATTTCAGTGTGCGAGCCCACGGAGGCAGAAATAGCTTAGTGATGCTTAGTGATTATGGGGTTTACTCATCAAGGGATAGCGGCAGGTAGTGCCTCATAGCGGCAGGCAGCGTCTGGTGAACGCCAGGCATTGTACGCAATACCAAATTTATGAAGGCGATTCTGGTGAGCGACTGTAACAGCGCCATGTAGCGTACGATTCATCATTACACGCAGCTCAGCATATAGCGCGGGCACTCTAGCTTCCAGAGCGCCAGGTATTACCTGTCGCTACCTGTCGCTCTCCCATACATTTCAATGGATGTTCCTTTTATTCTGTTTAAACAGGGTTTTTTGTTTTACATTTTTTTTTATCTTAAATCATTGTGTGACCTCTCCTGGCCTAGAAAGAGTCATTTTTGAAAACATTTTAGTTTTTTTATATTTTTATAAGAAGAATTGTCATTACAGGTCTGGCATTAAAGTATTAATGTGACATTGTTACAACAATTTAATCCATGAGTTTTCACTTTGTTACTGGTGGATATGTGTTCAAAAACAGACTTTAATCGCACAGCATCTGGCACTCTATGCTATAGCGACCAGATCCAGAGCGCCTACGCTGTGTGAGTCTGTTTTTTTGTCGAATATGGTGTGAGTCGCTGAGAGTCGGTCGCAATGAGCTGGCGCTACCTTTCACTCCCTGCAACGCTGTACTGGTGTTAGAGCGCCCAACATACATCTCATTCATCAATGCCGGCCAGGTTACTACAACAACTGAGGCGCTCTGTTACAGCGCCCGATACCCGCTTCCAGCGTATACTAGCGGTCGCTCTAAGTGCTGCTATACAGACGCTCATCTGCCGATACCTGATGCTAGTAATGAATCAGCCTCCCTGTTGTCTGATGTGTATGCTATGCCGACCCAGACTCGAGCACCTTGGGCCCACCAGGTAAAATTTTTCTTGAGGCCCAAAAGAGAAAAACATTATTAGCGCCCATCCTTCAGCTAATTTTAAAGATGAAATATAACCGCGCTATTATTTCTTAATATTAGTGATTTTGGTAAGTTATTCAATTATTATTGCTCAACGTGTGTTAATCCTTTACCCCTATGGATCCTACATGCACATATTATTCCAAAAACACAGAGCAATCAATGATAAAGCAACACACTTTAGGTCAGCTTTAACTCTTAAAAAATTAGATTAAAAAGTCCAAGCTTCTAGGATGGTTCCCCAGTCTGAGTGTATCCTCAAAGGCCAAGGATTTTAGTGACCTTCTATCACAGGAATGTTCAAAACCCTGTAGCAAATTCCACCACGTGTGTATAACAGCAAATTGCTGATGAGAATCTCGTGCCCACCACGCCTTCAAAATACTCTTACCAGATAGTGATAAGCTTTAATGCCTTATTAAAAATCCTCCATATTTTATTCCTCTCTTATTGAGTAGGAGAGCTGGTAAAGTATTCTGGTCCCCGCTTTAACAGGTGGAGGTGCGCTTTAATGCCTTATTAGATCCTCAGTATTCTATTCCTCTCAGAGCCGATTTGATATTCTTATCCCACTTTGGCTTTTAAAATTGTCCCAGATTGGACAAACCACATAAAAAGGAAAAAACCAGATAGAAAAAGCTAGCGTAATAACGTTTTAATCATGTGCACTGGTTAAGTTAAAAATGCACTCACATAAAAACAATATGTAACAAGTGTTTAAGAAACGCCAGGCAAGATTCTCACCAACCCCTCAGTGTATCTCGGCCGATTGATGTCTCAAAAGAAGGGAGGGGGAGTAAAGTATCCCTGGAGTGTCACTTGCCCGCGTACTGATAAGGTCCGTCCGCCGCCGTCATTCAGCTAAAACACCATTAAAGTGATTGACCACTCAATAAAAAAACAAAAGGGTACTTACTTTTTGTCCCACGCAGCTGATTGGTCCAAGTGCAATGCTCAGCAACGCACCTGATAGCTGGATCCCAGTCTGAGCTTCCCGCTCCACCCCAGGTCTGAACTACATTGACCGGCACTTGACACATTAACCACATTAGACACAAGTGCTTGACCATGACTCCTTCATTCACTACAATGGAGGGTTCGTGTCAGGCCTCAGCATACAGCCTCCATTGCAATTAATGAAGAGGGCATAGTAGTAATGCCCCATGTCCAGGTCAAGTTATATGTGAGCTGCATCGCGGTTGAGGATCCAGCAATCAAGTGAGATGCTGATGGCTAGACTCGGACCTATCAGCTGCAGGGTACAAAAGGTGAGTACTTTAAATTTTTGCATATTATAAATTGTTTATAAATGTAACACGGTGAATAATAACATATGCAATAGATGCATATATGCAACATGTTAGTCTGCGATCCTTTCTGGGGCTATCTGGATGTAAGTCATATCAGGAACAAGGTGTGGGATCTAGGAACGATGAAATGAAGAATAATTACAGATGATGAACTTGTACAGTGTGCACAATAATCGCTCTTCTGCATTTAGAACATTATACTGTTCCAGTCCTCAGGCTGAAAAATCTTGTTCAAATCTAATAAGTGGTTTAAGATGTACAAATAAAGGTTCCTGCGGGGAGCCGGACTTTAGAAGGCACCTGGAGCATGTGCTGGAGATTGTATCTATCAATACAGCAGCTGGGCTAAAATTATAAACAGCGCTGCTTTTCATCACGCCTGTTTTCACGCATACATTTCTGCTGTCACCGCCACCCCAGGAAACAGAGCCGCTACAAAAACTAATGGTACCTATTACCTGATATTCATACATGCTGCAGCGGCAAATGGAGCCATAACACAACAGTAAGCAAAAAACGATATCCAAATTATTTCTAAGTTGTCGCAACAGAAAATCCTAATAACCAATTGGTAATATTTAATAGTACAGCAAGAGGAAACAAAGCCTTCTGGCGGGAAGTCACAGCCATTCATCGGATTCAAAGAAATAAAAAAGACCAGACAGAATGCTCACAGAAACAGAGGAAAATTAGCTGCGGCATTTAACGGTTTCCTAGCGTCAGATATAATATAAGAGTTTTAAGGCTTTTTTAAAGTAAATTTTGAAAGACACAAACAGGCTGATTCATTACTAACGCCAGGTAGCGACAGATGAGCGGATTTCAGAGCGACCGCTAGTAGTCGCTGTGCTCGGCCATGAATCATTGTTTCAGAGCGCTTCACCGGCATTAATGAGGCGCTGGCCGGCATTGATGAATATGTGTGAGTCGCAGTATTATGCTGTATGGGAGCGAACGGTAGCGCCAGCTCAGTGCGACCGACTCACACCACATTCATCAAAAAAACAGCCTCAAACATCGCCGGCACTCAAAATCATGTAGTTGTAAGCCCATAGCGCCAGGCGCTGTGTGATTAAAGTCTGTTTTTGAACATGTATCCACTAGTAACAATGCGGAAACATATGGAATTGCATTGTTATAACATTGTAACATGAACACTTTAATACCAGACATGTAAGGACAATTCTGCATAAAAATGTTATTAATCAAAAATGTTTTCAAAAATGTCATTTTCTTGCCCAGGATACATATCAGAAGTTTTGAGATTTTTTTAAAGAAAAAAAATAAATAAATTGGGATCAGGAAAGGGATTTAAGGATCGTCCATTGAAATGTATGGGAGAGCGCCAAGTAGCGACAGGTTAGACATGGCGCTCTGCAAGGCTGAACGCCGTTGTTGTACGCTGAGCCTGTGATAATGATGAATCGTACACTACATGGCGTTGTTCTAGTCCCTCACCAGATTTGGCTTCATAAATGTGTAATTGCGTGCCATGTACGGCGTTCTCTACCTGGCGCTACCTGCCGTTGTACAGGCACTACCTGCCGCTATCCCTTCATGAATAAGGCCCAAAACTGACACCCAGCCCCGCCAAATATCCCACTTAGGGAACATAGCTTTAATATATAAAAGTCTTAAAGGAGCCACAGCACTCAACCCTGTTAGCTTGCAGGCCAGCCTATAATCTGTCTCTAAACTTGGTTAAAAACAGAGGACTCGGTCACACACATCTGCAGAAGTAGCTTAAGCTGCACCACTATGCCAAAGTGCCTCTGTGGGGTGCAGTCCTAACTCTAATCTCTGAGAGCCCATTTGGGACATACAGTGCAATAGATAAATTGGGAGCAGGCTTACCTGAGGTTGCCCTAAACCTCTCAAGTGCAAGCCTGCTCCCAATTTATCTATTGCACTGTATGTCCCAAATGGGCTCTCAGAGATTAGAGTTAGGACTGCACCCCACAGAGGCACTTTGGCGCTGGTGGTGCAGCTTAAGCATACTTCTGCAGATGTGTGTGACCGAGCCTCTGTTTTTAACCAAGTTTAGAGACAGATTATAGGCTGGCCTGCAAGCTAACAGGGTTGAGTGCTGTGGCTCCTTTAAGACTTTTGTATCCTAATTGCCCTGCTAACGTGCACCTCCCAGGTTAGTTATAAAATGGTCTGAGCGGCTGCCACCCCCCCTTTGTAGCTTTAATATATAGGATATAGGATGCACTGCTGTGTGTAAGCCCTGGCATTGCCTGCAGTGCATGTGCTCCCTTCGGCTTGCTAGCCAATCTGAATAGAGCACAATCTGCTGATTGCCTACCTACCTGCCCACTCATGCACCGCAGGATCGCCAGAAAGGTACGTTTTCACACCAGACCCTGGGTATTCCCTTTGCCATGCCCACCAAAGAAGAGCAACACCCTGGAAAGTTCCTTTTTAGACCCCAACTCTAAAGCACCCGCTCCGGTGGTCAGAAACTCACCGGTTACTGAGTTTGGGTCCCCTGGAGTCCATTTTCAAGGTAAATTTTGAAAGTCACATATCTTGCACCCACCCTGGCCATTAGTTTAACCAGGTGACCCCATTACGGTTATACATCGAACCACAGCAAAGAGGAACAACTATTTTCTCATTTCCAAGGCATGTAGATTTGGGTCCGTCCGCTGTGTGTAAGCCCCAGAATCACAGGGTAATCTCACCTAGCCAGCAATCCCATGGAGCATGCATGAGCCACACCGGAACCCCTTTATACCTGCACCAGGCATTTCTGAATGAGGGAGGTGCAGGGGAGTGGCCTGTGGTGCATGCACTCTGTTCAGCTTGCTAGCCAATCTGATGCCAGAGCAAGCGTGATTGGACACCATCCCACACATGCACTGCATTTGCATTTGTGAGTGGCCGGCGCAGGCATGCTCCCTGCTAGAGGGTAGCGGAGGAAGCGGTTGTCAGCATGCTCGGAGCCGCTGGCCTTAGATGAAGGCTTAGAAGATGTAACATCAGTGGCTCCGAGCGCATTGATTGGACATGCGCCCTAGATCTGGGAAGAAGTGAGTTGGCTTCGGTGATCTGGGGGGGTTCACGCAGCAGGGCACCCCGATCAGTTAGTCAAAATTCGGTGTTTTGGTCCACTTAAATAATAAATTACTGTACTAAAAGCCGGAATAAAAACATGAATATATTTTATGGTACATATTGGTTATGTTTTTGCCCTTGAAAGTATTTCTGAAAACATAAAGGCTGATTCTCTCACTACTATTTAGTCATGGACTACAAATGAGCAGAGCTGGATTATAAGGAGGACCCAAGGGGCACGCGGCCTCCACCAACCTTTATGGTCTGCTCCAGGGGGCTCTTCAGTCTTTGGTGTGGCGGGCCACAGGGCCAGCAACAAAGCTATCAGTGGCAGTGGGGGCCCCCCGCGCCTGGGCAAGCCATTTTTTGTTTTTGCAAACCTGCAGCTAAAGCCACCACAGGGCAGAACAGAAAGTCTAGAGCAGTAAAGCCACCATCAGCAACGCTACAATGATGGGTGCGTGCAGAGCTGTCACTGCACATAAGCCATCAAGCACAGCCGCTGGCAACTCAATGCAGGGAACTGTTTTCTGCTGGACCAGCTGGACGACTTCACTACCCCCCCACCCAGAATGGCAAGTTCCCAAGCAGCACGCACCCACACTAGGTTGGCACAAGGGACTCGATCTGATGTTCCAGTAAGTAGGCGGGTGCCAGACAACCACCAATCAGTCATTTGGCTGGACTATTATTTTAAAGGAAAAAATACTGTACCTGGGGCCTCTACAACACTTAATCGGGTCATACAAATGAGTGTTGGCGGGCATTTTTGAATGGCTTGTGCAGGCCTGCTCACAACTATAGATCAATGGGGATGCTGCTGGTAACACTTGTTCCATTGAGATTTTCTGAATATACTGTATTTGCCGGCGTATAAGACGACTTTTTCCCCCTGTAAAACATGCCTCCAAGTGGGGGTTCGTCTTATACGCCGGGTGCACCTGGGTCACATACATATAAATGTACTTACCTTCACCAAGCTGGGCAGCACGATCGTCCTCCTCTTGCTCAGGCAGCACTAGTTGATCAGAGCAGGGAGAGACTGAGCAGGCCAGCAGGGTGAGCGCCGAGCAGATCAGCTTTCCTGCTCTCAGGCACTGTGTGGGCAGGCAGGGGGCTGGCTCCTGGCACGCACTCCTGACATCGCCCTCGCTGCTCTCCACTTTGAAGGGGACTCTTCAGCATCTGATCTGAGGTGTGATTTATTTAAGATTTATTAAAAAAAAAAAGTTTCTATGGGGCATCCCCCAGTGTAAAACCCCCAACTGGCCCCTTTCCCAGAGCCCACACATTACACACTATGCCATTAGATGGGACACATTCTAAACAACCCAGGCATGTCCGCGAGCAGGGATGTGGCCGCAGTGTAATGTGGTGTGGACTCTGGGAAACAGGGTCATTGGGGGAGTTTACACAGGGGGCATCCCAAACTGGTGGAGTTTACACAGGGCGCATCCCAACTTGGGGGACTTTACACAGGGGGCACCCCAACTTGGGATGCCCCACTGGGTTTTGTTCCCTGCATCAGGGGCAGCAAAATGGAATGCCCCCCTGTCTGAATCCCCCTTTTGGCCTTTTTCCCAGACTCCACATTACACTGCGGCCACATTCCAGCTTACCTTTAGTTGGGGCCTGTGCTGGCTATTCAGAATGTGTCCCATCTAAAGGCATAGTAGGGATGTGGCTGCAGTGTAATGTGGTTTGGGCTCTGGGAAAAGGGCCAGTTGGGGGGTTTCCCACAGTAGAGGAAACCCAATTTGGCATGCCCCTGGAGTAGGGAACAAACCCACTGGGGCATTCCAATTCGGGATGCCCCACTGTAAAACCCTCCCTATTGGCCCTATTCCCAGAGCCAACACCACATTACCCTGCAGCTGCATCCCTACTATGCCTTTAGCTGGGACGCATTCTGAACAGCCAGCACAGGCACATCCCCAACTAAAGGCAAGCAGGGATGCGGCTGCAGTGTAATCTGATTTGCGCTCTGGGAAAAATGCCAGTCGGGGGTATTTCACACAGTGGGGCTTCCAAATTTGGTAGGCCCCACTGGGTTTGTTCCCTACTCCAGGGGTATCCCAAATCGTGATCCTCCACTGTGTGAAACCCCCCATCTGGCCCTTTTCCCAGAGCCCAAACCACATTATACTGCAGCTGCATCCCTAATATGCCTTTAGCTGGGACGCATTCTGAATAGCCAGTGTGGGCACATCCCAAACTAAAGGCGAGCAGGGATGCGGCTGCAGTGTAATCTGATGTTATTTTACGTTTTATTCGGTGTGCGGAAGAGGGAGTAGTCTTATATGGCGAGTATATAACAAACTCTATATTTTGAGTGGAAATGTGGGGGGGTCGTCTTATACGCCCAGTCGTCTTATACTCTGGCAAATACGGTAATCTAAATGAAATGTGCGCCAGTGATTGGCTGAGCGGCCATCAAATGTGACCTGAGAAATAGGAAAAGTTGAGTTCATGGGTGACCGTGATACACACAGCAGATTGGGATGCCCCAGACAGGAGGAGAAAGCCCAGAAATAGTTACAATTTCTGGTAGTGTTCCTGTTAAAATCTGCAAAAGGTTGCTTTGATAAATCAAACATTTTTATTTAGAGTTTTAGCTTTAATTGTTCAGTTGTTCTATGTTTAAAATTTGCAGTACAATGAGAAATTGTAACAAAAAAACGAAACGACAGAAATGTTCTGAAATATTTTACAGGCAGTGAAAATCACAAAGCAAAAAACATCCACTGACTAATTGTATGATTACCCTCACTGTTAGGGTCAGTATTTAGAACATGCGTGTTCGGCAGCGATAATGGCCTTGAAAAGATTTGAGTCAATTTGGCTTTATTTTCAAGGTAAAAATACAATAAAAAAATAAAAGACAACTGTAGGTAAATTAAAAGTTCTTAGTTATCATAGGTATCTACAGATATTATTTTCTGTGCAAGATAAAAAATGATTTTGTTACTCTATCTTTATTTTTTTCTAATAATTTTTCTAATAATCTCAGCTAGTGCTCCCTCTAGCGCAGCGGATTCTCAACCTGTGGGTCACCTAAAGCCAGTGCTCCCTCTAAGGTGCGCGCGCGGCCGCGCACCCCCACCTGCCGTCCGCGCATGGCCGTCATCAGGAAGTGGTGTGAAAACGTCCGAAGACTGCAAACTGTAAGCTAGGATTCTTCTTGCCCTCTGATCAAAGGGAGGGGGCAAGGGTGATGACGGGGCTGACAGGCATCCTCGTGGTGGCCATTGCAAGGTGTCTGGCTGGACGACAGTATCCCCCCCCCACACTGGCTCATCATGCAGCATGTCGGGTTGTGTGTGGCAGGCTGGGGGGGCATCTAATTCAAATGCCTGATTCAAACTTCAGCACAACTTTCAGCAAGTGCAGCCTCATCAGTGGGCAGGTTACACCATGCCTCAGGTTTTAGTATGTATGTAATGCTGGAGGACACAGGTCATTTTTATCCTATGCCCCTTCCATTTTCATCTCTGTTCTTTGCCTCTCAGCCCTCACTTATCACCCCTCCCATTTTCCTAGTTTCCTACTTTTTCACATTCCCTCATTCTTTCTCTCTTTTCCACATTCTCTCCACCTTTCTTTTTTCCCTCTTTCTCTGTCTCTCTTTTCCACATTTCCTCCATCATTCTCTCTTTCTCACATTCCCTCCATCTTTTTCTCTTTCCCTCATTCCCTCCATATTTCTCTCTTTCCCTGATTCCCTCCATATTTCTCTCTTTTCCACATTCCCTCCATCTTTCTCTCTTTCCACATCTTTGGGTGTTTAGGTCCGCTTTAGCCAGCATCCAGCTTTGATATATGTTTACTCACGCTGTGCAGGTTTATTCCTCTTCTTTGGTCATTTCCACATTCCCTCCATCATTCTCTCGTTTCTACATTCCCTCCATCTTTTTCTCTTCCCCACATTCCCTCCATCTTTTTCTCTTCCCCACATTCCCTCCATCTTTTTCTCTTTTTCACATTCCCTCCATCTTTTTCTCTTCCCCACATTCCCTCCATTTTTCTCTGTTTTCTACATTCCCTCCATCTTTTTCTCTTCCCCACATTCCCTCCATCGTTCACTCTTTTCCACATTCCCTCCATCGTTCTCTCTTTTCTACATTCCCTCCATTGTTCTCTCTTTTCTACATTCCCTCCATCTTTTTCTCTTCCCCACATTCCCTCCATCTTTTTCTCTTTTCCACATTCCCTCCATCTTTTTCTCTTCCCCACATTCCCTCCATCTTTCTCTCTTTTCCACATTCTCTCCATCTTTCTCTCTTTTCTACATTCCCTCCATCTTTTTCTCTTCCCCACATTCCCTCCATCTTTTTCTCTGATCCACATTCCCTCCATCATTCACTCTTTTCCACATTCTCTCCATCGTTCTCTCTTTTCTACATTCCCTCCATCGTTCTCTCTTTTCTACATTCCCTCCATCTTTTTCTCTTCCCCACACATTCCCTCCATCTTTTTCTCTTCCCCACACATTCCCTCCATCTTTTTCTCTTTTCCACATTCCCTCCATCTTTTTCTCTTTTCCACATTCCCTCCATCTTTCTCTCTTTTCCACATTCCCTCCATCTTTCTCTCTAGTGCTGGCTACCTCAGTTTGTGCTATGTTTCAAAGTGCCATGCCTCCTGGAGACCCACCCTCCATCAGTTGAGTATAGCCAACTGCAGGGGCATGGGTTCTGCTTTAAGTATAGCGATGGGGGGCATTAGCATTAATAGTGCCTAGGGCAGCATGAACCTTAAATACAGCTCTGGGCTCACACAGAATGTTGTCACCATCCTGACCTACAGCAGCTGTTGGTCCAGCTTAAGGACACAGGTGGGACCTTTATCACGGAAGTACAGCCTAAAAAAGTACTGTTTCTGTACTGTTGTAAAATAAATTTTAAAAAAACAGCACATAACCTTCTAACGCACAGTGCATTTGTATTCTTGTTTCTTTTTCAAATGAGGCCCTGACAGGCCCAAAGTCAAACAGGCCCATTGATTCAAATAGGAGGCAACCTCGTGCTCAGGGGCATAACTTGAGGGGGTGCGACCGCATTGGGGCCCAAAGAGTTAGGGGGCCCCATCATTGTTGCTTTCCGCCATATTTATCATATGTATTATTATTTAATTTATTTTATTAATGATTTATTATTATTATTTTTTGGTTTGGGGTTACCGCAACATAAGGAACTGTATTGCGGGGTCACAGCATTAGAAAGGTTGAGAACCACTGCTCTAGCGGCTAAAATTGGGCCACAGCTTAGTAGCACAAAGGATGTGAGCTTACAGGGGGCGAAGGCGGGTGAACCAAAGGCCAGACTGGGCAAGGTCGAGAAGCCGGGGTCATACACTGGAAGTCGGTCTTTAAATATCGCAGCACTAAGGGGAGAGACAATAGAAGAGTCGAGGTCAAGCTAAAGGTCAATCCGGGAGGTCTGCACAAGGGGTAAGGCAGAAGCGTGGTCAAGGTACAAGCAAGAGTCGGTCCAGGCGGCAATCACAGAATGGTCAAACTAAGCAAGGTCGGCAAAGGGATCAAACCGGAATATTCAGGATCAAAGGCATACTCAGCTAAACGCTATCACGGCACTAATGAACTGGAGGGGTAAAACCTTTATAGGATTGAGCACTACCGGATAGGACAAGGGAGTGTGAAATGATTGGTGCATATTTGAACTCTCTGGGCAGGATGCCCAATAGGACTTTATGGGACGTTACGCCCAGGACATAACTAAAAAGGGATTGGTCCTTTTAACTCAGCCTCCGGCCGCGCTGTGTGCATCGAGAGCATATGAGGTACGTGCTCACGTGCACGTACACGGAAGCCGGGGATGCGGGGGCGAGCCAAGGAGGAGGCAGCAGCCACGCACGGCGCCACTTGAGCAGACCCTTGGCACGGCCGACTGGCAGGAGGAGTCCCGGCCAGGTGCCCGGAGACACCGCAGAACCGGGCCCCAGGTAAGTTCACCGTGACAGCCAGGTATCGGAAGATGACCGTCTGTATAGCAGCGCTTAGAGCGACCGCCAGTAGACGCTGTAAGCGGGTATCGTACCTCAGTCTCTGTAGTAACCTGACCCGCATTGATGAATTTCATGTATGTTGGGCGCTCTAATGCCAGTACAGCGCTGCAGGGAGCGAAAGGTAGCGCCAGCTCAGTGCGACCCACTCTCAGCGATTCACATCATACTTATCAAAAAAGGACACACACAGCGTCGGCGCTCTAAATCTGGCTGCTATAGCATAGAGCACCAGACGCTGTGTGATTAAAGTCTGTTTTTAAACACATATCCACCTGTAACAAAGCACATGGAATGACGAAAACACATGGAATGACATTGTTGGAACACTGTGACATTAATACTTTAATGCCAGACCTGTAATGACAATTCTGCATAAAAAAAAAAAAAAGTTTTCAAAAATGACTTTTTCTAGGCCAGGAGAGGTCACACAATTATTTCAGAGAAAAAAAAACCCAGTTTAGAGAAAATAAAAGGAACGTTCATTGAAATGTATGGGAGAGCAACAGGTAGAGACAGATAATACCTGGCGCTCTGGAAGCTAGAACGCAGGCACTATACTCTAAGCCGCCTGTAATAATACATCGGATGCTACATGGCGCTGTTAGTCGCCCACCAGAATCGCCTTCATAAATGTGGTTTAGCGTACAGTGCCCGGCATTCACCACTGCCTGCCGCTACGAGGCGCTACCTGCCGCTATCCCTTGATGAATAACCCCCTTTGAATGTCAAGATCTTCCATCGTTCTTATTTTTTACCCTCTAGGATTTCTTTCTTTGAAATATTTCCCCTATGTCCTGATGTCTTAAAGGGGCACTATTACGAAAAAATGGGCCAATGTTAAAAATCCATATAATCCACAGGCTACTTTTTCTTTTTTTAAACTAGACCTTCAGCATTATTTAATGAAATGGCCAAACCCTTAAATTATTCTCCAGCATCATATTTTTTTTTTTCAGTTTTTAGGCACTTACTCATTATTCTTTCCCCCATTGGGCTGCAGCTCTGTTTGGGACTCTAGCATACGTGCGCTGCCATCTTGCCTCAGAAGCATCACATATAGAGGAGAGGGATGAAAAGTACAGGTGGTGGGGTTATAGCTGTGCTCTGCACAGACAGAACAGAGCTGTGGCCAGGAAAAGGACAGCAATCCCAGAATGCAGAGCAGCACAGTGAGAAGACACTTCCTGTTTGCAGGCAGCCTGAGACGCCACAGGCCACCATCTTAGATGTTAAAAGGCTCAAAAACCACAATAGATGCAGGCAGGCTGAATTTTAATGTTAGCAATCTGTATGTACAGGGTTGGGGGAAATATAGAAACATATAGAAACATAGAAGGTTGACGGCAGAAGGAGACCATACGGTCCATCTAGTCTGCCCTTATGTGTATACTGTATGTACTCTTTATCTTAGGATAGATGTGTGCTTATCCCAGGCATGTTTAAATTCAGTGACTGTTGATTTCTCAACTACCTCTGCTGGAAGTTTGTTCCAAGCATCTACTACTCTTTCTGTAAAATAATATTTTCTAACATTGCTCCTGATCTTCCCTCCGACTAGCTTCAGGTTGTGCCCCCTTGTTCTATCAGTAAGTTTCTTCTTAAAAACAATTCCCTCCTGAACCTTATTCAATCCCTTCACATATTTAAAGGTCTCAATCATGTCCCCCCTCTCCCTTCTTTCCTCCAGACTGTACAAATTAAGTTCTTTAAGTCTTTCCTGATAAGTTTTAAGTTTAAGTCCTTCCACCATTTTCGTTGCCCGCCTTTGGACACGTTCTATTTGAATAATGTCTTTTTGCAGGTAAGGTCTCCAGAACTGCACACAGTATTCTAGCTGTGGCCTCACCAGGGCTCTATACAACGGCATCACAGCCTCCCTCTTCCTACTGGTGATGCCTCGAGCTATGCAGCCGAGCATCCTGCTTGCTTTTCCCACTGCCTGGCTACACTGTCCACTCATCTTGCAGCTATCAGTAATCAGTACCCCTAAATCTCTCTCCTCCGAGGTCCTGGCTAACACAAATATACAAGATAAGCTCTTATTCAGGGCGAAGGTCTGGTTTAATAGAAGGAAAAGGACATCAAGGGGACAGGATCAGTTCTCATACACTAAAATCCTGTCACCCCAGGATTTTGTTCCAACCAGGAGAAGAAACCACAAGCTTGGCGGGAGTTTTATTCAGTTCGGGTGTATAAGTGACCATTCCTCTCATTAGCCAATGTGTTTATATGGATTTCAAATACTACACAATTTTAGGGTGGCTTTTAAATGCATGATTTTTATTTTTTCCTACAGTTGTCCTTTTAATGGAAGACTTTGCTTCTCAAAGTCTCAAGTTTGTTCATTCCTTTGTTTTACTACCTTTTAGTCTCACAAGGTTTTCAGGGCCTATTACAGAGAGGCTTTTACCCAAGCATGTGTCTCCCACCACCACACTTCATGGTCGGGAAAATGTATTTGTAAAGTCCTTGGAAAAATATGGCCTTTATTCCAACGGCACTCAGAATGCCATTCCAGGTGACCCCAGAGCCCGTATGACTTCTGTCAAACTCTCACAGAATCTCATGTGACTTCTAGTAGTCAAAGGCTTCGTCCCTTTTGTATAAATCGGTGGTCAATTACCCACTGATAACTGGTAATGCCATCAGAGTCTCATAGTCAGTTACCCACTTCTCATATCCAAGACATCAGAGTCTCATAGGTCTCTTGGCACCATCATCACATCTGCATGCCTTCTTGCCTTCTTTGCATGCATGGTTACATGCAAAGCTGTGCCAACTCTTCCCATTTCCTAATTGCAATCTGGTGACTTTCTTGTATTTATATGACCCATGCTTAAATATCACTTTTGTGATGTTGTTTGTAGTGTTCTTTGTCTTCATACCACAGGCTCACTCAATTTTGATCTTTCATTTTGAGATGTTAGGCAGTGAAGCACTTTGGATTTGGGTCCATGTTAAATTCGAACCAAATATTATATATTTAGTTTGGTTTGGCCAGACCTGAATAGCAGTAATGTTGTTACTTACAATGTTTGTTACAATGTTTGTTACACCCCCCCAAGCTACTAGCCCAGAGCAACGTGCCTAGGGGCTGGCAGCCCCGAGACTGGAGGCTGAATGTCCATCCTGCCCTGCCAACTTGCCAGTGCCTAGGCCCTTCGGTATAAGTACAGTGCACCTCCAAAAAACAATAAGCCCAATGCCAATGAACACTCTTCTGCACTCCCCTCTTGCCTTCCTCTCTGAATTTCAAGAGGGCAGGTGTCCCCATCCTTACACCCCGGCATCAAACAAGGGTCAAGGCTCAAGGATTCAAGTTTACTGCTGCTACCAAACCCTGGGAATAATAACTGGCAGTCTTGTAACCCAATGACAAAACTGACACTCCTGATTCCCAGAGGCTCTGTAGATTTGAAAGCCAGGACTACAGTGCTTGGTTTGCATGGGTCTAGGCATTTAGTCAGGACCTAGTGAGTGTCTTTGTCATTGTATCTGCTAAATTTGGCTTAGTGAGGCTATTAGAGGGAATGGTATAGGAATTGACATGTCATCATTTTTAAATTCATTTGATCACCATGTAATTAATTATTTATTTTACTCAGGAAATGGCTGCACCATTGAGGACCTATGTGTGTCATATGAAGCGGGCTGCGGATAGTTTTTAGGTTTTTTTTTAATTGTTATTAATAAAAATAAAACTGGCAACTCCCCTTAACGGGTGGTAAATATTCTTCATAAGCACAGTATGCATGTAAGGCATGTAAGATTAGGCCTGCTTTAAAAAACAGCTCATAATCATTTAGAGAAAACAAGTTTCCTACTGAGCTAATTATTGGTTTAAAAAAGGTTACCGGAAAATGGACAGAGGCAATAAATGGTACAGGAGAAAATAATCTGCTCTAACCATTTCTTTTGCTTAGTAAATTTGCATCACTTTGGTGCTGTCACACACACACGCTAAACTAAATCAAGGAATAGAAGTAGCAGAATAGTGATGTCACCTCCATTGAAAGGGGTCCTGATAAGGTGATGGTTCACAACTACCATGTAATAATCCCTGTCTCATCTATTTATTTTCATATAATTTATGGATAATTCCTCCTCTTGCAATTCCAGCATATCAGTGGAACATGGCTCATGATTGTAATTACCCATCTTGCGGCACATGTATGGCAGGTGCTGGAAGGAGCGACAGGCTAAAATGTATTATACTTGTAGTAGCCATTTTGATTAATTACAGACACTTATTCTGAAATCATAGTCACTTCAGAGTCTATCTTTTATTTCGTTTGTCAAAAGAAAACTACAGCAAATCATTCAGAATACTCTTATAAATTTGAGTGTTGCTGTTTTGATTCTTTTGCTTCAACACAAAAAAAAATTATCTGACATTCAAGTAAAATCTGTCCAGCTCCTCTTTTAATAGAATAAAACCATTGATGCAGGTGATTTATCTATAGATATGGCAAAGGTTCTTCTTAGCCAACAAATATAATTTAAAGGAGCAATACTGTGAGAAAAACATGACCAGCAATAGCAATCCACATATATATTTTAGAAAGCAAGAGGAGATGACTCATAGCATTTTTCGCTCCATAGGACGCACTTAATCAGAAGTTTTATGCAGGGTTTAGAGGAGAAAAATAAGAAAAATATTTTGAACCAAATGGTGTGCTAAAATACCCCCTCCCAATTACCCATTGCAGGCAATGTGCAGCAACCCTAATTAAAGGCAATGTTCGGCATCCCCCATTACAGTCAGCGAGATTTAAACCATGAGCACAAGAGGACATGTCATTTTGTGACTTCTTGGGAGAAAAGGAAAGTGCTGCTGCTGGTTTCTGCCACCTCGCCGCTGTCCCCTACTGCTAAGCCACCCAGCGCTCACATGGGCAAGGCATTCTGGCGGCCAGAACAATGCTGACAAATAGCAATGCTGTATTCCCAGCGGAGGATCGAGGATAAGGTAAGGTTTACGGGTGTTCTGGGGGGTTATGTGCTTAGGGGGGCTCCAGCATTATGGATGCCCCACCCCCAGACTTATAGCAGCAGTGGCAACACCCGTGTCCGCATGGGTGTCGGCCCACTTTAAAAAACTAGAATCTCTGCACATGACTGTGTCTATGGAGCCCTTTTGTGTACTGTAGCTGGGTGTCCCTTGGTAAAGCTATAACATCCTTCATTTTCCATATGAAATGGAAGCATCAACTTTTTGTACAAAGAAAAGGAGAACAGTAAAATTGTTGTCCACGTCACTACAGACTGAACAAAATAGGTAGACTAAGGTGTAAGGATAAAGCCCGGTGTAGCAGTATTTAGTAACCTCGACCAGATTTATACTAAGCCTACTGTATGCTCTCCCTTCATCTTGGTCTTGATTTCATAGCACGCTATCTAAATTGATCTGCGACTATCAACTCAGAGAACAGATGCCGTACCACATGGCATATCAAGATGCTGCATGCAACATTGTTCCCCATTAGTGACAAATGTTGTGCTGTGATATGCTAAAGCAATCCCCATATTGTATATCATCTCTAGTTTTCATTTAGGAATGGCTTCTAATTCCAGATGAAATTGATCCATTTGAAGCTTCTCCTTATATTCACCTTATCATTTTCTACAAAAAAGTTACTTTAGTAAAAACAAGCTAAATGCTAATGGAAGGGTAATAATTGTAAATATAGACACTTTGGCTTTGATTTAGTTAGAGTTTAAATAAATTATTTTGGTGATAAACAATTAATTTTTATGAGAAAAAAGCATGAGAATGGAGTAACACGTTCACTACTTTGCTTAGGAGTAAAAAAGTACCGTTGACTTTCGTTATCTTCCCAGCTGGTGAATCAGCGGCAGTGACATTCTCGTGTTTTTTTTTCATAAAGTGAATTTTTACCACCATGAGAATTGATTACTAATCAAGGCCTATATAAAATACATTGAAGTATTTTGACTCCATGCTACTTGTATTATTTATTCATTCAGACATGACGTTACTAGGCCTTTTGCCTGTAAAACACAATCATTAAGCTTATCTGGTCCACATGTATTGTATCAATGTAACAATATTCCACCATCTCCAGATCTCAAAGAAACAACTGGACAACTACTGTTGTCCTCAACTTCAGATATCTACCACATCTGTCACTTCCTCACTCAACTCACTCTGCTGCTCACCTTATCCACCACTAGCACATGTCAGTCCCACCACTGGGACATGCACCACTTACATGTCTAACCTTAAAGGAGGTGTATTGTGAAATTGTGTAATATTAAAAATTCATGTAAACACCTCTGCTAATGAGAGGAGGGGTTACTTATACACTCGAACTGAATAAAACTCCCACCAAGCTTGTGGTTTTCATTTCAATTAATTCCAGGGGTGCCAGTTTGAGTATATCAAGGATGACCGATCCTGCCCCCCCCTATACTATATATCATATACTTATTCATATGGATTTTTATCATTGGAACATTTTTAGTGATAGTGCTCCATTAAACTATGCTTTATCCAGCCGAGCCCCACCTAAGGTTTGATCACTTGTCAAATGCAGCCTACACTCTACCCAGGACCTTCTCCTATCCTCAGCTTGGATGACCTCCTCCCACCCTCATCTTTAGGATTTCACACGCTCTGCTTCCCTCCCTCATATAATTCACTGCTCCGTAACCCTCCAAGCCTTTAAATGTAAATCTCACCTCTTCAGACGAGCCTATAATCTGATTTAAGCAACACCATAAATGGTGTATTATTCAGTAATAGCCAGCATTACTATGACTGATGGCGGGGGCAGTGCTACATCAAGAAGCAGGAAATGCTGGGCAATTGGGCCAGTTGGCATGGCATTTGGATATGCCATTTTATGTAAGGCACCCAGCGCTAAGAGTGATCATCTGTGGCGAACAAAAGGTGAGTATACATAGTTTTTTAATATTTTAGCCAGAATGGATGTAAAACATTTGTTAACAGCAGGTTTTAAGTAATGGCAGAGTTTCTCAATGGGATTTAGGTCTGGACATTGACTGGGCCATTCCAACACATGAATATGCTTTGATTCAAACCATTCTTTCATAGATTTGGCTGTATGTTTGTTGCCCTGCTGGAAGGTGAAATTATGCCCCAGCCTCAATTTTTTTTGGCCTATAACGGGATTTCCTCCAGGATTGCTTTGTATTTACGCCCCCTTCAACCCCTTCTGCTAAAGAAAAGCATTCCCACAGCAAGATGCTGCCATCACCATGCTTCACGGTGGGGATGGCGTGTTAGTTTTCCTTCACACATTGCATTTGGTATTTAGGCCAAAAAGTTTAACTTTGGTCTCATCTGACCAGAGCATCTTCTTCCACATATTCCTCTGTATCGCTTGAGGCAAATTGCCAACATGACTTTTTATGGTTTGCTATAAAAATGGCTTTTTCTTGCCACTCTTACATAAAAGCCAGATTTTTGGAGCACACAACTTATAGTTGTCCTTTTAACATATTCTTCCACCTGAGAAGTGGATCTCCGAAGCTCCTCCAGAGTGACCCTGTTTCTCTAATGAGTGCTCTCCTTATCTGGTCTGTCAGTTTAGGTGAACAGCCAGGTCTTGATAGGTTTGTAATTGTACAACTCCTTCCATGTACTGATGATGGATTGAACAGTGCTTTGTGAGATGTTCAGTGTTTGGCCTATTGCTTTATAACCTAACCCTGCAATACACTTCACCACAACTTTATCCCTGAGCAGTCTGGTGTGTTCCTTGGTGTTCCTTGCTGTTTGTTCACTAATGTTTTCTTTCAAACCTCCGAGGCAGAACAGTTTTAGTTATACTAAAAATGACATACAGCTGGAATCTATTTACTAACTAAGTGACTTTTGAAGGAAATTGGTAACACTGGGCTTTATTTAGAAGTATGAGAGTACAGGGAGCTAAATACATATGCATGTGACACCAATTTATTTACATTTGTAAATGCATGCATCATTAAATACTAGCTACATTGTGATGCTCAGTCACATAACATCTCAATGAAATACATTTCTGTTTGTTGTTGTAATGTTTAAAAATGTGGAAGTTCAAGGGGTAGGAATCAGAGATGAGCGAACCGATTCGTATCATTCGGAATTTGCTACGAATTTCAGCATGAATCTAAATTTCTTTTTGATTCATGGCAATCAAATATTTCCTGAAACCCTTAGTCACGTACCTGTACGCTGCACCCCTGCCCCCCCCCCCGTTGCTCGGGTCAGCAGTGGGTGGGCAGGTGGCAACGGCACTGACAGAGCATCCGGCCTCCCCCGCACTCCTGCTACTGTGGGTATATCACAGTCAGATGGGAGCAGGGGAAACTGGCCATGCTGTTGCTTTGTGAGGCAGCTTTTGGCGCTACTCAGACAACGCCCATCACCAGCCGCCAGATCAGAGCAGCGGGGAAGCCAGCATGCAGGTAACTGACTGATACTCACCATTTTCCTCATGATCACTGTGCTACTGTTCCCTGCCACTCTGCAGCCGGGCAGAAGATTCAAATCCACTGCTCGGCACTGGGCTGCTACGACCTTGCTCCTCTCTGCAAGAAGTGAGATGGCTGCCAAAACTGGCTTATTTCCTGCCTTTAAATAGCCCCTCCCTGTGTCGGGGAGTGAGAAGCTGGAGCCCACTGTGAGGAGGAGGGTTCCTATCCTCCCACCCCATGGAAGACCTTGCGTCCTGCTGAACGATGAGGACATTGCCCAGCAACTCTGTTCTTTGTTTTACACTATTTGTGAGCTGGTAATGGGTTTCAAGGACCCCTATACCAGTTCAAAGTGGGGCCCTATCCCACCTGCCTGGCATATGGCATGTTGTGCCCTGGGCATAGGGGCTGGTATGTTAAAACAGCTTCAGCGTAATAGTACTCAGTATTGCGGAATACTGATTGCAGAATAAAGGAGACCCACCCAAATGGCTGCCAAACCTAACAGAAAGATGTCAGGCTCATCACTACTTGCTCATTTTCGTAAGGAAATCTCATATCTGATGTATTTTTTGCCCAGGAAAATACTGGAAAAGCTGCAGGACCAAAAGAAAAAAAAGGGGTCTGGTCAACTTTTATGACCATTCACTGCTTACAGTTTTATTTGTTTTTGTGTGTTTCCAGGAATCTAATGAATGAGGAAACCAAGAATGACTCAGGTTCAATTTTTTGCCAATAAATGTAGTTACCGTATGGCTGTTATGACTCAGTTGACTTTTTACCCAATCAACAGCTACGTTTGTGCCAAATTAATTGTTCATGGGCTATAGGGTTCCTCAAACCAGGCCTAACTGGTTCCACATGACAGCTCTGCATCCTCTGTGAGTCATGCAGTTGTGAACTCCTACAGACCCCATAATCCGATGTTTAAGCTGCCCTGGTGTGCACCAGTCTTATTAATTCCTAAAAGGCCATACTGATTTATGCAGCATATTTACGAGTTTTCCCGGCCTTTTGTGAAGGAGCATATGAGGTTTAAAAATACACCATATTTGCTAGTTGTCCTTTCCAATTTAGTTTACATGAGCCACACATTTAGATTCAATGGAAGTTCATTCATAAGAACTATGATCCAAAATTTTACTTTCCATTATTTTTCATTTTAATTATTTATAGTTGCAAATGCTGCATGTATATAACACATGTATTATGTATTTATTTGAAAAAGTCTGTTTTTTCACATGCTGGCTCATTTAAGAAAAAAGGAATCTTTTTTCTTAATATTGTGGATACGCAAATCCCAGGAAATGAAAATGCCTAATGATGTTGAAGTTTACATCAATAAAAGATGCTTTGGACTAGTTTTTAATGCGGTATAATATCTACAACAGTTGTAAGTTGCCCTGCGCATGTGTTCATTCATTTGCGGCAGATGCAGCGGTACCGCAAAAGTAACCCAACAATGACACCTCTATAGCCCCTTTCAATCCTCTCCAGTGCGATAGAACAGAAGAAAACACATCCGCAAAAAGTTCTGCCTGCTGCATCTGGGCCACAAATGCAGCATATTAAAGTCCATGGTGCTGCGAACGTGAACGCATGTTCATATTTCTTACATTTTGCGTTTGCGGCACCATAGATTTTAATAGGTATTCAACAGACAGAAGGCAGGGCATAGGACCCGGAAATAGGATTTTTTGTACAATAACACAGGCACAAACATGAATGCAAACATGAACAAAATAAACAAGAAAGCAAACACAAACGTGGAATCCCTACCAAAAACACTAATGCACAACGCAAGCCACAAACATGCGCCGGACGGGTGTGAACGTAACCTAAGACTTGCTCCTGTTCCAATTTAGTGTAATTGTAAGTGGGTAAAGCCAATGTTATTATTTGTTGTGCTGCTGTTTTGCCACAAGGGGCCGCTGTTTCCCCCACGCTGAGTTACAATTAGGGAGGAAATGACTGGTGTGTGTGAAACAGAACGAGGAAGTGAAGCGACCTCCATCTTGAAAGACAGGAGAAAGCTGTGTGAGGGAGTCCTGCGTGCCATGCAGGGATCAGACGTGGTATATCGAGGGGCGGAATCTGGATCCTTTCCAGGAGCAGAGGATCTCTCGAGTCCAGCTACCGAGAGCTGTGGAGCCAGCCGGCTGTTCTTTATGGATGTGAGAGAGACTTGCTGTGGCCCGGCCTGAAGATACCATTGGTCAGTAATCATACAGCATGCAGGCTTAACTGTACAGACTGAGACTAGGCCTATTAGTTAGATAGGATTTACATAGGCCCAAAGAGTTTTCCTTTTCCCTGTTTTTGCTGCCTGGATTTCTGAACTAACGGAACATTTTGCCTGTGAGAACTGACAACTGCGCCACATTTCTATCCTCGTTCAGTGCAACACTCACGCATTAGGGAGCAACATTGTTCTGGGCTAGTGCTGGGGAGGGGAGTTGTTTTTCTTGCATTTTAAGGTTATAGGATTGTAAGCTGCTCTGCTGCACCACTGATGACCCCTCAGTGCGCACCCACACAAACATTTGTTCCAGCATTAGGGTATTAACAGGTAATGTGGGATGTTTTAGTGCTCCCACTAGTAGGTGAATTACCAGGGCTTCCTGTAACATCCAATCAAGGCCATCTGGCTGTGTAGCACAGGGGTTCTCAGCCCAATCTGAGTGTATGTACTTAAGTTTTTTATTGTTCCTCCAATTTGTCTTTTTGAAGTGGGTTTGGTACTCAAACGCTGGTGTCAGTGTCGCTTTTCCCGCACGTGGCTTCGCTGTATCCTGGGGAGCCCACACCGGTACACGGCTCACATAATTGTTACGCTGCCACTCCTATGCAGTCTCCTGCCCAGGACAAAGGCAGACATGTGGCAGACATGTTCACTGCCTGGCAACCGCCATGCAGCGTCGTTCAAGGGAAGCACAGCTCTGTCACTACTGGCAGCTATCTGCCCCTATTTGAAGACAACTAATTAAAAAGGCATCTCCAGGAATTAAAATGATGTGCACTATATTGTCAGTGTGCAAGCTGTTCCAGCAATACTCATGCCAAGGTTTGTCTGCCAAGTCCTGCTGCCAACCTGTGCCACATCTGACGCCGTCTCTGTGCCAAGCCCTGTTGCCAAATCTGTGCTATGTCTCACCAAAACCAGTGTCCTGTTGCTGACTCCACATTACATCTGACCATGTCCAGCACCAAGTCCTGCTGGCAGCTCTTGCCACACAGGCTTTTGTTTTCCTACCAGACTGTACCTCAGTCATGTCTGCTGTGCCCGTCCTTGGGGTTCCTGGTAATCTGTTATCTCAATATTGGGGGTTAGCCATGGAGTGGCCTTAACCACTTGAGCTGTTACACTGCCAGCCACTGAGTCCTCATTGATAACTACACTTCAATGGATTCTGAGCTCCAACCACGATATGTGGATTATAAACTATGTTGGCAGTTACATTTGGTTTTTCATTGAGATTGGTAAGGAATTAATTTCAGGGCATTTAATTGATTTCCATATGGGCTCTGATTTCCCAATGAAAAAAAAATATTTTTTTTTTCTGAGAAGCTCCAGTACGGTACCTTGAGTTGGAACATGACCATTTATCATAGTTTCCTTAGACCATTTTGAGCTGGGGTTTCTCTAAAACTAATCTATGTTCCTGAGGGATTCTTTTTGCTGATTTGGATAAAGGCAGAATGTTTTTAGTCCATTCAATTCCTGGACTTGTTAGACAGGGATGTTTTCTAACTGCAAATGTTAGCTGTGCAAATTTGTAAAAATGGTGCTGAATTGCACTAAGTAAAAAAATCATTATACATATTTTTTCTCATAAAATATGTGAGAAAAAAATTATCACGGTACTGAATCAGCCTTCTATCTGTTTACACACTGAATGTTAGAAGGAAATAGAATTTTTCTCTAGTTTTGGGGACCCCAACCACAAGTCATAGTGAACAAGAAGCCCGGCTTGGCTTTGTGAACATCATGCATGGGGTTAATTCTGAGTCAGGTAGATACGAATATTTGCTGGCTTATCTGTCTTGGGAGCTTCCAACAATATATCCAGTTTGCATGCCTCTTAGCAGGGTGGGTGTGTGTTTTGGTGATGCTTTAAACTGGACCTACAGGAAAATAAGATTTAGATCTGCTGAACACCTTATTCTGTATATAATTGCTCACACCGACAACACTCCGATGCTGTAACAGCCCACGTGACCGATGGTGAACCATTCCGTTAGATAGATTGAGCGCATGGCCACCTGTTGCAACCAGATGGCCGGCATGGGGATCAAGGAATGGCGTGTAGTTAAACCAATTTTCCAGCTTTCTATGGGTAATTAAGTTGGGGGGGGGGGGGGGGGCGCCTAAAAATTAGCATGCACTGCGGGAAGGCAAATTCAGAGAACTTAAAGTCTAACAAAGTTTAATCTCTTTAGGGATGTAGGATCCGCGCATGGGGAGCAGTTATATTATGGCATGAAAGGGGGGTTAAAGGACATACTAAACTGTCAGCTCTGATGCTTTTGCATATATCACTACTTTGTTCTTGTTCAATAAAAGTTTAAAAATTCCTACAAAATATTCATTCTCTCAGGGGTTAATTTAATTTTTAGTTAAGAAAGGTTGGGGACCCCTGTTCGAGCTGTTCAAAAAATAGTTGCCAGCTGGGCTGCAGAGATCTCTGTACACACGTAACTCAGAGCTCTCTTCCAGCTTGTCATCCTTCTTCCTGGCTTCTCAAGGCTGAAGGCAAGTAAACAAAGATAGGGAACAGACACGGCAGCCGACAAGTGGTGAGCAGCATTAAGCAGATGATTGCTGTGTGTGTGAAGAAAGCTATGTAGCTCCATAGGGTTGCTGCTGCTCAGCATTGAAACAGTTGCTACAATGTTTCTAGGAGATTTCTGAGCAATGATGAGTCATTGCAATTGATAGTTTTCTACTTCTGGCTAGTGAGAAGGGATCCTCTTCTACACAGAGATTTAAGACCATTTTGACTGTGGGGCTTGTTTATTTTAGAACCAGGGCTGTCAGGTGTTTAGCAAGATGTCAGCTCAGTAGTTCAGAAACGCAACATCTGCATGATTTTCCACATCTGTATCTCAAATAGCTTATGCAACTGGATGCCAGAGGGGGGGGGGGATTTAGGTCAGCAGTTTACATAACTGTAGTTCCTTTTTAATACTTGTGCATCTATGGATTGTAAACAGATCCAATTTTAGTCAACAGCATGTGTGCTTGACACATTGGAAAAAAGCTAATTATTGGCTTATGGACTCTCATGTAAGCTATTTTCTATCATTGTAATCCTGTTTATTAGTATATGGCTTATGAAATGACTGTTTTGCTTGCTGAAAGTAAATGAGTAAAAAAAAAAAGCAGGCAGATGTCACAAGGCCAGTAAGCAGGTGGGATGAAACTTCTGTACCAATTCAAACTGGCACGGCTTCAAACCTGACGGGTATAACCTTTAATTCACTACTCCTCTGGCACCAGATCTAGCGCCATCTGCTTCTCTCCGCTAAGCTGTGCTTGTTTCTGTTCGGGGAAGATGCCAACAACACAGACTGTCTCCTACATGTGCAGAGAAATCATCAGTGTCTCTCGATTTCCAAGACGCATATGGTGGCATCTGCAAATCCACACTGTCAGCAACACAACCGCAACCCTGTGCATTTTAAGAATGGAGAGACAACTGTGAGGCTCCAATTTAGGCTGTTAAGCATGAAAAGATTTTTCTCATCCTTATAGGTTTAATTGCGATAACTATGCAATTTCCAGCGCACAAAGTGTTTAGCAGGAGGGTCCGTCCCATTAAAATCGAAAAAAAACGATGGTTGTGCTGATTGATTGCGGGCCGAGGGGAATCTGACCGGCTTTTTAGCTGTGCATATTTTCGTATTATTTTATTAGGTAGAGCGATCATGTTTAAATTAGACAACTACCATCAAACACCTATGAAAATGAAATACTACTATATGGTAGTACTATATAAAAATACATACTTGAAATATACTTTTAATTGTCCCCTCTGTATTTATTTTTTATTATTGAAGTTTGAGGAAAAGCGCTGAGTCAGTAGGGAGCAAGGACGGCAGCATGTGTCTGCTCATAAAGCTTTCAAACGGTAACAACCCACATTTTTTGAAAAATGCGTATGGTTTTGAGTGCAGGGGGACATCACAGTTGCAGATGAACCCCTGTGCATTATTGGGGCAGAAGAGGTGAAATCTTACATTTCTCCTCGGTCCCTATGAGAAACAAAGCACTCTGATTGCCCAGGCAGTTTTGAGGCTGATGGTGCTCGGACAGAAACTCAGCGCCTGGAAATTCTACAGGAAAGCAGGGAATGCGGCCAGTGGGCAGGTCACGTCAACTGGCACTCATGAGATCAAACACTTGTTAATCTCAAAAGTGCCATGTGCGCATGGTCTCAGCTGTGGGAAAACCCTTTTTTTTAAACTGGGCCGAGCTGGCTGCATCGTTCAAGGTACTCAAGCAGGGAGGGTGGGGGAAAGGCTTTGGTCGGACACTCCCAACCCTCCCTGTGTTCTGGCTGAATATAGTGTCCTTCTACTGCCCTTTTAATGTTTATTGTTCCAGATTAAACTGAGAAAAACCTGAAGAATAGGGAAGAATAGTTAGCGGTGAGTTTTATCCCTAGATATTCTTGCTGTCCCTTTGGCTATTTAAATTGAAATTTACCTCAAAAGGCAGATATGAGTCTCTCAGATATATTAATATTCAATGTCTCTGACTTTGAGTCATTTACCCAAGGCCCCAATAGCTGGGAAAATTGGCTTAAGACCTTAAGCAGGTAGAGCAAAGTTGTTACTGGGTTAGAGATTATCATTAGCATATCGTCCGCAAATAGGTAACATTTATGGAGGTACCCTCCACATCTCACCCCTGTATGTTCACATTATTTCGTATCATGCATGCCAAGGGATCAATAGCTAATACGAATACAGCAGGAGATAGTAGGCATCCCTATCTCATTTCCCTATGAATGGAAATTTTCTCTGCATGATTTAGTTTGAATAGACCACTGATAATATATCCACCATTCTCCTAATCTGATCTGGGTCTTGATGGTCTGGAACGAACCCAACCTGATCTTTGTGTACGAGTCCTGCAAGGGAAGAATTAGGTCTTGAAGCTAATATTCATATCATCTAATATCATAGTTTAGTAAAGGTTTTGGCCTATAATTAGCTACTTCTGTACTATCTTTTCCAGGTTAGGGATTACCATTATATATGCACTTTTAGCTTCTGTTGATAGGGCCATACGCTGCCTGATAGTATTGAACCACACGATCAGTGGTGGTGCTTATAATGTCATATATTTTTATAGTATAATCCAGAGAATCTATCTGGGCCCAGTACTTTGGAGGGCTTAATCGTCTTGGTTGCTTGCTGCACTTATTCTAGAGTTATTTCTCTCTGTTTGTCAGACAGGTTGGGTAGGGGGAGGTCTTTATACTAGTTATCTGCTTCCTAAGCATCAAAGGCTGGAGATCCATCATACAGACTTTTATAAAATGAAAAGAATTCCTTTAGAGCTCTATCCGGCTGTTAAGAGAGGGTCTTTTCAGCCATTCGTATCCTAGGGAAAGATATTGTTTTCAAGGGGTCTATTTTCAAGCTAAAAGTGTTCCTGGTTTATCTCTGTGCGAGTAGTATTTGTGTTTTTGTCATCTTATCTCTTTTTTGGCCTTGATTTCATGCCTGAGAATTCATTTTGTGTTGTCTAGATAAGTTTTTCAGTTGTGCCATTTTCTGATCCAGTGCTTCTCTAGAGACTTTCTTAATCCACTTGATTTTATTAGCCCTCCCCTTACTACAGCTTTGTGTAACTCCCAATGTACTCTTTCCTACTCAATAGAGACTCTTTAAAATGGACCAAATCCTCGGAAAATTATAGATTGCCTGATTCCCCCCAGGGCATGTCCCGCTGTGTGACGCCCCCAGGTCACTCAGTAAATTCACCTTCTCCCCGTCCAATGGTGCATTCACGAGTAGCGACTGCCACCTGCTATACCTTTAGCAAGGCGCATGCCCATGCAAGGCACTTCTGAATGGCCGGAGGGTAGTAGAGCTGCGCCCGCCGGCATGCTGGGCTAGACTCTGCTGGGGGGGAGTCTTAGACGAGCGGTAAATGAGTTGACGTGAGTGTATCCAAGCAAACTGATTGGACAAGGGGCCATGCATGTGCTGTAGAACTGGGGAAAACTGGGGGAAAATACATTGGCAAGGACTAAAACTCAGGTTAGTCAAATTGGGTCTCGGTAGTAAGTGCCCAACATTAATTTGTGCTAGGGAGTGATCTGACCATACCACTTCATTGATTTTACCGAAAGTGCTGAGCATATACGATGACACAAATAAATGATCGATGTGAGAATATGTTTTGTGGGCTTGTGAGAGGCAATTGCACTTGCAAATGCTCTCAATTAAATGGGAAGTGTCGTCGCTTGCAAATCTGCTTGGCATTGCATAGTGTTATTTAGCCTGTGGTTTACCAGTACCCTCCAGATCCTTCTCAACAAGTGACTCTCCCAGCCTTACTCTCTTGTGGACATATGTGGCCTGCAGATTATTAGACCCTCTGGTGCATTACTTTACACACTTCATTTGCCAAGTGGATGCCCACAATAGTCCAAGTCAGTCTGAGACCTGTGAGCATCTTCATTAGACTGCACTGTGCTACTTACAGTATCTTCAAAATTGCTGTAGCGACAATGCTATTAATTCTATTTTCTATAAACAAGAAAAAATTAGTGGGCTCAGTACTAAACCCTGAACTACCCTGCTTACAACTTCGAGATCTTTCGGGGTATGTATCTTTAACCAAATCTTTTTGCACATGCTACTTCATCAAACTTTCAGGCCAGATACAAACACTGTTTTCTAACTCTATAGACAACAATTTCCCTAGTAAGCGCTGGGGAGGGACAGTGTCAAATACAAAATCCAGCCTCTGCCCAGGCTTCTACTTCTACTCAACTCTTTATATATGTCAACAAGTAAGTCTGTTGGCTTCTGTCCTCAGTAAAACCGTGGTGATTGTCACTTATAATATTATGCATAGTCACAAAATCCACTACATAATCTCTTAATTAGGGGGGTAGAAACAGAGGGTGGTGTAATGGATCCATCCGGAAGAGCAGATAAGTAGCTGGGTTAATGTAGATAGAAGAAGTAGAAAGGAAGCACAGAAAATTAGGGCCATACCTGTGTCAAATTGGGTAATGATGCAAGAGTGTCAGTCGCAGAAATGGCAGCCCTAGCAGATACTGCTCTCCCTAACAGCTGGGAGGAAAGCCCAGCTAGTGAGCAGCTGGTTGGGACTTCAGATAGGACTAGACAGTTAGTGGTATTAGGTAATTCTATTATCAGACGGACTGATGGAATAATTTGTCAACAAGACCACCTCAACCTAATCGTTTGCCGTCTCCCTGGTGTTCCCCAGAGTTCAGCATGTGGTGGAAAGAGTGGATAAATTACTGGGAGGGGCAGGGTATGATCCACATGGGGGCCAATGACAGAATTTATGGGAGATGGAGGATCCTAAAGAATAGATTGAAGGAATTAGGCACCAAGCTGAAGAGTTGACTTTTTATTGGGGTACAAACTGTATTCTACAGAGAAGGGGTGGACTGCAGACTAAACTAGAGATGGGGGGGCAAGAGAGAAAACAAAGGCAAAGACTTAGGGGACAGAATATGATGGTGGGTGGAGAATTACAAGGGGGAGGACTGCTATGATGGATAAGGAGATCCATGTGTTGCAAACCAGCATTGAAAAATTAGGCTGATGCATTACCGCAGAAACTAATACTAAAGCTCAATGTGAGATAGGAACTTTAAATGCATGTTCACAAATGCCAGAAGTCTGGCAAGTTAAGTGGGGAAGTTTGAGACTCTGGTACTGGAAGAAAATATTGATGTTATTGGTGTGGCTGAGACATGGCTGGATTCCACACATAACTGGACTGTCAATCTTCAAGGTTTTGCTCTCTTTCGGAAAGACACAGCAAAATAGGAAGGGGGTGGTGTGTGTCTGAATGTAAAGAAAGAATTCAAAGCATATATTAATGAGGGGCTACTAGCAGAAGATTGTTGGGATGTAGAATCCTTGTACATAGAAGTGTGGGGCAGTGTAAAAGTGTTAAAATACAATTTATAGATTTATAAACAAACGGAGGAAATAGAGGCTCCGCTACATAAACAGAGCGGGCATCACAGGCTGGTACAATGGTGGTGATGGGGGTTTTCAACTACCCAGGTATCAACTGGAGACACGGTTCTGCTTCTACTACAAGGGAGAGAGCATTCCTCAGCTTGCTTTAAGGTAACTATATAAAACAGTTTGTGGAGGTACCTACGAGAGGTGATGCTCTTTTGGATCTGGTAATATCAAATGATGATGACCTGATAGGGACGGTAACAGTCTGTGAAAGTCTTAGTAACAGTGAACACAATATAGTTGTATTTAACATAAACTTTAAGAAATATTTTCTGTCTGGGAGGGCAAAAACACTGAATTTTAGGAAGGCCAACTTCCCCAGGCTCAGAGCTGCACTCCAGAATATAGACTGGGAGCATCTGTTGAAGAATAAGGATACAGATGCCAAATGGGAGTGCTTTAAATCAGTTGTGAGTACAATCGATGCAAAATGTATTTCTATGGGTAACAATTATAAACGGCTAAAAACAAATCCCTCATGGTTTACACCTGACACCCCATGGCTGACAAAATTAAATCCCTCTACGTGAGACTCACGTAGCTGGCACTAGGTATCCAAGATGGCGCCGAGTATGGCAGCCTCGGAAGGAGCTCTCCCATAGAGACATAGGTTTTCCCGTTTTTTTTCCTCCCCATTTTCTCCCCATTTCTTCCCCCATTATTGATATTCCACTCGACGACCCTAGCCCACCTGATCCGTGGAGCGGCAGCTACACTGAGGAGATGCCACGAGGGTAGTAGGTGCGGCGGCCGGCAAGCGCAGGTAATGGCGGCAGCGGACGACACTCAACACGTGGGTAGGCTGCAATCGCGTCTCCCTCCATCTGCTGAAGCTGAGAGCGCCGGTCCCGGCGGAGCGCCAGCCCACCGAAGCTGAAGGTGGGTGCCGCACTCCAGCGGCGTGGGAGCGGGCCCCATCCCGGGGCTGCAGCAGGTGCAGGCGGCATCCCTGAGGCGGAAGAGCGGGCCCATCCAGGGCTTCAGCAAGCGGCGGCGCGTCGGAGCACCTGTAAGTAAACCAGCGGCGTGGGAGCGGGCCCCATCCCGGGGCTGGCGCAGGCAGCATCTCCTGCGGCATGACAACGGGCCATCCGGGGGCCGTTGCAAGTGACGGCAGCAGCAGCGTGTCAGTGCGGCTGTAGGTGCGGTCCCCCAGCGCCTGCAAGAAGAGGCATCAAGACACCTCCTCGGCGGTGTGGCGCCCCCATCCTGTCCCTCCATCTAAGTGTCAGCAGCGGCAGAAAGAACACCTCTCTCCCCGGCCCGTGTGCTGCGTCAGCCCTATCGTCATCTGTATCCAGGTGAGACTCAGCATTGATGACAATTCACATCCTAACTCACACATCGACAAGCTCGCTAAAAACGCACTATGCTGGCACCCCACAACTACAGCGTCATATGCATCCATGTGCAACCCAGCCTTTGACTGTTCCCCTTAACAAACATCCCCTACAGAACTACTACAGGCATGCATCCCTTACACTGTACAGTGCAACATCCAACATCCCAAGGCACATTGGACCAAGCAAGGGAATTAGAGAGACAAGTTCCTGATCCACCAGGCTTTTTTTATATGCAATATACCACTTATACCAATATACATGCTTTTTTATATGCCTGATCCACCAGGCTTTTCATATGCAAGTCACCACCCACTCCCCGGCCTCCAGAACATTCTGAGAGGAAGCCTCTCATTCCTTCCAACCCCCAGCATTGTCTAGCGACACTCACCGCCACCCCTCTAACAACACAAGACCCTCGCAAGCCTCCCATCCCCAAACCACCGGCACGCAATCATCAATAGCCAATCAATAATCCACTCCCAGTCACTTACCCACATCCTTCCCACCACCCAATCAGTACCCACACCCTCACTACACTCACCACCCCCACCCATCCCCAACACTCACCCCCATCATATACTCACAACCACCACTACAGACCAAACCGAGTGACCTTACGCCCAGCCCCGCTGAGGTACACCTCAACTCCAGAACCACAAGTACGCACCCAACAGCCCAACCTACAACCCACACCACCGGCGTTCTGCCCCCAACCAACATGTGCCTCAAGTACTCCAGGGAAGCACTCCTAAATACATCTGTTCCCCGATGGCCATCCTTTTCGACCCTAAGGTTCCTTGTCACAGACCACATTGCCAAGGTTAGCAAGTATGGTACTAAACGAAGACGAAGGGGTAGGAGAGCTGGGGCCTTGGTAAGACTAAAAAGGAGAGGTCTACGTTCGGCTCTCCCATCGATACATCTGGCTAACCTGCGTTCGCTACCAAATAAAATGGAAGAGCTACTAATTCTATGCAGCAATTATTCCGAATTCTCAAACTCAGCCATCCTCTGCTTCACTGAGACTTGGCTAAATGATCGCATACAGCCCTGGAACTCCCAAACTTCAACATCATCCGCGCAGACAGGAATTGTGTCCTAGCACAAAAGTCGCGAGGAGGCGGCATCTGTTTCTTTGTGAATTCCAGCTGGTGCAAAGACTCCAAATATCCTGGCTCAGAGTTGCTCCACACACCTTGAAATACTTGCAATCAACTGCAGACCCTTCTACGCCCCAAGAGAATTCACCTCGTTCATACTGATTGGTGTCTACATCCCACCACAAGGATCGACAAAACCTGCTTTAGACTGTCTGGTTGACTGCATTACTGAATGCGAAAAGAAACATCCCCAAGCACTCATCATCATACTGGGCGACTTCAACCAGGCAAAACTCAACTCAGAACTTCCAAAATTCTTCCAGCACATCACCTGCCCCACCAGAGGAACGAATTCCCTAGACCACTGCTACACCACCATAAAAGGAGCCTACAAACCTGTGGCCAAAGCCGCACTCGGCCATTCTGACCATGCCCTCATACACCTAGTCCCGGCATACAGACAGCAACTGAAATCCTGCAGACCCTCCCTAATTACCACAAAAAAATTTACAGCAGAAGCAATATCCAATCTGCAAGCATGCTTCGACACAACGGACTGGGAACTCTTCGAGAACGCCGGGAACATCAATGACTGGACCGATAAGGTCACGTCATACATCAAATTCTGCGAAGACATGCTGATTCCAACCAGGACCTATAAGAAACAATTACACAACAAACCATGGTTCAACAACTCGATTAAAAACCTAAGGAAGAAGAAAGAGTCAGCACACAAACTGGGCAACCTCACTGAATACAGGAAATATAGGAATCTACTTACTAAGGAGATAAAGGCTGCAAAAAGATCATACTCACACAAATTAGAGAATACATTCTCAAAATCCAACTCCAGAGCACTATGGGCGGGCGTCAAGCAAGTAACGAATTTCAAAGGCACCGCCCCCACCATCAACCCGAGCATGAATCTCGCTGAGGAACTAAACCAGTTCTATTGCAGATTCGACTCAATGAAGCTGAACAAAGGTCCTGTGAGCCCCCCTCGAATTGGAAGTAGTACATCTTACACTTCAGCCACGCCCGAACTAAGCCTTGAAGTGTCAGATGTAAGGAAGATCCTACTTACGCTCAACACCAGGAAAGCTTCTGGCCCCGATGGGATCTCCCCAAAATGCCTCAAAGTGTGTGCGGACCAAATGGCCCCAATCCTTACTGGAATCTTCAAGGGCTCGCTAAAGGCGGGTATAGTCCCCGACTGCCTGAAGAACTCAATCATCATTCCGGTCCCTAAGTCGTCATCAGCCACAGCCCTGAACGACTACAGACCCATCGCTCTGACCCCAGTGGTGATGAAGGTCTTCGAGCGACTGATAATACCATTCATCAATGAGGCAATTGGCTCAAAGTGGGATCCACTGCAGTTCGCGTATAAGGCAAACAGATCTTCAGAAGACGCGGTCAACCATGCAATGCAACTTACATTACACCATGTGGATCAACCGAGCTCATATGCCAGACTCTTATTCGTGGACTTCTCATCCGCCTTCAATACCATAGATCCCCAAATCCTGAATAGGAAAATGCTCTCACTGGGCATCCTACCGGATCTCTCTGGCTGGATCACCAACTTCCTCACAAACAGGACCCAGAGAGTCAAACTGGGCCCCTTTATCTCTTCATCCAGAACCACCAATATAGGCGCACCACAAGGCTGCGTTCTATCCCCCCTCCTCTTCTCGATATACACAAATGACTTCAAGTCCACAGACCCATCAATCAAAATCATCAAGTTTGCAGATGATACAACTCTTGTAGGCCTCATCAACAACACAGACGAGTCTCCATACCGAACACAAATAACAAATCTGGTAACCTGGTGCGAAGAGAATAACCTCATCCTCAACACCGAGAAAACGGTTGAGCTGATTGTCGACTTCAGGCGGTCCCACCCAGCGCACCGTCCCATCTCCATGGGTAAGGATGAGGTCAAAATCGCTACCAGCGCAAAATTTCTTGGCACGATGATAACGGACAACTTGAAGTGGAGTAGACAACCCACCATTGTCCTAAAGAAGGCTCAACAGAGACTCTATTTCCTTAGACAACTTGCGAAATACGTAATGTCTAAAAAGATCCTGAAGACCTTCTACATCGGTGCAGTAGGCTCACTCCTGACCTCCTCCTTCACTGCCTGGTATTGTGGGACCACTGCCAAGGACAAGAACAGGCTGAAGAGGATCACCAGGACCGCTGAGCGGATCACAGGATGTCCCCTACCTGACCTAGATGAACAATTCAAGGAAAGGATCCGCTCAAGGGCAAAAAGAATAGTTGGAGACCCCACACACCCAGGTCACCCCTTCTTCAATCTCCTACCCTCTGGACGGAGGTACCGAGCTATCTCATCCAGGACCACCCGGTACAAAAACAGTTTCTACCCACTAGCTGTTAAAGCACTAAATGACCAACTTTAATAATCCTGCAAGAACTTTCGGTCCCCAGCGCATAACCAGTAGCAAACGAATTGTCGTATGTAACTAATGCCCCTTGTATAATATGTATATCTAGTTGTATACTATGTGTTGTGTAATATGTATATCTAGCAAATGTTTGAACCCCCCGATGTATATAGTATGTGCGTCTAGCAAATGTTCAACCTCTATGGAGAACCCCCCTTCCAGAAAATATTCCTTGTATGTATTCTGTACCTACTTGGCGACCAATAAAGTATTCGTAGTATTCGTAGAAGGGTTAATGGCCCCTCGAGAAATATTCCCACTATGGATGTTAAGCTTAAGGTCTGTAATTACCTAAGGAAGATCTAGAGACCTTTTTAAAAATGGGTACCACATTTGCCTTGTGCCAATTCCTTGGCACTATACCAGTTGTTAGTGTGTTTTCAAATTTCATTCTGTTGAATGCAACTAAATTGTGATCACTGTGCTTGGGTAAAATATTTTGTAATGCAGTGTTTCCCAACCCCTGCAATGCCTGGCCTGTTGGTGACTCATGAGGAGAGGGTTGGGGAACACTTTTCTAATGCATGGACAACTACTGCTCCTTTCGCAAATTCAAATATTGAGAAGTATTGAACTATAGCTACTGCAAATAAAGTGTATTTTAGATGCAACAAATTCCAAGTGTTTATTTCATGCTGTATTGTAAATCTTTCTATTGCGGTAACATCTTTGCCTGGTTATGCAATACCTTTGCAGATGGCTTCCCCTTGACAAATTATTATAATACCAGCTGTTTGCCTTATGGAGAAAACAGTGTTGTCAACTGCATGCATCCTGGATAAAATGTTACAGCTTGCAATGTATACTAATATCGTCCAGCAGCAGGAGGCTGCCCATTCGTACAGGTTGAACTATCTGCATGATTAACCTGTACAGCAATATACAAATATATTACCTTTTTGCTGTGAAGGCAAAAAAATTGGGATGTTTGTTCACCATTTCAAAGATAGTTATTAGGTGTCAAGATCAGGATTAGTGGACTCCCTGGGCTACACGGTTATCAAATGAGTAATGAAGCACAGGTTCATAGCTAGATCAAAGGTGGGAGCTCAATAGGTCCTAGTTAAGCAAGGCACAGAGTCTGGTAATAAAAGGCCCAAAAAAACAGTCCATGATTGGTATTGTATTCAGAGCCAAAGCATAATTCAGAAAGCAATGAGGTATTTGAATAGGCGAGGATACATGGGACACATATAAGGTGTGAATGCCTAAGTCATTTGTGATTAACACCCATTCCGAGGACACATAACATGCCGCACATGTGAATTCAGGGTGAAGTACAGATCTGACTAGTAATGTAGTCACACAGATGCAGGGAACGATTCATTGAGTGCCGTAGCCACTTTAAGATCTGCGTATTCTAATTTCCCTGCTCACATGCACCTTCTCCGGTTTGTTATAAACTGGTCTGAGCACCCCTCCTTGGTATCTTTTGATTTTGTGCCAGTACATGGGGGGGTGAGGCATCTTAAGCTGTATGGGGGAAGCTTTCAACCATTTTAACCCTTCCCCCCCCCACCATGTGCTGCGCTCGACGTTGTAGGACAACCTCAGTTAAGCTTCTATCAATTTATTCATTGCATTGTATGTCCCAAAGTGGGCTCTCATAGATTAGAGCTAGGACTGCACCTACACAGAGGCACCTTGGTGTTTGGTTGTGCAACTTCAACATACCTCTGCAGATGTATGCCGACAGAGACCTCTGTGTTTAACCAGAGGGACAGGTTACAGGACTGGTTGATAGCTAACAGGGCTGAGTGTTGTGGCCCGTTCAAAATTAGGAGATGCGTCCTTGTCCACCAGTTTGCTTGAAAATGGTGAATTAGCATCTGAGGAATTATGTGCACCCCACAAGACCTCATCTCAGAAACAGATTAGTTTGACCCCACTATGCATTGTAGAGGAAGCAGTTGCTTGGGGGCTTGGGAGTCCTAGTATTTCTTGTTGCCCAGACAGGATCTTTAACCAAAAGTTCCGCCTTTCTGTTCCAGCTTGCTTTGTATTTCCTGTGTTAACGTCTTTCTTTTAATTTTAATTACACAATGTCCAATCCTTGGAGCAGCCATTTCTGCTCTCATCCAAGCTTCCCTTCTTATAGAGGTGAACTTGGCAAGTCTGTTTTGCAGGCAAGAATTCTGCCTGCTATATCTTATCTGAATGTCATTAGTGGCCTGGGAGGAACTAGAGGACCAGAGCCTGCGAGTCATGGCCTCAGTGTACAGAACCTCTATTATTTGGAGCCTATTGGAAATAATTCTGTTCCTGTATTTGGCTGAACAAAATGTCTGCAAAAGGGTGGCACACTGCCAGAGATCAATAGGCTCTAATCAATAGTTACGCAGTCATTTGAGTTGAGAAAAAGACACAAACCCTCCAGACAAAGGTAATTATCCCTTGTAAAAAGAATATTTACAAATATTGATTAGATCCTATCTTTTTTATTTTATTTTAGAAAAACATGTTAAACGTTATTTAGCATTTAAATGAAGTTGAGATTTCCCATTAAATTTAAAGAGAATGAAAAACTTCTGGGGTGATTGCCCTGTTTCACCCCTTCCCCCCACCCCCCAATGAACATTTCTATTTGTAAAAAACTAAAATCTCAATTGCCATATACTTAATTTACAGTGAAACTTTTAGTGGAACACTAACCTTCACACAGCAGGGCATCCCGATTCTGGATGTCCTGGGGGGGAGGGAATCATATAGGATTCCCGAGCCGATCTCCATGGGTTTTGGTCCACTTTAAGGCATAGGACAGTGCCCACTCTGCACGCTAGCTTCACTTAACTATAGAAGCGGCATGAGAAGCCGTGTGCGCAGGTGTTCCCTGCTGGCCTTTCTCATGTTTACTGGACGGTTGTGCTGGACATCTATGGCTATGTGGTAACCCCTGTTTGCACTTGATATCCTTTGTTTTTTTGCACAGCTGCACCTTTATGTCCATAATCATGCAATTATTGTTCTATGGCCGTGTTTATTCACTATTTAATGATGAACTATTGCATTATTGATTAATCAGGTTAATTATTGGATCACTTGAATATATGTTCGCACTAGTCACTTTATTATCATACACTGTCCCTCCTTTTCAGCATGCTTTTGAACACACTGTCCCTCTTCTTAGATAGATAGTAGGGACTACAATATATTCTATGTATTTTTTTGTGCCAGCACAAAACACTACAAATGGGCCCTATTACAAATTTTTGGAGTCCTCCGACCATTAACTATTATATTGATTGATGCTTTGGATTTGTATATTTACACATTTTTTTTTTTAGGGGAAGGTCCAGCATTGTTTTTAATATGTCTATTGTGTTGTGTTTAGTGGTTTTGTGTATGCTTTCGTGTTATTTTTCTAATACAATATTCAGATTAATCTTTTAAAAAATATTTGTGGTTCTCCTTTTGTGAGGTAGGTGTGGCATTTGATCCACACCCCCTCTTTGGCTGTTTCATTTGGATTTTTAAGTGAGCACGCTGTATATTTGGAAGGTAGTGCATTTCCTGATTGCAAAGTTAACTATAGAATAACATTACACAACTGTAACCTATATTAAAGGTGAGGCCAGACTAGTTATTAGTAGATGACATTACTTCACCTGTATCACAAGTTTTAATACTTATGTATCTCATACATCTTACAGCATTGCTTTCTCAGTAGTTGCCTAGCAACGGGTGATGCTGCCCAGTATATTGTTGATCAGTTCATCCATATCTTTCTCTAGTTATGCTGTATCAACTGCCCCCTATTGAATGTGTAGCTAAAAACATTACTGGCCAACCTTGGTGAAGGAACCTGATGCTTATTATTATAAAATGCAATCTGTTATCTTTCTTTGATGCTTTCACTTGTAGTTTTAATCCCACATCATTGTGTGTGTTATCTGCAAATTTGTCGCTCCACATAACACTTTATAAATAAAAAGTTGCAACAAGATTAGGTTCAGTATTGATCCTTGTGGCACCATACTCCTGCTGATTCTATATAGCTGATCTTTTATACTGCAGAAACACTCAGGGCTACTGTATCTCCCACCTTTATGGTAATCCAATGTAGGGACCCAGCCACTCAACATGGGCTTGGCTAAGCCAACCAATGCGGCTATACACTTCTGGCCAGTGAAATCGGTTATCTTGTGATAGGTCAAGTAGCCAGGGCTCACTACATGGGAAAGTGGAGGGGTAAGTAATCTGAGCCTGATGTCAGGCATGCTGTGTCTAACGTTATTTTGCCCAGACATAACTGGAACTCCTGAGGCAAGTTATGGTATGTGGAGTGGAGAATTAGAATGAAGTGTCATTGACGTCAACTTTAGAATTGTCCGCTCGGATTTCTTGTTCTCCTTTATCTTCACAACACATTTCTATTTCCTTGAATTAGTACACTTGAAGAACATTTGTTAATCAAAGTTTATTTTGCTCTATTTATATTTATATTATATAATTTATATATAATTATAAATTTAGTAATTATATTATATTTATTTCAGCTTTATGCTGGCTCTGTGCCCTCTGATATAATAAATGTAAAGGATGGATACATGATCATATCTGAAACATCCCTTCTTAATTATATCGGCCTAGTCAAATTGCTTTATTATGCATGTATAAGCAATAGTTTACGTTATGCATGTACAAGAAATTATTTTCAACAGGTCACACAATTCAGACCCTATGGCCTTGATTCACAAAGAGTTGAAAAAAACTCTCATGGTAGTAAAAAATTCAATTCATGAGGAAAAAGCTTGAGAATTTCACTGTTAGTGAATCACCAGATAAGAACACCATGAGAGTCAATGACACTTTTTACTACAGGTAAAACGGGGTAAAAAGTGCAATACTTTTTTCAAGAGTTAAAAAGTACCATTGTTTTTCATTGTCTTCCTATCTGGTGATTCACTAACAGTGAAAATCTCAGGCTTTTTTCTCATGAATTAAATTTTTTACTGCCATGAGAATTTTTTTCAACTCTTAGTGAATCAAGGCCTATGGGTTATAATGATTCCGAAGAACATTCAGTTGAATTTCATTGGTTTTGGATATAGTGAGATCAAGGCCCCAGTACGCAGATGGCAGAAGAGAATAAAGCAACCATTGCTTGACCTAAAAGCGGTGCTTGATAATTTGTGAACCCTTCAGAAGTTTCAATATTTCTGCATACATTTGATTGAAAACGACATCTGAGTTTTACACAAGTTCTAAAAGTATATTCTAGGCGAGGCCCATCATTTTCCAGTGAGATTAGGATCTTTTCTTGAAAGCTTGTTTTTCTGCATACCCCACTTGCTGCTGTTGTGTCCAAACTTAAAATATATCCTTACCTCACTGGAAAAATGGTGGACCTGGATTTGCGCACATATTTTGAACCAATGCCATTGCACTGAGGATAAACTGTGTATTTTTTTTTATGAGGATTTGGATCTTCCTTACAAACTCCTTATGCTGTCCGAGTTCAATAAAATGCATTTTCTTGTATTGCTGCATATTGTATTGTATTGTATTGTATTGAGATAGCCCTGTATTTATCATGTTGTTAAATGTTACCTATTAAAATTCATTTCAATTCATTCAGATTTCCCTGATATGTAGATGGCCATGCCAATCTGCAAGACCTTATGTGCTTATAATATGGTTATGTTCAGCATTTCTAAAATAAAGGCAGGTGCACTTTAGCTTAAGTTCCAATGTGTACAAAAACAATAACGGAAAATAAGAACTGTACAAAATTACTGTATCCCTAGAACACAAGTTCCCCTCGGAAAGTTCTCATCAGAGAGACTTTCCTTGAGTGATTGGAGCTTGGCATTTCATCAAAGTGAATAGATAACTCAGAACCCTCTGGATTGCTCCCACGTGGATTTCAGTTTGGTACAGAAGTGTTGCTTAAAAGTACTTTTGAAAAGATTTGGCACAGGAAGCAAAGCTAGTGAAAAGTTAGTATTTGATGTATAAATAAAAACACATAGATCCAATGATTTCCAAATAGTTCATGTTCCATAGCTATATTTCAAATGAAATGTATACATTGGCCAAAAATATTAAAGATTAATAAATTAGAGGCAGCTCATAGGAGCCTTTGGCCAGAAAAGAGGACAGCGTCCACACTTGATAGATCAGAGACACTGAACACAAAACAGATGAATAGTCTTACAGCTCATCCCTGAGATAATACCAACCATCATAAATTATGTTGTTAATAGGTCTGATTCATCAGCATAAGGAATGTAAAAACAGAAGTGCTTAGTTTATACTGCTACAGAATTTATTCATTTAGAATAGCATCATGAAGTTGTTCTACACCAATACCCACCATCTCCTCAAATCCCACTTATATGTCCTTCCTCCACACCTCTACATTTATATGGAACAATGCACATGCTGATTGGCTTACCTCTCTGAATAAATAAGTCCCTTATTTATATCCCTCCCCCATCGGTCCCAAATCTTGACCATGTTCTCAGTACTCAATCCATGTAAAATGCCTACAAATGCTAAGCATACAATTATTATTTAAAAATATATTACCGAATAATTGTGCCAAATATTTCATCCAGGGGTTGTGTTGTACAATCAATGTCGCCAAGTTCCTTCAAGCCACTGCTTCACCTTTATTTGCCCATGCTCCCTATCTGTATCACTCTATGTGCCATCCCCCATTCTCACTTGCAATCCCCCATTCTTACTGCGTTACCGCTATTCAAATACCTGTACATGCCAGTTTTATTTACCCCTTCCCCTTTACCCACAGCAGGTAAGGGGCCACATCAGATGGCTGTGAGGCCCCCCAGGCCATAGGTTGAGCATGTGTGCTTTAGACAGTTTTTATGCGCAGTTTTTTTTAGTGAAATGCCCATAACTGTACCCAGTACTACAATTGAAGTCATACTAGTGGTAAGTACAGTCCAATGTTGTATCTTAACTTATCATAAGTTCTAGCACTTTGTTTTATGCCCCCCATTGATTTTGCATCTGTTGCTTGGCAGCAGGGCCAGATTAGATGTGGTGGAGGCCCCCTGTAAGTAAATGTAGATTAATCACTACCATTGTTAACAAGTGGTAAAAGGCCCTAAGTGGTGGAGGCCTTGGAGCAAGAGCCCTTTTATCCAGCATTCAGTTATTTGTACCTTTGTCACAGTTAGTATACATGTATTGCTTTATCTATGGGATATAGTCTAGGTTGAGTGGAGCAAAATACTATTCTTGGAAAGTCTTTAATGTCTTTAAAGCAGACCAACGCCCTCCGTGGCGAGGGTTTTGGTGGCCGCCGGCACCACCGCTATACGACAGGCTGGGGGGCATCCTAATTACTGGAGCCCCCCACCGCACATATCCCCACAGGATGCCTGTAATGTTTACCTTATTCTCGCTCCCCTGCCGAGAATCCAGTGTCATGATTGGCTGCCTGGTGCTTACATAGGCAGGAGATTTGGTGGCTGGAACGTCACTGCCCACGTAAGACCTGGGCAGCCAATCACGACTCTGGGGAGCAAGGTTGAGGTAAGGATTACAGGCATCCTGTGGGTTTTGTGTGGAGGGGCTCCAGCATTTTGAATGCCCTCCAGCCTGTCATATAGCGGTGGCACCAGTGGCCACCAACACCCTCGCTTTGGATGGTGTTGGTCCTCTTTAAGCCTACCTTTGGAAAAAGCTGCATATTTCATGTTTTACAAGTAACAGATAACACAATCTAAAAGTGGCCTCTTCACACCTCAAAAATATTTTTTTGCCCAGGCTAATTGTAAATAGCCTAATTCAACTGTTCAGCTTTTTTAAAGTTTTTTTTGTGGGCATAAACGTATGTAATTTTTTCTTTGTTTCCTGTATGTATCATCATGTCTGAGGAAGAGGATTACTTTTTCTTGAAAGCTCAGCCTTAAATATAGCCAAGTCAGCCCAAAAATGTATAGCTTTATGTATTGACTTTCTACTTTTTCTATCATTCTCGTTCATTAAAATGTTATGTTACTTGTGATAAGCTTCTATTTTGCAGCAGCCTAATGTAGTATTGTTTCACATGACATTGCATGCATTGTAACTCTATACAAGCTTGCCACAGTAAATACAACCCTATATTCAACTGCCTGAGGGCCGGCACGATCAAGAGAAGGCATTCAAGCATACGCAATACAGAGTCACCCTGAAATAACATTCTGCAGTGTCATTGCCATGGGCACGGGCTGGCCCTATAAGGGAAAACCACTTCTGACCGCCCCGGGGAAATGGTTCTGTAATGACATCTGCCAGTCAGAACAATTGATCCTGCCCTATGGCAGTCCACCAACTTCACATTCTTCAGATGTCAGTGATGGCAGACTTTACGGTCTAGCAGTCTTTCATCCAGCCAAACACAAAGCTATTCTGGTGGCAAGTGGGAATAACATATACAGTGGCTTGCGAAAGTATTCAAACCACCCCCTTGAGATTCTTTGTGTTTTGCTACCTCAAACCTGGAATTAAAATTGTTTTTTTTTGAGAGTTTGCATTATTTCATTAAAAGAACCTGCCTACAACTTGTTTTTTATATTGCGAACAAACAACAAATAGGACAAACCATCAGAAAATGTACTCAGAACTTTGTAGAGCCAATTTTTGCCACAATTACAGTTGCAATTTATTTTTTGGATACGTCTCCAAAGTAAATAAAAGGAAAAGAGTAAAGAACCTACAATGTACAAAGCACTGGTGGAGCTTCCTTTTTGTCGCGGGTATCTTCCTTTTGCAAGGGTTTGTCTGTGGCCTTTAGAATGGGGTTCTTATTGTTGTAATTTGGAATACAAATTTATGAAAAAGTTTGCCATTTGCCCTGATCTTTCTTTATTTCAAACAGACCCCCGTCCCTGCTCTGTGTGCCCCCCCACCTGCCTAGTCAAGTGAATGGTTGGGTGGGGCCATGGATAGAGCTGGGACATTTGCAACACTCTAATTTGCACCAATGTGGTGTAGTCTGGCAGAAGTCCTTGATAAAAAAATTATATATATATATATATATATATATATATATATATAATGAAAGGGTGTAAGCGGCGATTGTGGAGCTCAAATCATCTTCTCACTATACAGTGTTCATAACCACCCCCTCTAATCTGTGAAAAGGTTATCAACAAAATGAAATATAAAAAAAACTTCATTTGGTAAGTAAAATGTATATTATAGTACAATTACTCACCACCCTACTTAGAAGGTAATCAGCATCCCAACTTTGCCCTGCCTGAAAGGCTAAGTAAAATTCATTATATTGTATTTACTCTACAAACATCCATCACTTACTGAGTGTTTCTTATTTAATTCTATGTGATTCTTAAAGTGGACCAACACCCATGTTTTTTTGACTATCCTGGGTTTTGGTCCACTTCCCCGGGGTACCCCCGATCGGGCTATGTGAAATGCCCCAGATTGCCCGAATCCAAATCACCTCACCCCGCTCCTACGGCGCATGCACGGCCACATCTCGCACTTCCCTCTAACAGGGATCGTGGACTGCTAGAGAGAAGCGCGAGATGCAGCCGTGGCCCGTGCATGCGCCGTTGGACAGGGATTCAGGTAAGGTTTGCGGGCGTGCTGGGGGGTTTCACACAGCGGGGCATCCTGATTTTTGATGCCCCGCAGGGAGGGATTGGATCGGCAAGACAAAAACGGGTTCGTTAGAACCTAGATATATACGACCCAAACCATGCTGCGTACCATAAAAGAAAAAAAAAAAAGGGAAAGGTGCTACACTGTGTGAATGTCACCGGGTAGCATAGCAGTATGGCTGGTTAGGTAGCAGGCTCTGTGTATAGCAATGCCTGGTTAGAAAAAGATGGGGTTGTTGGGCCTCCCCATTTGTGAATAACACTAGAGCTCAGCGTAACCCTACCTCGCCTCTAATCAACGTAGTAAACATTGTTAAAATACATTAATTAATTAACACAGATTAAAAAACCTTAGTGCGCGCTCATGCGCCTTGACATGTTAACATAATAGTCAAGTAAAAGACATCAACATGACAATATAAAGTGCAAAAAGGATCCATGTACTAACTGTATATTATTATGGTTTTTGCATTATCTGTAAATAGGTGGTCATCCTCCTTGGAATTTGGGGCGGACTAGTTTCGCCTTCAGATAGGCTTCCTCAGTGCCCACTCTGTTTGTACATAAAACAAAAAGAAAAAACATAGACCATATACATAAATACAATATACATAGCAATATATCAATCCTAGATTTTCACCAAATTGATTCATGATAGGTACCTGAGTGATTATGCTAAAATGATGGTCTTGGCTTGGATGGCCCCTGATTCACCAATAATGTATATTTAATGGACTGAAGTGGTGTTCAAATATTGTAGAGACTAAATCAACCACTTTGAAACAGATGGCTGTTCTGTGGGAAAAAAAAAATGTATATTTATGGGACGATCTGAGCATTCCACATGGGGGAGGACCCAAGGAAAAAATTATGGGGGGGTACTTGAACAAAGGACACACAAAATAAGATGCCTATATTGGGTATCAATTTAAAAATAAATGAAATATAAAAATATGAGTATTATGCAGGTCCCAAAAACTGGGCTGCAACCTGCATTGTAACCATCAAGAAAAAGGAAGAGCAAGAGCCCCCAAAAATTGTGTGTCCTCCCAAGGCGCCAGTATCACACGGACGGCGCCGCTGAGCCATTACCACGCACCTTAAAACCTGCCTGTGTCATGACGTGCGTGCCGGAACCCCGCCCCCTCATCGGCCCCGCCGCTATAAGAATCAGCGGTTGCCGGGGGAGCGGGGACGACATAGGCGCGAGGGGATGGCCGCGCTCCAGCCAGTCCACCGAGCGTCAGTCGCAGGCGTCCCTCCGGCGCCTCGGCACTAGTCCTTAACTTAACAACATTTTAGTGGAGACCGCACTGCGTGCACAGGTGAAGGGAAAAAGAAAAAGATATGTTCGTGATTATTTGTTAAAATATCAGCGTTGGGAGGAATACATTTCAAGTGTGGATGTGCTCCTTCGCATTTTTTTGTTCAATATTGCCGAGCTCACTCATAATAGGAGAAGGTTCAGCATGAGCCACAAATGGATTAAAAAAGGAAGTAATCAAAAATAATGTATCCAATATAGGATTAGTTAAGATTTGTTAACTCGTGCACTGGACTAGTGGGTTCAAGACCAAAATCGCCCCACCCCTATATGAAACAGGTCCTCCCCCCTATAGAAAATGCATCGATCTCCATCTAAAATAAAAGCCATATTGCAAGTGCTTAATGTCACTTAGGGCAAATAGTTCATTATGGGCCAGCCATGTTTAGATCATCAGATGCATATGATGACCTCTATATGTGAAAAGAAAAAAAAGAAAAAAGAAAAAAATTGATGAAATTACACAAAACATTTTCTATTACTATGATGAGGAGACAATTATCAAAGAAAAGGCGCATAACTAATTGATTTGTTTAAGCCGGGATAACGGTGCGCCTTATAGTGGTGGATCCACTGAGTTTCCCGTTGGAGGGTGATTTTTTCTACATCACCCCCCCCCCGTGGATTGTTATGTATCCTGTCGATTCCTACGACAGACACTTCTATTGGATTCTGTTTATGATAGTAAAAAAAGTGCCTGCCTACCGGGGTTTTTTTATTGCCCGTTTTGATGTCATAGAAGTGCTCGTAGATTCTTTTACGCAGCTCTCTATTTGTTTTTCCTATGTAAAAGCGATCACAGGTACATATGAGAGCATAGATAATGTTTGTACTTTTACAATTTATAAAATGTTTCAATTTTAGAGGTGATGACTCTCCCAAGGTGACTGTTTTGGTTTTTTTTAACATATGGACACATACTAATTGATATATTGCTATGTATATTGTATTTATGTATATGGTCTATTTTTTTCTTTCTGTTTTATGTACAAATAGAGTGTGCAATTGGGCGCTGAAGAAGCCTATCTGAAGGCGAAACTAGTCCGCCCCAAATTCCAAGGAGGATGACCACCTATATACAGATAATGCAAAAACCATAATAATATAAACTGTTAGTACATGGATCCTTTTTGCACTTTATATTGTCATGTTGATGTCTTTTACTTGACTATTATGTTAATATGTCAAGGCGCATGAGCGCGCACTAAGGTTTTTTTAATCTTAATACACTAAATATATATGTATTTTAACAGTGTTTACTACGTTGATTAGAGGCGAGGTAGGGTTATGCTGAGCTTTAGTGTTATTCACAAATGGGGGGGCCCAACAACCCCATCTTTTTCTAACCAGGGATTATAGATTCCCGGGCCAATCTGGCTGGGTGGAGAAAATAAAACTTCCGACTCTCTAATTTTATGAAACATTTGGCCTCTGTTGTCCTTTTTACTGGAGTTTTTTGCATTGGATAATTTATAACTGTTCCTGCTGCCTCATACTGAGTGTAGTGCCCCCACCCCCCATCTGCACACAGTAAATATAATTGTGTAATTCAGTAACCCTGACAGGAGCATTTTACCCCGGCCAGCACACTGGCATATCTGGGCATCTGCCCCGGGGCCCTGTCATCTTCAGACTGGGCCATGGAATGATTCTCTGGACTGGCGAGATGGGTGTCTGTCTGCAGAATAGCTAACCGATGGCCTCAGGACTATAATATGATTAGAGGCAATGGAGAAGGTGGCAGAGCATGGAAGGTGACCCCCCAGTAGTTTAGAGGCCAGAGGATGATCGGCAGCAGTTCAGCAGTACACCCTTCAGCAGAAAGCAAGGACTGGAGGATGATCATCAGCAGCAGAGTAAGCAGTAAAGATGGGAGGGTCATTGGCAGTGCAAAAGTTAACAGGGACCAAAGGAAAATGAGGATTTGAGCATTATTGGGAGCAGTGGAGAAGAAGGCAGCAAGGACTGGAGGGAAATCGTCATCAGAGGAGGACCTAGAGGTGGCAGCAGAGCTGATGGGTAACATGACATGGCATGTGACATGGCACTCCCAAGAGCCCACCTAAACCAGGAGCCTGCCCTGCATAACTCTGTTCAAGGGTCTGCGCTGGTGTTTTGAAGATCAGACACCAGACTCTAAGCTGTAAGAGTGGTAAGGTAAGTTTTTTTTTAACTATTTATTGTATTATAAATTATTTGAATGAATATATATATATATATATATATATATATATGTATATATATATTACATTATTCTACATCCTCCTTTATAGCAACCCTGTATCTGCTATGCTAGAAATAACATGAAGAACATGACATTTTTTTCCTTCCCGCTTTCGTAGAGGAGCTGGATGCAAATTTAAATAAAAATTGAATTTCAAATTTGTGCTACTTTTCAGCCTGAAATTTTATTCAGGACTTTAGGGAAATAAAATAAAAGCTCTGTTTTATAATTTAATATCGCCACAGGTTCACATATTCTGCATATACCGTGGTGATGTGCTTTATCAACACTGAATGTGTGTGGAGAATTCAGCCTGAAGAAGTGGAACCAATGCTCCCTATCAGTGGTCATTTTTCATAGGCTTCTCCCATTAGAGGCAACTCTTGGCCAACCTCAAATACATCTAGCTTCCTCGGAATATGATAAATTGTCAATAAGTGCTGTGACCGGAGATTCCCAGGATCCTGTTACAGAATATCTCGCTTATTTGAAAACATTAGCATACATTAAAAAGCACTTTAAAGGAAATTGGAGTTTATATGCAATATGCAGAGTTTGTTTCTTTTTTTTACTACATTTTTTATTTTGGAATAAATAACATACATTTTTAGACTAAAAGGAAACGTTAAAAAAACATTTTTCTTTTTTTAAGCTTCTTTACAACATGCTGTACACGTCTCTAATCATTATTGTTAAATGAGTGGTAGAAAAACAATCACAGCCTTTTACTTTAAAGTGATCCTAACCCCCTCCTCTCCCTAAAAAAAGTTTAAATACAGTTGTGCCCAGCAGAATTAGAGCCTTATTTAAGGAACATCAGCACCACTTTTTTGATCTCAGCAGCATTCAGCGTGGGATTTAAGAAAGAAAAAATGTCAGCGCTTATGGGGCTGGTGGCTAGCGTCTTATTTAACACTAGCGCAGAAAATGATGCAGCGCAGTTCGCTCTGGTTGAAGAGGCGGCAGATGAAGCCTGGTGCTGTAGCTCAAGATCCCATAGAGCACAATGGGCAAAATGGGATTGTAATGTTAAATGCTTATAATTATTATTATTAACACATTTATTTTAACAGAACTTGCATTGGGACTAAAAAATTGAAACTCAGGACCTAGATGGGCCAAAATGTTTTTTGAGGGTTATTAAAACTGATTTTAATGGTTTCTTTTGATTAACAATATGCAATTAGCACAGCAACAATTAAAACGCAGCCTAAACGGACTGTAAAATTTGCCCCCTTAGTCCCCAGCAGTGATTTCTTGTAACTGTAATGAAAAAACGCTGACCAGTGCCTGAAAAATACAGCATCAAAAATTTCAGGGAGGAAAATAATCATAAATATGCTGTGGAGCACAGGGAAAAGTGGTGCTCACAAGCGCTGGGATAATCAGCCCAACGAGCACTGGCATAGGCCAGCCAATACCTATGTCCAATAATCAAAGGTAATTAGTAAACGTTCCACGCAGCAACTGCTAGAACCAATGTAGTACACAGCACAGCGCCAGATAAAACAGGAATGCCGGCGCACCAAAGCTCTTGCTATAGCCACAAAAATGATGCTAAAAGACGGCCATGGTAAATAAGGTACTAAGATTTTCTCTGTAATGAGACATGAGACATACAGAAAATATCTCAACCAATAAAGAAAATAATTAAACTGCCCATCTTGCAAAGCCTGCACGCCCTAAATACTGTGTATTGGGCCCTTTGGCATCCCTGATGTATTTTGCAATAGTTGCGAATGAGGCCTTTAAATTTCTTAGATGTAAAAGATGTCTATTTAACATTAAAATCTTGGGTTCTTTTGCATAATCTGTACATCTGTAGATCTCTCCAAAGTGGCTCCTTCCCAACATTACCTGCATTTACCTACATGTCTTAGCACACAGGTGAACTTTTGAACTTTTCTTCACTAGTCTTTATGAGGTGGGCCAAATGTCTTTTGGTCCACTGTCTAAAGTTCCAAGAAGGCATCTAGATTTGGGATGCCTTGCAGTACACTGCTGAGATTGTTTAATGCACTCCCCTTTCTTCACGATTCCCACAGCAGTTCCCTGAACATTTAGTATTTTATACTTGCAGACCATCAAGTCCTGTCTTGACTCAATATGGGGTGAAAGCACTAACCGAGAATAGGGAAATATATACACCAAATACAGCCCAAGCTGCATGTCTTCCCTTTCCACTCTGCATGCCTAGCAGTGGCACGGGAACCCAGAGAAAAGGTGAGTGCATCACCCGATTTGGGGCTTTATCTAGCTACAATACAGTAAGTGCATTGTGGGGTATTACAGATTGAGATGCCTCTTCGGAACCTTAAATAGTGGACCAAACTAATTTAGGTCCTCTCCAAACATAGCATTTATGATTGTAGTCATTATATAGTTCAATTGGTTTCATCATTCCAAATGCCTTTTTGAGGTTTGTCAGTACACCGCCAGTTGATAAATTTCTCAAGAAACCCACACACAGGAACTGGTATGTAGATGTACCATTAATAGACGTTTAAAACTGTGTGCGGCAAACACTATGTAATTTTTTGGTCAGGATCATCTGATTGATTCCAGCTATAAGTGTATACCTAAACAAAAAAAGCTTTGCCATGATATGTTGTGCAATGGTGGTGGAGGCCAGATGCCCATTTTCTGCTTTGCTTTTGTGAAACAGATGAGGGGGATATTGTATGTATTACTTAGAGGGTGTTTAGGGCTGTAGATTATGCACAAGCATAAAAAGGGCCTGGTGTCTATGACTAGACTAAGAGGCCGATTCATCAATAGCGCCAGGTAGCGACAGATGAGCGACTGAAGTATGGCGCTAAGAGCGCCGCTAGCGTCAGCCGCGGGCGGTAGCGATTCGCTATAGCAGGCCTCCTCAGTCGCTACCTGGCATTGTTGCGAACAACGCCTACATTGCTGAATATGATGTTGGCCCTCAGCTTTGTAGGCGCTGTCAGTCAGTGTGACCACGCTATTCTACACAGCGCCTGTTAGCTTTGCTGTGTCCTGGCCATCCAGTACCTTCTGAATAAAACACATTGCCACATTTGTTAAAAATTTAAAGAGTTTTTATTTTGTGTTGAAAAGGAAATTAAAATCAACCAGATATTCTAATATAAATGCAAAATAAAACATAATTAAACACATAGCCACAATTTTTTTTTTTATTTTATTTGTTAAATAAAAAGGAAATACAATTAAACCACCAATGAGAAAGAAAATGAAAATAAAAACAGAACAGAGAAAAATGGAAAATCGAAAAAGAAAAGAAAAACATAAATGAGAAAGGAAAATAGAAAAAGAAAATAAAAACAGAAATGAGAAAGGAAAATAGAAAAAAGAAAATCAGAAATGAGAAAGCAAAATATTAAAAAGAAAAACAGAAATGAGAAAGGCAAATAGAAACAGAAAATAAAAACAGAAATGAGAAAGGAAAATAGAAAAAAGAAAAACCGAAATGAGAAAGCAAAATATTAAAAAGAAAAACAGAAATGAGAAAGGCAAATAGAAAAAGAAAAGAAAAACATAAATGAGAAAGGAAAATTGAAAAAGAAAAGAAAAGCAGAAATGAGAAAGGAAAATAGAAAAAAGAAAAACAGAAATGAGAAAGCAAAATATTAAAAAGAAAATAAGAAATAAGAAAGGAAAATAGAAAAAGAAAAGAAAAGCAGAAATGAGAAATAATATGAAAATGGAAAAGGGAAATAAAAACATAAATCAGCCAGAAAAATATAATTACTATAGGAAGTCGAATGCCAAGGAAACGTTCACCAGAATTAAACACATAGCCACATGTATCTATATAGAGTAGATTTTTTATTCAAATCTACCTAAAATAACAAATTTACAAAAGAGAAATGGTAAAGTAAAATTAAAACAGAAAGGAAAAAGCAAAGTAAAGTAAAATAAAGTAGGGAAAGTCCGAAATATAGATCACGGTGCCCGTGTTTGTGCCTGAAAAAATAAGAAAAGTGCAGTTAGTATAGATATTTAAAGTAGTATAGTTGTAGCAAATACCAAAATGCATTACTTGATAACCAACATTGGCGTCTTACACCCCCCTTAGAGTGGTTTGGGTCATCTTACACCCCCCCGTTAGAGTGGTTTGGGTCATCTTACACCCCCCCTTACAATGGTTTGGGTCATCTTACACCCCCCTTAGAGTGGTTTTGGTCATCTTACACCCCCCTTAGAGTGGTTTGGGTCATCTTACACCCCCCCCTTACAATGGTTTTGGTCATCTTACACCCCCCTTAGAGTGGTTTGGGTCATCTTACACCCCCCTTAGAGTGGTTTGGGTCATCTTACACCCCCCCGTTAGAGTGGTTTGGGTCATCTTACACCCCCCCTTACAATGGTTTGGGTCATCTTACACCCCCCTTAGAGTGGTTTGGGTCATCTTACACCCCCCTTAGAGTGGTTTGGGTCATCTTACACCCCCCCGTTAGAGTGGTTTGGGTCATCTTACACCCCCCCTTACAATGGTTTGGGTCATCTTACACCCCCCTTAGAGTGGTTTTGGTCATCTTACACCCCCCTTAGAGTGGTTTGGGTCATCTTACACCCCCCTTACAATGGTTTTGGTCATCTTACACCCCCCTTAGAGTGGTTTGGGTCATCTTACACCCCCCTTAGAGTGGTTTGGGTCATCTTACACCCCCCTTAGAGTGGTTTGGGTCATCTTACACCCCCCCTTACAATGGTTTTGGTCATCTTACACCCCCCTTAGAGTGGTTTTGGTCATCTTACACCCCCCTTAGAGTGGTTGGGCTCATCTTACACCCCCCTTAGTGTGTTTTTTTCCACATTTTGATGGGAGGTCAAATACATTTAACCAGTAGTGCAGTACTTGCATTAGAGTGAAGGGTAGTTAGCTTACCGCAAAAAAAGAAGTGATCAGCCTTTCCCTTAGCTCATCGCCAGTCTGGGTGTCCTCACTTCTATCTGCGGGCAGGTTGGGGATTTCTGGCACCAGTGCTGTCTCCTCGGGGGCTTGGATTCGGTGACAAATGCAAATGTTGTGTAGCACACAGCAGGCAAGGATGATCTTGGAAACCTTCTGTGGGCTGTAGAGCATCTCTCCTCCTGGCCGTGCCAAACAGAGAAAACGTGCTTTCAGCAGGCCGATGGTTCTTTCCACAATGCTTCTGGTCTTGCGATGCGCTGCATTGTAGCGTTCATGGGCAGAGGTCCGTGGGTTCCTGACCGGAGTCATGACCCACGTTCTCTGCCCATATCCCTTGTCCGCTGTAGAAAAAACACAAGGAGAGAGACAGCAATTAGTACTAGTACATGTTTTTTGGTGGTAGTTTGGTTAAAATTGGCTTACTAGGCCACATATTAGCAAAATACATTGACATGGTTAATTTATTACCCAGTAGCCAGCCAGCTGGCATTTCGTTGTTATCAAACTTCCGGCACAGGACTGTCCGCTGCAAGACGTAAGAATCGTGGCATGAGCCGGGGAACCCCGATCTCACCGCCCGCAGCCTCATGTCTGGGTCACAGACCACCATCACATTCATTGAATGGAATTGTTTCCGGTTTCTGTAGGACAGCTCCTGTGCACGGGGAGGGCGGAAAGGGATATGTGTACCATCAACGCACCCTAGCACATTCGGGATCCCTCCCATCAGATAGAAAGCATGTTTTATTTTGGCAACCTCTTCCTCATCCTCAGGAAACCTGATGTAAATTGGGATTAAATCACAAATTGCCAGAACTACCTGGATTAGTATGCGGCTCATAGTAGCCTGGCTTATCCCGCTGAGGAGGGCTGAGGTTGCCTGGAAGGTCCCTCGTGCCAAAATATTAAGAGTGGCACACAGGCGTACTATGCCTGGAATGGAATGAGTGCGTTTGGTGGATGGTTCGATTTTGGACTTAATCTGATCATATAGGGACTGTAGTGCAGCACGATTCAGACGGAAGCGGCTCCTGATCTGCTCGTCACTTAAGTCCCATACTGAAAGGCGGATTGCAAAGGAGCGGGGTGCCCTAAGCCTCACAACACCCCGCTCCCTTTCCTCCTGCTCTTTCAGCATACACATACATCCATCCACCCAGACACCATACATCACCCTCTTATCCATCACACACACTAAAGATATATACAAAAAAAAAAAAAAAAAAAAAAAACCACTAACACACAACACACACACAAACAATCACACTCCACACACACCCGCTACAATGCAGCTCACCACAAAACCAGAACTATAGTGGTCCAAACCACCAGCCTGCTGAAAACCCGCTTTCTAAGTTAGGCACAACCAAGAGGGGAGTTGCTGCACAGCCCACAAAAGGCCCCAAAATCAAGCCTCACTTGCTGTATGCTACACAAGATTTGCAGATGCCACCAAAACCAAGCTCCTAAAGAAACAGCACTGATGTCAGAAATCACCCAACAAGCCACAGAGAGTGAGGACAGAAACCAGACAGAGGCTCAAATGAGCTAAGGGAAGCGAGCACAGCACCACACCACAGCCTTTGCCACAGTGTAAGAATAGCAGAAGCTAGAACATTCCTTCCTTTTATACTTCATTTTCTAAAGTGACAGGTCCGCTTTGCCGCCTTTTGCGTCGCTCTGCTATTTCCGGGCGCCAATTAGCCGACCCAGGTGTGCGTAAAACAGAGTGCGCACGCGCACGCTAGTAGCGCTACTAGCGTACTTGAGCCGTAACTTGCGTGCATTAACGGACATGGCCCCAAAATCAGGGGTGGACCAATGAAAGGGAAGCTGCTGTTTTTTTAAATAGCCGTTAGGCTAACCACATGTCACAAGGGTTTGAGATACATCAGTCCATTGTTGGATTTGGGTGTGTGTTGTTTGTTTAATGAGGTCTGTAATGAGTTAATTGGCTAACACACATGCTTCTGTCAGTGCAGTGGAGGTGTGCCTAGAAGGAACTGGGCTGTATGTGTGAATCAATTAAGTGGGCTGCTTTTGGATTGGCTGTTAGAGCACATAAAACCTGCCCAAGCCTAACAGATTGCGATGCCATTCTGTAGTCTGCATGCGTGCTTGTTGGGTGTGTATTTGTGTGTGTGTGCAGCTACAGGATGGAGCCAAATTCAGGACATCTGCCGGCCACAGCAGGCCCGAGTAGGAGTTTGGTGGGTGCTGTGCGCAGACCTCCCTTACGGAAAAGGGCACAGCCTGAAGGTGGGGCAGCACCCCAGGCTAAGCGCCCAGGTGCCAAGAGGGAGCCTGAATTTAATTTGGCGGAGAATAATCATCTTGTGCGCCTTACACTTGCTAAATGGGAGCTACTCTTTGGCTCCCAAAGCAAGTCCATAGGCAAACAAGAAAGAAGCAAACTGTGGGATGCCATTGGTGTGGAGCTTAGTAGCACAGCTCAACACCCACGTAGTGGCCCATCCTGCAGGAAACGCTTCTACACTTTGCGAGGGGCCCTTATGAAAAAGATGAATCACGATCTTGATGTGGACAGTGGGTTCATCCAGGCTCCAAAGAGTACCTACAGGCCGTATGAGGAGATGCTGAAGGCCAAAATCCCACTGGCTCGGCTGCAGGGTGTGGATCCTGGGGATGACACCACCGGTTGGACTGAAGGTACATATTTTCTGGCTTTTACTATAACCTAATGTTAATGTATGTGATTTGCATTTTTACATTCTGAACAACTAACAGTAGGACCTGTGAAGTATTACATTACAGCTCAAACATTTGGTACTTTTCTGTCTGTTGCTTTATGCATAGGTGCACATGCTGCTGTCCGGGATGTGCCTCAGGACACCCAAGCTCCTGCCCTTCCAGCAACCTCAAGGCTACCCCAGTCTGCCATTGAAGGTATTTACCCATAATTTGGTTGCTGGTTGTTTTGTTAACAAATGGGTGTGGGAGCAGCTCAAACAATCAAGGTTTGCCCTGTTGAGTATTAATAATATGTGCCTGCGCCCTAATTGCACGCCCACTGTAACACTCACAGCAACTAACTAACAAGGCCCTAACATGTGTAGATATGTAGGACGCCAGAGATGTGTAGCCATATATCGGCATATCAATGTGGGAGCCACACTTGGCTTGATTAGTGAATAATAGTGAAAGAGCTGCTCACACACCTTAATGCATGTTGTATTTTGCAACGCACATTAGCTATGGCTCAATGTTGGTTTTATTTTGGCCTAGCTCCCATGCCCTTGGCCCCAGCATCTCCTCCGGATCCCACCTACTCTTTGGATGTCGGTAAGTGCATGTGTTCACCTTGCTTGATCCACTTTTACTCAAGTGCATGTGTCTCATTCCTCTTTTTTCTTGGTAGGCCAAGTGACTGGTTCATCTTTGGACCCCACTTCCGATGTTGCCGGTCAACAGGACCCTGTTGGTGTGTAGAGCAAGACATAATGTATCCTTTATGCTGTTTATGTTACACTGGTTCAATTTGGTTAGTCTACTAAGCTACATGTTAGCTTGGTAAACTTGAAGATGCCTCTTGGGAGTGCTGGTTGCCTCCCCAGGGTCAGTCTATTAGTTTTTTGAGTGATAGCAATGTATTTTTGCGGACATCTTTTTAGCCAAACATTCCCCGTAGTAGTTTGCTGATTATTTAGATACTTTTTTTTTTTTTTTTTTAGTTGACCCGAATATCGGAAGTGGCTGTCCAGAAAGGGCCCCTCAAGTTCCAGCTGCCAGAGATGAGGGTAAGTGGTTTGGCCTTGCTCTAGTCTGTATTTTGGCTCTACTTTTGTGCCACTTGCTTCTGGCAACTTGTGTGTCCACATGTATTTTCAAGGTCCAAGCTCGAGTGAGGACCCCACTCCAGACATCTGGGATATTGCGGGTATGTTTAATTTAAGCAATGTTTCTGATGTGATTTGCAGAAATTAGTGCGTCTTAGTCCTGTAACATACATGTTAACAATCTGAGTTTAACAGAGACCTTTGGTCTAGTGTGTATTTGGGAACTTTTTAGAGGTATGGCCTCGATAGCCTAACCAGGTTACATTAGAGTTTGGCCCACAGACCTACTAACCTGATTTTCCTGTTTAGCATATGGCAACTTGCCCGACATCTCGGATGTTGAATTGCCACTCTCTGGCAGCGATACCTCGAGCCTACCTGTGCCGGAGGACACGCAGGTAACATGGCTGATGTAGACGACCTCGAAACACATTGGCATATTCGTGGGTAGTGGAAGAAGCAACATGTCACATTTCCTTTCATTGTTGTTTTGGCAGGAGGCGGAACCAGAACCCCAAGCTGGGACCTCTTCCCAAGTCCCATGTGGCCAAGCTTCAGAGGCTCAGACAAGGGTAAGTTGTATAGTGAGTGTTTATGGTAATTATTTGGAGGGGCATAACTGCATTGGTTCTGTTTGACTAAAATGTGGTTTACTATTTGTTTAGCCTCAAACCACAGCAAGAGGAGGTGTGGCACCAACCAGTGCCGATTTCTACGAGCTAGGGGTCCGGATGCTGGAGGACTACAGTCGCCAACAGCCGCGTGATGGAACTAATGAGCGCATTGCGGCGTTGGAAAATCAGGTGCTGATGTGTCAGCAACAAAATGAGGCCCTGCAGCGCCAGGTGGACCAGTTACGCCAAAACCAACTACAGAACCAGGACCTTGGTCGGCTGGCAAATGTAATTGAGCAATCTGTACAGCGCCAGGAAGAAGCAATACAGCGCCAGGCAGAATGTCTCCAGCGGCAGGACCAAACTTTGTTGTTGCTACAACAGCTCATACAACAGCAGTCTATATTTTTTACTGCACTGTTGTCCCCCAACACCGCCCCTAGCAATGACTCCCAACCTCCCCGGCCACCCAGCCAAGAATATTAATTTTGTATCTTTTTGGTTATGTAAATATATTTGCTTCACCCACCTCTAAATTGTGTGTTTCCTAAGACCTCGCTAATAACACAGTCAGGGATGAGTATCTGGATCTACATATGTCAATGTATTGGTCAATTTAGCCCACACATTGGAGCCCATAGCTTACTATGGTTAACACCTGAAATGGCTCAAAAGGTATGGCTACATTGACCCACAAATGTTTTGGGAGACAGCTAAACTAGGCTTTGCAATGCAACACACTGTAATGATGTGAATCAACAATTTTTTAATATAAACAATGGCCAACACGGCCAACCTTGGCCAACAACGGCCATCAAGAGACCAGCCTTCCCCCCCACCCTAACGACGCCGTCGGCGCCTCTTCCTGGCCAGCAGCATCAGCTTCAGGAGCCGGATCTCCCGCCACAGTCTGCGATGCTGGTTTTCACAAGCTGTAGAAATGTAGAAACAACAATTTATTAATAATTTGGCAGTGACCTCAACAGACACAGATGTAGCAATGTAATGTCAGTGTGTCCAATTAGGTGACACTCACATTAACATTGTTGACCACTGTGTGCTTATTGGTTAACATTATATGAGTACTATTGACTGGCAGGAATGTGAACAACACATCCCAAGCATACATTTTAGCTTAAAGTGTACCAACACCCACGGGTGATCGGCCCGGGAATCTATCAGATTCCCTGCCCCATCACCTCCCTCCCCGCGGGACATCCAAGATCGGGATGTCCCTGGGTGTGAAACACCCCCCAAACCCCAAAATACCTACCTCAGTTTCTGTGTGGCAGTGCCGCTGGGCCCTCCCTGGTGCCCCTCTAGACGTGTGAGTGCCTGCGCCGGCCGTCTGTGAATTGCCGGCGCAGGCACGCCCCCGTAAAAAGGGGCGCGGGGGAGGCGGAGGAGGAGGCAATTTGCAATGGCTTGTACATTTTTGGGAGTCAACGTGAGTTCAGGGGGTTGTCACACAGCGGTGCCGATCAGGGGTGCCCCACCGTAGTGGAACAACACCCAGGAAAGTCAAAATCCTGGTTGTTGTTCCAGTTTAACTCTTGGGAAGCAAAGAAGGTCTAATTCCCTGTGTGTCCATTTTTGGGTTTAGTAACAGCCAAACATCAGGGCCTAAGTCCGAACAAGTCCACGAGTTTACCCTATAATGTTACAGGTCCAGACCTAATCGGGCCCATTTGGTTGTGTCTAACACAAAAATAGTCTCTATGGGGCCTAATGAAGGATGTGAGCCAACAATCAAGCATGCAAACAGGCATGTTGGATTATTGTGCCAACACATTGAATAGAGATGTGTGTGAAATTAACACATAGGTAAATTTAAATTGGCTGCTGATGTGACTAGAAGACATAGGTTTCACAAGTCTTTAGGCATATGAAGTGGGATGTACTCACCATCGCAGCTGTGGCGGGGGCCCATGCTGCTGGCCGTCCCTGGAGCTGGGGTGGGGAGGAGGGTCTCTGGCTCCGTCTGCGTCGCAACATCTGTCAACATAAAGCAAAAGGCAAAAACACAATTAGTGGGCAAATGACACATGACTATTTGACATCCATCTGGTTATTGAGTCTGAAAATGCAAAGGCTTGCATGGTTACATACAGGTTGACCTAAATTAGCATATTTCCTGGACCATGAGTTAATGTCAATTTGTAAGGCTTCACACATGTATCCCTAAAGAGAATGTGCAAATAACATAGACAGTGCTATTGAAAGGAATCATTTGCAGTTGTTTGGCTAATGTTAATAGTGGGCCACATGTTGGAGCGGGAACAACTTAACCCAAGAAAAGAAATGCAAACACCCATCATGGTGTTGCCAGAAACATAGGGGTGGTTGACAGTTGGCTAGAACTGTAGTGGGGTTTGTGAGGTTAGGGTACCTTATCAAACCAGCTGTGACAATGGACCAGGAAACATGTGTCTGTTACAAGTGGGCCTATACACAGGATTGCTGCTAATCTTGGTTTGGGTCCACTTTGGCCGAGCCACACAATTTGCATGAGCCAACTTACTCCGCGCCCGCTGCCTTCAACACATCACTCCTCGAGTGTGTGCGGATGCGCAGGCCATTTTGAAAAAGAGCGCAGGCGCACACACATCTACAGTGTCACACAGGAGGCTTGGACGGTGGCTTTGCCAACCCCCAAAGAGGTAAGGAGTTTTGTGGTTTTGTTTGGGTGTGGGGGGCCCTGGGTGAGGGATGTGATTGGTCCTGGAAGCTTACAGAAACCGAGCACCATCAATGTTTTTGGGTGCACTTGAATGAATGTAATAACATTGGGAATGTGATGGGTACCCAATAACACTTACCATGACTATGCCCGTGGAGAATCGTACGCCAAAATGCCATGGAGGTGCCGCCTATATGATGCCCTGCAAATTAGAGAGGAATGGCAAGGGCTAAGGACACATTGCAAGATGAAACCTGTCACAGACTAACAATTAAAAAATGTACACTCACCAGGGGATGAAGCGCCACTTGAAGCCCAGGGAGGGCTCTGAGGAGGAGGCGGGGAGCCTCGGCTCCTCACACTCTGGTCGGAAGATCCACCAGGCAAAGGGCCACCCTCCTCCCTCTCACTCCCTGCTTGAGAGTGGCCCCTTGCCTGGTGAGATTCCTCACACTCAGAGTGTGAGGAGCTGAGGCTTGATCCAGCCAGCCCCCCAGCAGCACACTCCTCTGGGGCGTCATCCCCTTCCTCCCCTGGGTCCTCTAAATAGGACCCGCGGGAGGGACCCTCCCCCGATGACTCCCCCGAGTCCGCCTGCCTGGTTCGGGGGAGGAATCCCTTCCCACGTTTCCCCAGGGGAGGACGCTTATCTGTGTGGAGGGGGTGAAAGAAAATAATTAATCTAAAGAGCACAAATGGACAGAGCTTAGCAGATGATTCTGCACAAAGGCAAAACATAACATAAGCTTTAACTTACCTGATGCGTAGGCATCATATAGGCGGTACACGCCTTCAGGGTCCCGGCGCTTAAAATCAGACCACTTTTGCTGAATCGAGCGGATGGTGAGCTCAGTCTGGAAGCGCCGGGACACTGTGGCCTTCACCTCCATGGCTATGCGTTTCTTTCCTCCACGGGCATAGTCATATTCGGCGAGGCAGAAGTCCTATGAAAAAAGAACAAACAAAATAACATAAATACATGACATCAGAAAACAGTCATAAACAGTTATACATAGACCACATCAAAGTGGACCCACACCCAGGATTATGACTATTCTGGGTTTGTGTGCACTTTGGTGGGCCACACCAATTGTGGGTGGTCCGCTGTCTGCAACCCCCTTGGAAGGCCACAAATACACCACTGAGGCCACTCCCACGTCACTCCCCCAGCAAAACACAGGGCTCTGCGCCACTGTGGCATGCGCATACAAGGCCGTTGGGACGTGCATACCAGCTCAGCTGGGTATGCACGGCAAAGTTGGCATGTGGCGTTTGACTCTAACAGGGAGTGCGCCTGCACCCAAAATTACAATATGTCTGGTGCAGGGGTACACCCTGCTAGAGGTACGCGCAATAGGCATCCGCAGCTAACGCATGCACAGATGGAACGGGACTGAGGTAATATTTAGGGCCCTCCAGGGGGGGCATCCCAGCAGGACATCCACAATGGGGATGCCCCACGGGGATTGCTGAAATGTGTTATTAAAAGCAAAATTTTTCATAAACAATCCCCCCTGTGTGTTCTGAAACTTTTCAGCTAAAAAGACAAACAAAAAAATACTCACTTTTACTACCTGGCCATTGACCCGACTATCCACCCGGGTGCGCTTGGCCTTCATAGGCCCAGGAGGGGAAGGGGTGGGAGGGGTGGTGCTTGAGGAAGGTGAGGTAGGTTGGGGAGGTGGGGGAGGGGTGGTGGGGTCGGAGTCTGAGGAGGAGCTGGGGAGGCGCATGACTCGCCTTCTGGGCATCATATTGGAAACGCTAAGGAGGAAACAGGAACCGGAAATGACCCAAGCGACATTGGAAAAAAGTTAAAAAAAAAAAAACGCTCCGCGCACCAGCAGCAAGCTATTCGCAGCTATGTGCAAGCTAAGTGGCGGAAAAACTAAAATGACGCTTGAAAACAAGCTAGTGGCATAAGCGCTAGACAGTTTTACCTTAAGGTGGCGTTGAAACGCAAAGGAGGAGCCCGGAACCGGATATGACGCTAGCAACTGTGCTTCAAAATTCTCACATAAACATGCGCGCAACAGGGCCAAGCTAATATCAGCTATGTGCAAGCTAAGTGGCGGAAATACATTAAAATGACGCAGAAAAACAAGCTATTGGCATAAGCGCTAGACAGTTTTACCTTAAGGTGGCGTTGAAACGCAAAGGAGGAACCCGGAACCGGATATGACGCAAGCAACTGTGCTTCCAAATTCAAAAGCAAACATGCGCGCAACAGGGCCAAGCTAATATCAGCTATGTACACGCTAAGTGGCGGAAATACATTAAAATGACGCTGCAAAACAAGCTAGGGCCAAAGGCGCCAAGAATTCTTAGCTTGATTTAGCAGGGGATTCTACATACTGTAATGCATAGGTCCTTCTAAAGCATACACCGTGGGCCTTACATATACAAATCTGAATCAATCCAAAAGTCATCACACAATCAAAGTAGACAACTACCTGAAAATGTGGCACACATGAGAATGCATAACGGGTTGTTATGAGCTGGTACGACTGAATGTTATCCTGCAATCTGTGGCCAGGCACGCTCACAACTACAGTGTATTCATTAACAACGACTGGGGTCGCGGGAAGTGAATTCCTTGCAAATGGCAGAAGGGCACATGTATGAACAGCACAGCGCCGCACAACGCAGCGCAGCGAGGCACAGCGACGCTCGCGCCGCCACATAGCGAATTAAAACAGCGACTGCACAAACACTGACCAACACAGATTCATCAAAGACAGGGCTGCCGAATAGCTTGGGCGCTGACAATTTCGAAGAGCGAACGTGACCGCCCAACCTGACAGGCTACAAAATAGCTTTACAAGCCCCGTTTGTGTTGAAATCAAGCGATTTGGATGCCAATGAGTTTGGGTGGAGGAGATGCAATACCCATGTCACTCACAACATTACATTGTGAAAAATAATAAAAAGTTCAAATACATGAAAATAACCAGCCAGATTCTTAAAACATATCAATATAAACATGTGTTGAATTTGGGACCAAAGAAAAAACCACAAAAACCACTAAAAACAATCATTGCAGCGTCTGCCATTGAAATGTATGGGAGAGCGGCAGGTAGCGCCAGGTAATACGTGTCGCTGTGAAGGAATTTGCAGCGGCGCTGTTCGGGCCAGGCGGCTTCATGATGAATGCCGCGCTAGCCGTCGCTCTCGCCGGCGCTAGCCTCATTTAGCTTGATAAATGCGTCATTGTGACCGCCGCCGGGCGTACTTGAGTCGGTAGTCGCCGTTAGCTGCCGCTACCTGGCGCTCGTCAGACACTACCTGGCGCTATCGCTTGATGAATAAGGGCCTTAGAAAGGTTGTAGTTCACACTATAGGGTTGATTCAGAGCCTCTTTGTTGCTGTTTTCCAGGAGGTCTTGGTACCAAACGAAAAATCATGCATAAAGGAAAACATTTCACATAAATATTCTCGCAGAACAAAAGACTCTGCTGAATCAGACGAGGGGGAAAAATGGATGAAAATGGAAATTTTCAAGCATAAAAATATTGAGAAAGGGGCTCTGAATCAACCCTTATGTTTATGTAGGCAGCTATGGTTGATACTCAGGAATAGCCAAGACTGTGTTGGTTTAAAGTTAAAGTGCAGGTAAAGGTAATTGTTACACCATTGCATCAGGCTACATTTGCCACTGTCCTAAACTCTCCTTTCCTTTTGAGAGCTGTGACGCAATATACTTTTGAGGACAGGGCTTATCCCTACCTTAATGCTGATTGTCTTTGCTTAGAAACTGGAATATACACAGGAATATCCTGCCGAGCACTTAGGTATTGCTCATTGGCTACAAGTTGACAGCATGAGCATTAGGGACAGCTTTTGGGGTGCTCAGTTGGGGAGGTTGCACAGGGTGCCATCATACTGGGGGTGTCTGACTTTTTTCTTATTTCTTGACTTTTTTTATATAATGGGCAGGTGCTGTTTGATCTGGGTGGAGGCAAGAAGGGGGACGGGGACTCCACCTACTCAGCTTAGGCTCTGTCAGATTGTATTGTGGGACTTATGTATGGTTCATTTGAGGGCAGATAGTGGTTTTGTCCCAGAGGGAGGGGGGCCTGTTCAGATCTCTCATGGTAATTATTTAGGGCAGGTGATTCATTATTTAGGGCACAGGGTTGGTTTTGTCCTGAGAGGGGAGGAGGAGGCACTCTCAGGTCATCTCTGTCATATTTATTTTTAAGTATTGTTGGGTCTGTTGGAGAGTACAGAGTCTGTTTTGTCCTGGTGGAACGATGCCATTCAGCCTACTTGCAATAAAAAGCTGGCTCTGAGTGCAGCCACTTTGGGTCATGTTCAAACATCCAGTAGAACATCTTCCCAAAGAAGTGAAGGGCATTATGGGATTATTCAAGAAGGGATTGCGGCAGGTAGTGCTTTGTAGTGGCAGGCAGCGTCTGGTGAACGCTGGGCACTGTACGCAAAACCACATTTATGAAAGCGAATCTGGTGAGCGACTCTAACAGCGCCATGTAGCGTCCAATGTATTATTACAGCGGCTCAGTGTATAGCGCCGGCACTGTAGCTTCCAGAGCGCCAGGTATTACCTTTCACTCAGTGTCGCTCCGTTCATTTGCTTGTGTTTAAACAGTGTGTTTGACAATTTCTTTTTTGCTCAAATCATTGTGTGACCCTCCCTGGCTGCAAACAAACACTTTTAGAAACTTTTTGGACTTTTTATATTTTTATGCAGAATTGTATGTTCAGGTCTGGCATTAAAGTATTAATGTCACAGTGTTAAAACAATGTCATTCCATGTGTTTTCGCTTTGTTACTGGTGGATATGTATTCAAAAACAGACTTTAATTACACAGCGTCTGGCGCTCTATGCTTTAGCGACCAGATTTAGAGCACTGACGCTGTGTGTGTGTCCTTTTTTGATAAGTATGGTGTGGAGCGCCGAGAGTCGGTCGCATTGAGCTGGAGATACCTCTCGCTCCCTGCAGCGCTGTACTGGTGTTAGAGCTCCCAACATACATCACATTCATCAATGCCGGCCAGGTTACTAAAGCAACTTAGACGCTCTATTACAGCGCCTAATACATGTCTACAGCGTCTACTAGCACTCTAAGTGCCGCTATACAGACACTCATCTGCCAATACCTGGCGTTAGTAATGAATCAGCCCCCACATTAGTTGGAGGGGCATCTTCATATTGATGGCAATCGGTGTGGTCCTTATGTATCAACTTCATCCTGTATTATCAATGTGTGATGTAGTATAAGGGTCCTTTAGACTCAGTAAAAAGAATATAGAACATGTTTTTCTTCGTCCTTTATATATATGGTGTGATTTTGCATCATTTGTTCCTAGATCATAAAAACGCAGGAATTAATATGCACCATGTTTTATTTTTCAGGATAATTGGTTGTTCTTTAAATGTCATCATCTGAAACAGATGCACGAAGGCTGTAAATAATATCACATCCCCTGTCAGTAGACGCCACTGATGACTTCACTTATTGGAGCTGTGTGTGGCAAATATGAATAATGATATTACCTTTCTGTTATAGCGTCATAGTCAATGCTCTCATTAACACGTACATTGATGGCTCCATATGCACACTCGCCTTCTCTCCTTTAATTGCCTGCTTACTTTCACACAGGCGTAGGGAGACAGTTTTATAACATTTAATATTTTACAAAGTTAGAATGAAAATGAAATTAGCCAGTGTAAAAGGGGAGATTTTGTGTGTGTATGTGCAAATGTATAATGGGGAGTGGGGGCTAAGATTGAATAGAGTCTTGAAGGTCAAATGACTAAATAAGGTCTTTCATTCCGAACTAGCTCTAGGTTATTTAAATTGCTTTAAAGTAGACCGAAACCTGCTTTACAGCTCTGTGCCAGGCTGGCTCCTGGTTCACAGGGACTTTAAACTAATCTAACCCACCTGTTCAAGCCAACAGTCATCCCTACATTAGGATGGAATCTCCACCCTCGATAAGTGTCAGGATGTCAGCGCTGGACCCGAACAGTGGAGTTGCGGGGAAAAAATTAGTATAGTACCATATGTATAAATAGTGTTACTTATTGGTGTTGTACCAACACTTGTCTTCAACTTTCTATATGGCTAGTGTATATATTTCCCAAGTCCAATAAACCTGGGAATCATCTCAAAGCTTCTCAAATCATCTCAGAGTATAGACTTTTTTCTTTTATTTTTAGCTGGCCAATCCCTTTAAATACTGGACTACAAGACTGAACCTTTCTCCTTCTTCACTCAATGGGCTGCATTATAATTAGTCAGTTCACCCCTACTCAAAGCATTTTAAACAGATGCTGTTTGTGGTGAAATTTGAAGATGACATTATTAAATATTATTATCGGCTAAGGGAAGCCGCAGATTTGACTGCAGGTGACAGAGCTATTGAAGTTGTACAAGCAACGGGGGGTTCACATAGTGGGGCATTCTGATTGCACAGGGGAAAGGCTAGCGGTTGGACCTGGAGTCTTTTAGGCTCCAGGGCACTGCTGCAAGGGGTTTGGTCCACATTATATTGATTAAAGATTGGTTGGCTGATTCGTCCAAGAATTTTCTATGAAATAATTTGGTAGGCAAACCAGACATGAGGTTAAATCTCCTGAATCGGATTCACAGGCATTGAAATATGTCTAACCTCTCTAAGATGCCACAATGAAAGTTTTGCCTGGAGTTGGATTTATAACAGATTGGAAACCATCTTTCCTTCAGCGTTAGTTGGAAGCCATAGCGGGTCTCCAAGGTTTTCCTTCCTTTCTATTCCACTCCACCAGAACCACTCAGAAAAAGTGATCCAACAGCCACTCTGTGCCCTGGTGCTCTCAGCATGAGTGAGCATGGAAAGCCACAGTGGTCCCATTGCTCCTTCTGACCAAAGCAGAAAATGACATATAAAGCTTTGCCATGACATGCCCTTTGCAGCTCACACACACCCCAGAAATTGAAGTGGAGAAAGCGGCCTCGCTCAGAGGGCATAAGCTATTTATGTGGGGAGGCTGATTCATTACTAGCGCCAGGTATCGGCAGATGAGCGTCTGTATAGTGACGCTTAGAGCGGCTGCTAGTATACACTGTGATCGGCAATCCGGCGCTAAAACAGAGCGCCTCAGTGGTTGTAGTAACCTGGCCGGCATTGATGAATGAGATGTATATTGGGCGTTCTACAACCAGTACAGTGTTGCAGCGAGCGAGAGGTAGAGCTAGGTCAGTGCGACCGACTCACGCCATATTCAACAAAAAAACTGACTCACACAGCATAGACGGTCTGGATCTGGTCGCTATAGCATAGAGCACCAGGCGCTGTGTGATTAAAGTCTGTTTTTGAACACATATCCAACTGTAACAAAGCGAAAACACATGGAATGACATTGTTGTAACACTGTGACATTAATATTTTAATGCCAGTCCTGTAATGACAATTCTACATAAAAATGAAATGACTTTTTCTAGCCCAGGAGAGGCCACACAATTATTTGAGAGAAAAAAAATTAAAAACAGAAAACCCTGTTTAAACGAAAGAAAAGGAACGTCCATTGAAATGTATGGGAGAGCGGCAGGTAGCGACAGGTAATACCTGGCGCTCTGGAAGCTGGAGCACCAGCGCTATACGCTGAGCCACCTGCAATGATGAATCGGACGCTACATAGCGCTGAGTTGCTCACCAGAATCGCCTTCATAAATGTGGTATTGTGCACAGTGCCCAGCATTCACCAGACGCTGCCTGCCGCTACGAGGCACTACGTGCCGCTATCCCTTGATGAATAAAGCCCATAATTTGAGATGCTCAGATGCTTTGAACAGGCTGATTTTCCACTGTTCCCAAGGGGGACAAGATTGGAGGACTTTAGTGTGTGTCTGGACAGGGAAGGGTCTCAGGAGTTTCTAGATATTTTTCTTTCTTTGCACAAAATCAGATGTGAAAAGTAGAAGCTCACGGATATACCTCCAGAACAGAGCCAGATGGTGAATCAGGTACAAGGAATGTTCTTAAGCTTCGGTACCAGCTTGTGACAAGACCTGCACTCTGTCTTGAACTTCAACTTTTGGAAAAGCTTCAGGAACTTGGAAAAAAAAATCAACCTGACAAGCCGTGCACGCGGATGGAATAGACTCCTGTTTTAATTCAGCACAGATGTGATATTTAATGAAAGCATTATGGCTTAGCAGCTGCATAGAAGTCAGAAACATCTTAAAGAGAATACAATATTTAAAACACTTCTTTGCATTGGCAGTTATGCTGGGGTAAAAATACTAAAAATAGTTTCAGAGGGGAATTTACTTTTACACAATTTAGGAAAGCTCCAGGATGGGAGAATTTAGGTGTCGTCTAAAATTAAATGGAGCAGAATGTCTAGTAGTGAGCCTGGTGCTGCTGGACTTTGATCTGCTTATGGTAATTTCTTATAAACAGTATATAATTCACAACTGCTTTACAAAAGGCTGTTGATATTCAGCAAAAAAAGTCATTGTTTGAAGTCAAAGTATAGACTAAATTTGCGGTTAAAGTGAATCCAAAAGTGTCCAAAACATATGGTGAAATGCATTATACTATACGTAGAGATAAAAGCAAGTCGATTAGTGGTTCCACTACATGGCTAAACGTATATGGAGACTAAGAAGCCCATATGTGCCTGTTTAAGATGTCATTGAAAGTACAAAAGCCCGTGTTCTGAAATGCTATAGAATCAGCACCATGTTTATGGGAGGGAAGGCATACCCACCCCCCCAATGGTATTTGAACCTACAATGTTAATGCTTCAGTACAAAAGCTTCAGTACTATTCTGTACTCCTGCCCATCATCTGCTCCTGCAACGCCATAGCCATAGCTGTGGAATGCACTTATTGACCAGGAAGCTCATGTGGGGTGAGGCTTATTAGCCCATGGGTTAATGGGGGCCTGGCCTAAATTTTAGCCCCAGTCCGCACCTAGCGAGAGTGAACAATTTCTGAAATTTTGACATACAGTATGATCACTGGGTGATGCATTAGTTACCAGATTCCCTTTACCCTCTATCTTTAACCCTTTCAATGCCAAGCATGTAGGTTCTAAATGCTCGCTTCCACTCCGCTTAGAATCTACGTGCCTGGCTTCCCCCCCCCCCCCCCCGCTACAGTAAAAAAAAAAAGTAAAAAAAACCTTCCTGAGCCCTCATTAGATCCGGCCGGGTCTTCTCCCCCCCCCCCCCTCGCACTGTCACTGTCTGTTGCAGTGACTCTGTCATTTTTATAATTAACCCTTTATGTCTTATCATTCAGCAGGTTAAAATGGTTCCAATAGCAGCAGAAACCAGAATGATCATTGTGGGATGGATCGATGGGAGGTAAGTAATAAAAAAATTAAGTAATAAATAATTTTTTTTCTGATGGGAAGAGATATTTTATTTTTAATTTAACCCTTTATAGTATGGATAGCAGTTGTATTTTGTTTGTAAATGTTATAAAGTGCTCTTTTCAATCTCCTGGGCAGAAATGGTGGGCTACCGATACATATGAGGTACCAATATATATATTTATTTATATATATATATATATTTTTTTTTTAAACCTTGTTCTGTTCGGGAGACCTTATGCTTACAGACCTAGCTTGCTGTTTCTTGTTTTCATATTCCTATTTTAGGAAAATGTGTTTTTTATTCTGCTATTTTATACATTGTTTATGAAAAACCCTGTGAAACCAATGGATTCTTTGAAGGATTACTTCCAGAAAGATGAGCCCACCACAACACACTGGGTACACCTAGAAAGCTTAATGTGTGTACTTTCAGGGAATATATGGTTTGTTAGAGGTATTCCAAATGTAAAGGGTTGTTGTGGTTGCAAAAAGCTGCAAGGTGCACCCCGTCTGCAGAGCTGAAACTTTAACTTGTTTTTATCTGAAAATCTCCTAAAGCACTGTTTCAGTTTGGGGGAGTCTCCTGGACAGGAAAGGATGTCTACCAATACATATGTGGTACTGTTGTACCACTGTTGTAGGAGGAATGGGACTTTTACATGCAATATGGTTTTATTGGAAAACTTACATTTTTATTACAATAAAACACTACAAATTGTAAAATATATATATATTGTAGACATGTCACTGGAGAAGTGGTCGAGGGGGTGTACATTTCACCTAGGTTACTACGCTGGGTGAGATGGTAAGTCCAGGATTGATTTGTTTCCCAGCAGTGGTATGCTGCTGAGGTGTTGTTCAATTTTGCCGGGCCTGGATTTATATGGAATGGCAGGTAGGTTTGGTAGAGGGACCTGTCATTCCACACCCCTCCGATCCTGTTTGGGTTTTGAATCAGGTGAGCTCTGATCCTAATCAGCCTGGGAGGTAAAAGCTCTGCAGAGACTGCAGGCTATTGCTCTCAGCCTGAAATGAACAGCCTGTGTGTGTGTGTGTGAAGGAAGCTGCGAACGCAGCCACTGCTGGAGCTAAAAACTCACCCTGCGATGTCCAGGCGAACGCTGTATTTTGAAAGTGTCAGCTAGGTGAGAAGAACCTGCTAGTAAGCGCCCAGACGGGCTAGGTCTTTATTTTGTTTTGTACACTAAAGAAGCACGCTGCTGCTGTATGTTTTGTTTACTGGACTGTTTATGCCATGAATAAACGTCAAGACCTGCTTTTATAACACCTAAGTCTGTCGTGAACTGTGTCCAAACACACCATCCCCCGGGAAGATCCCTACAATTGGTGCTGCGGAGCGGGCAAAACGGTTGCTAGGGGCAACGGTGTGGACAGACTTGGCTACAGCTGCTTATGTCTTGGGTGAAAGCTGCAACTACACTCCAAGAACAGTCGGGCAACATGGAGGAGATGCTGAAGCAGTTTATGCAAGTGAGTTTGCAACAACAACAGGCTCAGATAGAGGCCAATAGACGACATGAACAGACCATGGCTGCCCAACAACAACTTATTGAACACCTGATAGCAAAACAGGAGGCGCCTGTGGTTGCTAATCCCCACACAGTGGTGCGAGCCGCTCCAGAGACTTTTGATGTGAAAAGAGCTGTGCAGCGAGCGCTGCAAAAGATGACTGCTGAGGACGATGTTGAGGCCTACCTAACTGTGTTTGAGCGTGTGGCTGAGCGAGAGAAGTTACCAGTCGCTGAGTGGGCAGAGGTAATTGCGCCCTATTTAACAGGGGAACCTCAAAAGGCCTACTATGACCTCAGTGAGCAAGAGGTTAAGGACTATACTCGGCTAAAAGCGGAGATACTTGCCCGACTAGGCGTTACTACTGCGGTCCGTGCCAGGAGGGTACGCAACTGGAGCTACAGTTTGGACAAATCAGCGAGGTCCCAGATGTATGACCTGATCCATTTGGCGAGAAAGTGGTTGGAGCCAGACACTTCTACTCCTGCACAGATCCTAGAGAGGGTTGTGATGGATCGCTACCTCCGAGCACTTCCTGCTGACCTGCAACGCTGGGTGGGACAAGGTGACCCTAAGAATGCAAACGAACTTGTCAACCTTGTGGAGAGATTCCAGGCGACTGAGGACTACCTCCGTGATGTTTCTGCAGCATCCTCACCTCCCCGGAGTGCCAGATCTGTGCCTTCAGCTGGTAAGAGACTTCCATCTATTGGGGGAGTGTGGAGGGGTGCTGAGGGAGGAAGAAGGGCTCAAGTGGTGTCTCAGGGGCAAAAGACTGGAGATGGTCCCGGGTGGCTAAGTAGCCCTAAAAAGGACTCCTTGCCAAGGAGAACAGGCTCTATCCAGTGCTGGAGATGCCATGAGACGGGACACGTGTCTGCCCATTGCCCTCTTACCACTGAGCCCATGGACTGTGAGGTTAGTCGGCGTCAGTCGCTATTTGCGGAACCATCTTGTGTTGCAGTTCCTGGACTAGAGACTGAACCGCAAATCTGCGACATTACAATTAATGACTTTCCTGTTAAGGCGTTGCTGGACTCAGGAAGCCTCGTAACCTTGGTGCATGCCAGCCTGGTGGCTGGGGACTTTGAGTGTAAAAAGCATATGAGTGTTGTTTGTATACATGGGGATACAAAAGTGTACCCTATAGTGCTGGCTGAAGTCGGGACTAAACAAGGCACCGTACAATATGAAGTGGGTGTGGTTAAAAATCTCATGCACAACGTAATACTGGGGCGCGATTTTCCACTATTCTGGGCTCTCTGGGGAAAAAGAAAATCCCCCGAAAGGAGTGAGGAAACTCCTAAGGTTGTTGCGTTACCCCCTGTAAATGATAAAAGTGTGCAGGATGAAAATAATTGTTTTCCTTTGCAGGTCCTGGCTGGAGAGGAGGAGGCTCCTCCCACTGAGCAAAATATACCCGACTTAGAGGTGTCTAGGGATAATTTTGGGACTGCACAGTTACAGGACCCCACTCTCAAAAATGCGAGAGAGCAGGTTGCTGTCATGAATGGGGTACCTCAGGAACCAGATGCTGAGAAAAGATTTCCACATTTTTCTGTGACTAATGATCTTTTCTATAGAGTCACTAAGGTTAAGGATGAGATTGTGGAACAGCTTCTGGTGCCTAAGCCGTACCGGCGTCAGGTGCTGGACATGGCACATAACCATGTTCTTGGGGGACACTTGGGGACTGACAAAACGCAGGAGAGGGTTCTCCAGAGGTTCTACTGGCCGGCGATATATGGTGATATTAAAAAGTACTGCGAGTCGTGCCCCACATGTCAGCTTAGTGCCCCAGTGTCACATTTTCGCAGTCCTTTGGTTTCGCTCCCTATTATAGAGGTGCCTTTTGAGCGTATAGCCATGGATTTAGTGGGTCCCATTGTAAAATCCGCTAGAGGACACCAATATATTCTGGTGGTCATGGATTATGCGACCCGCTATCCTGAAGCTGTGCCCTTAAGAAACACCGCATCTAAAACAATTGCACGTGAGTTGTTTTATATGTTCTCTAGGACTGGAATCCCCAAAGAAATCCTAACTGACCAAGGTACACCCTTTATGTCAAAGGTGATGAAGGAGTTATGCAAACTATTTAAAATCTCACCCATCCGTACCTCTGTATACCACCCCCAGACGGACGGATTGGTGGAGAGATTTAACAAAACTTTGAAACATATGCTGAAAAAAGTGGTGGAAAAAGATGGCCGTGACTGGGATCATTTGTTACCCTACCTCATGTTTGCTATTAGGGAAGTGCCCCAAGCGTCCACAGGGTTCTCACCATTCGAGTTGGTCTATGGTCGTCACCCTAGGGGTCTACTGGACATTGCAAAAGAGACATGGGAGAGCGAGTCCACCCCATACAAGAGCGTTATTGAGCATGTAGCACAAATGCAGGACCGTATAGCCGCTGTAATGCCCCTAGTAAGGGAACACCTCCAGAGGGCGCAAGAGGCCCAAAGTAGAATTTACAACCGGTCTGCAAGAATCAGGACATTTAACCCAGGCGATAGGGTCCTTATACTAGTTCCCACTGTTGAGAGTAAATTCCTGGCGAAGTGGCAAGGTCCCTATGAAATTGTGGAAAAGGTCAGTGAGGTGAACTACAAGGTGCACCAACCAGGTAGAAGGAAGCCTTTCCAAGTTTACCACGTAAACTTGATTAAGCCCTGGAAAGACAGGGAATCCTTGGGGGCGACAAATACTGTTAGTAATTTGTCACAACCAATCCCTCCAGTCAAGGTTGGTGATACCCTATCAGTGTCACAGAAACAGGAGGCTCAGGAATTTTTACAGAAAAACAAAGACAAGTTTTCTGACCTTCCAGGGCGTACACACCTCATCTGTCATCACATTGAAACTGAGCCTAGAAGCAGAGTAAACCTCAAGCCCTATAGGATCCCAGAAGCCCGTAGGGAAGCCGTATCTGCCGAGGTAAAGCGTATGCTTGATCTGGGAGTAATTGAGGTGTCACAGAGTGAATGGTCCAGCCCGATTGTATTAATCCCAAAGCCTAATGGAACTTGGAGGTTCTGTAACGATTTCAGAAAGTTGAATGAGATCTCAAAATTCGATGCCTATCCTATGCCCAGGGTAGATGAGTTGATTGAGAAGTTGGGTAATGCCAGATACATAACCACCCTCGATCTCACAAAGGGCTATTGGCAGATTCCACTTACTAATGAGGCTAAAGAGAAAACTGCATTCTCCACCCCTGATGGGCTATTCCAGTATGTAGTGATGCCGTTCGGGTTACATGGAGCACCTGCGACTTTCCAGAGGTTGATGGACTTGATTTTGCGACCACATCGTGATTACTCAGCTGCCTACCTCGATGATGTGGTCATTTTTAGCCCTGATTGGGAAAGTCACCTCTGTAAGGTACAGGCCGTATTGGATACCATAAGTGATGCGGGGTTGACCATAAATGCCGAGAAGTGTGCAATAGCCCTAGAAGAGGCCAAGTATCTGGGCTACATTATTGGAAGAGGGTTGATTAAGCCACAGCTTAATAAAGTGGAGGCAATACAGAATTGGCCTAGACCCCTGACAAAGAAACAGGTCAGAGCTTTCCTTGGTATTACGGGCTATTACCGTAGGTTTGTGCCGAACTTCGCCTCAGTTGCTGCTCCCCTAACTGACTTGACCAAGGGCGGAAAGAGAGCCATGATCACGTGGACTCCAGAGGCCGAGAAGGCTTTCCAAAGCCTTAAGTCTGCCTTGTGCCAACAACCTGTGTTAGTTACCCCCGATTTCAGGCGAGAATTTCTGGTCCAGACAGATGCTTCTAACACAGGCTTAGGTGCAGTACTCTCACAAGTAGTAAATGGTGAGAAGCATCCGGTGATGTACTTGAGTAGAAAGCTAACCCCGGCCGAAAAAAATTATGCCATTGTGGAGCGAGAGTGTTTGGCAGTGAAGTGGGCCCTCGAATCCCTAAAATATTACTTACTAGGCAGGAAATTCAAGTTAGTGACAGACCATGCCCCCCTAACATGGATGAAGTTAAACAAGGAGAGAAACGCAAGAGTGACTAGATGGTTTCTGTCCCTACAAAACTTTAATTTCACTGTGGAACACAGGCCAGGGAAATTACAAGCAAATGCTGACGCATTGTCGAGGGTACATTGTCTGTGGGGACAAAATGCTCAGCCCTCCGGTCTGAAAAAGAGGGGGGGGATATGTAGACATGTCACTGGAGAAGTGGTCGAGGGGGTGTACATTTCACCTAGGTTACTACGCTGGGTGAGATGGTAAGTCCAGGATTGATTTGTTTCCCAGCAGTGGTATGCTGCTGAGGTGTTGTTCAATTTTGCCGGGCCTGGATTTATATGGAATGGCAGGTAGGTTTGGTAGAGGGACCTGTCATTCCACACCCCTCCGATCCTGTTTGGGTTTTGAATCAGGTGAGCTCTGATCCTAATCAGCCTGGGAGGTAAAAGCTCTGCAGAGACTGCAGGCTATTGCTCTCAGCCTGAAATGAACAGCCTGTGTGTGTGTGTGTGAAGGAAGCTGCGAACGCAGCCACTGCTGGAGCTAAAAACTCACCCTGCGATGTCCAGGCGAACGCTGTATTTTGAAAGTGTCAGCTAGGTGAGAAGAACCTGCTAGTAAGCGCCCAGACGGGCTAGGTCTTTATTTTGTTTTGTACACTAAAGAAGCACGCTGCTGCTGTATGTTTTGTTTACTGGACTGTTTATGCCATGAATAAACGTCAAGACCTGCTTTTATAACACCTAAGTCTGTCGTGAACTGTGTCCAAACACACCATCCCCCGGGAAGATCCCTACAATATATATATATATATATATATATATATATATATATATATATATATATTTGCACATATTTCACCCAAAAATATTGAGAATACACTAAAATTAAAAAAAATCATGTTAAAGCCCAGACTCTGCTGATAAAAACAATATATAATGTTCCTGGGAAATTTCTGGAAGTCCCTTCAAAAATCACAGTTGAACATGTGTCAGTCTCCTCGCCTTTCTTGCTGTTATATGAGACTTGGCCGTGCTCCATTGCCAGACTCTGACACATCCCTCCCTGCTGTAATTGACAGCCCTATTTAAATGGACAGCTGGCCTGTATTCATTGCTGAGTTATCAGCTCAGTTCCTGAAAGCTGTGATTCCTTTTTCCTGCAACTCCTGACTGATATGCTGGATTGACCTGGCCTGCTTCCCAGTCAGTTACTGGATTAACCCTCGCTTGAATCACACGGTTAGAACTTTGGATTGTTTATTGGACTTTGCTTGTTTGCTGCCAGCCCATGAACTCGGATTGTTTACTGAACTGTGCCTGTTTGCTGCCAGCCCATGAACTCGGATTGTTTACTGCTGCCAGCATTTGAATCCGGATTGTTTAATAAATTTTTCCTGTCTGCCGCCAGCCCTGGAATTTGTTTATCGGACTTGCCAGCACCTGAACTCTGTTTTGTCTTATTGAACTATATTTCCTTGCTGCTCCCCACACTTGGAGCTCCACCCAGTCCTCACTACTTGCCAGAAGTTTACCTTTTCCTTGGTTGTAGCCAGGAAGCCTGACAACATGTATAGCACAAAATATTGAAAAATGTTCTGGCAAAGAGGGTGACAAAATCTCCAGGTAGACTGGCAGTGAAAGGGTTAAAATGAGACAAGACATAACCTTTGTGAACAAGCCCATTCTGAGTTAAACACTTCTGTAACATGTCAGGGATCTGAAGGCATTTTAGTCAAACCACCTGCACCTAGAAGTAGCAAAGTAACTTTAAGAATTCTAGTGTTCGCCAGAAGGACAAGGGACAACTATGGGAGATCTACTAAAAATGGGGGTAGTTGAAGGAACCATAGGGAGACATCTGATATTGCTTAATAGTTTATTTTACCACTGGTGGTACACAAAATCATATTACGTGGTCAAGGGTGAAGACTGACCTGTACCACAACTTGGTCTGCTGCCATCTAAACTTTACCCAATCCTCATTTGTACAAACCTGCTCCAGATGGTGATACAAACAAAGTTTAGGTGCATTTTTCATGTGTCATGCCCTGGTGATTTTATGTGACTGACAACCCATACTCACCTTCCAGGTGGTACTTGATGTGATGGGAAAATGGAAAGTGTTACTTGATGAAAAAAGTTTGTGAACCCTTGGTTTAGAAGAAGGATCTCAGCTATAACCCAGTCTGAACGCCTTAGACTTTTGCATCATACTGTAATATTCGTCTGTGTATATGTCTAGCATCCCAACTCCATTTGAGCGATTTGAGAAGGAGTGAATGGGACAAATCAAGGGCAGTAGTAGCGCAGCATAATTTGTTCTACTTTTTTAGGGTAGGTTGATGGTGGTCAGTGGTTTAATTAGTGGCATTCGGGTGAGGTGGATAAAATGTTTGATTTACCAATTTCGATTTTAATTTAGAAAAGGTTAGAACCTTGTCAGTCATAAAGGCTCTCTCCATTCAACGTTCTCAACTTTCCTGATTACCGGAACTAGTGAGGTATTTCAGTCACCACTGTCATATTCTCACAGTTGTCACAGTACAGGTACAGTAAACCAGACCCTCACTTTGTGGACATGGCCTTTCCCCTGACATCTTGGAAAATCAAACGTGACTTTACCTAGAGCTTGCTTGTTTTGGGTCTTGGTGCACAATGGTCTGTCCAATGTCAACTGTGGCCAGGGATGCACCTGCAATGAGGCCATGCGAGGAAGCTGCCTCAGGCGGCACTGCAGAGGGGGCCACAATTGCTGAACCCGATTTGTTACCATTAGTGGTGCAGTGCAGATCGGGGTCAACAGGGGGAGCATTTCTATAGTTCACCTCAGGCAGCAGAGAGGCTAGGTTCACCCCTTACTCTGGCCACTGTGCCTTGAGGTTTCCCAAATGACATATACATTCTGGTTTGAAGTCTTCTAGCCGTGATGAATCTACATACTTTGATTTCAGCAAATTTTGGTACAACTGTTTGCTCTTATAGTCATATAGTACCTGATACTAGACCACTGGAAGGAGATAACAGGCTGAACTGATTGCCCTAAAGTCTTTATTCAGCCTTACTCAATAAGTAACTAAATAAATTACCTCAACCTTGGTTTTCTAGTTTTTATGTCAAAACCGACTGAGAAAAATAAGCATAGGTGGTGTTAGACATGTCCTAGCCATGTTTCCTGGCAAACCTGTGGACTTAAGTATTTCCTCTATCTAAGGCTAGGACTAGAGATGAGCGAATTTCTCAAAAATTCGATTCGACTGATTCGCCGAATTTTCCGACAAAATTTGTTTCGACCCGAATTTACTTGCGGTGAATCGCTATAAAAAAAGGCTATATCTGAGCTTCCTAGAGCCTCAATAGGGTTGTAAACCATTCTGCCTTGCTGCAACACGCATAGGATGTGTGCTGGGTTAGTGAAATAATGCTGTAAATAATTATGACATGCAGATCAGAGGCATCGCTATTAGAATCGCAGAGCGGCACAATTGCAGAGAGTTGAGGTGGCATCACAATGAGGAGCTCCTATATTGCCTGAAAAACACACCCTTGAGCTGGCAGTAGCAGGAGCCCAAATATTCGCTGAAAGACACCCTGGAGTTGGCAGCAGCAGCAGGAGCCCAAAAATTGGCTGAATGACACCCTGGAGTTGGCAGCAGCAGCAGGAGCCCACGAATTGACTGAGAGACACACCCTGGATTTGGAAGCAGCAGCAGGAACCCAGACATTGGCTGGAAGGCACACCCTGGAGTTGGCAGCAGCAGCAGTAACCCAAACTTTGGCTGGAAGGCACCCTGGAGTTGTCAGCAGCAGCAGGAGCACAAAAATTGACTGAAAGACATCCTGGAGTTGGCAGAAGCAGCATGAACCCAACCATTGTTTGAAAGAGACACTGGAGTTGGCAGCAGCAGCCCAAAATTGGCCTAAAGACACACTGGAGTTGGCAGCAGCAGGAGCCCAAACATTGCTTGAAAGAGACACCCTGGAGTTGGCAGCAGGATCCCAAACATTGACTGAATGACACCCTGGAGTTGGCAGCAGCAGCAGGAGCCCAAAAATTGACTGAGAGACAAACCCTGGAGTTGGCAGCGGGAGCCTAAAAATTGGCCTAAAGACACACACTGGAGTTGGCAGCAGCAGCAGGAGCCCAAACATTGCTTGAAAGAGACACTGGAGTTGGCAGCAGGAACCCAAACATTGGCCTAAAGACACACCCTGGAGTTGGCAGCAGCAGCAGGAGCCCAGACATTGCTTGAAAGAGACACCCTGGAGTTGGTAGCAGCAGCAGGAGCCCAAACATTGACTGAATGACACCCTGGAGTTGGCAGCAGGAGCCCAGAAATTGACTGAGAGACACACCCTGGAGTTGGTAGCAGGAGCCCAAAAATTGGCCTAAAGACACACCCTGGAGTTGGCAGCAGCAGCCCAAACATTGCTTGAAAGAGACACTGGAGTTGGCAGCAGGAACCCAAACATTGGCCTAAAGACACACCCTGGAGTTGGCAGCAGCAGCAGGAGCCCAAACATTGCTTGAAAGAGACACTGGAGTTGGCAGCAGGAGCCCAAAAATGGCCTAAAGACACACCCTGGAGTTGGCAACAGCAGCAGGAGCTCAAATATGGCTTGAAAGAGACACTGGAGTTGGCAGCAGAAGCCCAAAAATTGGCCTAAAGGCACACTGGATTTGGCAGCAGCAGGATCCCAAACATTGCTTGAAAGAGACACTGGAGTTGGCAGCAGGAGCCCAAAAATGGCCTAAAGACACACCCTGGAGTTGGCAACAGCAGCAGGAGCCCAAACATTGCTTGAAAGAGACACTGGAGTTGGCAGCAGGAGCCCAAAAATTGGTTTAAAGACACACTGGAGTTGGCAGCAGCAGCAGCAGGATCCCAAACATTGCTTGAAAGAGACACTGGAGTTGGCAGCAGGAGCCCAAAAATTGGCCTAAAGACCCACCCTGGAGTTGGCAGCAGAAGCAGGAGCCCAAACATTGCTTGAAAGAGACACTGGAGTTGGCAGCAAGAGCCCAAAAATTGCCCTAAAGACACACTGGAGTTGACAGCAGCAGCAGGAGCCCAAACATTGCTTGGAAGAGACACCCTGGAGTTGGCTGCAGTAGCAGGAGTCCAAACATTGACTGAATGACACCCTGGAGTTGGCAGCAGCAGCAGGAGCCCAATAATTGACTGAGAGACACTCCCTGGAGTTGGCAGCAGGAGCCCAAAAATTGGCCTAAAGACACACTGGAGTTGGCAGCAGCAGCAGGAGCCCAAACATTGCTTGAAAGAGACACTGCAGTTGGCAGCAGCAGCAGGAGCCCAAACATTGACTGAATTACACCCTGGAGTTGGCAGCAGCAGGAGCCCAAAAATTGACTGAGAGACACACCCTGGAGTTAGCAGCAGGAGCCCACAAATTGGCCTAAAGACACACACTGGAGTTGGCAGCAGCAGCCCAAACATTGCTTGAAAGAGACACTGGAGTTGGCAGCAGGAGCCCAAAAAATGGCCTAAAGACACCCCTTGGAGTTGGCACCAGCAGCAGGAGCCCAAAAATTGACTGGAAGACACCCTGGAGTTGGCAGAAGCAGCAGGAACCCAAACATTGCTTGAAAGAGACACTGGAGTTGGCAGCAGGAACCCAAAAATTGGCCTAAAGAAACACCCTGGAGTTGGCAGCAGGAGCCCAAAAATTGACTGAAAGACACCCTGGAGTTGGCAGAAGCAGCAGGAACCCAAACATTGCTTGAAAGAGACACTGGAGTTGGCAGCTGGAACCCAAAAATTGGCCTAAAGACACACCCTGGAGCTGGCAGCAGCAGGAACACAAACATTGTCTAAAAGGCATACCCTGAAGTTGGCATCAGCAGGAACGCAAAAATTGGCTGAAAGGCACACCCTGAAGTTGGCATCAGCAGGAACCTAAAAATTGTCTGAAAGGCATAAATATGTTTTGCACTATTTGGAAAGTGTAAAACGTGGCACCATGATGAATCTACTCGCATGCATCAGCCATCGGTGGGTGGAAATCCTGGCTGATCCATCCCTGATTCATTTTCACAAAGGTGAGTCTCTCTGCATTTTTAGTTGACAGACGAGTTCTCCTCGGCGTTACTATGGCCCCCGCCGCACAAATCACTCGCTCAGATGGCACGCTACTTGCTGGGCAAGACAGCTTTCCCAGGGCAAACTCTGCTAGTTGCGGCCGCAAATCACGTTTGGCTGCCCAGAATCAAGTGGATCCTCAAGGTGTGTTTGCATGGTCATGTCAAGGTATGGCACGACCTGCTGGTTCAGGTCCTGCTCCAGGTCTTCCTGCTGCTCATGAGTAGCCTCACTATGCGGGTGAAGAAAGCTACTCATTAGCGACTGTAGACTTAGGCTGCTGCTGATGGAGCGGTTACTGATCCTGCCCCCCCCCCTAGCAGCTATGGCAGTAGAAGGTGAGCGCAGAGTGCCCCCCGAGTCAGACCTGCGAGAGTATGGATGATGGGGCAGATAGGCATCGCCAACTGACTACGTAGGATGTCTCTGTAGTAGGCCAGTTTGTCCTCCCTCTCAGTGGGTGTAAAAAATGCCCCCATTTTGTGCCGGTAGCGAGGGTCCAATAAGGTGGAGAGCCAGAAGTCATCCCGCTGACAAATGGAAACAATTCTGGGGCCACTACGCAAGCACGTGAGCATGCTTGTTGCCATTTGTGCTTCACTGTGCCCCTCCTCCTCCTCCTCCTCCAGTTCAGCTCCAACGGGGTTCATGTGGCCGTAAGATGTAGGCGCCATGTCTTCAGTGCCCTGACCAGCCATGGTTTCCAACATGTGTTGTAGTACATGAAGCAGTGGAATCACTTCGTTCATCCCGAAATCCTGGCCACTGACAAATAAAGTGGCTTCCTCAAAGGGCCTGAGCAAACGGCAGGTGTCACGTATGAGCTGCCACTGGTTTACATTGAAGTTACACAGGGGAGTCCCCCTATCCGCTTGGATCATCAAGAAATTCGTGATGGCTTTTCTCTGTTCGTATAGTCGGTCCAACATATGGAGGGTGGAATTCCAACAGGTGGAAACATCGCAAATCAGACTATGTTGGGGGATGAACAAAAGGGGGTGGGAGCAGCTCAATCCCTCTTATTTATACGAGATTGTTCCTTCATACAAGATTATTCTTATTATATAATCTTATCATCCAAAATCATTATTATATATCCTCTTATCATCCAAAATTATTATTATTATATATCCTCTTATCATACAAAAATATCATTATTATAATTCAGGGCCTGGGAACTAACCCAGTTTAACCCTCTCATCATCAATCTCATCTGATTATTCAGCACCAAACATGTCTAGCTATGTGGAAAGACAGAGATTTGGTTGCATATATCTGCAGATACATGTGGAAGCCACACTGCCCCGACAAGGCACTCTGTATTTAGTGTGGTCCCTACTCTTATTTCTCAAAGTTGGGACATGCAATGCAGACAAATATCTGAGAGCTACTCACCTGGGAAGCGGCCAGCCTCCCTTTAGAACACTTCACAGGGAGGAATCCACATTAACTGAATTCCCCCCTGCTTGTGCTCATGGCAATTTAAATGAACAAAAGGGGGTGGGAGCAGCTCAATCCCTCTTATTTATACGAGATTGTTCCTTCATACAAGATTATTCTTATTATATAACCCCTTATCATCCAAAATCATTATTATATATCCTCTTATCATCCAAAATTATTATTATTATATATCCTCTTATCATACAAAAATATCATTATGATAACATATATATATGTTGGAGGATACCGTTCTGACGCTGTAGCTCAAGAAGGGTGTGCTTGTCGGTGTAGGAGTGGCTGAAGTGCATGCAAATTTACCTTCACGTTGTTAGGATGTCTTGCAGATGGGGGGAAGACTTCAGAAACCGCTTGACAACCAGATTGAAGACGTGAGCCATGCAGGGCGCATGGGTCAGGCTTCCTTGTTGCAGCGCAGACAAAATGTTCTTCCCATTGTCGGTCACCATGGTTCCCATTTTCAGTTTTCTTGGAGTAAGCCATGTTTGGATTTCTTGATGAACACATTTTAGCAGTTCCTCCCCTGTGTGACTCCGTTCGCCAAGACAAACCATGTGAAGCACAGTGGGGCACCTCCGTGCCCTGCACACATGGTAGACTGGAGGGGCACTGAGACTTGACCCTACAGTGGAGGGTGAGGAGACGGCGGAGGATGGGGAGGCTGAGTCGCACAGTGTCACAGGCACAACGGCCTGGTAGTGCGGAGGCCGAAGCGGCATGACCTGTCCAAGTTGCTGCTGCTGCTGCAAAGGAACCACATTCCCCCAGTGGGCCGTAAACGACATGTACTGTCCCTGACCGTAGTTACAGCTCCAGACGTCGGCGCTGCCATGCACTTTGGTACACACCGACAGGCTCAAGGACTGGCCCACCTCTGTTCAACAAAATTGTGCAGGGCTGGTACTGCCTTCTTGGCAAAGAAATGAAGGCTTGGGACTCTCCACCTCGGCTCGGCACAAGCCATCAGTTCTCTGAAAGGTGCAGAGTCCACCACCTGAAAAGGGAGCGACTGCAGCACCAGCAACTTGGACAGGAGCACATTCACCTTCTGCGCCGTAGGATGAGTGGGCGCATACTGCTGTCTCTTGGACATGGCTTCGCTGATTTATTGCTGGCGGGATGCCTGACTTGGAGGAGCAGGAGCATCTGGAGCGACAGAGGATGGGTATGATGCACAGCTGCCTTCGGCTGAGGTGCTGGAGCCTTGGCTGGCATGAATTTGGAGCGGCGTGCCACTTGGTGAGGAAGCAGGCTAGACCACCTCTTCGGAGCCTCGGTTCTCCCAGGCCGCTTTATGGTGACGCTGCATATGTTGACGCAGGGCCGTGGTGCTAACATTGGGGCCCTGGCCACGCTTCACCTTCTGCCTACACATCTTGCATGTGGCCATGCTACCCTCCTGCGGATGCTTGATGAAAAACTGCCACACTGCCGAGTAGCTAATTTTCCCACCAACAGCCAACACTGATTCACTGCTACTGCCGCCAACTCCAGGAACCCCTGCTCCACTACCTCCCGAGAAGGTAGCCTGCCGCACAGCAAGTGAACTACCCCGGCCCCGGGCCCGTTTGGCTCCAGATTTTACAATTCTGCCCTCATGCTGACTGCCAACCATGCTGCTAACACCTTGCTGCCTCAGCTGCTGACTCTGGGGGAAACTGCGCCCCTCTTCTCCTGATGATGATGATGAAGCCCCTTCTGCACCCGGCTCCCAAGTGCGATCGGCTTCACCATCATCATCGAGTTGTGTCTGCACGTCACTGATGTTCTCGGTTTCCTCAACAGTGTCTGGTGCAGGAGCTGGAATGCTCGCCACACTACCTCCCACGCCACTCTCCACATCACTATTTGTCTGCCTAGCGAAAGATGCCACCTCCATTTCTTGGTTGGGCAGTAGCTGCTGACTGTCCTCTATCTGATCGTCCTCACTAAAGAGTGGAGCTGAACCCAAAGCATAGGATACGTCGCTGGGGGAGGGAACGGCGTAGGACAGAGGCAATGGGAGGCTAGGGACTGCTCCCGGGCTATGCCAACTCAGGGTTGTGTCATAGGAACCTACCTGTAGACTGGGGGTGTCAGATGTAACTTGTGATGATGTGGATGACCATGTTAACCAATCTACGATGGCAGATGCGTTACTGGTGGAGACACGACCGCTAGCAAATACTGGCAGATCAGGTCTCTCACCGCGACTCCTGCTGCCACTCGCCCCTAGTCTGCTGCGACTTCTGCCTGCTGAATCTAGGCCTCTGCCACTCCTCTGTGAACATCCTGGCACTTGTCTGCCTGACATTTTTATGTATTTGAAATGCACAACAGGCACTTTAAAAAATGTGTTTACTTTAAAAAGCAGAAGGTAAATTAACTGAGGAACAGCTTCTCTGTAACAGATACTATGAAAATTGACAATATGGGATGTCCAGTGCTCAAGGGTTTTTAAAGCAGACACAAAAACACTTTTAAAACTGTGGTCTAGTTAGATGAAATCAGCTGAAAGACCTGCTTCTGTGTAACAGATACGGTTAAATGTGCTAACATGGGATGCCCAGTACTCAGGGGTTTTTAAAGCAGACACAAAAACACTTTTAAAACTGTGGTCTAGTTAGATGAAATCAGCTGAAGAACTGCTTCTCTGTAACAGATACTATGAAAATTGGCAATATGGGATGTCCAGTGCTCAAGGGTTTTTAAAGCAGACACAAAAACACTTTTAAAACTGTGGTCTAGTTAGATGAAATCAGCTGAAAGACCTGCTTCTGTGTAACAGATACGGTTAAATGTGCTAACATGGGATGCCCAGTGCTCAAGGGTTTTTAAAGCAGACACATAAACACTTTTAAAACTGTGGTCTAGTTAGATGAAATCAGCTGAAAGAACTGCTTCTGTGTAACAGATACGGTTAAATGTGCTAACATGGGATGCCCAGTGCTCAGGGGTTTTTAAAGCAGACACAAAAACACTTTTAAAACTGTGGTCTAGTTAGATGAAATCAGCTGAAAGAACTGCTTCTCTGTAACAGATACTATGAAAATTGGCAATATGGGATGCCCAGTGCTCAGGGGTTTTTAAAGCAGACACAAAAACACTTTTAAAACTGTGGTCTAGTTATATTAAATCAGCTGAAAGTTCTGCTTCTCTGTAACAGATACTATGAAAATTGGCAATATGGGATGCCCAGTGCTCAGGGGTTTTCAAAGCAGACACAAAAACACTTTTAAAACTGTGGTCTAGTTAGATGAAATCAGCTGAAAGACCTGCTTCTGTGTAACAGATACGGCTAAATGTGCTAACATGGAATGCCCAGTGCTCAGGGGTTTTTAAAGCAGACACAAAAATACTTTTAAAACTGTGGTCTAGTTAGATGAAATCAGCTGAAAGAACTGCTTCTCTGTAACAGATACTATGAAAATTGGCAATATGGGATGCCCAGTGCTCAGGGGTTTTTAAAGCAGACACAAAAACGCTTTTAAAACTGTGGTCTAATTATATGAAATCAGCTGAAAGACCTGCTTCTGTGTAACAGATACGGTTACATGTGCTAACATGGGATGCCCAGTGCTCAGGGGTTTTTAAAGCAGACACAAAAACACTTTTAAAACTGTGGTCTAGTTAGATGAAATCAGCTGAAAGACCTGCTTCTGTGTAACAGATAGGGTTAAATGTGCAAACATGGGATGCACAGTGCTCAGGGGTTTTTACAGCAGAAACAAAAGCAATTTAAAACTGTGATCTCGCTATTAAATCAAATGAAAATAAAAAAAAAGGCTTTCTCTGTCACTTTATCTGCTTCTCTTTGTGTTTTTTGCTGTCCCTGCCTCGATCTTTCCCTGGCTCTGGTTCTGTTTGGTTCTCTCTGGCTCTCCCTGGCTCTCACTGGCTCTCTGTTTGTCTTTCCCTGTCTTTCCCTGTCTCTCCCCAGCCCCGTTCTCACCGCAATACAACGCTGAAATGCGCACCAGCAAGATGGCCGTCGCTTATATAGCACTGTGATGTCACCGGGGGGCCTGGCTGCATGTGACCTTCCCATGATACCTTGCCCCAGGGGATATGTCCAGACATGTGGATCCACCATTTTAGAATGCCTGTAATTGCAGTAAATGGAGTTTAAAAAAAACATTTGATCGATTGAATCGCGGAGAAATTCGGATTCGTTCAGAATCGAATATTTCATGAAATTTGGATTCATCCGAATCAATTCGCTCATCCCTAGCTAGGACCAGGCGCTAGTCTGGAAAGTGTCAGTGGGAGGATGCATATGTCTAGTGTCTTATGTCAGTCTTAACAAAAAAATTAAAGCAGACCTGTTTCATGTGTGTTGAAAAGCTTTCAGACAAATATGGGGTCCTCAGACCTGAAATACACCTTCTCCCTTGGGATCAGTGCTGAGTTGTAAGGTTTATCAGGTGAGCACATAGCTGTGTATATCTTTCAGCTTTGAAAAACAATTACGTGTTGGTCTAAAATCAGGAGGTTATATATGTGATATGTTTTATGTCCTTCTTGACGAGAAAATAAAGTCCCATCAAAGGTTTTTGAGCTGCTTATATTTTTTGGCATTAGCACATGCCCTAAACAGAAGTGTGCAACTGCATTTCCGAGGGTTGTGTTCAATTCATGTGAGCAGTTGACTCAAGCCTGAAATTCCTTGAGTACACCTGAAAGGAGCTGTAAATGAACACATTGCAATACACAAAGATGCATCCACAAAAAGTAGAATCACACCGAGGCTCATGAGGTTAAAGGGCCTTATTATACAGCATTTCGCCATATAAGACGCACCTGCACATAAGACACAGAAAAGACTGTTCTGAAACAAATGGTGGGCTAAAATACCCCATAGCAGACCCCACATTACAAGCAGTGAGCGGCATCCCAATTACAGGTAGTGCCTGGGCATCCCAATTACAGGCAGTGTGCGAGAATCCCAATTACAGGCAGTGTGCGAGAATCCCAATTACAGGCAGTGTGAGGCACCCTGAATACAGGCAGTTTGAGGTATCCCAAATACAGGCAGTTTGAGGTATCCCAAATACAGGCAGTTTGAGGTATCCCAAATACAGGCAGTGTGAGGCATCCCAAATACAGGCAGTGTGAGGTATCCCAAATAAAGGCAGTGTGTGGGCATCCCAATTACAGACAGTGTGCAGCATCCCAATTACAGACAGTGTGTGGTCATCCCAATTACAGACAGTGTACGGGCATCCCAATTACAGGCTGTGTGCATGGCATTCCATTTAAAGGCAGTGTGAGGCATCCCAAGTACCGTCAGTGTGCAGCCATCCCAAATACAGGCAGTGTGCACCACGCCCCATCGCTGGAGGGTACACTGCTGCACGGCCAGGAAGCAAAACAGCCACCATTCAAACATCACACTGCTTCCTTCTAGTGTTTTTTTGAATATTGAACAAAAAAGAAACACAGGCAGTTTTGGGGCACTGGACTGGGGATAAAAGGTGATGACATAAACTTCCTTTCCGGGTATAGAATCAATTTAATAGTTTAAACTGGAGCCTGGAGTATGGGTCCTTATACCCCTCCCTTTGAATGATCAAGAAGATAGTTTCTAAAGAAAACTAGTTACTAGTTTACCAGAAGAGAGGTCATTTCTGGGCTGTGTAAAATATGAACAATAGCTTGAGTTGCCATATCTTTCCTCTAGATGTGGGGGAGAGAGCATAAATATTTAGTTGTGTTTTCAAATGATCCCCCTGGTGGGGATAATGTCATTGTGAAATATTTCAAAAAGCTCCTAGGTGAAGAAATCATACTGACTCACAGGGCCTGGAATCTATGGATTACCTTTGCATCTAATGGTAAATATATTTGGCTGCAGGATATGCCAACGTTGTGCACCAGGAAGGTCAAGTGATTACCTATGATGATGATTGTCATGAGAAGAGCTGGATGGGGAGTTGCCAGCATAGGAAGAAAACCAGAGACATTATCCATGGACTCAGAGTGTGGAAAAGTTACAAAATTGCAAAAGTCAAGGTCAACTCCAGGAGTCATAGTAGAAGAGTCAAGGGAAAGTCAAAGCAAATCCAAAGAGCAGGTACAAGAATTAACAGCCACTTAGCACCCTTTATAGGTGGCCAGCATCTTTTGTGTGCATACCCGCTCCGGGTTTTTTTACTGTGCACCTATAATCCAAGCACTAGAACCTGACAGCAATAGGCCAAACTACAGAGCTTTCTTCAAGATGATTTTTGAGAAGAGGGATAAGCACCACCCATATAATGAACAAAGAAAGGAAGTGTACCAGTGAGCTCCTTAACAAGATGCAAGCAACACTAAGTACAAAATGGAGCCACATAAAGGGCACTACAACCTATTATTCTGAAAACCAATGCTTTATTTAAATTATACATATAAAGCCACCATACTCAAAAACATGTAAAGACAATATACAAAGGACAAAGTTAAAACCACAAAAGATCTGTCTATCCTGGACCCAATATAATGATTCAATGATAAATCTACACCTAGTATCTTTTGGCGTACCTATCACACAAATAACTTGTTGCTATGTGTCCCTCTTATGAATCCACAATCCCTCCTTTTTGCCCCTTATAATAAATGTATACCAGTAATTGGTTAAATCTATATATTTCTTATTGCAAAAGCCCCCTTAAGGTGCAGAAAAAGATAATATATTAGAGATGCCTAAATTCAACTAGCTTTATATCAAATCAAGTGCCATGTGCAGCAATACTAATCACACAAAAGACTAAAGTGCTTTAGAAAGACCTCCCAAATCTTAGAGCTTTATAATGTGCAGATGCCACAAAAAAAGAAAAATGGGGAGTGGGGCGGGGATATAGTAGTTTTTTATGAACAAAAGGACTTGAAAGACAAACCAGAGTAGGAGGGAAAAGGGAGCTGCAATGATGATGCAATTGAGCAACAGGAGGGATGATTCAAACAATCAAATTAAAAAAAAAAATTGTTCATGATCTCAAATTAAGATATAGATACCGCCCATAGGTAATCTATATTCACCTATATTCACTTTCCACCTTTTAAACCCAAACAAAGGGCCGCCATTGGCTGTGCTGCCCGCCTCCCCATGGGTCCGGAAAACAGGTCCATGGAGTGCAATAGGGCTGCAACATCGAGGCCACGCCCCCCACGATGACCCGGACACTGTCATCGGCAAAAAGGGGGGGGCCTGGCCTCCGAGCCGCATGTCAGCCAGGTGGCAAGCATTGCTGGAGCAAAAGGGAAGGGGAAAAGGGGGGTTAAGTCCACATAATTTCTTTCTATTGGTGGCATATTTTAGATATCTATCACAACATATAATTAGTAATAATAAATAAATAGTAAGTTAATTGTGATATAGATATTAACAATGTATGTTTCTCACTTTGGGGATTCACATCTGTATATCCAGGTCTCTACATTCTTTCATCAGAAATAACTATTTACATTATGTTCCAAATTATCTAATGGTCTATTTGAAGACGAAAAAACAAAAAACATTGGTTATTTTCTTCAGACAAGTCTTTGATGCATTGAGTCTTCTGGTCTTCATTTTCTCTATCCTCTAACTTCTGTCCCTTTTCCTCTTGTCTTCTCCTGTTATTCTTCTTCACTGATTGATGCACCAGGGCCCACTTGATTTTTCACCGCTTTTTGTATCCCTCCAATCCTCATTATTAACCCTCCATCCACATGAATAGTGCCACACACTAGAAGTAAACAACAACAGTTAAATACAGGACGTGAGAGAGAGAAAAAAAAATTCATATGTTTATAGATAGTTGTGAGATATTTTTGTGACACAATGAACAACCTCTTTTTCTCTTACCATATGATGTTATATAGAGAATGTGAGATCATGATCCTAACATCCGTTATCAAGAGGGAGCCCTGTGGCCTCCCAAAAGTGTCAAGTGTAAAACAAACCCAACTAAACCCAAAAACAACCAATCAACCTTAACATTATCACAATGTGCTTAAAGTATGAAAATATAAGAATGGGGATGAGGGGAGAGGGGAGACAGAAGGGTTCGAAGGGTGGGAGTTCTGAAGGGGTCTCACCTTTTTTGTCCTACATATGGCCCAAAGGATGTATCTTCGTTTAAACCTCGGGGCACTCCAGTGTCCAATTTATATATCCATTGAAGTTCTGCCTCTAATAATTTGGCCCCATCACCCTAGGGCAGTGGTCCCCAACCCTGTCCTCAAGGCCCACCAACAGGCCAGGTTTTGCAGATCTCCACAAAGATGCACAGGTGGAGTAATTAGTGCAGCTGCAGAGCAATAGAGCTGGCTATTTGGAGATCAAAAAAACATGACATGTTGGTGGGCCTTGAGGACAGGGTTGAGGACCGCTGCCCTAGGGTATCTGTTCTGGAACCATGTTGTGTCAAAAAATGTCTTGCGACTGGTGTCAAATTTTTGCCCGATTGTAGGCCACGATTTGCCAGGCGGATATTTGATAAGTGCATCTGAATATGAGTTTTCAAGGCATTTTTGGTCTCTCCAACGTACATTTTTGTGCATGAACATTGTAATTAGGGATGAGCGATTCGGTTCTAACAAACCTGAATTCGCTCCGAATTTCAGGGAAAATTCGATTCAGCACGAACCCGAATTTTTAGTGGTTCGTGCTGACCAAATTTTCCCTGAAATAAAAAAAAAAAATTCCGGCATGGTGGGAGCGGGGAGACCGGCTGCGCTGTCAGCGGGCGGCGGAAGGCGGCTTCCGCCGCCCGCTGACAGCGCAGTCAGCCTCCCCGCTCCCACCAAGCCGTGAAATGGAAAAAAAAAATGCCATCTTAACAAGTCTATCCTATTGGACATACGTGCCCTTCTGTGTGCTTTAGAGACAATTTCCTTAGGTACCCCCGTGCCCGGAAGGGGTCTGATAAAGCGATCGGCTGTTTCTCAAATTCTTCCTCTTTAGAACAATTGCGTCTAGTTCTAAGAAATTGACCCGTCGGGATATCGGCCTTCTGATATCTGGGATGGAAACTGTTATAATGTAGCAAGCTGTTTCTTCAAGATGACTTGCAAATCTAATTTTTCTTAGCTACTTAGCAAAATGTAATCTGACTTAAATTTTTGGGTGGAATTTAGCTCCTCTACTATAGAGTGGGGGTACTGTGAAAACACCTAAAACAAGGTTGTATGTAGTGATGATCTGAATCAGACTCTAGTCTGCTTTTGTATAGTTTGGTCAAGTATTTTGCAATGCTCTCGATCTATAACACAATAATTAGGGATGAGCAGACCCGTTGAAGTGCAGGTTCGCTGAGTTCGGCTGAACTTGCAGCTATAGTTCGGTTCAGGTCCCCGTAATCAACCCAAACCCATCAATGAGAGTCCCGAACCTGGGGGCCCAAAAATGTCTGTACAATAGGGGTAGCAAGGGCTAGAGGGCTGCAAATTGAGGGGATTACCAGGGCGATTGAAAAAATAATAAAATATTAAATTTATTACTGGTGTTGAGTGGCCAAATTGGGGGGGGGGGTAAAACCTGGACAATTGCCCTGCACAAAATGGGGTAGGGAAAGTACTCAAACCAATAAGGAAAAAAATTAAAAGAAACACATACAGAATACGGGTTACATATGAGTTTCAGAGGTCACATCAGTGAGTAACACCAAGGAGCTTGCCCTGCACAAAATGGAGTAGGGAAAGTACAAACAATCACAGAAATATATGCTCAAATAAATAAATACATCAATTAATATATACATAAATGAATAAATAAATAATACCATAAACAAATACATAAATATGTAGAGACATAAATAACACCACCTCTTCCTTCAAACTCTGATGGCCAAGTTGGGTCTAGGACCTCGTCCTCACCCCTGGCATCCTCTTCCACCCACTCCTCCCTGCTATCCTCCCTCTCAGCCTCAGCTTTGCAGAAAGCTGCAGGAGTCGGTACTAGGGTTTTGTCATCGTCGAATGGGTGTATAGTAAGGGTCTGCTGGCCACGTCCTCACCCTCCAACATAAGACATCTGAGACCTGAAACTGGGCCAGGGTTTGGGGTTCTTTTGCAGGCATGTCCCTGGCTGTCTAGTTCATGGACCCTCTTGGGACTAATACTTATGCTGTCACATGCTGAGGCTATGGAGATTGACATTGCCTATGTTCCCCTGTGGAGAGACACCAAGGATGCAGGATCCACTCTCTCACAAGAGAAAGTAAGTTTATTTGTATCCAGTTTTTCGAAATCAGTGCTAGGGTCGGTATAAATTGGAAAGGGCGTTGCATTTTGACAGCGCCTGTAGATTCTCCTTAAACCAGACCGACACCCTTAGGGGAGCACATAACACTTAATTTATCTTTTTGGAACACCTGCTGTAATTGACATGCCCCTCCCCAGTGGCATGTTATATGGCAGTGGCCTGAAAAGAGGAAGTGCCACTGGGTTTTCTGCCACTTTGTATTGTGGGTTATGTTAGTTAAGTCCAGGAAGCAGCATGGCTGGGATGCTGGGAGAGGAAGAAGCCTCCCAGGTGCTCCAAAGTGGCTGCAATAGGGAGAAAATCGTCGAGGAGGCATTTCAGCTTTGAGTCGTTGCAGGAGCAAATGTAAGTGATGGCAATGATTCAGTACCATGCATGCAGATGCGGCAAGTGAGTTTTAGGGAGTTTTTTTTCAACTGTGCCAGGCTGTTGGTCCGGTATAAGTTTATATGAGAAAGATGCTACAGATAAATAGTTTTTACATGTTATCTCTTACTCGTTGCTCATCATATGTCTTCACAAGAGTTAACTGAGAAATGTTCCAGCATTATGTTTTTATTTAAAACATCTTGTTGTCTGAGCATTGCAGGGTGAACAGTTACGACAGATATGTCAAAGCTCCCAATTGATAGCAATCCGGGGCTATAATTTAGTCTTGACATCTGCCTGCTGAAGTATTGCACATATGTCATTTCAGTTAAAGACTGTAGACGAGAAATGCAAATCAGCTCCCCTCCTCTGCTGTGTTAGAAAAACATGAAATATATGTGCCGGAAACATCTGCACGCCTAGGTGTAGCACCAGCCAGCTTTGCTTCTTTGTTATTTAAAATCCATTAGCGGCAGACAAGGCTGCACCGCTGCTCCCCGTGACTCAAAACTCTATTGCGGCGTATTCATTACTGCGGCTAGGAATAGATTTTATATAATCTGAAATTGATAAGCATCATCTAGTTCCTACTTGTAAGACATAAAAAGGGCACATTGCAGACCAGGAAATGGCTGGCAGGACCCATGGGCCCATTACTGGATCATAAATAATATATTTTATTCTAAATACTTGGTTTAAAAACATAGATATCAGATCATTTTAAAGGAGAAATATAGTAATAGATCTAACGCTACTGCTCAGCTGCTTGGTTTTGCATGCATGGGGGGGGGGGTAGTAATGAGAGAGTGATTCTTCTAGCAGCACTTGGCCTGTATTTGAACTGATGCTCTCCCTTGTGCTGTCCAGTGTAACAAGGGGGCATGGTCACTGCTGTTATACTGTAAAAAGCCGCCAATCAAGCTCCTTGCTGTTACACTTTAAACAGCTAGGCATATATATATATATATATATATATATATATATATATATATATATAGTTTTCTTTTGAAATGGGTCTTCATTCTCAGTAGACAGGACCCATGAGGTCCTCTGCTTTGCTAATGCCTATTAGGAGAATATATTCACCCAGGTCCTACACCAGCTAGCTGTCTCCTGACCACATGGCAGTTTTAGGTTTGCCAGCTGTGGGGGTCGGGGAGTCCAGCTACAGCAGCAGCGTGCCACCAGTTTTTATGTCTTCTGGGGGCCAATGGTTAAAGTCCATGTCCAGGCAACCTAAAAAATTAATACCTCATGTACAGTACCATCTCTTTTTTTGGGGGGGGGTGGGTGGAGGTGGCCATTGTTTGCTTGTTTACACATAGGAATATTTCTGACACATTTAACACACATCTGGGCAGTTGTGTACACATGCTGAGAGCGTTTGGCTGCCCTGATTACAGGGCCCAGAGAGGAACTGGGGGGTTAGGTACCTTGTCAAGAGCATTTCAGTCATGTTCCCTGGCTGGGTTTTGAACCTGCCCCCCTTTGGTCACAAGTCCGTTTTTCATCTCTAGCCCCCTGACTGCCTGAGTTGTGCGGGCTGCAGAGGCCCTGGCTTCAGTGCTTTCAATTTTAGGGCTTCAAGCAGGTTGCCCAGTGTAACTCATCTTTCCCCAGTCCTACGGCACATGCGGGGCCTCTCGTGCACTCGGATCCACTCATGTCATGCTGCATGCTCATGCTGCATCCCCACTACCCTATAACAGGTAGCATGCCCATGCTGGCCATTCACAAATGCCGGGTGTGGGTCCGTGCCCTTCTAAAGGCATAGCAGGTGGTGGCCGTTGCTAGCGCATGCGCCATCAAATTGGGGGGAGGTGGGTCTATCAGGCAACTCGGGGGGGGGGGTTACACTATGGGGCATCCCGAATCTGGATGCCTGGGGGGAATCGGCGGGTCTGGGTTTTGGTCCACTTTGAGATGTATTCCTGAATCAACATCCTCATGTCTAGAGTTTATAGCTGTAGGAAGTTTATTATGTTATGTTCCTTAATGAAAGCATCTTGTCCCATTTCCCATTTAAGGGGCTTACTGCATCTACTAGATCCAGATAAGATCTTTCTCAGCTTTCACTTAAAGTGGATACAAAGTCCATTGGCACCATCCTCTCTGTTACCACCCCAACCTCTCTCAGGCAGATTAAGATGTGAAATCACCTGGTGCCATTTTTTTACCCTATCCCACATCGGGATTTTTGTTTCAATAATTTTCTGTTGAATACATTTGAAAAATTCGATTCAGCCGATTCGCTGAATTCTCCGGAAAAATTTGTTTTGGTCCGAATTTATTAGCGACGAATCGCTATTAAAAACTGTATTTCTGGGCTTCCAAGAGCCTCCATAGGGTTGCAGAATGTTTTGCTTGGCTGTAACATGCATAGGATGCATGCGGGGTTAGTGAAATAATATTGTAAAGAAGTATGACATGCAGATCAGAGCCGTCGCTATTAGATTCGCTGTCGAAGAGCAGCACAATTAGAGAGCCTTGAGGTGGCATCAGCATGATGAGCCCATATATTGCCTGAAAAACACACCCTAAATTTGGCAGCAGCATAGGGAGCCCACATATTGCCTGAAAGACACATTGGAGTTGCCAGCAGCATTAGGAGCCCATATATTGCCTGAAAAACAAACTCTGGAGTTGGCAGCAGCATTAGGAGCCCATATATTGCCTGAAAGAGACACTGAAGCTGGCAGCAGCTGGCAGCAGCATAAGGAACCTATATATTGCCTGAAAAACACACCCTGGAGTTGGCAGCAGCATAGGGAGCCCATATATTGCCTGAAAGAGACTCTGGAGTTGGCAGCAGCATAAGGAATCCATATATTGCCTGAAAGACACACCCTGGATTTGGCAGCAGCATTAGGAGCCCATATATTGCCTGAAAGACACACAGTGGAGTTGGCAGCAGCATAGGGAGCCCATATATTGCTTGAAAGACACACCCTGGAGTTGGCAGCAGCATGAAGAGAACATATACAGATTTTGGGCACATAATAACAATAACATATAACATAATAACAATAACATATAAAATGTATCAATTTTTTTTTGGTTAATTTTGTATTTTTTTAATTATTTTTTTAATATTTTGTATTTTTAAAAAATATATATATTTTTTAAATTTTTTTATTTTTTTGTATTTTGTTTTTTTTTTAATATTTTTTTTTCATTGTCTTTTTTTTATATTTTGTTCATTTTTTTTACTTTTTCTTTTTCCTTTTTTTATTGTTTTTTGTATTTTGTTTTTTCAAAATACATATATTTTTGTTTGGCATTTTTCTTTATTTATTTATTTTTTTCAGTGCCCTTCCAGCCTACCATGTGTGCAGGACACGCTGGAGTCACACATGGGAGGAACTGCTAAAAATCATAAATTAATAAATGAAATTATGGCTCACTCCACGAAAACTGCAAATGGGAACCACGGTGACTGACAATGGGAAGAACATCTTGTCTGCGCTGCGACAAGGAAGCCTGAGCCATCCGCCCTGTAAGGCACACGTGTTCAACCTAATTATCAAGCGTTTTCTGAAGTCTTCCCCCCATCTGCAAGACATCCTAACAACAGGAAGGAAACTTTGCATGCACCTCAGCCACTCCTACACCGCCAAGCACACCCTTCTTGAGCTACAGCGTCAGAACGGTATCCCCCAACATAGTCTGATTTGCGATGTTTCCACCTGTTGGAATTCCACCCTCCATATGTTGGATCAACTTTAAAAACAGAAAAAAGCCATCACTGATTTCTTGATGATACAAGTGGATAGGGGGACTCCCCTGTGTAACTTCAATGTAAACCAGTGGCAGCTCATACGAGACACCTGTCGTTTGCTCAGGCCCTTTGAGGAAGCCAATTATTAGTCAGTCGCCAGGACTACGGGATGAACGATGTGATTCCACTGCTTCATGTACTACAACACATGTTGGAAACCATGGCTGGTCAGGGCACTGGAGACATGGCACCTACATTTCACGGCCACATGAAGCCTGTGGGGGATGAAGGAGGAGGAGGAGGGGGTGGGGAACAGCGAAGCACAGTTTAGGTTTGACAAAATGGCCATTTTATCTAGTCATCTGACAGGAGAAGAGGAGCAGGAGCAGCCAGAGGAGCTAGAGGGTTGTGAGGAAGGCGAGACAGAGGACCCAGACACACCATGGCAGTATGCAGTGGAGATGGAGACAGGTAGTCCCTCCGAGTCATTTGCACAAATGGCACGATGCATGCTCACGTGCTTGCGTAGTGACCACAGAATTGTCTCCATTTTTCAGCGGGATGACTTCTGGCTCTCCACCTTATTGGACCCTTGCTACCGGCACAAAATGGGGGTATTTTTTTACACCCACTGAGAGGGAGGACAAACTGACCTACTACAGAGACATTCTACGTAGTCAGTTGGCTGATGCCTATCTGCGCCATGGTCCATACTCTTGCAGGTCTGACTCGGGGGGACCTCTGCGTTTACCTTCCACTGCCATGGCTGCTGGGGGGGGGGTGGCAGGAGCAGCAGCTCCATCAGCAGCAGCCTGAGTCTTCAGTTGCTAATGAGTAGCTTTCTTCGCCACGCATAGTGAGGCTAATCATGAGAAGCAGGAAGACCTGGAGCAGGCCCTGAACCAGCAGGTCATGTCATACCTTGACATGACCATGCCAACGCACCTTGAGGACCCGCTGGACTTCTGGGTAGCCAAACTTGACTTGTGCCCGCAACTGGCAGAGTTTGCCCTGGGAAAGCTGTCCTGCCCGGCGAGTAGTGTGCCATCTGAGCGGGTGTTTAGTACGACGGGTGCCATAGTAACGCCACAGAGAACTCGTCTGTCCACGAAAAATGTGGAGAGACTCCCCTTTGTGAAGATGAATCAGGCATGGATCAGCCAGGATTTCCACCCACCAATGGCTGATCCATGGTAGTAGCTGATGCATGGTAGCTCCTTATGCTGCTGCCAACTCCAGGGTGTGTCTTTCAGGCAATATATGGGCTCCCTATGCTGCTGCTGCCAGCTCATATGTGTGTCTTTCAGGCAATATATGGGCTCCTAATGCTGCTGCTGTCAACTCCAATGTGTGTACTCTTAAAAGACACATGCTAGCATATTTGGGATGCCCCTCCGGTTAAAAGCAATGGCTGCTGGCAATTTGACAACGTGACTTTCTTTACAAAATGCAACCAGTTAGCAGACAGGTACTCTTGAAATATTTACGCTAGTATTTGGGATGGCTTATAAAGGTCTGTGATATCATCGGTAAGCCTGTCTGCTGATAGCTGGTAGCATGTGACGCCTACCCAGGATTCCTTGCCCCATGGGACATGTCCTGACATGTGGATCCACCATTTCAGATGGGCTGGATAGCAGTAAATGGAGTTTTAAGGAAGCGATTTGAGCGATCGAATCGCGGCGATATTCGGAATCGTAACGAAACGAATTTTTCCTGAAATTCGTAACAAATTCGGGTTCGTCAGAATCGATTCGCTCATCTCTAACAGCCGCAAATAATAGACAATTACATCTACTCACAGAGCATCAAATACATTTTAACATTTCAAAGGTTTGAATCACCTAAAGGAGAAGGAAAAATAAGCTCCCTATCGATTCATCCCAACCTAGTATAATTTAAACTTTATCTTCCAGCCAAAGATGTGCCTCTTATCATAACAAATGGAAGTCACCATCAAACTTTTATTATCTTGAATTTTTATATTTTCTATAAGAGCAAAACAGATTCCCATCAATACAAGCAGAGAAATAATATATATTCTCTCGTCAACAAGAAGGAAGTGTATTTAAAACAGAAAAATACAAAGGGAGCAAAGCAAGGAGAATGGAGCAGAGGTGGTGATAATTAGAAATGAGTGAACATTTTAAAAGTTAGGTTAAGTCAATTCACCAAATTTCCCCAAGAAATGTTTGTGCCTCTGAACCGAACTTTTAATGAACTTGTTACCTAAAATAAAAAAATAAGCTTACCTCTGTTTCAGCGCTGGCTGATGTCCTCATTCCCATAGCACCCAATGCCCCAGTCATCACAGGTCATTCCTAGCTCCTAAGCTCTGCCCTGCTGTGGGGAGCTAATCTGTCATAAACCCAGCTGGGGCACTGGATGCTGCGGATATTGGTTCGGGATAGTGACAGAGCTATATGGGACAGATGGAGGACAGCGAGAGAGATGGTGAGTTTGATGTTTCAGGGAAAGTTCATTCGACAGGTACCCTAATAATTTCAGGCTTGTGCCTAATTCAGTTTTCCCTGAAATTGGGTGCAAAGTCCAATTCTAGTGAACTGGTTCGCTCATCTCTAGAGTTAATCATACTCATTCACACTTCTTGTCATCAAGAATTCATTGTCATCAAAAATTCCAAATTAATGTTAAAATCCAAGAAGAATTCAGAACCAAAAACTGTCTTTGTTCCATCTTAATTTAACACTATTCAGTGCAGTGGACTATAAAACATATTCCAAGAGTCCCAAATTTTATTACTTGGGGATAAGGAAACCATGAGGATTGCAGCAATTGTTTCGGTTATCGCAATTTGCCCAAGCCTATCTGTAACTTACTTAAATAGCTATTTTGAAGACTTCCAAGTATTGCAGTACAAGCATGCATGTTTAGGAATAGTCTTATTAAGTAGTGCCTCGTATGGATACTTCGTAAGGTTGATCCCAAAAGAGTAACGTGTCTGATATGAATGGAACCACAGAGACTCAGCTTTAAGACAAGGATAGGGATAGACTCAGCTTTAAGACAAGGATAGTTTGAAACTAACGGCACTCTCGGGACATGGGAAACATTCTACCAGTGGAGGAGCTTGAGATCTGCTTCGACCATCTTTTAGAGGCCCTTTTGAATCTTTCCAGATTTGCTGCCAATCCTCCTCTTTGGGTAAAGGACCTTCCCACTTAAGGACATATGGGGGTTTGGAATTTTCATATGGAAGCACTGCAGTCTTGGCATCTGGGTAAGCTGAGCTGCTAGAGATGATGAGAAATGGTTTTGTCACTCAGTCACTAGAGGAGCCGCTGCTTGTGCAGGGGGAAGGGGAGGGAATTTGACAATGGACTTTAGGTCTTCTATCTGTAAACTGCAAAAGGACTTACTATATGGCAGGCATACCAAGGCCATTGTGTATGCCGGGCGGACAATTTTATCCCAGCTATTCCATTTTCCACAGATTGTGTATGCTGTGTGTGGGGCTTAATCCCGGCCATTCTATTTCCCACAGAACAGGGACACTTTTGTGGTGGTGCCAAACACATGCCAGACCATTCACCCCCTATATTGCATTCACCGGGAGGCAGCGCTGCCTGCTGCAAAGGAAGAAGCACAGTATGGCACATACCAGTACGGGGCATCATTTTTCCCTTTACACATGGAGAGTTATTTCTCTTAGAAACTGGCCGGTAAATAGATATGTGTGATTTTAAAGTTTTTAGGAATAGTCTGTTTCCTAAATCTCGTAAGTGGCCCACATTCTTGAGCATCACTGCTGGTTAGCCCTGTGAGGTTACTAGTTGGCCAAGACCAAGTGTATATTGAAAAAAATAGTGGCCCTAGAGCAAGATACACTAAATGTGTGATCACCAAGATAGGAGAGCCAAGAGAGTGCGAGACTGAATTCCAATAGAGAAAGAATATTGAGAAGCTGAGCATGGTCCACAGTGTCAAAAGCAAGTGATAGGTCAAGAAGAATGAGAGCAGAGTAGTGGCCTTTGGATTTGGCAGGTAAAAGATCATTGTTGACTTTGGTGACGGCGGTTTCAGTGGGTTGACTTGAGTTTCACTGTGCAACCCTGTGATACTAGGAGGTGGGTATCCCAATTTTAATGTCCTGCTATACACCAGTGCTTGGCAAGGCCAGAGACCAGGCTTCTGGTACTCAACTGGTCTTCTCTCCATGGTCAAGTTTGTGGGGTCAGCAGTTGCACAGTTAGGGTTGCCATATGGCAGGTATTTTCTTTTTACTTTAGTGGTAACAGGCCTGGCGGTGCCGGTATTTGTTTTTTTACTTGTAATTTTAATTGTGGGTATACTTTTTGCATCCTTTATGACCAGTAAAAAATCAAATACCAGTGTCGCCAGTAAAGAAAAAGAAAATACTGACCAGATGGCAACCTTATGCACATTAATGTGAATGGTTGCCAGACAAACCAAGTAGTTATTTACGATCACATGGGGTGTAATGTTTGTGAAATAGGTGTACTGATGCTGAGGCTAGGGATCTGCTGCTATATATGGCTAGGATCTCCATTCAGCTTCTCTAGGCGCACATTAATATGTGAAGCGGGGGAAGATAGGTTAAAAACTATTTTTACTCCAAACATACTTTTTCATTTTAATGTTCATTTTATTTTATTTTAACGTACAAACTGTCTCTAGGGCAGGGTCGGATTATGAGGGGGCACAAGGGGTGTGCGTCCCGGGGCCTCTACCACTTGCCCTGCTAAGGGGGCCTCCACCAACCTTTGAGTTATGGTCTGGTCCAGGAGGCTTTTCAGTCTGACGGGCCGTGGGGCCAGCAACAAAGCTATTGGCAGCAGTAGGGGCTCCCTGCAGCTGGGCAAGCCTTATTTTGTTCTTGCTAACCTGCAGCCAAAGCCACCACAGAGCAGGATGGAGAGTCTAGAGCAGCAAAGCCACCGTCAACAACACTACAATTATGTTTGGGTCCAGAGCTGTCAATCGGCGGCCGCTCACTGCACATAAGCCACCAAGCACAGCCGCTGGCAGCTCAATACAGGGAACTGTTTTCTGCTGGATCAGGGGAGCGACTATAACTACCCCCTGTCCAGAATGGCAAAGCAGGAGTTCCCGAGCAAGGGTGGCACAAGGGACTCGGTCTGACGTTCCAGTAAGTAGCCGGGTGCCAGACAGCCACCAATCGGTTACTCGGCTGGACTATTATTTATCCCTTTAAATGGCAAGCATGTAGTTTCTACGTGGTTGCTTCTCCTACCGCTAAGTTGCAAGCACGTAGAAACTACGTGCCTGGCATTTCCCCCTGCTAGTGAAAAAATAGAAAAAAATAAACACTTACCTCTGGTATGTGGGAAAAGCTGGGGATCCCCTCTTCCTGGGGGGGGGCATTCGATCCCTCCCCCGTCGTCCTCCGTGTTCAGGAGGGGGCCCGAAACCGGCCGCTATCCCCCCCCCCCCCCCCGTTTTCCCCGCTGACAGTTGCGCTGTTAAAAAAAAACAAAAAAACAATGTCATTTACTCACCTGCCTGCCCGGTCCCTCCATCCGGCTCTTCTCTTCACCGGGGGGGGGGGGGTCTGATCCCCCCCCCGGGCTCCGCAGGCTTCAGGTGAGGACCCTCTTCCGGGTCCTCACCTCTTCTAATGGCGGCGATGGCCGCCGCCCCCTAGCCCCGCCTTTTGTGGGAGGAGCGTGATGACATCATCCCACTCCTCATATACCTTCACCGGCACCCGGCATCTGTCAGATGCCGGTGGTGATCGGAGCCTCCTCGCCTCTCACCCGCCCTGCGCCGATCACTATCAGCATCTGACAGTGACAATGACAGCAGCGCGGGACAGCGGCGAGGGACGCAGGATCGGAGGTGAGTACAGTAAAAAAAAAAAAATAAATGTCATTTTTTTTCTATTTGTGTCTGTGTCTTTTTTTTTTACATTTAACCCCTTGTGAACTGGTAAGGGGTCCATGAGACATCTATACCAGTTCACAAGGCTGGGGGATGGCAAGTCACCTGCGGCTAGCAGCACCCCCATTACCTGCCTCCCCAAAGTCCAGGGGGGGCAGAAGAGCCCGTGGCCACAGACTATGCGGGCTTGTAGCCTGCAGGGCCAGGGGCCACAAAAGCTGGCCCCTACACCCTGTTCCTACAAGCCCTGCATAGCTGGTCCCGGGCTGGTTACTTCGGGTAAGGGGGACCCCATGTCATTTTTTGGGGGATTTTTAAGGTGCCCTGCATAGCTTGTCCCGGGCTGGTTACTTTGGGTAAGGGGGACCCCATGTCATTTATTTTGGGATTTTTAAGGGTTTGTCATTTTTTTTCTCGATTTAACCCTTTGTAGTGTGGATGCTAGCTGTATTTTATTTGTAAATGTTATAAAGTACTTGTTTCAGTTAGGGGGATCTCCTGGGCAGGAACAGGGGGTACCGTTCTAATCGGTAGAAATGGGGCTTTCACGTGCAATATGATTTTCTTTAATAAAATAAATTTTTTATTTAAAATAAAGGAGGCAATTTTCTAAAAAAATGTTTAGTTATTTTTTTTTTTACTTAATAATAATATTGTAGAAAACAGAATAAAATTTACAAACAAGACATTTCATGTTAAAGCCTAAACTTTGCTGCAAAAAAATATATATAATTTTCCTGAAAATTCCAGCAAAAATGGCGCAAAAATGGCGCAAAATCGGGAAAAATTACCTGTCAACAGAGGGTGACAAAATCTCAAGTAGGCTGGCAATTAAAGAAGTACCTCTGCATGTTGGGTATTGTTCTGTTCAGGGGACCTTGTGCTTTCAGACTTAGCTTGTTTTTTCTGGTTTGCATATTGATATTTTAGGAAAAGGTGTTTTTTATTCAGCTTTTTAATACATTTTTTAGAGAAACCCTGCGCAACCAAAGAATTCTTTGAGGGATTAATTCCAGAAAGATGAGCCCACTACAACAAGCTGGGTACGCTTAGAAAGCTTAACATGTGTACTTTCAGGGAATATATGGTTTATGGGGGATATTCTAAATCTAAAGGGTTGTTTTGGTTGAAAAATTGCAAGGTGCGCACTTTGTCTGCAGAGCTCAAATTTTCAAGTAAAATTACCGTTAGCACATGCTTTACTTTGGGGTGTTTGGCAACTCTCCCCTTCACAGTAGCTATGCATGTTGGGTACCGTTCTGTTCAGGGGATGTTGCTTTTTCAGATTAAACTTGTTTTTTTCTTGTTTGTATATAATTTTTTTAGGAAAATGTGGCTTGGATTCTACTTTTTTATCCTTTTTTTAGAGAAACTACTTGCAACCAAAGAATACGTTGAGGGATTACTTCCAGAAAACTGTGGCCACATCAACAAGCCTGGTATGCCTAGAAAGCTTGAGGTGTGTACTTCCAGAGAATATATAGTTTGTGGGGGTATTTCAAATGTAAAGGGTTGTTTTTCTGGAAAAAGTGCAAGGTGTGCATAGCGCATTGCATAGTTGCATTTTATCTGAAAATCTCCTAAAGCTCTGTTTCAGTTTGGGGGAGTCTCCTGGGCAGGAAAGGGTGTCTACCTATACATATGTGGTATCGCTGTAACTGGGAGAAATTGGGATTTCACACGCAATAAGATTTTTTGACAAACTTACATTTTTTATTACAAAAAAAAACACCACATATTGTAAAATATATTTTTTTTTTCACATATGTCACCCAAAAATATTGAGAATACACCTAAAAAATGACAAACAAGACATTTCATGTTAAAGACTATGCTGAAAAAAACAATATATCATTTTCCTGGGAAATCCCTTCAAAAATCACATTTGAACATGGGGAGCGCAAAATAGTGCAAAATGGTCTGGCAACAAAGGGTGACAAAATCTCAAGGTAGGCTGGCACTTAAAGGGTTAAAGGAAAAAAATTCTGCACCAGATATTGTGCCCAGGGGCCTCCACCACACTTAATCCGGCCCTGCTCTAGGAGTATCATTGGGTGAAGCAGCAAAAATGTTTTTTTTTAAACAGCTATAATAAAGGAGCTATAGCTAATCAATAAAAAATAAGAAAATATGGTTTAGCGTATTCATTAGTAAATGTGTCACAGCCATTAATGCCGTGACAGCTCCCCTTCATTATGTGTCATTAAAATGCAGCATGAGAAAAGGGAAGAGTAAAAGTTTTGATATAGCCTCAGTTTACAAAGGTTCATCCCTACATGTGCCGCGATTGGCAGTTGGGCGGTCACATGGGCCGTAGTTGCGCCCTCTGCAACGGCCACCGGCAGGACCTGCCCATGTGACCAACCAGCGGCCAATCGCGGGACTCCTTTCCCTGCACTGGCTCGCAATGAATGTGAGTATTACAAGCTTTCTGTGTGGCTATCTGCGAGGGGGGGGGCTCCAGCATTCTGGATGCTTCTTGTGATCAGCAGACAGCGGGACCAACAACCTTTAAAGTAAAACGGGTGTTGGTCTAGTTTAAGTAGCGAAGTTCAAATACTTATGCAAAGAAATTGTGTAGTTCACACAAGGCCCCCGACCAGCAGCCTCCATGCAGACAGAGAAGCTTCTCTACAGCTTGTTTTATCCCTGTGCTTAAATGGATAGTCTGCATAGCTCAAGCTGACCTATAAACTCTAACCGCAGAATATTCATTTTGGTGGAGTAATAAATCACAGCCCTAACTACTGAGTGAGACTTGTTTAGACAGAGCTGTCCAAATGTATCTCCATCCTTCCGAAAGAAAGCCACGGAACAAAAAGCACTGCCTCTGGTACGCCAATCCAAAGACAGGCCAAGTGGCTGGCCACACCTGGCTGTGCAGCCTTCCTGAATAATCTATATAAAGCTACCTCCCGAGAAGTTAGAGGTCACCTTTAGCCAAATAATGGACTTTTATAATAACGGACTTTAGAAAAAGAATTAGTAAATGATTCCTGCATTAATTACATAAAAAACACTTGTACATAATGTAAAATAGAGCCCCCCCCCCCCCTTTTTAAGTGGATCGACATTTTGTCTTTCCCTAGATCCTAAAACACTCCAGGGCCAACTAATGACGTATCCCAATTTGGGATGCCCCACTGTTATACACTCCACTAATCGCCCGCAAAACACGCTTTTCTGGCAGTCCCACTGTGCATCTGAGACATGCTCCGGAGCCCAGCCGTTTAGATAAGCTGGGGATAGAATTGCGTAACATGGAGACCGGCCATGCAGCCATTTTCCTTTCTCTGTGCTGTAGCAATTATTCTAAACAGAGCTGTATGCCATGCATTAAAATAAATGAGTGCCCACACATGTCCCACTGGGGCCACCAGAAAGGTGAGTTTTGAGGATGATTCGGGGGCTTCAGACAGGAAAATGGAACAATTACTGGCTACTTGTCATCGGTCCACTTTTAAGTGGACCAAAACCCGCAGCTATCGGCCCAGCAATCTATAACATTCCAGAATCAGGATATGCACCTTCTGCCCTGGTCCAATGGTATATGCGCGAGCAGCGCCACATCCCCTCACTCTACCCCTCCACCCAATTAGTGTTTGATGCAATATAAACTTCCTTTTGTGCTCTCTCCCCATTATTTGCCACCTTCAGATGTGTTTAATGCATTTTATTCCCCTTTTTCACCCCTAACTGTATTTTCTGCTACCCCGTTGGTGTGTCATACGCCTATCCAGCTCCCATAACTTTTGACCCCGCTTCCCCTATTGCTGATTGCTGTTCATGGAATAAATGCCCCTTTCACTCTTTTCCAATCCTTACACTTAGATTTCAGTGGAACCGTTTGGGGCTCACTATAGCACGGGGTGTGTCCTGCATACTACCAACCAATATAGCTGTGACAGGTGTTTAGGAAATGACAGCTAATTCAACTTATGATGGGTTAGAGCTTGTGATTACCGCTGGGCTTCAGATTAGAGTCAAAGGTAAATTCAACCAGAATTTCGATTCGGTTTAGCTAATCCAAGATATTGAAAAATTCTGGTCAGTAATATGTCTGTAGATAGGGGCAGAGGAGAAAAGATAGAAAACCCCCCCTTTAACTATAGTAAACTTCACAATCAATGTGTTGGAGGCCCCTTTTTTCACAAGGAAAAAATAATTCCTCTTTAACTCTTTTAAATCATCTTTATATAAAGGTAGAGGGCCCTTTAACAAAAGAATGTAATGTTAGAGTGGACAAATGTCTCTTTTTTACTATGGTATAACTTCTGCATATAAAGCCAAGGATACACATGTATCTGTATCAGTGTTAGAAAGCCTTTTATGGTTAAAGTTAATAAATTTTACTCCTCCTCCTCCAAGCTAAAAATAGGTTACTCAGAATTGTTCCATTTCATTCTTTTCAGGAGAGCTCAGTTTTATTTATAGATAAGGAAATATCGGAAATTATTTAACTTGAAATGTACATTATTCTGTTAAAGGCAACCTCTAGCTTTACAAAGAATCAAAGGGAGATCCATTTTTTCAAAAATACATTTGTTGGCTAAGGGGCCCTCAATTAGAACAATGCGCCCAAGATTTTGTGGTCTTCCCATCATGCAATTTGGGCAATTTTGCTACTTTTATTGCTAACCAAAGGCATACCCTGAATAGACCTTAAAGAGCAACATCAAGGGAGGTTTAAACTTCCCTCAATCCTCACCGATCTGCTGCCCCCCTCCATCTTACCTTTGGGAAGTCACTCACCTCGCTGGGGGATCCATCTTCCGGGTCCCTCGGTTTCCAGGCGACCTTCCGACAGGAGACACCATCTTGCATCCCATCAGGCACTGCGGGCCCTGATCTCGTGCTTGCACAATGCCTATGAATGGGATTCAGTGGAGCCACCCGAAATCCTGCAAGACTTTGCTGAGCTGTGAGATCGGCGTGAGACATTGACGAGCATGGCTAAGGTCGTGCTTGTCATTTACAAACAACCAAGTAGATGGCGAGGTGAGGATCGGCCCTGAAGCAGCCGGATGTTGCCATAGCAGGCAGTGACAACATCCAAAAGGTAAGTAGGGCCGATGGGGAGGGAATGGGTCCAATGTTCCTTTTTAACTGCATTCACATTTGGGTAATGAGGAACCAGAATGTTGCAAACAAATGAAGTATATTAGTCTTGTTTATTTTTTCTGCAGCCTATCTAATAGCATCATTTCATTTCCACAGGTACTTCATGAGTTAATAACCAACATAGGAGCACTTTCAGGCATATATAAACTCCTGTAATGTTTTATCTTCTTTGAATCACATGTTATTTTAACTCGTAACGTATTCTGAAATAAAACATGAATGCCTTATTTTCAGGAGATACATTTATGGAATCAAGGTCCTAACATTACAATATGTTGCAAACTTTATTGTTTCATAGATCTTAGATACAAAAACACTCTGTATTGTGCAATAAAGCCTTATCCTTGTACATTATTGTTAAACTCCTCCAATGGAAACCAGTGATGCAGCTTGTAGCGCTGGCAAGCGAGCACGCGTAATGGAGTACAGGGACAAATGATCCGATGAGGCGCTTGTGTTTGGCTGCTGTCTTGTTGTATTGTTAGAAAAACATTGTAAATAGCTAATTGTTTCTTGCATGAAAAGTAAATGTGAATTAGAGAATACATTATTGGCACAATAAAATATTCTATTTAGGTACAATCTAGTGATTAAAAATACAATTTGGCACTAATATATTGTTTGAAGCCTTGCCAGGGTGTGTTTCAGAAATTATGTATGATTACTTCTGCTAAATTTGTTCTCTGTAATAATTAAAAGACTATTTTGCATACGGAAAGAATTGCGTTAATTGATCTCAAACCGTTATTAAGTGATTTACATGCTTATCTTGGACCAATCCCCCCCCCCCCCCCGCCATACTAGATGCAGCCATACAGTACATGTTTACATGATGGTAGGTTTTGTGTGTTATAGAGATTTCAAACGTAACATTCCGATATTATCTGTTAGCTTTAATTAAAAAAGAAAATGATATTGTGCTTACTGTTCACGTGGAGATTGTTCATCAGTATAGATCAGATCATACAGATTTATTAATTCCCCCTGATGAAGCAGTGTAAAGCTAACAGTGCTTCTCACTAGCCCCCATGTAGCTAGTGGGGTGGCTTGATTTCTAATGCTACCAGAAGAGCACCACATGACCGTCCACCCTGACATGCCTATCAGTGGTGGACCAGAGTCAGTTTGGAGAACCAAGGGATTGACCTTGTTCCTGATTAGATAAGTTTAGCCTATTTGACAAGATATTTTCAATTACTAGGCCTGTTTCAACTTCATTCGTTGTCTCCACCAGGAGGATTGCATCCTGGACATTGCTTGTCGTGTGCTTTTCACAGTTTGTTCAGTTGAACAATTGGTCAGTGACTGCTGGGGAAAAATGTAGTAGCACCAGAAGTACTCTCTCAGGTGTGTGCTTAGCTTGCCTGTCCAGGCACAAGCTAACAGTGTCACATGGGCCATTTCAAAACATCTCAAAATCTCAGATTATATGTAAATGTCTTATGTATTTTAAGAGAAGCCACTTTATTTTCTTTGATTTCTGGTCATGGCTAAGCTGGGCAGGCCATGTCATGGAGCTGCTTTATGAATCTGCTTTGGTCAGAGACAGCTGTGGGAATAATGAGAAAGTTAAAATAAATGTCATTTAATAAATAAGAAAATGGATACTTAAAAGCGGATTTTAAACCGCTTCTTAGTATTAAAATAGGAATTGCTGAAAAATCACAACATTGTACAAAAAAGTGACAGTTCCCAAGGGCCATATTGAATATTTAGGATCTGTCACTTTTTGCACAATATTGTGATTTTTCAACAATTCCTATTTGAAGGAGGTAGGATTGCAATATGGATCAGGTGAGCTGCCAACGTGGCTGGGTCTGGAATCTATAAGATGTCTGTGAGGCTGCTGAGAAGCAGGAAAGCAGAATACTGTAGGTTATCTTATTTTGACTTGTCAAATGATGTTCTACTTTCATTGTGTTGGATTTTAAGATGTATAACTTGTAAACAAGGCTTTATCTAGTGAGTGAGAGCTTCATATACCTGCAAATAGAGTAGTGGTAGCTGGAATTGGCCTAAGAAAATGGCTTATTTGAATTTAGTATTAAAGTCAATTAATCCCACAGCTGGCCTACTCTTTATTAGTGAAAATCTGGACAAATAGATTACTCATTGAAAGGTTAACAGATGAAGCCAGGGCCTCCCAACAGTTAAACTCTTTATTTTTAAAGCTAAAAGATAATCTAGTTTTTTTGTGATGATATATAAAATAAACAGAAATACATAGAAAACTTTATACAGTTAATTCACCGTAATCAGGTTTCAAACCAATTGAGCAAAGTCGGTCTATGTCCTTGCTATGGATGTTAGACTGTAAGCCTGCTGAATTTTCTATAGCATGTGCCAATTCGGTGCAAATGTGTGCAGATGATAATATTGAATTCTGAATTCCCTCAAAACCAGTAGTAGGACGGACGAACAGAAAATTATTTTTACTCATTTATTCGGCACATTACTCAGGTCTGTACATCACAGGAGAAAAATTGTTAAACTTAGTAGAAACCCTTTATTGCAATCCAATCTAAAGTTCTTGGAAAGCTTTGATGCAGTTTTTTTCTCTTAGATTTAATAGCACAAGGAAAACCCTAATAAAAGCCAATATGTAGTTACATCCAATATAAAGTTCTAGGAAAGCTTTGATGAAATTGAATTTTGGAAGATTCAAAGCATAAGCCAAACCGTAATAAAAGCCATTATATAGGCGCATAGTTATTTTATCCGAAACAAGACATCTATCCAACAAGTTAAACCAAAAAAAAGGGAAAGGAGAAATCGGCAGAGAAATCACTTCCGTTTATCCAGAGGACTGGGGGAGAAAACAAAAAACACAAATGAGCAGTGTAGGTTATGAAGTGGATATGCAGGTTTCACAGTAACTGATGCTGGGGGTTTTACCACAGAGGCACTGGTGATAGGTGATTGGGCCCAGAGAGCGGTGGACTCATGTGCACAAATCCACTGAATTGCTAGGCGCAGAGTAGGCTGCAGAGAACAAAGGATGAGTATCCCTTTATTTTATGCACCTGAACAAGAACTCTATTTCTCTTGATTTTTTCCTTGGTGCAATACAGCACCATTTTTAGCTATCCTAATAAACAGCTAAATATGATGCTGTATTGCAAAGAGAAAAAGTCTTACAAAAAACTTGAGAAAATAGACAATGGGCCACTGTCTATGAATTTTTCTGGTGACCATTTCCAACTAGTTATCATAGTTACTGGGTTAGGCTGAAGCCGCTGTATCTCCAACACCACTTCTCAAGCTAAGGCTTAGTCTGTTAGGCTCAGCTTCTTTGCCGTTCAGTAATCAGAGGCTTTGTAAAGATATTCCCTATGGTGTCCTCAGTTAGGCAATAAAGTAACTCAAGAAGTCCCTGTTCTTGAAGATGACTTAGAAAGTAGAACTTCCCAATGATGTGTTTGGTTCTTGAACTGATGTTTTCTATTTGCACAAGTGTAAGGAATCCTTGATTTTCTTCAACGATTAGTCAAAGTCTGCTAACAGTTGTCTCAACCATATAACCTCTTGACTTGCCTATGCTGCTGAAATATACTCTGCCTAAGTAGATAGTGGGCTGCTTTCTACTACTACAGAAGTAACCACTGGAAGATTTTCTGTCACTGATGTCTCCCACCCAGTTGGCATGCATATATCATGTCAGGATACTTTTATCACTTGCTGATAGCGTTAACTTTTAGTGCCCTTAAAGCGGACCATCACCCTGAATAAGAGTCTATCTTATATGTTTTCCACATCCTGTACATACAGATTGGTCACGTTAAAAATGATCTTACCTGCATGTATTGCATGTTATGAGCCTTTAAACATCCAAGATGGCGGCTCATGGAGCATCAGGCAGCCTGCAAACAGGAAGTGTCTTCTGACTGTGTTGCTCTGCATTCTGGGATTGCTGTCCTTTCCCTGACCCCAGCTCTGCTCTGTCTGAGCAAAGCACAGGTATAGCCCCACCCCCTGCACTTCCCGCTCTCCTCTCCTCTCCTGAGTATGTGTGATCCTACAGTCCTGAACAGAGTTGCAGCCCAGTGTGGGAAAGAATAATAAGTAAGTGACTAAAAACGTAAAATATATTAGTAGATGCTGGGGAATAGTTTTTTAAGGGTTTGGGCTTTTCATTAAATCATGCTGAAGGTCCGGTTTAAGATAGCGAATGACTGGCTTTACAGCATTCCAGTCCATCTCACTGGGCAATGAAACCCTTCTGTATAGGATTCCAGTACCTGCTGCAATGTCCAGCCTTGTAGCGGTAGTAATGTACAGCAATATCCCTATTGCTTTCTTATACTGCTAGTTGGCAGTGGCACATCTTGGCTCTCCTTTAGCTAGTTGGTTTCCATAGGAGGTTTTACTGGTTTGGCGTCTTCCATTCCACATTTTTAAATGATTTTTTGTTGTTTGTGCTTCTAGTTAAAAAGACAGCTGCCATCTTCCTCCCTTACAATAATTCTACTTCCCCCCCCCTACTCAAAACAAAGATCATATATTTACTTATTTTTATATTCCAGCCTCATATTTAACTGTGCACATAATTTTAAAAAATGCACATCTAAATATGGTGCTGAATTGCACCAAAGAAACAAATCATGAGAAAAAAGCATTTTCCTTTGGTAAAACGTGGGAATAAAACTTTGTTCAACCCTATAGTCCTGTAGTTTGTCCAGAATTTCACTATTGTATTGCATTAGGTAAGTTTCTTAGCTTGGCACTTGCTATAATCTGCTTGCGGTCTAGAATAGAACACTTGTCACCTTGGAATTTTATGGTGAGTCCTTTAGCTGTCTCTTTTTAGATCAGGAACATACAGCACATCTTTCACTGGTATGGCTAAATTGTGTCACGCATCATTGGTGCACATTAGGGTTCCATGCTCATATGCTTCTGAAAATATTTTATTTCCATCTGCAAGACAAATACATAGGGGTCGATTCAAAGAAACATGTAACAGCTTTGATTTTGGTGCCGATCATCCTATTTTTCCCGTCCGCTCGTGCGTTCGTATGAACTTGCGAGTGATTCTATAAGCAAATACGTTTCTATCCTAAAATATACGTCCGTTCGTATGGCAGTTCGGGAATCAGACCTATGTCAGTTTCCCACCTGAATTTTCCGTTTCATTTCTCAGGTTGCAACATTGGTTTTGCCCTTTTTCCTTTTTTGTCTGGACGTAAATCCTTCTGATCTTGTGGCTGCGCACTACAAACTTGCCTCATGAAAGTGCATTCTAAATATTTGGTCTTTTATTTTTCTTTATTTCATTCATTTTGTAGTAACCAACCATTAATGAATGCATTTGCATAAGTAAATCTTACTTTGTTTAATTTTTAGTTAACTTGCATTTTTTACTTGTGGATTTAATTTTAATATTTTGGCTTCAAATGGTACAACTTAAAATTTTGGGTGTGGTTACCCACACCCTCTACATACAGATTTGCTCTCAAAAATTAAAAAACACCCAGCAACTTCAGCATGTTATGAGCCTAGAAACAGCCAAGATGGTGGCTCAGGTATTCTCGGGCAGCCTGCAAACAGAAAGAGCCTTGTGACTGTGTTGCTCTGCATTCTTTGATTTCTGACCTTTCCGTGCCCCCAGCTCTGCTGTGTCTGTGCAAAATACAGCAGTAACCCACATCCTGCACTTTATCCCGCTCTCCTCTCCTCAGTAAGTGTGATGCATCTGACCAAAGATGTGCTTAAATAATTAAACAAAGCAAAGGTAAACAACTACACCAATAAATGCAATATAAAAATATTATTCTAGTACATCAATTTAAAAATAAATAACAAAGGACATAAGTTTCTTTAATTAACGCAAATATATTGCAAAATAAAGGTTTACATGCAAAGGACTAATTAAGGTCCACATTAAAATGCTTTTATAAGGCATACATGAATCAGGTATGCATTGCCATACAATTTATGGCCTCGGCCATGCTGATACATGCAGTTCATTGGAGCTCAAGACGCGCAGACTCCTCCACATAGCCAAAAAACCTGTTCAAGAACAGCAATCCGACTGCTAAAAGGTGTCGGCAGTGGCTTTCTTTTAAAACGTATTTAGAGGTTTGAAAACTGTTCTCTGAATCACACCTAAACACATCCGATTATCCTAAGTTTTACGTTTTGATCCTAAGTTTTAGGATTTGATCCTAAGTTTTAAGTTTTGATCCTAAAATTTAGGAACGAACTTCCGATGATCGTAAGAGCATATACGCATTCGTACGTAGGCTCGTGCGAGTCGGAAATGGCCAAAAAAACAGGAAAAAATGACTAACACCCACCCAAACTTACGATTCTCGATCCGAAATCAATTAACTTTTGCTCTTTGAATCGAGGGGATAATCTCTTTGTTATTCAGAACAAGTTCTGTGAAAAACTTGTCATGGAGTCCTGCGCGAGGTACTTTATTCTCTGCTACTCATCTATGAGCCTCACTGACTGATCAGAGTTGTACAATCATTTCCAGCGTGGCGCATGCCTGTTTTTTCTCGCCCAGTCCTGGTTATTGTCTTGTGGTCACTCATTAAGCCATCTCTGGATAATAGCATTTCCACCTTCCATAGCAGATAATTGTCATTGTTTAGCTTTGCCACTGTGAATTTGAGCTCTAAGCCACTGGTCATTCTCCCTCCTTTATGTGTAAAAACAATCTTACTTTTATTGCTGCAAAGACCAATGAAAATTAAACAGAGCAGGGACAGGCCAGGGTATACAGAGGTGATCGTCTGGGAAGTGTAGTGCCAAGGTGAACTATAACAGGCAATGCATGCTGGGAGAGGGTAGGATATATGTGACCACTGGCCAATCAGGGCTCAAGGTCAGTGCCAGCTCAGCTTTGTGTGATGGACCAGTTAATCAGAGGGAAGTTACTAGCAATCCTCTGACATTTACTAAACCTAGAAGCAGGACTGCCTTGCTATGATGAAAATGAAGGCATGAAGGCATAAAAATACTGCACAACTGTAGAGATAATGGGGAAACACAAGGGTTAACAAGTGTTATGCACCATAAGAGAGAACAGAGCAGATAAATCATCAGGACAAGCATGACTTTAAGGTGTGTATTCAATCCTTACAATAAGGTAGAACAGCCATTTCATTTTTAACACAGAAAGTATTTGCTCCCATTATTCTTGGTGGGGAGGTGGAACCATGAAAGCCAAGCTCTTGGAGAGTTTGGGCATAGCTAATCATAGCTAATCATAATTACACAGCTATCCACTCCACTTGTGGACATGGGTTTGGGGGGATGTTGCCCCTCGGGAGCACTAGAAGGCTCACAGAATATCACTAGCAGGGAATCCTACAGAACACAACAGGAGAAGGCAGCAATGCTGTACCCTGGAATAGGCTTCCTAACTTAATCTATAACTGTTTATCACTTGAGAATAGCTGCACAGAGGTAAGCTGGGGCAGTTTGTTGCTCATCACCTACCTGCCTATTATTCTGAACATCCTTGCAGTCTGAAGTTTCTCCAGGGCTACATTCCTGCTTCAATTTGTCCCAGCAATAATGGTTTTCACGCGGCGCTGACCTTGAGTACAGTCACTGCCTGGAAGCCATAACAGAGCATAATACATTTGTATAGCAGAGAGCATCATGAGCGATGAACGTTGTAGCGGGGCATGTTTGGGGGCATCTAGCTTGTGTTGTTTGCTGTAATTGCTTGCCATGACCTCCAACATTGCATTATATATGTAATGCATCAGGTGATATACCGTATGTATGTCACAAAGGAATCTTATTTATTTTCTTTACCTTGGTCACAGAAAAGGTTTCACACTAGGACTTATGCATTCTGTGTATTGTAAATGGTCAGATATTTCATTTGCGGCCAACAGGCGAGTGGCAGCAAGCTCTGCTTGAAACATTTTTCTCCAGGTTGCTAAGTATAATAGAAAGGAAGTTAAAGGGCCCATTTACAAAGGTTTTATGTCAGATGCTACTACATTAGTAGCAAAACAAATGGCTTCCTTATTACCGTCATTACTTAGCACATTGCAAGCTTTACTATATATGAGCCTTTATATTGCCGAAGCCAGGCAGCAGAAAGCAGAGCTAGATGCAGTTATCAGTTACAAGGCTAAAGCCATAGTCTAATGAGAAGTTCCTAACTTGGGCTTGCTTCAACTTCATGTGGGGCTTTGGGCAACAGAGCCTCAGTGGGCCCCTTACATTGTGTCATGGAACTTCACACATGAGGGCTGATAACAGCGGACCAACATCCTCCGTGGCGATGGTGTTGGTGGGCGTCGGTGCCGCCACTATCTGAGAGGCAGGGAGGGGGCATCCAGAATGCTGGAGCCCCCCCACACATAACTCCCAAGTAAACACCCATAAATGTTACCTTTATCTTACTCCCTCGCCAGAGACCTAGCGCCGGGATTGGCTACCCGGCGGTCACGTGGGCAGTGACGTTCCAGCCGCCAAATGTCCTGCTCACATGAGCGCCAGACAGCCTATCATGACGTTGGATTCCCAGCGGGAGAGTGAGAGAAAGGTATGATTTATTAGTGTCCTGGGGGTTATGCTCCAGTATTCTAGATGCCCCCCCCCGCCTGCCAGATAGTGGCAGCGCCTTTGGCGTGGAGGGTGTTGGTCCACTTTAAGCACAGTTTGTAAAAAGTTCACTGATAGTGAACAAAATAGAAGTGTTCTATTTAGACCTCGTGCTGAATCGTCCCTTGGTCAGGAGTGTCAAAATCTAGCCCCTGGGCCAGATGTAGTTAGGTTTAGCCCACAAGCAATATAAATATATATACAGCATGGGCTCCCAAGTGGCTGGTATGCAAACCACCAGCAGCTGTTTCCAGGGAGCTGAAATAGATGCCGGACAGCACTGCGATTCTAACAGAAGGCAAAGTTCTCTCTCTGGCGCAAAGCTGAAGACATCTGGGAGATGGCAGCTCTGAAAGCCTCAGCCCAAATAAGTGAGTAATGTTAGAAATAAAAATAAAAAGTAATAGTGTTCCTAGCACTTGCTTTTTATTTGATTGTATGCAAACATTAATTTTAATAATGTAAATCTGTGCATCACTTGACAACGTTATGTATAGGAAACTGCCTGTTTTGGATATCCGCAACTGGAATGACAGTAAGAAAGTATGTGAGATAGAAAGAATAGAGGCACAAAAAATATAAAGAAAGAAAGAAACTGTAGGAATAACAGAAAGAAAGAACGGAAGGCATAATAGAAACATGCAAGATAGATAAAGTAGAAGGAATAAAAAAGAAAACTTTGTAGGAATGACAGAAAGAAGTCAGAAAGCAAGAGTATGAAAGAAAGACAGACAAGAAGGAATGACAGAAGAAAAATTTAAATACATTTCTTTTCAATCTCTTTTTTTAAGTGCATAGCAAAGTATTTTAGTTATTGCATGTACTTTTTCTGAAATTGTATTCCAATAAATATGCTTTATGTTCTTTTTAAGCAGACTGAGATTACGTTTAAAATGGTAAAAAAACTATTTTACTACTGTCATTTTGATATTAGTATTTACTGGCCGTTTATGAAAGAGCCGGAGCTTAAGTCGGATTCTTAGCTGGAGTCTGATAAAATAGAGGAGTTGAGCCCTGCAATAAAGTAAATATGTCTTACTGCTTGTCTAGTTGATTTGATCCCAAAAAATTCTCTTGGAAAGCTGAAAAATTGTGCATCACTACTCAACCTGTGATCCTGCATTGTTCTCACTCGCTAAGTAACCCCCAGTAACCAATGGGGTTCATCAAGTACACATGCACTGTACCTTGTATGATGCATATACACCACCTGGTGCACACTAGTGTTTGGTTCACAAGGGGTTTAATGTGGTCAGACATCACAACTCTGAAGGGGGGGGGGGGTGGCTTAGATATACTGTACCATGTCCTGAATTAATCTGAACCATCACAAAACAAATCACTCTTCTTATGTTACACTTTTTATGCAAGTCTGTTTTTTGGAAATTCTGGAAAAGGGCACTGAAAGCTTCAATTCTAATAAACTGCATTTACCTGAGCTTGACGGCACATTTTTCCCCTGGGTGATTCTAAAGCAGTGGCAAATTTCAAATGGAACGGTCAGGGGTGCAGAAATAGTGACTGCACCAGCGCCCATAAGGATGAGGGTCAATCATTGTTGACCTACTTCTACCTTTTTCAATTTCCTTGATTCTCGGAATCGTCACTTGTCTCTTAACATTTTACACTTTAGTAGTCTACTAGTATCTAATGCAGTTGAAAGATAATAGGGTTAATGTATGAGCCATGACGGGGGCACCTGGAATCAGGAATTACATGTGGAGGCTGATTCATTAATAACGCCAGGTATCGGCAGATGAGCGTCTGTATAGCGGTGCTTAGAGCGACCGCTAGTAGACGCTGTAAGAAGGTATCGGTTGCTGTAACAGAGCGCCTCAATCGCTCTAGTAACCTGGCTGGCATTGATGAATGTGATGTATGTTGGACGCTCTAACATCAGTACAGCGCAGCAGGGAGCGAGAGGTAGCGCCAGCTCAGTGCGTCCGACTCTCAGCGCTCCACACCATACTTATCAAAAAAGGACACACACACGGCGTCAGACACTGTGTGATTAAAGTCTGTTTTTGAGCACATATCCACCAGTAACAAAGCGAAAACACATGGAATGACATTGTTTTAACACTGTGACGTTAACACTTTAGTGCCAGACCTGTAATGACAATTCTGCATAAACATATAAAAAGTCAAAAAAGTTTCTAAAAATGTTTGTTTACAGCCAGGAGAGGTCACACAATGATTTGAGAAAAAAATAAAAAATAAAAAATGTCAAACATGCTGTTTAAACACAAGCAAATGAACGGCCATTGAAATGTATGGGAGAGCGACAGTGAGCGAAATGTAATACCTGGCGCTTTGGAAGCTAGAGCACCGGCGCTATACGCTGAGCCGCATCTGGTAATACATGTGACGCTACATGGCACTGTTACAGTCGCTCACCAGATTCGCTTTCATAAATGTGGTTTTGCATACAGCGCCCAGCGTTCACCAGACACTGTCTGCCGCAATGAGGCAATACTTGGCAATTGAAGAATAACCCCCTTAGTTGTGACTCTGCTCAGAACTCCAAACATCTGCCACCCTCCCAGATACACTAAACCACCAGAAGATATCTGTAGTGAGGACACTTTCTTCAGGCCTCACTCCCCTGATGTTACTTCTGGTACTGGGTACATTCATAATATTCATCTCACCCATTCATACTTGCCAAGTCACGTTTACTGGTCACACACAGCCTACATTGTATGATATGTAGTGAAATGTTATCTTGCAACTACTCAAGGCATACAATAGCAAGCTGCTGTTCCGTTAGGCCTTTTATACAGGAAGAGTTTGACCTGGTCAAGTCTAGATGTTACCCTGGTTGAGAGGCTGGATGGCCAGCGGGTAAAATTTCATTCTCTCTGTATTGGCCCTCAGGGTGCCACAGATGCAAAGAGCATATAGTCCATTGTCAGGATGAGTGCAGTTACTCCAAAATCCTCATCACATTTCCTCTGCACCGTTTACTGTTGGTCAGGGTGTTCAGTTCAGATTCTATATTCAATATTTTTTACAACCTTCTGCTTGGTACTGTCATATTACCAGGCTGTAACATACCCTGTCAGAATATATTGGATGGTGCAGGTGTAGACGTTTTAAGGACAGAGGAACAGCACAATTTGGGATTCCTCACTCTGTGTATCCCCATGGTTATCCCAGGAAACTCACCTTCCTGGCGTTCCCATGGTGCAGGTACAGATGACATCAAGCTTAGTTCAGGCAATCATCGCTTTAGGTTTTACTTGGCACTGCTAGCTGAATGAAGCCGAGCGGAACCCAGTGCACCGCCGGCTACTTCTCTACTCTAGGGAGTAGTTCCTAGCTGTGGGTCTGCCCAAGGCATGGCGAGGGTTCTGAAAGCAGGTCAGTGGAACGGGTGATCCAGGGGATTGCACTCCCTAATTCGGGATGACCCAAGGAGTGGGGCATGGACGGCCTCTAAAGTTCCTTTTTAATGTTGTTTAAGCATCTGAGATGGTAGAGTAGCTTGTGAGCCTTCTTCAGCCTGGTGTTAATATGGTAGGACCATGAGAGGTAGTCATGTTTGAGCTGTATTAAAATCGGTACGCCCTCTGCGGGCGGGGATCTGCCATGTTACCGATTGCCTACCACTCCCCCCCACCCCCATCTATTCACCCCCCCCCCGTTAGCCCCATGTGTGTCTCCCCTATCTTCCCTTCCGTGTAGTGTATATGCAGGAAGAGAGGTTTCCCGGGCGCTCCAGAAAGGAGAATGGGAAGTGTCATCTGGTCCTTCATAGCACTAGGATATCTAAACGTCCATAACACTAAGAGGATATCCAGCACCTGCTTCAGGGACTATGGAGTAACAGGTGGATATATTACAGATGGACGCCTAAGATGGCAAATTAAGTGTATGCTGTAAACTGGTAGCCTGGCCCTTCTACCTCCCCTTTTGTTGTTTGTTTGTTTGTTTGCTTTTGTCAGTACTTGTCATATTGTATTTAAAAAAAAATGCAAAATAAAGAATATTAAAAAAAAAAAAAAAAAAAAAAATGAAGGTTTTCTTTTTGGGCCCCTTCACACCACATAGGTGTAAGTTGCAGCAATAGCATTTCTATTATGGATTAATCCCTGGATATGTCACTGGAGTGCCTGCAGGTTGGGGAATCGCAAATTGTTTAGGGAGTCAGAGGGCGAGGACGTGCATATCTTTAGCAGAAAAATGTGTTCATCAAGCTCGCTTACGGCTCTGACAGTTTCGTCTATCTTGCCAATGGCTTTAGGAAAAGAAATGGCAGCTTTTTATGTACTTCATGATGTGATGGATAGGTGCTGTCAGGATCTACTAGTTAGACTGACAAAAATAACCTCTCCTCTTGGGAAACAGGCAAGCATAACAATGTCAGTGTCCCTTTTATTTTCCCAGAATACATGACACTGCTGAATTTTAATGGATGGTCAAGCTGAATCTTTGAAAAGAAAGTAAAGAGCTCACTAACAATACAGATGCTGGCCAAGTTGTCTAACCAAATATAAAGCAAACCGTGTGTTATTGTCTTACTGTAACCTCACTAGATGAATTATTGCTCATTAATCCTAATGTCACTTTATATATAGTAAAAATATATATATATATATACTATATATAGCAAAAAGGCAGGTCTGGGGGGGGGGGGGATTCTGGAAGGTATGTTAATGGTTTAATTTTATCACCAAAACCTGGAGTGGGTGTGCAATATACACACCACTACAATCAGCAATGAATATTTAATACTTTATTAGTACAAAAAAAGTAAAAATTAAAAATTACATACACCACAAGACAAGTTAAAAACAACCAGTATGGCCAAAGGACCTAAATCAATTTATATGGCCCCTAAGGGCCTATTAAATTAATGCCCTATGAGTGAACAATATAAGTTAATACCTAAAAGGCTATAGCCAATCTTTTTGTGCTGGCACAAAAATTCTCTCTATATATATATATATATATATATATATATATATATATATATATGTGTGTGTGTGTACAAATTCATAAATATAACACTACCAAAATTAATTTTATCAATTAACTAAATGCAAAATAAATAAAGAACTAAATCTGATCAGCATGTTATGTCTTTAAAACATCATCTCTGGTGTATACAAAGGTAAGTTATTGGCGTGGAGGCTAATTTATTACTAACGCAAGGTATTGGAAGATGAGCGTCTGTACAGCGGCGCTTAGAGCGACCGCTAGTAGACGCTGTAAGCGGGTATCTGGCACTGTAACAGAGCGCCTTGGTTGCTGTAGTAACCTGGCCGGCATTGATGAATGTGATGTGTGTTGGGCGCTGTAACACCAGTACAGCGCTGCAGGGAGCGAAAGGTAGCACCAGCTCAGTGCGACCAACTCTCAGCGCCTCACGCCATATTCAACAAAAAAACACACAAACAGCTTTGCCACTTTAAATCTGGTCGCTATAGAATAAAACGCCAGACGCTGTGTGATTAAAGTCTGTTTTTGAACACATATCCACCAGTAACAAAGGGAAAACACATGGAATGACATTGTTGTAACACTGTGACATTAACACTTTAGTGCCAGACCTGTAATGACAATTCTGCATAAAAATAAAAAAATAAATTAGTTTTACCAGCCTAGGAGAGGTGGCACAATTATTTGAGAACCAGAAAAAATGACAAACATTTTTTTAAAGGAACGTCCATTGAAATATATGGGAGAGCGACAGGTAGCAACAGGTAAGACCTGGCGCTCTGGAAGCTAGAGCGCCGGCACTATATGCTGAGCCGTCTGTAATGAAGAATCAAATGCTACATGGCGCCATTAGAGTCGCTCACCAGAATTGCCTTCACAGTGCCCAGCGTTCACCAGACGCTGCTTGCCGCTACGAAGCACTACCTGGCGCTATCCCTCCAGGAATAACCCCCTTAGTGATAGGAAACAGAGGGGGGTTATCAAGATTAGATCACTGTTACTATTGAGGTACAAAGGGGTCAGTGCTGGGCTCAATTCTCTTTAACCCTTTCACTGCCAGGCTACCTAGAGATGTTGTCAGTCTCTTTTGACAGGCCATTTTTCAACATTTTGTGCTATGTATGTTTAACTGTGTTTTTGCTGGAATTTCCAGGGACTTCCAGGAAAATGATACATTTTCAGTTTTCTGCCTTGCTGAAGACCAAGGTGGTGGATCGAAGGCCCGCTGGGGAAGAGGAGACCTCTGGCACTGGATCCAAGACGGAGGTGAGCACTTTTTTCCTGCAGCAGGGGAAAAAGGCCAGCTACATAGAATCTTCATAGCTGGCACTTAAAGTGGACCCAAACCCACTGAACGTGTGAAATACATTTGGCCAAAACCCTTGCTGATGCTCCATTCTTAGGGTGTAGAACTAAAAATGGATATTTTCGAATTGTCCTGAAACAGAGATTTTTATGTTGTCCCTCTGTGTGTGATGGCAGGTGATCAGTCATTGCATAGTTGTGGCAATGACATAATTGCCACACACAACAGTGGCAATGAATGGAGGAGGCGGAGCTTTACAGCTAATACAGGCGCCATTTTCTGAGATTAGAGGGAAGCAGGAGCAGTGAAAATTGGCAAAAGGTGCTCTTCATAGGGGTAGAAATTCAGGGGAAGCTAGTTAAAAATGTGGGTTTTCGTCTGCTTTAACCGTTTCAGAGCCAAGCACGTAGTTTCTACATGCTTGCTTCCACTCTTTTTAAGTGCCAAGCATGTAGGAACTACGTGCCTGACTTTCCCCCCGCTACATTAAAAATGCCAAAAAAAAACACTCGCCTGGATCCGGCGGGGTCTCCTCTTCACCCTGGGGGAATCCGATCCCCCACCCAGGCTCCTCTGGCTCCTCCTCTTGATGGAATAGGTTCCCCCCCCCCCCCGCTTCAACCGCCACAGCAATTTCTGTTAAAAAAATTTACTCACCTGTGGCTGCGATCGCTCCCACCGCCTATTCTCTTCCCTGGAGGGTCTCAAATCACCCCCGGGCTCTTCAGGAGAAGGCTTGCAATGCCCTCTCCCCCCTGCATTGCAATGGGCACTGCCATCTTAACGACTAGCCCCGCCCCTTTGAAGCACGTGTGCTTCTGCCCCAGCCTATCTGAGTGCGCACTGCTGCATCCCCGATGTTGTGCGCCCGCTTCTGTCCCAGCCACTCAGATAGGCTTCCCATTGTAAATAATCAGAGCCTTTTGTCAAAAGGTAATTGAACGAGAGCCCACTCATGTGAGTTTTTACGGATGTCCTGGGGGGGGGTTCACACAGCGGAGCATCCTGAATCAGGGGAAAGCCAGCGGCTGGCTTTTAGGCTGGCCACTGATGGGTTTTTTTCCGCTTTAATACAGATAAATATAAGATTATGCATATGGGAAGGAGCAATTATCTCCACAATTATACACTAAAAAGTAAATGCTGAGTAAAACTACAACTGAAAGGGACCTAGGAGTTTTAGTTACCAATAAACTTAACTGTAGTGATCAATGCAAGGCAGCAGATGGCAAGACAAACAGGATTTTCAGATGCATTAACAGTGACATAGGTGCCCATGACCAGAGCATTATTTTTCCTATGTTTAAGTCACTGGTCAATCCCCAGATGAAATATTGTGTACAGTTTTGGGCACCAGTGCATACGAACTGACAGAAATCAGTGGCCCCAAGGTACACTAATGTTCTACTGTTCAGAAAAGTCCACAGGATAATGGCCAGAAGAGGTGTTATGGAATTGTAGTCAAAAAGCCACACCTTCAACGTGAAAACAGGGCCAAGTGACTCAACTATTAACCTAATCACTGGTGTGCAGGAAAATGGCAGCAATAAATGGCAGCAGGAAATATGAAATATTTGACTAAGAGAAAGCAGTTTGTTGACAGAAAGGCTGAAGAGTGGTACAATTATGTGTTTGCTGCCAAACATTGAGGCATGGTGAAGGTTTCTCCCAAGTTTGGGGCTGCTGAAAAAGGGTTGTGTGGTCAGGATTAATGATGTCAACAAAGCTGAGAAATACCATCAGAGAGGCATCTCACTGGCTCCAAATGTATTGCAGAGTCAGAGTCAGTGCCGGCTCTAGGTTTATGTGGGCCCTTGGGCGGCATGGTCTCAGGGGGCCCCTTTTTGGTGAAGAGTTGCATCACATCACCGAGGGAACCTCCTAAATATAGATGCCCTCTAAGGATCATGTTATTTTGACCAAAACTCTAGTTTTGGTCTACTTTGAAGCGTACAAAACCCAAACATAAACCTTGGTTTATTACTTTCCTCGAACTGGTGAATGCACTGTGGGATCGTTAGTTTGAGTTAACGGACAAACCAGGGGGGTTCTTTCACAAACAGGGGCATCCCAAATTGAGATGCCTCTGTAAAGCAGACCAAAACTCAGTAGTGGGTATGCCAGCGATCCCAGGGGGTATCACAGATTGGGTTGCTCCAGGGATAGGAAATCAGCTGGGGTGGGCAACTTAAAAGCAGGGCAAAACCTAGCACTTCCTCCCCTGGAATCTAAATTGAGATGCCCCATTGCACCATAGCACACTCCAAAGGCCCTGGCCTTGTCAGTGGACCCCCCAGAGAGTGGGGCCCCCTGCAGCTGCCCACCTTCTAGGGTGCTGACGCCGGCCCTGGCCAGAGAAATTCTAAAATAAAAATTCACCTTCAGCTCCTCATGTCCTGTGATGGAAGTGGCAAGGCCGAGTGATGCAAGCATACTGTGTGAGAGGGGAGGCACTGGAGGCAGGGAAAGAGGAAGAAGACATTCCTAATCCTTTCAGTGACCAAAGTGAAGAGGCAGCGTGGGACTGACAATGCATCAGATAAGCTTCCAAGTAAGTATAATTAATTTCATTTTCTGCATAGCTACAGGATGCAGGTCAATTCAGGTCTCTATGGATCTTTTATAGATTATAGACTGGTGCTAACAGCTCAGCACAAGTTCTCAGACAGGAAAGTGACACTTCATCTGGACCTGGAGCTTTCTATGGGATAAGCCTATGGAACATTTTTGCACATTCAAGACTTTTAACCCCAGGCGGATTATGAAACTTGGCTGACAAAATGATGGAGGAACTTGGTCCAATTTGCATTTTGCAGTAAAAGAAGTAGAGCTCCTCAGATTTCTGTTGGATGTAGCTTGAGCAGAGGAGCCTTAACAAGCCTTACTCTAGCCAAGTCTTAATGGTTGGGTTGGATGCTTTGAGCCATAATTTGCATGTGGGAATAAAGTGAATCAGTTTGTGATCAGAGATACATAAGGCCGCTATGTTTTTTGAGCAAAAGGAATCTTTTAGAGTTGAATAATAATGATCAAGCACAGGGATTCCCAACAGGTGATACTTGTACGACTGGTGGTACTCAAGAGACTTTCAGGTGATACTAAGAGAGGTTGCACGCTGACTTGTTCCCCAACCTCATCTACTGCCATCTATACTTTACTTAAACTGGACCTTCACCCTGAATAAGAGCTTATCTTACATATATTTCCCCCCCCCACCCTGTACTTTTCACCCCTCTCCTCTATTCAATATGTGATGCTTCTGAGGCAAGATGGTGGCACCCATATTCTGGAGTCCTGAACAGAGTTGAAGCCCAGCGGTGGGAAAGAATAATAAGTAAGCAGCTAAAATGTAAAATAAAATAATTTTAGATGCTGGGAAATTGTTTTTTTTTTAGGGTTTTTCATTAAATGATGCTGAAGGTCTGTTTTACGCCAGGTACAAAACTGCTCCAAATGGTGATGCAAACTATTTATGTGCATTTCATGCACTTCAAATGGCTATTTCATGCATTTAATGAGATATCCCACATGCAGATGGCACTTAACAGAGTTAGAAAATTGAAAGTGGTACTCGATTAAAAGAATTGGGAGCCCCTGTTCTCTCTAGTGAGAAAGGGAAAGTATTGCTTGTACCTTGGATGAATAAATATGGTGGAATCAGGGTATTTCCATTCCAGGTTCAAGATTTCTTTGATGAGGTGGTCCAGTGATGCCTGCACCTTTGCTTGGGGGACAATATACACTTATAATGAAGATCCTTCAAGTTCTCTCAGTTAATAGAAGGGGCAGATTCTGCACGGGATTAAAACATTTTTGTACCATTTTTCATCTATGTTGAAGCATATACCACCAGCATTCTTTTTTCCTGACATTTCTGAAACACTATTGGCATGGTGTAATGTAAAATTTGAAAGATGCACTCTGCGGCAGCAGTGTAACTTGCTTAAGAGTTTAGTTCTGGTGTATATGGATCTGATCATGACGTTGAAAGATGCCATACTTTACACGTGTTGGTTGTTTACTAGGCTTTGGGCATAAGAATGTATCAGGAATCTGGAAGCCTGGATTCCATTCTCACAGACAGTCTGATCTTGGGTCTTCCCACATGCTCACTGGCTATTTAATAGAAGTCCTTGCAGCCATACTTTGCTGTGTTGTCAGGGTACCTTAGATCTTGTCTTGAATCTGCTACTCAAAATTTCTAATTTGCTTCTCAATGCTGAACCTCTGCCTTTGACCGCCGACTTTGGCCTGCTTTTTGTATATGAACCTCTGCCTGTGTATCCAACCTCAGCTCATCTGTCCATCCACCTGTCTGCCGATTTGGTACTTTGCCTCCTATAGCTCAGTAGCGTCCAGCTTCTTGAGGAATGACCCTGGTAGTGTCTGCAGCGAGGTCTGGAGTACCTCAGCAGGTTATGTGAAGTTGCTATAGCACACCATTGGAAACTGGGAAAGCACACTGTCAGGAATCAGGAAAACAATGTAGCTCCCTGCCAGCGTCCTGAAGACCACTGGGCTCACCGCCAGGAGACCACTGGAGATGGAACACAGTAAATCACTTTGTGCTGACTGTTGTTTACCGAGTACTGACTATTAGGAGAGCCGAGGGAGTCAGACGCTGGGGATCTCTGCTGGAAGACTGCTGGAGCACACCGCCAAGAGCCTTGTAGAATACTATAGCTCACCGCTGATGCTGCTGGAGTTTGCCATCGGGAGATTAGTGGAGACCACCACCTGGGGCTTGGAGAGAGCTAGTCGCTCACCAGCGGACAAAGTTCACACACTGCTGGGAAGGAGGGACCTCACAGTTGAAACCAGATAATTGGTGAAGCACACACTGCAACTGCTCGGGAATACACACTTCTAATCTACACAGGTAAGGCCATGCTGCTTTCTCCTTTTCTTCTCAGAAGCAACTCCTCTAACAGATGTTTCCCCTGAAGTTTGAATGAAGCCCTTTTCTTTTCAAGATTAAAAAAAAAAGTATATAGAGCATCTAAAATTCTACTACTGCTATTCAGGGATGTGCAGATGACAGCAAAAATAACAAAAATGAAGAACTATATGCAGAAGCCTAGTGTCATGGCAGACATTCTTCCAGGCAACATAAGCCTAACATCTCTGCCTAAAGTGGCTTGGCCCTTCTGTTATCCTCAGACCTATAGGACATTTCAGGAATGCTTCACCACCTTTAGACTTTCAAGTATCTGTCTAGTGAACAGACCTTTGCATTAAGCCCTCCACACAGTTTATTTACCCCAAGCACATAAACCCTGATTTTTTTGCCACCAATTGGTAAATTCCATGACCTCAAAGAAGAACAGAATGGTCTTTTAAAAAAACGTTATCATTGCTTTCAGTAACAATCAATTTTATTTTACATAGTTGCATACTGTTGGCTGCATGGTTGAAAAATACCATTTTGTGAGTACTCACCTGAAAAATGGATATTGTCAATGTGCCACACACCCCGCTTCCCCTTTAATTCTTACGATCGGGTTACTCCACCAGCAGGTGGCGACGTTGCAGAGAGAAGTCTTGAAAACGAGCCCCCTTCCGGGCCTTTATATACCTGGGACCTCCCACTTAACACCAGTGATTTAAAAAGCAGAAAGACAAGGTACCAGGAAATCAAATGGTAACCTCAAAATAAAGAAAAAGCTTCACCATATAAAGGATCCAGGATACCAAAAAGGGCTGGTGAAGCGGGGTGTGTGGCACACTGACAATATCCATTTTTCAGGTGAGTACTCACAAAATGGTATTATTCTCAGTGTGCCACACACCCCGCTTCCCCTTTAATTCTTACGATCGGGACATCCAAAAGCAGTGTCCACAAGGGATTGGTATCCAAAGGCAAAATGAAGCATAACTTAAATAACTGCAGTCTGCAGAACTTTGCGGCCAAACACAGCATCCGCTGAGGCCCGCACATCAACCTTGTAAAACTTAGAAAAAGTATGAACAGAAGACCAAGTAGCAGCCTTACAAACTTGTTCAACAGAAGCTTGGTGCTGAAAAGCCCAAGACGCTCCAACGGCGCGAGTAGAATGAGCAGTGATACGAAAAGGGGGAACTTTCCCCTTAGCAGAATAGGCCGCAATAACGGCCTGACGTATCCATTTGCTGATGGAAGATTTGGCCGGCGCCAAACCCTTCCTAGGCCCACAGGGCACAACAAAAAAGGCATCAGTTTTACGAAAAAGAGAAGTAGTAATCAAATAGTACTTAACACAGCGTACACATCCAAACAATGCAAAACCCTCTCCTTGTCATTCTTAGGCTTAGGACACAAGGAGGGAAGAACAATATCCTGATTCAAATGAAAAGCAGAAACAACCTTAGGAAGAAAATCCGGTTTGAACCGAAAGACCACTTTGTCCTGATGCCTTTCAAAGTAAGGCGCCTGAATAGACAAGGCCGCCAACTCCGAGACACGCCGAACTGAAGTGATAGCTACCAAGAAGACAACCTTCTGAGTCAAGGTAGACAAAGCAATATCTTGCAAAGGCTCAAAAGGAGGAGCCTGAAGAGCAGAAAGAACCAAATTCAAGTCCCAAACAGGGAGTAAAGGTTTCCTGGGAGGCCGCACATGCGTAACCCCCTGGAAAAAAGTTTTAACTAAAGGATGAAGCGCAAAACGCTTCTGAAAATAGATAGATAAGGCAGAAACTTGCCCTTTCAAAGTACTCAGCTGAAGACCAGAGTCCAGGCCAGATTGCAAAAACTCCAGAATCCTGGAGACTGAAAAGACGCTACAAGGCAAAGATCTAACCTCACACCAAGCAATATAGGCTTTCCAAGTCCTATAGTAGATGATAGAAGAAGACCTCTTTCGGGCACCGATCAGAGTCTTAACAACCGAGTCAGAAAGACCCTCCTCCTTCAAGATGGAGGTTTCAGCAGCCAAGCCATCAAACCCAGCGTTGGTAAATTGGGTTAACACAGCCGACCCTGAGTGAGCAGATCGGGCCGAATAGGCAGAACGAACTGGTCCACTGCCAGCCGACCAATGTCTGCAAACCATACTCGCCTTGGCCACCTTGGAGCCACGAGAATGGCGGACACCTTTTCCAGAGCCAGCTTCTGTACTACCCTGCCCAGCATGGGTATCGGAGAAAACAGGTACAGAAACCCCAGATCCCCCCAGCTCAGGGACATGGCGTCCACTCCCAGAGCCAGAACATCCTGGGAGAGCGACACGAAGTTCGGGAGCCTGCAATTGTGATGAGAGGCAAACAGGTCCACCTCCGGCGTCCCCCACCGGAGACACAGTGACCGAAAAACTTGAGGATGGAGAGCCCATTCTCCCAGACAGGAAGAGCCCCTGCTCAACAGGTCCGCTTCCTGGTTTTCCACACCTGGGATGTAAACCGCCGAGAGACAAGGAACATGGGCCTCCGCCCAGGTCAGGACCAGGGACACCTCTCTGAGGGCACCCAGACTGCAAGTCCCTCCCTGATGATTGATGTAAGCAACCGCTGTTCGATTGTCCGAACGAACCTGAACCGGAAGGCCCAGAACATGTTGAGTCAAAAGAGCAAGAACCAGACGGATGGCTCTCAGTTCCAGAATATTGATGGGCAAGTGGGCCTCTCAAGGTCCCCACTGCCCCTGGAAATGAAGATCCTTCCAGAATCCCCCCCATCCCGAAAGACTGGCGTCCGTGGTGACAATTTCCCAGAGAGGAGTCAGGAAAGACCTGCCCCTAGAGAGATTGGTCGAGACCAACCACCATTGAAGGGACTGCCGGACCCGGAAGGACAACTGGAAGGGCCGATCCAACGACCGTGGTCGCCGGTCCCAGGACGTCAACAGATGAAGCTGAAGCATCCTCGTGTGAAATTGAGCGAAAGGAACTGCCTCGAACGAGGCAACCATCAACCCTACCAGCCTCATCCCCAGACGGATGGACGGCCGAGGATGAAGTCCCCCTGCCGAAGAGAACCAATGGCCGAACGCAGAGTTTCCATGCAAAACTTCCGAGTACGGATGAACCTGTTGAGCAATTTCAGGTCCAGGACGGGACGAACCGACCCGTCCTTCTTGGGGACTGTGAAAAGATTGGAGTAGAAACCGAGGCCCACCTCTAAGCGTGGCACCGGCCGGATGACCGCCATTTCTAACCGACGCCAGGAGCCCCTGGAGATTCCTAACCGACGCCAGGAGCCCCTGCGCGGCCAAAGGATCGGTGGGCACCGAAAGAACCGTGAAGGAGGGCGAGACTCGAACTCCAGTTTGTAACCGGACGACACCACCTCCTGGATCCATCTGTCCGGAACCTCCTGGTCCCAGACCAGGGAGAAGTGGCGCAATCGTCCCCCCACCCGCACGGGTGAGGGAAGCCCCTCATTGCTGAGCGGGCTTACCAGCAGGTTTGGGCTTGGCACCCCCAGGACTGACCGGGACGGCCACGGCCCCTCCCCCGGGTCCAACCTGCACCTCTGGTAGCGGGAAAGGAAGCCCCCCTGCCCGCTCTAACTCCCCGAAAGGAAGGATTAAAGGCCCTCGCATCCCGAAAGGAGTGACAAGGCCTCTTGCGTTGAGGCAATTTACCACCTCTGGCAACTGAATCTAATTTATCGCCAAACAGGCGCAAACCCAAAAAAGGGAGCGCTGTAAGCACCTTTTTAGAGATAAAGTCCGCCGTCCACTGGCGCAGCCACACTGACCGACGAATTGCAACCAGCAGTGCCGCTGTCCTGCTACTCATCACCAGAGCATCGTCCTGAGCGGTCAAGACAAAGGAAATAAACACTGCTTGAGAGAACTAAACTCATCACAAGCGGGATCAAGACCTGCGCACAGATCCCTAATAATGGACCTAACTGCCAACAGAAGAAGCGCCGAAGCACACACTGGCCGCAGTGTCGATCCGGCACTGATAAAACCATGGCGAGCCAATTGATCAATCCGACGATCCTCACTATCCTTAATGGCAGTGGTGTCAGAAGAGTACCACAGCCGTGCTAGACAGCCCTAACACAGGGGTATCGATGTCAGGGGGAACTGACCAAAGCTTCACCAAATCCTCCAGAAAGGGATAGTGTTTATCCCAACTAGGAGGAATTCCAGCCAGGCGCGTGGGTTGTTCCCATTCCTTAAGGACAACCCTCACAAAGTGTTGTTGCCTGGGAAACACCAAACGAGGCTGGGGAACATCAAATAACTCACCCTTTGGCAGGGAGAGCGCCTCGGGATGATCAAATTCAAACATTTGAGCCAAAATGGAAGGAGTGTCAAGGGACACCCCCTCAGCCTGATCGCCAGCAGCGTCAATTCCTAGCTGGTCTGCAGGCTCATCCGACTCCTCAAGGAGTTCCCCCTTCTCAACAGGGGGACAATCGGACCAATCCAATATTTCAAACATCTCACCCTCCGAAGCAGGCGCTGCCGGAGAAAGGTGTTTCCGCTTCGCTGTAGCCTTCTGAGCTACTTTGGCGGAAATTATTTTCTCGAGGTTGGCCAATCGTGCACACACCTCTGATTGTGAATCCCCACCTTTGACATTGTCACATGGGGTCCGGAATAAGGGAGGGGAGGGGGGTAGGAGATGATAGAAGTTGCGAGGAGCCAGAAGCCGGAGCGACGGACTGGCGCGCTATGTTCTGCTTTGCACATGGAACGCATAATATGACATCATCGCCTGGGAGCGGAGCCCCACAACCCCCACACAGCCTGTATAGCCCCGAAGAGCCGTTTCCGGTAATGTCGGAAGCCTCCATATGGTGAAATTATGGTATTCGCAACAACCCAGGGTTTTACGCATTAAGCCACCCGGGATGCCCCTTTATAATTAATGTCCCGGGAAAGGGAGGATTTAAATAAAAACATTTTTTTTTTCTTTTTTTTTTTTAAACTTAGGAAAAGACCCAATTTAGAGTACTAAGACTAGCCAGGTATAACAAAACCGGGAGAGCCACTGCAGTGAGGGGATCCCAGGATCTGTAGGGGAAAAGAGACAACAGTCAGACCCCCAGAAAAATAGGCAGCATGCAGCACATTCATTCATAAACAGAATAAAAGGTACAAAGTAGCATATACATCAATAGCAAAGCCATAAGTGCTTTAAGGAGTTAAGCTGAAGCGCCACCACACATACAAGCTTTACATATGCGGAAGCAAACTTATAGCAAAACAAGACGGCCCCACATGCGAGGTGGGGACCGTTTACCTGAAAGGCGCATGAAGAGCAGCAGCAGCAGCAGCCAGGCACGCAGCTTCCTCCAGCCGAGTCCCCCGCACCTGACTCCTTGATTAGAAGGAGGAAGTGCGGCGGGCCCGAGCTGCGAGATAACGCGCTCAGGCCACGCCCCCGCCATCGCGTCACCGAGCGTGGGCCGCGGTCCCGTCCCCCCATATTCAAACAGCGCGGCTTGCCAAATGGCGGTGCCGCGTGCAGAGAGGGCGCCCCGACGCCCTCGGAGTCAGTGGGGGGAAAGCATGCATAGCAAAAAACAAGAGCCCCAGCAGCTCAGACCACATGACTGCACACCGCCGCGCTGAGCCTGCCATCGCTCCACACATAGTAAGCTTTAAAACACAACATGCAAACAGTACAAGCACCCCCCAAACCACCCCCCCTCCCCCAAAGTGAAGGGAGAAGGGACCGTAGCGGGAGAGAATGGCCAAAGGGGAACCTCGGGACAGGGGCATCCCAAATCCGGATCACCATGCCGGATAGCATTGCCCCACGCGTGGGGTCGAGCGGAGGAGATAAGCTCCTAGGCACCTATAGTGCCATCTACCGTTGCCCAGTGAGCAGCCTGGGCTGGGAGGCTTCCATTAACCATCTAGGTATGCAAACAATCAAAACTGGGCAGAAATAGACCAAAAGGGGGTGCCGGGGTTTGACCCCGGCTACCTGCAAGCAGGAGACTTCTTTCTTCTGTCTTGTCGCCTCATGCAGAGAGAAAACACTGGTGTTAAGTGGGAGGTCCCAGGTATATATAGGCCGGTATATAGGCCGGAAGGGGGCTCGTTTTCAAGACTTCTCACTGCAAAGTCGCCACCTGCTGGTGGAGTAACCCGATCGTAAGAATTAAAGGGGAAGCGGGGTGTGTGGCACACTGAGAATATATGTCCAACAAGTTCAACCAAGGGACAGGAAAATGTCATAACTACATACAGATAGTAGCAAACAGTTAATTGTATTACCTTTTTGACGCTATCAGCTATGTAACAGGTGCCTAAGAGTGGGGATTTCAAAGATTTACAGTTCTCATGGTAAAGGAGGATTGTCACCCCCGGAGATTTCTCCTTATGAAGGGGGTGACCACTTGTATTTTGAGGAGAACAGGAAACAGCTTTTCCCCAGATAATTAGTATTGGGCATTTAAATATTTATATAAGTTAATTGTGTATCTCCCCCTTAGAAGGAGATGAAGGAGAATCTGAAATAGATTTAATTCCCATTTGCTTTGTATGTCAGTTTAGATATATAAAGCCAGGTCTTTAAACTGCTTAAAGTCTGCATTGTGGACCCAAAGCCATAGCAACAAGACATCCATATATGACTGAGCTTGAGTAACATTGATCTACAGAAGATTAATAAGGTTGCTTTTCTGAACAGTAGATAGAGGATGCCTAATTGCATTCCTTAGATCTCTTATTATCATGACTAATTAATAAGCATATTTTAATTAACCCTTTCAGTATGATGCTTTAATATTAATTAACCCTCTTCCCTGAGCTAATTAGTCTACATGCAATGCTTGTTGCTATCATAGCCTTGTCTACAGCCATGCATGAAGAGGCTCTTCCCATACATACTATGTGCTCCCTACAGATCATTTGGAAGGTTTCTACAAGCATGCAAAGGCTAATTTATTTACATTTACAATTAAGCATGTCAAGCTGTGATTAGGCATGATGCCATACACCACCTGGTAGTTGCATGTGACAAATGTGACAGGTGTAACCCATTTTACTGTACACATATTTAAGCAGGTGCTTAATGGAGTATGATCATAAATACATTTACTTTTAAGGGGAACTGCAATACCAAGCAATCACAGGATGCTGGGATTCCACTTCCTGATGGGTGATCATGTGAGCAGTCTCTGCCAATAGTCAGGCTTGTAATGAACACCACATTCATGCTAGCAGCTATGTTATCAATAAGGAGGATGTTGTAGATATGTATATTAGGATTTAGGCTACGTTCACCCCTTTCCATACGTTTTGCATTAATGGCTTGTGGTAGGAGTTTGCATTTGACATTTTTTCCCTACTTCTTTGCATCTGCATTTTGCATTAAAAATTCTATGCGGTCCCCCATCTCCAAACCTACCAGCCAGCACACCAGGCATAGGGGCTGGGGTCCCCATGGCTCGGAGGCCACACAGCCAGCCACCGTTCCATGCCAGGATACCAGCCCCTACACCCCTCAGCAAAGAGCAAGGGGAGCGGCAAGTTGATGTGCTGTTACGCCAGCCCATAAGGTTTCCCCAATGGCCAGAAGAGCTTGGTGCCCATCGGAGCAGGTCCAATGTTCACCCCTGGGGGCACCCGACTAGCTTTAGATTGTGACCCCTTGTTCTATCATTACTTTATTCTTAAAAACTTGTCTCCTGTTTTCCTTCCTTTCCTTCCTTCACACAGGCTATACAAAGTAAGGGCCTGATTTATGATGATCACAGGTTACACAAATTCCATCTACCTTCAGTGCTCCGTGTGCTGCAACTGGGGAACATCACTCTGAACTGAGCTATGATTTTAGTGGCGAACGCAGGGACAGTTGTCTATTTGCTGCAATTTTGGTCTATTTTTGCTGCACGGTTGTTGGAAGCTGGCGAACTTCTGTGGCCAATATGGTTAGGAAATAAAAAAAACTTGTTGAAACACTTTTACAGCTTATGTCATTGTGGAAAGAGTATATCTCAGAATATATGTGTTGTGTCTCAGGAGCAGAGGAGTAGCGAGGCGAAAATGGCATCCAGTAGTTTGTAAATCAGGCCCCATGTTCTTTAACCATTTCAGTGCCAAGCAAGTAGTTTCTACATGCTCGCTTCCACTCCTTTTAAGTGGCAAGCATGTCGAATCTACATGACTGGTTTCCCCCTTTCTACAGTAAAAAAAACAAACAAAACACTCATCTGATCCCTTGTTCAATCGGGCAGGGTCTCCTCTTTACCCGCTGGGTCTTTGATCCCCTCCGGGCTCCTCCGGCTTCAGGAGAGGGCCCTGAATGGCACAACCACTCCCTCCAGGTCTCCTCTTTACCTATGATCACCTCCCAGGCACTTCTGTCTGCAGGAGAGGGCCCGACAGGCTCGCTTCCGTGATCGCTATTTTCACTCATCATTCTGATATCATCCCTCTCCCGGCTTGCCAGATACAGTAATGCTGGAGAGAGGGGTGGAGGGTCTCTGATCCCCTGCCTTCCCCCCCAGTGATCACCGCATCTGTCATTGGATCCTCAAGGGACACAGGAGCTGTTGATTGTAGGTAAGTAAAGAAAATTTTGACCCTTTGTGAACTGGTAAGCAGGTGACTTGCCTTTACCCCCAGCCTCCCCATTACCTGCCTCCCCAAAGCCCGGGGGGGGGGCAGAAGAGTCTGGGGCCATTAGGCTTTGTGGGCTTGTAGCCTGCAAGGTGGGGGGCTACCAAGATTGGCCAATGCACCCTGTTCTACAAGCCCTGTACAGCTGGTTCCCTGGGCTGGGTATGCTGGGTAGGGGGGACCTCATGCCATTTTTTTTATTAACCCTTTGTTGCCTGTCACCCAGCAGGTATAAAAAGCTTCTAGCAGCAGCAGAAGAGCAGAAGCCAAAGTGATCAGCATGGCACACAGTGCTCTGGGATGGATGGGAGGCAATTATTTAAAAATAATAAAAAAAAATTCTCTGTGTCTGTTTTTTTTATATTTAACCCTTCGTGAACTGATAAGGGATCTATGAGACCCCTTTACCAGTTCACAAGGTTTAGGGGGCTGGCAAGTCACCTGCAGCTAGCGGTCTGGCAAAAAGGGTGACAAAATCTCCAGGCAGGCTGGCATTGAAAAGTCTAATTGATTGATTTTAACACTCTCTTTAACACTCTTCCACAAAGCCACATTCCATCATTGCAGCTTATGAGTTGCAAGACTTGTGTGCTGCCGCATTGTCTTGAAGCAGCAACACACCTGCCCACAACTTGGTGTTTTTCTTTGATTTTCTCATGTAATGTCTTCATTGTTGAAGCATAGGTGTCTCCAGTAATTGTTGTCTTATGTGACATGAATTCTAGTAAAAAAACACCTCCTGAATCTCAAGATCCTGCTGCATTTCATAATGCGCCAAATGTTTTCTATTGGTAAAAGGTCTGGACTACAGACAGGCCAGTTCAGCACCCGGACTCTTCTTCCATGCTGTTGTGATACATTATATGGTTTCATCAATGCCTTCCCTGAAAGAGAAGATAGAAGGATATGTTGTTCTAAAACCTCTTTTTTTACTTTTCAAAATGTTAAATACCACCCACTCTAGATATATTACACATTTGTTCAGAATAACAATTAGGTTATTATTGCCTGTACATATGTCACATACAATGTGAATTTGCACTGTATATGATCTAATCCAACATATATACATCAGTTATGTGCAAAACAACAAAACTAAAAGTTGGCCAGGCCTGTCTCTAGGGCTTGGGGGATTGAAGAATCACCGGACCAAATCATCCACCAACCCAACCACTTGTGTAGCAGAACAGCTTAAAGCCAGAGTCTCACAGACTCAGCTGAATTGGTCTAGCTGATTGTTCAGTCCTATTCATGTCCCTGCCTTGTTCCAGAGTCTTCTAGTATTGCATGTGTGGGTCGAATAATTCTATATGGTGCAGGGCGTGGACCTGCTGGCCTCAGAAACAGTAGCAGAGGTCTAAAGTGTCTTAAGTGTGCCAACTAATCATAACACAGACGAGTTAGTACAAAAATACCACCCTGTGTCACACTACCCAGTCACAGAGCATGCTACTTGAGGGTTGGTCAAATGATCAACATTTGTGGTGTATACACACCAACAACCACCCCCTTGCTGTATCACGACAAATGTTCAAAATTGTAGATATTATACAATTATACATTTAGTCATGGCTCCCAAATATGGGGAAAATCCTGAAGGTGATTTTGGAGGTTTCTATTTAGCAGAATGTCCTGACATAAAACAGTGGCCTCCATGCTTCGCCATCTATCACAGGTTCTGCTCCCCAAGCTAATACAATGCTATCATTTTCAGTGCTGGGAAATATTTCCACCCCATATGCACAAATTAACCCAGGAACTTTAACCTATATGATTGTGGAAGACCCATTTTATTTTGATCCCACATCCTTCTGGGTGATGTAGGACAGCTTGTGCTGGGAGGGGTGCATCCCAATTGGTGATGCCCAACCCATGCATAGGTCTCCACAAACCCCAAAACCCAGACCCCGAAACTCAACTTTTCAAAGGACTGGATGAACCGTCCACCGGCTCTGGACCCACATGGTTGACTGTCACCAAATACCCCACCCTGTGTCACACCACCCAAACACAAAGTATGCTACTTGAGTGGGACAAATTACCAACATTTGTGGTGTGTACACACCAACAACCACCCCCTTGCTGTACCACAATCAAGACAAATGTTCAAAATTGTAGATATTACACAAATATACATTTAGTCATGGTCCCAGACATGGGAAAACTCCTGAGGGGTCCCTCTTCAAGAGGTAATCATTTTTTAAAGCTCTAGCTATTGTCCAGTACCATTTTCAGCTTCATAGTGAACGTTATTTTGGAGGATTCTAATTTAGCAGAATGTCCTGACAGTGCCCTCTATACCTCCCCATCTATCACAGGTTCTGCTCCCCAAGCTAATACAATTCTATCATTTTCAGTGGTGGGAAATATTTCCATACCATATGCAGAAATTAACCCAGGAACTATAACATATAGGACAATTGATTGTGGAAGACCCATTTTATTTTGATCCCACATCCTTCTGGGCAATATAGGACTGCTGCTTGTGCTGGGAGGGGCGCATCCCAATTGGTGATGCCTCCCCACATAGGTCTCCACAAACCCCAAAATCCAGACCCCGAAAAACTCAACTTTTCAAAGGACTGGATAAACCATCGACTGGCTCTGGACCCACATGTCTGACGGCCACCAACTGCTATGGCCCTGGGGAAAGCCATTGGACACCACTGGCCAGGTGGGTCCAAAACCTGGAAGAGGAACGCAACAGAGGTGAGTTCCAGGGTTGTTTGGGGCATCAACATTTGGGATGCCCCCCACCCAGGCATAAGCATCATCCGTTTCACTGTAAGAAGACTCACTAGGCTCAAATAAATCTGGTGTTCCTTTTCACATTTTGTGAAATAGGCAATGGGAAAATAGAGAAAATGCGACAGTGTGAAAAATGTAATGAGAAAACACAGAAAAAAGAGGAAAATGGAACAGTAAGAATAAGAAAAAGGAAAGGTGAGAAATGACTGGAATAAAAAAAAATAAAATGTGAAACTAAAGAGAATAAGTGGAAAAACTAGAAAAGAGAGAGAAAACAAGAAAGAAGAGAAGAAGAGGGAGGAAAAGAGAAAAGAAATGAGGGGAAGTGACAGCAGCAGAGGGAACAATAAGCAATGACAGACAGGGTGAAGGAGGATAAGGGAAATAGACAGATAGAAAAAAGGGGAAGCATTGACTGAAGCAAATAAAAATACCATTCTGTGATTACTCAACTGTAGAATGGATATTATAAGTATGCCTCACACCCTGCTTCGGAATGAATAATCACTTCTGGGTTATAGTCCACAAGATGGCGCTTTTCTGCAGAGATGGCAAAAAAAGAAGCCCCTCCCGGTCCATAAATACCTGGGACCTCTCACACATTCCCCAGTATATGAAAGCAGTAAGGGGACCAGGAGAAGCCAAAAATAAAATTAACAACATGAAAAGGAAAAATTCACCATATAGAGGATCCAAGATACAACTCAGGGTGGGACGAAGCAGGGTGTGATGCATACTTATAATATCCATTCTACAGGTGATTAATCACAGAATGGTATTATTCCAAGTATGCATCACACCCTGCTTCGGAATGATTAATCACTTCTGGGACATCCAGTAGCAGTGTCCAACAATGGGTGGGGATCCCAAAAGGCAAAAAAAAAAATGCACAAATCAAACCACTGCAGCGTACAGAACTTTGCGGCCAAAAACAGCATCCGCTAAGGCCCGAACATCAACCTTGTAAAACTTGGAAAAAATATGAACAGAAGACCAAGGAGCAGCCTTACAAACTTGTTCAACAGAGGCCTGGTGCTGAAAAGCCCAGGAGGCCCCAACAGCACGAGTAGAATGAGCAGTGATCCGGAAAGGAGGATCCCTCCCCTTGGAAGAATAGGCCCTAAAAATAGCCTGACGAATCCATTTGCTAATGGTAGACTTGACGGGCGCCAAACCCTTCCTAGGGCCAGAGGGCACCACAAACAGGGCGTCCGTCTTCCTGAAAGGCGCAGTAGCCACCAGGTAGTATTTTACACATCTAACGACATGCAGAGAGTGCAAAGCCCTCTCCTTGTCGTTACCAGGATTAGGACATAAGGAAGGAAGCACAATGTCCTGATTGAGGTGAAAAGCAGAGACAACCTTAGGCAAGAAGTCTGGTTTAAAGCGAAAAACCACCTTGTCCCAGTGTCTCTCAAAGTAGGGGGCCTGAATGGACAGAGCCGCCAACTCAGAAACACGTCGGACAGAGGTGATAGCCACCAAGAAGGCAACTTTGCAGGTGAGAATAGCCAGTGTAGCTTCATCCACAGGCTCAATCGGAGGACCCTGAAGAGCCGACAATACCAAATTCAAATCCCAAACCGGTAACATGGGTTTGCGAGGAGGATGCACATGAGTGACCCCCTGGAAAAAAGCCTTGACCAAAGGATGGAGAACAAAAGACCTCTGAAACATGCCCCTTCAGAGTGCTGAGCTGAAAACCCATGTCCAGACCATGTTGAAAGAACTCCAGAATCCGAGGAATGGAGAACATCCGACAAGGTAAGGCCCTAGCCTCACACCAGTCAATGTAGGTCCGCCAGGTCCTGCAGTAAATATTAGAGGAAGATTTCTTCCTAGCCCTGATCAGGGTCTGAACAACCGCCTCAGACAGGCCCTTTTCCTTTAGGATGGAGGTTTCAGCAGCCACGCCGTCAAAGCCAGCGTTTGTAAATTGGGGTAACAAAGCCGACCTTGGGAGAGCAGATCCGGAACCAGAGGCAGTGGGTACTGATCGACCTCCAGCTGCACGACGTCTGCGAACCACACTTGTCTTGGTCACTTTGGGGCCACCAGAATTGCTAGCACGCCCTCGTGAACCAGCTTGCGTACAACCTTGCCCACCATGGAAATAGGAGGAAACAGATACAGGAGACCGAGCCCCCGCAAGGACAGAGACATGGCCTCCACCGCCAGAGCCAGAGGATCCTGGGACAGAGACACAAATGCTGGGAGTTTGTGATTGTGACGAGAGGCGAACAGATCCACCTCCGGCATCCCCCACCTGCGACAGAGGGATAGAAAGACCTCGTTGCTGAGGGACCATTCCCCCCGGCGAGAGGTCCCCCTGCTCAGAGAGTCCGCTTCCAGGTTCTCCACACCTGGGATGTAAACTGCCGAGATGCACGGCACATTGCTCTCGGCCCATGAAAGAATCAGAGACACCTCCCGGAGGGCACTCTTGCTGCGAGTCCCTCCCTGGTGATTGATGTAAACGACTGCAGTTCGGTTGTCGGAGCGAACCTGAACCGGTAGACCCTGGAGGTGATGTGTCAGGTGTGCCAGCACCAACTGAACCGCCCTCAGTTCCAGAACATTGATGGGGCGTGAGCCTCCTGAGGGCCCCACAGCCCCTGGAACTGAAGGCCTCTCCAGTAGCCCCCCCAGCCTGAAAGACTGGCATCTGTGGTGACTGTCTCCCAGCGGGGCGCCAGAAAGGATCTGCCCCCCAGAAGATTCCTCGGGTCCAGCCACCACCGAAAGGACCGCCGAACCAGAGGGGACGGAACACAGGTCTGATCCAGAGACAGAGGACATTTGTCCCAGGCCGATAATAGATGGAGTTGAAGAGACCTCATTTGAATCTGAGCAAAAGGCACTTCCTCGAAGCAAGCCACCATCAGTCCCACCAGCCTCATCCCTTGCCGGATGGACGGACAAGGGTTGGACAGAAGGACACGAATCAGCACTTGGAGAACATCCACCTTCGGCTGAGGTAAGAAAATCCTGGCCTGAATGGTATCCAGCGTCATGCCCAGGAATGAAGCCACCCGTGACGGAGTGAGGACTTGGGGTAATTGATTACCCACCTGAACTTCTCCAGCATCGCCACCACTGTCCGAGTGTCCAGCTCCGCCTGGTGGAGTGAAGAAGACGTAATGAGAAGGTCGTCCAGATAAGGCAAAATGTGAATGTCGGCTCTGAGAAGAGCCATCACGCCCGCCAGCACCTTGGTGAACACTCTGGGCGCCGATGTAAGCCCGAAGGGGAGAGCCACAAACTGGTAGTGCTGTTCGCCTACCGCAAACCTGAGGAATCGCTGGTGTCCCGGTGAAGACCGGCACATGAAGGTAAGCGTCTTTGATGTCTATTGATGTCATAAAGTCCCTCGGGCGTAGGGAGGTGACCGTGGAGTGCAGGGTCTCCATGCGAAACTTTCTGGTTCTGATGAACCGATTGAGAATTTTCAAGTCCAAAATGGGTCTTATGGAGCCATCCTTCTTGGGCACTGTAAGATTGGAATAGGTTGGATTGGAGGTTGGAATAGTAACACTGACCTCTCTCTCTGGGGGGAACCGGGCAAACAACCCCCATGTCCCGGAGGCTTTGTACCACTAACAACAGGCCCTGCGCTGCCCGCGGGTCCATAGGAACCCGTGACGTGAGAAATCTGGGAGGAGGCCAGTCCGCAAACTCCAGCTTGTACCCGGAGGAGACAACCTCCAGAATCCATTTGTCTGAAACTAGTTGAGCCCAGACCTGAGCGAAGAGCCGCAGCCGCCCCCCCACCCGCAAGGGTGAGGGCACCCCCTCATTGCTGAGCGGGCTTGGCAGTGGATTTGGGCTTGGCACCCCAGGAGGATCCGGGTCGGGCACGACCTCTGCCCCTACCCCAGGAATCTCCCCTAAGTGCAGCGAAGGACAACCCCCTTCCCGTCCTAGGGCCATGAAAGGAGGGGGTGAAGGAGCCTGAACCCCGAAAGGGTCGACGCTGCTTTTTGCGCTGAGGTAACTTACCTCCCTTGGCAACCAAGTCCAGGCGACCACCAAACAGGCGCAATCCCATAAAGGGAAGCCCCGTAAGTGCCTTCTTTGTGGCGTTGTCGGCTGCCCACTGGCGCAACCAGACCGAGCGGCGTATAGCGACCACCAACGCCGAGGCCCTGCTAAACATGCGGATGGTGTCATCTAAGGCTGATAAGACAAAAGCGATGAAAACCTCACATTGTGCTAGAGCACAAAACTCCGCACCAGAGGGGTCCAATTGGGAACCATCCAGAAGGCCCCTGATTAATATCCTAGTAGCCACGGCCGTGATAGCTGAAGCACAAACCAAGCGCAAGGCCGAACCCGTACAAGCAAAGGCATGCAAAGCCAGTTGGTCAAGACGTCGGTCCTCACTATCCTTCAAGGTAGTGGAATCAGGAGAATGCACAACAGACGTATTGGACAATCCCAGAACGGGGGCGTCTACCTCAGGAGGTGTAGACCAACGTTTAACCGCATCAACAGGGAAGGGATACCTCCTATCCCACCCTTGAGGAATACCAGGAAGCCTACTAGGCCTTTCCCATTCCTTAAGGATCAGATTGTTAAAGTGCTTCTGATCCAGGAATTCCAATTGAGGTTTGGCGGTACCAAACAATTCCCTCCGTTGCGGAGGGGCCTCCGCAGAAGGGGAAATGGCAAGCACCTCAAAATATTAGTAAGGAGCCTATGGGTATCATCAAAGTCCCTACGCCCTGTACCGGCATCGGCGCCAAGGTACTGCTGATCATAGGATAAATCGGAGTCTGAAAACAATTCCCCTTCCTCATGCGGGATATAATCAGACCAATCACAAAAGTCATCATCATCAAAATCAAGGGCCGGCGCCGCGGGCGCCAAGTGCCGTTTTTTAGCTGGGGCCTTCCTGGCCGCAGAGCTAGCAATCATTCTCTCAATGTTGGCCAGTCTAGAGCAAACATCGGCATGCGACTCTCCTCTCGCTTGTGACAACATCACTAGGGCTCATAACCAGGCGTGGGGGTGTAGGGGATGAGACCAGCGGAGCTGATCCAGCCGCACGGGGCCCAGATTGCCACGCAATAGCCTGATGCGCACATGGTACACAAATGTACACATTATCGCCCACAAGGGATGCCCCACATACCCCACACAGCTGGGATTGCACTGAAGGGACCCCGAGCACAGTATCCTGGGGAGCCTCCATATGGTGATTTTTAGGTAGTCGCAATGACCGATGGGAATTACGCTATAGAGCTACCCGGGATGCCCCTTAAAAGTCCGTTAGTGGGAGGATATGAATGAGGCCAAGGAAACTAATGGTACCCCTAAATTTTGAGCAAAAGGGCCATAGGACCGGGAGAAACCTCTAATTTTGTTTTTTTTGTCTGAAAGACACAATAGGGAACCCACATAAGTAAGACAGGCAAGCATACACAACTGTCATAATTGAGTATATATATATATATATATATATATATATATATAAATACCATATGCTGCCCAAGGGCTCTACAATCGCCCAGCAGCCATATTATGCACATATACATTTCATCAATAATTCAATATATATAATATATATATAAGCCCGCATGGGGCACTCACACAACCGGGATCCCAATACAGGCCGCGCTCCCCAGCCAATAGCGCTGGGAGCCGGCCGTGAGAAGAAGGAAGGGGCGGGCAACTGCGAGCGTGCCTAGCGCCAGGCCCCGCCCCCCAACGATTTGGAGACCGATCACAGGCCGCGCTGCGGAGCCGGGCGTGACATCACCGGCTGTATAGGAGAAAAGAATGACATTTTTAAAAGAAAGGCAGCCAGCGCGTGAAGTAAAAGCACACCAACACTCATACACACACACACAAAAGTGAAACATAAACATTAACCATGGAGGGGAAGCTACCCCCCCCCCCCCACTAACCGGGAACAGGGAGGTTAGGGGTAAGCCGATGGCTACATTTAGCTATGTAGCGAGGGCTTCAAACGGACAGGGCATACCAAGTCAGGATCACCAAAAACCTGACGACCGCCTACCCTTTGGTGGGGGATTTGCGGTGGAGCATGGCTCCTAGTCAAAACACCTCTAAAGGTGTTACCTACCCTCACCCAGACCCTGCAGCCATAGCTGGGAGGCTTAAATGACATTATTAAAAGAGGTCTGGGTGGAAATAGGACAAAGGGGGGCTGGGTGTTACCCAGCTTACCTGAAAAGTAGAGAGAGAGCCATCATCTTGACTGTCGTCACCTTCTGCAGAGACTATATGGGGATTGTGTGGGAGGTCCCAGGTATTTATGGACCGGGAGGGGCTTCTTTTTTTGCCATCTCTGCAGAAAAGCGCTTAATCATTCCGAAGCAGGGTGTGATGCATACTTGGAATAACAGAGCTATTTGGTTAAACAATGCTGCAGCACTGTTTGAATGGTACTAAATAAGTAAGAACAATGCCACCAGCCAGTGAATTCAGCTTCTGCCACCTGCTGGCTGAACTGAGAAACAACTGCAAATTTCTATTAGCATATTCACCCCACTTTTTCATCATTCAGTATTTCCTGAGACCCAATACTAAACCATTAAAAATACAGAGGACTACTTTAAAATTTATAGTCCCTCTGGGGAGGACACGTAACTGAGCCAATTCTCTTCTCTCCCATAACAAAGCAACTTTTGCCAAATGATTTGCTGTTCTGACAGGGTGACCGCGGGCTTAAAAAATTGTGCGACTCTGGGAAACCAGGTAAGTTGACTGCTTTTCCGCTTGCTGTATCCTCAAAGACCTAAAGGTAGAATTCTTGGAAACAGAGCCCCCTTTTTAAAGTGGACCAAAACCCAGGATTTTGACTATCCTGGGTTTTGGTCCTTTTCCCCAGTGTGAAACCCCCCAGGTCGCCGAGCACAACTCACCTCTTCCTGGTCCTATGGCATGCATGGCCACTCGTCCAATCAGTGAGCTCAGAGCCGCTGAAGTCACAACGTCTAAGCCATCATCTAAGGCCAGTGGTTCAGAGCACACTGGCGGATGCATCCCCAGCTTCCCTCTAACAGGGAGTGTGCCCTCGCTGACCATTCACAAATACCTGGCCCGGGCACGCACCCCGCTAGAGGAATAGCGGGGATGCGGGCGCAGCTTGCGCATGCACTGTTGTACCGGGAAGCAAGGTAAGTGTATGGGCCGACCTAAGGGTTTCATGCAGTGGGGCATCTCGATTTTGGATGCCCCGGGAATCTTTTGGTGGGTGGGGTTTGGGCCATATAAAATGGTGGGGGGGGGGGGGTATTGTATAACCTGTAGTGCAGTGAGTACAGATAATATATTATGTTACAAGTATTACACAGCTAACCTTTCATCAGCACATGTCCTATATTGTACATGAATAATTCATCGAAATTAGAGGGCACATTATACCAGACATGTCTTCTACAATTTACAATATTTTGTTTTACACTGTTTATTGGTTGAAATCATTTAAAATTCACTGTTATAACTGCCAAATCTGTAAACCACACATTACCTCAATTAGGGTAGCAACAGATTGTCCCTTATTTTTTATGATAAAAAAGTAAAATGTAATACTTCACAGTTTTGCATATTTATTCATCTAAACAAGCTTCAAAATAATGTGGTGACATCTGTTGCAGTAATGCAGACACGCACACGCCATACCGCTTCCCTCCTCGAGCGTACGCGGGCTTGGTCAACATATTATTTTTAAGAAATCCACTAAAAGCACAATCGCAAAAACACACATTTAATGTAAAACTGCCATATGGTTATACTTCAATTATGCTGCAATTAAAATAGTAAAGTGGAAGTCCACTTCAGATTACAGTTCAGGAAAACGCAGATTTAAAGACCACATTTTAAGGATATATGGAGGCAAATACTTACATTTTCCCAACCCTCTTACACAGGGCCGGCTCCAGGCTCATGTGGGCAACAGAGTCTCAGTGGGCCCCTTGTGGTGTGTAGTATGGCACTCCACATACGGCTGTAAACTTAGGCTGGCTCCAGGTTTATGTGAACGCTTGGACAATAAAGTCTCAATGGGCCCCTTGCGGTGTGGTATGATACTCCCCACATGGTGATATTGCCAAAGAAAGAAAAGAAAAAAATAATAGAAGGAATGACAAAGTATAGAAGGAATTACAGAAAGAATGAGAAATAAAGAACAAAATAATAGAAGTAATGACAGAAAAAGAAAGAAAGAGATAAAAGAATAGATGTAAGGTTAGTCCTGGTTTCTGCACGGCCCTGCGTCCTGCATAGGATCTGCCCAGGGTTGAAGGAATGAGGGGGGCCCTCCAAAGGTGCAGGGGCCTCTGCACCTGCCAGGGTACACCTAGTGCTGGCGCCTGCACTGCTCTTACATATAATCAGTTTGCATGGTGTGTGAGCAGCTCCATTGACTGTATGCAAAGTGTGTTTACAAAGAGGTGCCATATTTTTAACGTTTTTCTGCTTTTCTGGGGGAGAACAGATCAATGTCATGACACAATGGCCTGTTCCTTGAGCTAGTCTGTGCAGGAATAACTGCTTCTTGCTGTTGCAACTCTTCTGATGTGGGCAGATATTTAGACTGGTTAATGCTTCTGTTTCCCACAAGCTGACCTAGGAGGCAGGCATTAGAAAAGAGAAGAGCACTCCAGAAAAAGTGGAATGGAATGCTCCAAAACATGCCACCCAGCGGCACACATACCATAGAGCAGGGGAGCCAGCTGAAAATGAAAATGGTAATTTGTTGAATTTTCAGCATTAACAGGTCACATTTGCTGAAATCAAAAGCTATTTCAATCTAAAACATATTAACAGACCAAGTTACATGGTAACATTGGACCCCCCCCCCCTCCTTTTTTACATCACCTTGCCTATAGTTTAAGGTTTTCCATAGCCAGCGCTTTATTCTGTGGCGGCCATATTGTCCAAAGTCTTGTGTCTTCCTTGTTACATCACTTGCAGAGTTTTGTGTGTCTTTGTTGGGTTTTTGTCTGGCTCTTCCCTCGTTAGTCTGTGTCATGTTGCTATCCTCTCCCAGGTGTTCTTTATTGTCTCCCTGGTCTACCTCCTGTGTAACTCGGCCTCTGGGTTGGATCATTGTATCACTTTCAGGTGTGCATGTGCTGTCCAGCTCCTAGGTTCCAGCCTAGTTATTGCTGTTGGCTCCCCAGCTGCTGCTTCATTCAGCCTTCAGTCTTCTCTTCCTGTTGTGTAAGTGGATCTATTGTCTGTCCTCTGTTTCCCCTTTCCCGAGTTTGTGAGTGTATCCTCCGCCATCATGAGCTCTGTTTAAGTAGTGGCTGGTACCAGACCTTTCATGTGCTGGGTGGGCGGTGGCTTGCCTCAGTCTGTGACTCTGTCACTGTTCTCAATCCATGACTCTGTTCCCAGTCCCGGCTCTGAATGTGTTTTCCCAGCCCGTGACTCTGCCAGTCTGTTCCCGGTCCTTGGCTCTGGTCACTTCTTCCCAGTTCATGACTCTACTGCCAACCAATCTCAACCTGTTACTGCTTGTTTGTCCCTAGCCTGTGTCTTCACCAGTCTGTCCCCTGCTTGTGGCTCCCACTAACCCACTGCCCTGAACAGTGCCTCCATTCCTGGTCAGAGCCAGTGGTTTCCCAGTGTCCCCACCACTGTGGCTTCTAGGGAGGAAGTGGCAATCTGACTGAGAGTCCCCATTACTAAACCAGGAAACTCCCAAACTGCCCTGAGTGCCTGAAACAATGATCCAGCCCAGAGGCCGGGTTACACAGAAGTGTGTCAAAGGAAGAGCAGGGAGACAATTAGGAACACCTAGGACTGGGCTGAGACATGACACAGACCACAGAGGAAAGAGACAGACAAAAACAAAAAAAGACACACGCACCACTGCAAGTGGTGTAACAAGGAAGGCGGGAGGCTTTGGACAATATAGATGTCACATTGAGGCACATTGTGTGATGGAAAACCTTACACATAGCACCTAGGTAGGTGGGCGTACCCTGTATACAGCCAGCATCTTTTGAAAACAATGGAGGAGTGGCAGCCGCTCAGACCAATTTATACCTAACTTGAGAGGTACAAATAAGCAGGACAATTAGAATACACAAATCTTGAAGGGGCCACATCACTAATCTGGTTAAAAACAGAGGTATCGCTTGACACACAGCTGCAGAAGTATGTTGAAGCTGCACCATCAAACGCTCTGCTTATGTTCACCTTCACCACATTTGTCTAAGCGGCTGCCACCCTTTCTTTGATTCTGTGCAAGCACTTGAGCTTTGTGGGGAAGGCTTTTGACCCTTCCCCCAAGTTCTGAACTGGAGGTATAGGGCAACCTCAGGTATTTTTTTCCTTTAAAACAATAGTCCAGCCAAGTAACTGATTTTAATGTCAGAGTCTCACCTTGTGCAGGTGCGTGCTGCTCAGGAACTTCTGCTTTGCCATTCTTGGTGGGGGGTGGTGTAGTCGCCAAGCTGGTCCAGCAAAAAACAGTTCCCTGCATTAAGCTGCCAGTGGCCGTGCTTGGTGGCTTATGTGCAGAGAGCAGCCGCCGATTGACAGCTCTGCACCCACCCATCCCTGTAGTGTTGCTGACAGTGGCTTCACTGCTCTAGACTCTCCGTCCTGCCCTGTGGTGGCTTTGGCTGCGGGTTTTCAAAAACAAAAAAGGCACGTGGGGGCCCCAACTGCCGCCGATTGCTTTGTTTTCGACCCCACGGCACATCAGACCAAAGACTGAAAAGCCTCCTGGACCAGACCATAACCCAAGGGTGGGTGGAGGCCCCTTTTGCAGGGCAAGTGGTGGAGGCCCTGGGATGTGCGCCCCTTGTGTCCTCCTTATAATCTGACCCTGAGCACACCATTTGGTTTGGCATAGTGCGAAACATATGTTAATTATAACAAGTGTTGCAGACACAATACCATCCACCAACAATTACATCTGAAGGACACTTAAATGCAATTTGCATAATAATTTGGAATGCAATGTACATGCTTTCTCTTATTTTATCCATTTTTAAACAGGGAACCAGGAAAAATTTGCACTGCTAGGCCTAAGGTATTATTTTTTACATTTGCTTATAAATGCACCTTAAAGGGTAATTTCAGTTTCTTTAAAGCTTTTATTGTTGTGTGCTGAGCTTATCTATTAATTTTGTTCATTTCTATTTGTTTGCAACTCTGCAACTGTGTTATAAAAGAAATAGTTTTCACTAGCAATAATGTGTTCACCTTATGTACAACATACACCAACTGGTGTGTGTGGTGTACAGAACAGGGACTTCCCGACATGCAAATCATCTTTTTGGCTGAGAAAGAGACAACGCTCCACATTCCTCAGCTCCCAATATTGACACCTCCTGCTCTAATTCAGCGGGGTGAGGGGGTCACAGTCTTGTATGGAATCCGTGGTTGGTGTATTTTAATATTGGCTCTAGGTGAGGAGTCAGGGAGGTGGATCTTGAGTACCGGACACAGCCCTTCATTTCTTTCCCTTCCCCCTCTTTTTCTTCTTTTCATTTGTTAGTTTCCTATAAATCACTTGACCTTACAACATTTCTCTTTTCTTTAACATGGTTTTGCATTATGGCCACTGGAATCATCGGCTGAATAAATCTGTTATTTTGCATTATATTTTGTTAACTATGTACTGATGGCTCATTCTTTGACTGGCACTGTACCGTTTTTAAGATGTGGATTTTTTCCTTTGTCTCAAACCATTGAAACAGAAATAAACTGGCTGCGCTATGCTGCAGTGGTATCATAATAAAGGTGATCAATACAAAGCACCATTCTCCAGACTTACTCTTACTTTCGAATTTGTGTTCCTGTTTTTACGTTTTTTACTGGTATTTTTTTTTCTTTTAGCTCAGTTACCAACAGTTCCTTGTCACGATGGAAAGCCATTATGTTTTACTCTAAGTAGTTCTGATCTCATAATTTCCACATTGCAGTAAAGTGCATTATAATTATTGCCTCAATCAAAAGAACATATTTAGCAAGTAAATTTAGGCTCAAGTAGATTTTCCTATTTTTATACACACGCTTACTGCAGCCATCTTCTGTGTGCCAAGAAATTATTTGTCATGGCTGAAAGTTCCATTCAAAGGGGAGGAATGTGTTACTGAACCTTTGTGCCAGTGATGTGCCTGCAAAAAGGTTACAAAGCCAAAATACTGAAAGAAGAACTCTAGCAGTAACACCTAGTCATATTAATTTGCACCTGCTAAAATTAAGAACTGTCTGAGGTCCTAAGAACTAAAATTATGTAAAAATATCAACAATCCATCTCCAAAGATCTTGATGTTCCATTGCCGATGATGCATAACATAATCAAGAATTTTGCAACCCATGGCACTGAACCGAATCTCCCTGGACGTGGACAGAATAGATGAAAGGTTACAACGCATAATTGTCCTGATGGTGGATAAGAAGCTTCAATCAAGTTCAAACCTGTTCTGCATGCTCGGGGTGCATTACTGTCCCCGGACATCCCTGGACATTAGAATGTAATGAAACTCTATGGCAAGAGACCCAGGAGGACCCCACTACTGAGACATAAAAAACTACACTGCCGTTTGCCAAAATGAACGTTAGTGAGACCAAACATCTTTTGGGAATGTCTTGTGGACAGATAAGACCAAGGTAGAGACTTTTAGTAAAGAATATCATTATACGGTTTACTGAAAATGGAATGAGGCCTACAAAGGAAATAACACAGTGCCTATCTTCAAATATTGTGGAGGTTCAAAGATGTTTTGGTGTTTTGATGCCTCTGGCACTGGGTGCCTTGACTGTGCAAGGCATCATGAAATCTGAAGTATTTTGGTTGGCAATGTAAGGCCCAGGGTTAGAAAGCTGGGTTTGCATCCGAGGTCATGGGTCTTCCAGCAGGAAAATGACCCCAAACATACATGAAGCACCCAGAAATGCATGTGAACAACGTGCTAGAGAGTTCTGAAGTTGCCAGCAATGAGTATGGATCTAAACATGGATCAGCATAAACAAGCACTGGTCATCGCGCTATTGATGCATAAAATCATTGCCGCTGCCTGTTTTTTGTTAAATCATGCACTGTTGCAGAGGCTAAAATATTGGTGACATTAACAAGGTGACATAGGTGACATTAACAAGTGCAGACGCTTAATAAATCAGACTCAATATCATTTTTAGGGGGGGTTTACTCTCTTGAAATAGACTTGTTTAACAAAACTAATGGCATGTCACACCCCCACCATCAGTCACAGGAGTAATTCCATGCCCTATGCATTCATTGCAATGCGCGGTAGTGCAAGCAGGAAATGGAAGCGCTGGTATATTGTCTTTGAGCATGGCTGGCACAGCGAGGCTAACCACTCCCAAGACCCCCACCCACGTCTCTCCTCTACGTCCTTCTCATTTCAAAACCACAGAACATCACGAGCGTGCAGACGCACCTCATCTTGAGCAGTGGGGATGAGAATACACAGGGAGACACGACATGCATGGGCGACCCATCAGACCGGGCGGTGCACACACAAACAAGTGCCCATATAGCTGCCCTACCTTCCCTATCTGGTGAGCACTACACCAGTTTGCAGGCCATCACAGCAGCCCAGAGAATCTGACTGCCCACCTGCGCATTGCCAGACTTCTGCAACGACCCCCTCCACGAAAGGCCTTGGGGACTCACATTAAGGCCTCTTACTCACCTTTATCCCTTTGATGAATATTACATTAGGTTTACATTCTTCCCAACCCCCATCCCCATTGCCTCAGGTACTTGACTAATGCACTTTGATGTCTGGAGTTCTGCAAGGAAAGGGTAGCACATGCTACACACTGTGGTACACCCTAACCTGTTTTTAAGATTGCCCACAAACTTGGTGCAATTATTATTTAATACTCAACTTCGCACTAGCATCATCTCAGAGACTCAAAACTAGGAATGAACCTGGGTACCCATAACAATGGCATTCATTGAAAGGAGCTAGGAAAACCACTCAGGTATGACATTTGTTTGGACCACAAATGTAATCATGGCTCTCTGTCTACACTCCTCCATTCTATTTTATGCATGGAAACCCCCACACATATAACTATAAAAAGAATTAACTAGTATATTGCCAATACCGCCATACCCACTTAACTGCCATCTAATAATATTTAACCTGAGCACTAATACACACATAAACACAATCTTAATTTAGTTTGATACTTAACAATGTATGTCTATAATGTGTTCTTTGTATTATTACTATATACCCATCATATATAGACTCAAACATGGTTTGCAGACTATACAAGCCCCTGTGATGAAGCAGACTTGGCAAAATGCACAGGGGCATAGAAATAAGCCTGTAACTAAAAATACAATTCTGTGATTACTCACCTGTAGAATTGGTATTATACAGTACTTCCTGCTTCAAATCTAATACTTACAGTTGAGATATACTCCGCCAGATGGCGCTGGACTGCAGAGATATCAAAAATAGGCTCCTCCCAGCCCCTCAAATACCCAGGGACCTCCCACAAATCCCCAGCATTGAAAGGCAGTTAAGGAGAAGCCGGGAGCATTAAACAATCCAAACTATCAACTATAACAATGATAAAAATCACCACACAGGGGATCCAAGAAAATGCAAACCAAGGGTGGGTTGGAGCAGGACATACTGTATACTCAGAATACCAATTCTACAGGTGAGTAATCACAGAATTGTATTATACTTAGTATACAGTACGTCCTGCTCCAAATCTAATACTTACAGTTGGGACATCCAATAGCAGTGTCCATAAAGTAGGGTGGGATCCCCAAGAAAAATCAGCAGCAGGCAGTTTAAACCACTGCCACACGCAGAACCTTTCGGCCAAAAACAGCGTCAGCTGAGGCCCTAACATCAAAAACTTTGAAAAGGTATGAACAGAAGACCAAGTAGCAGCCTTGCAAACTTGTTCAACAGAAGCCTGGTGCTGAAAAGCCCAAGAGGCACCAATATCACGAGTGGAATGAGCGTAAGGCGGAAGGGAGGATTCTTCAGAGTAGGCCTGAATCACAGCCTGACGAATCCATTGCTTATAATAGACTTGGCAGGAGCCAAACCCTTCCTAGGACCAGAAGGGACCACAAAAAGAGCATCAGTTTTCCTGAAAGGTGCAGTAGCCACCAGATAGTACTTCAGACACCTAACCACATCCAAAGAGTGCAAAACCCTCTCCTTAGCATTGCTAGGATTAGGGCACAAAGAAGGAAGAACAATATCCTGATTCAAATGAAAGGCAGACACTACCTTAGGCAGAAAATCAGGTTTGAAACGAAACACCACCTTGTCCTGGTGCCTCTTCAAAAGGAGCACCCTGCAAGGCTGACAGAACCAAGATCAAATCCCAAACAGGCGCCATAGGTTTACGTGGAGGACGCACATGAGTGACCCCCTGGAAAAAAGTCCTGATCAGAGGGTGCTGAGCAAAGGACTTCTGGAAAAAAATAGCCAGGGCAGAAACCTGACCCTTCAGAGTACTGAGTTGGAGCCCCATCTCCAACCCATGCTGCAGGAACTCCAGAAACTTGGGAATAGAGAAGACACGACAGGGAAGAGACTTAGACTCACACCAGTCAATGTAGGCACGCCAAACCCTGTAATAAATGGAAGAGGAAGACTTCTTCCTAGCTTTAATCAAAGTATCCACAACTGAGGAAGACAGCCCCTTCTCCATCAAGATGGAGTTTTCAGCAGCCAAGCCGTCAAAGCCAGAGTTTGTAAATTGGGATGGCGTAGTGAGCCCTGAGTGATCAGATCTGGCACCAAGGGCAGAGCGTACTGAACTACTCGTCTTGGCCACCTGGGGGCCACCAGAATTGCTGGCACCCCTTCCAGAGCAATCTTGCGCAGAACCCTGCCCAGCAGGGGAATTGGGGGAAAGACATACAGGAACTGAAAGTCCTTCCATGACATTTCTAGCGCATCCGAGGTCAGGGCCAGAGGATCCCTGGACAGAGAGACAAAAGCTGGAAGCTTGTGATTGTGGCGGGACGCAAACAGATCCACATCTGGTTGGCCCCAACGGTGACACAGAGATTGAAACAACCTGTTGCATAAGGACCATTCTCCCTGGCGAGAGGTCCCCCTGCTCAGAGAGTCCGCCAGGTGATTTTCCACCCCCGGGATGTACACAGCTGAAATGCAGGGGACATTGGCCTCCGCCCAAATCAGGATCAGAGACGCTTCCTGGAGGACCCCCTTGCTCCGTGTTCCTCCCTGATGATTGATGTAGGCAACTGCTGTCTGGTTGTCCGAGCGCACCTGAACAGGCAGACCCTGAAGATGAGTAGTCAAGCGAGCCAGAACTAACCTGATCGCTCGCAGCTCCAAGACATTGATAGGTGTGTGGGCCTCCTGAGGTCCCCACCTCCCCTGGAACCACAGGGACTTCCAGAAACCCCCCCAACCTGACAGACTGGCATCCGTGGTGACCGTCTCCCACGAAGGGGCAAGAAAGGATCTGCCCCCCAACAGGTTCCTTGAGTCCATCCACCACAAGAGGGACCTCCTGACCAGGGGGGAAGGGCACACAGACCCTGTCCAGGGACGCTGGGACTTGTCCCATACAGACAATAGGTGAAGTTGCAAAGGCCTCAAGTGGAACTGCGGAGGGACCGCTTCAAAGCACGCCACCATCAGGCCCACCAGCTGCATCCCCTGCCTGATGGAGGGATGGGGACAAGCTAGGAGGGACTGAGCCTGTGCAATCAGACTGTCCACCTTCTGCTGAGGAAGGAAGATCCTTGCCTGAGCTGTATCCAGATTCATTCCTAGGAATGGAGTTACCAAGGAAGGGGACAGTGAGGACTTGGGGTGGTTGATCACCCATCCAAATGACTCCAGAGTGGACACCACCAGCTGAGTATCCAACTCTGCCTGATGTAGAAACTGGGAAGTGATGAGGATGTCGTCCAGATAGGGAAGCACGCGGACGCCCTGACATCTGAGCAGAGACATCACGCCAGCCAGCACCTTGGTGAACACCCTGGGAGCTGAAGTGAGGCCGAAGGGCAAGGCCACAAATTGGTAGTGTTGATCCATCAGAGCGAACCTGAGGGACCTTTGATGACCTGGGAACACAGGAATATGAAGGTAAGCATCTTTGATGTCCACAGAAGTCATGAAATCCCCTTGGCGCAGGGAACTGATGGCAGAGCGCAGAGTCTCCATGCGAGAGCGCCTGCCCCTGACAAACTTGTTGAGAATCTTAAAGTCCAGGATGGGCCTGACAGGACCATCCTTTTTGGGTACTGTGAATAGGTTGGAATAAAAGCCCTTGCCTTTTTCTCTTAAAGGGACCTGGCAGATGACCCCCAGCTCCAGGAGGCCTTGCACTTTTTGCACTAGCTCCTGAGCTGACACAGGGTCCTGAGGAATCCGGGATCTGATGAACCTTGGAGGGGGATCGGCAGCAAACTCCAACTTGTAACCGGATGACACTACCTCCTGAATCCACCGGTCTGAGACATGAAGCCTCCAGACGTGAGCAAGGTGCTGCAGCCGTCCCCCCACTCGGATGGGTGAGGGCGCCCCATCATGCTTGAGGGGGCTTGGGAAAGGATTTAGCTTTGGGACCCCAGGAGGTGCCAGGACGTCCACGTCCTCTGCCTCTACCCCAGAAATCTCCCCGGGCCCCAGGGAAAGACACCCCCCTTCCCGGTCTTGCACCACGGTAAAGGGAGGAGAAGGAACCCTGACCCCGAAAGGGCCGAGGTTGCCGCCTGCGCTGGGGTAACCTGCCTCCCTTAGCAAAAAGGTCCAGGCGGTCTCCAAACAGACGCAGTCCTTTAAATGGAAACCCAGTGAGGGCCTTCTTGGCAGCGTTGTCAGCAGCCCACTGGCGCAGCCAAACCGAGCGGCGTATAGCCACCACGAGGGCAGAAGTTCTGGCACACATTCTGATGGTGTCATCCAATGCTAATAGGACAAAATTTACAAAAACATCACAACTGGAGAGTGCATTAAACACCTCACAAGACAAATCATCAGGGGCACTATCAAGCATATTTCTGATAAGGGTTCTAGTGGCTACAGCAGTAATGGCAGAGGCACAGACCGGGCGCAGTGCCGTCCCCCACATGCAAAGGCGTGGGATGCCAGCTGATCAATACGCCGGTTTTCAGCATCCCACAGGGTAGTAGAATCAGGGGAATGCATGACAGGGGTGTTAGATAGCCCTAGGATCGGGGCATCCACCTCGGGGGGGGGGGGGGATGACCAACATTTAAACACCTCAGTAGGAAAGGAATACTTCCTATCCCAACTCTTTGGAACCCCGGGAAGTTTACTAGGGCGCTCCCATTCCTTGAGCACAAGGTTATGGAAATGTGCCTGCTCTGGAATTCCAAACGTGATCTTGCCGTATGGAAAAGCTCCCCTCTTTGCCTGGGAGCCTCAACAGGGAGAGAGATAGACAGAACCTCAAAAATCTGGGTCAATAATCTGTCAGTGTCATCCGGGGCCCAGGGGTCAGAGCCAGAATCGTCATGACCCCTCGGTCTCTCATCAGATGAGCCTGATTCAGAAAAGTTCTCCCCTTCATCAGACGGGGTATAGCCACACAGATTCATAAACTCCTCAGTTCCCATAGGGAAAACAGTAACATTAGGCGTCAAGTGCCGCTTCTTAGTAGGGGCCTTACGTGCTAAAGACTTCGCAATAATCTGTTCAACAGTAGCCAGTCTAGAAGACACATCAGGCTGAGAATCCCTACTAGTATGCAACTCAGCAGGAGTGAGATTTAAGCTTGGGGGAGTAGGTGAAGTGAAACGAGGTGCAGCCACTGGCAGGCCAGATTGCAATGCAAGAACCTGCTCAGCACAGGGTACACAGACCCGTGCCTTTTCCGCGTCAGCATGAGGCTGCCCACATGCTACACACAGCTGGTCTTGTCCCAAAGGGAACCCGGTAACATTGTCCTGGGATGCCTTCATATGGTGATTATAGAGGCGCTATACGCCGATAAGGAATGACGCTATATAGCAACCCCGGATGCCCCAATAACCCGCTAGGGACGTGGGAGTATAATTTGTACAAGGCCTACAAGTAATATACTAAAAACAGGGCCGGGAGAAGCCAAGAAGGGTTTGTCCGGCCTGAAAGACATAAGCAGACAAGACCTTAAGTACATTGTAACAAAAGTGAAGCAGATAAGGCCACCCGCGAGGGCACTTACGAACCGCGGTAGGTAGGAGTCCGTCGTGCATAGGCCAACCAAGTCAGAAAAGATGGCGTCGGTATACCTCATGGGGCGGGCCAGTAATAGCGATGACGCGGAACGTGGCAAAGACAGGCCCCGCCCCCCCAAGAGCGCGAAGCCAGAAGGCCAACAGCCAATGATGGCGCACCAGCAGCTGAGGTAATGCCGCCGTCAAGCGCGGAACCAAGTCAGCGCGCGGCGGCGGTAAATTTAAAAGCAATACAGACAAGTCAGAGCGGCGGCTCACACAAGAATAAAGAAATGTGAAAAGTGAAATCACAGACTGCATAACATACATATCTATACACATACACACCCCCCCTCTTTTCCCCCGAAGACTACAAGACGGATGAGGGAGGACGGCGGCCACTTAAATAGGGCCCACCGATAGGCAGGGGCAATAGTGCGGGAGGGGCATCCCATAGAGGCTCACCATAAGCCTGAACCGCCTACCCTTTGGTGGGGGATTGCGGTGGAGCAGCGCTCCTAAGCACCAACGGCGGTGCTGCCTACCTTCATCCGACCAGCGCAGCCAAGGCTGGGAGGCATATTACTAGTGGAACAGGTGGGAATAGCCCTACAGGGCCGCAGGTTAATAACCCCGCTCACCTGCGAGTAGGGAGCCAATTTCTCATCCTTCGCAGCCAGATTGCAGAGAAATTCTGGGGATTTGTGGGAGGTCCCTGGGTATTTGAGGGGCCGGGAGGAGCCTATTTTCGATGTCTCTGCAGTCCAGCGCCATCTGGCGGAGTATATCCCAACTGTAAGTATTAGATTTGGAGCAGGACGTACTGTATACTAAGAATATGTTTCATAGGAATATCCTGCCTGTTACTGTCAAGTGTTTTACCATTAGTTATGTTCTGAAATTAATTCCACTTCTAAGATATGTTGCATTTGTGTATTTATGTGTCTATGAGTATGTTTTACTCAATACACCCTGATTTAACTAAACTACCTTAGCACCGTTATCTTTGAGGTGGTTCAACACCATTACCCTGAATCATTCAGTGCACTCCAGGCCACTGCTTTTACGTATAATCTTTTCTCTGCTCCTATTTATTTATGGTGGGAGAACACTGGATTCCAGGAATTATACCTTAAACACTAGAGCAATCAAGGCATAAACTAAGCAACTAATCCAAAAGGTGAGTACAATTTTGTTATTGGGTGGTCAACCACTTTAACATATTTAAAGGTCTCAGTCACATCTCCTCTTTTCTCCATACTGTACAAATTAAGTTCACAGCCCCTGGCAGCATCTCATATAGAAAGAAAATGTACCTATTAATGTGAAATTTGAACAGTGGCATGTTAAAATCCCAGACACTGAAGAATCCCAGACAAGATGAAATCTAGCAATTGCTGGCCCTGCCCCTTAATCCCAACAATATGGAAATATGCTGGATCTACTGGGCTGCAGTTTTTTTTTTTTTTTTTTTAGATACTAAAACCAGAAGTGCAATGGTTGGTATCAGACCCCGGGAGTGCAAGTGTTTAATCTGAGGTTTGATTAATAAAAAGCAGGGAATATAGAGTTCCCTTTAATGCTCCTAAAACATCCATGACTACCACCCTCTTACCAGCAGCCATGAAATGGTTAAAGACACATCCTGGCAACATCTTTACAAGTAAATAATACAAACTTTTAGAGCAACCTTTGGAGGATGGTTTTATTGATTGTGATGCTTCCTTTCCAACCTTTTTCCGCTTTCAAATCTTAATGCATGTTCCTGGTGTCCGTGCGCTGAGATATAATTATTATTGATTGCAATGACACTGGACTATTACAGTCTGTGTGAAAAATAAAGCCAAAGTAACTTTATTTTAGGAGCTCTTCAAGTGCTGAGAATTGTTCATATCCTCTAAAACTACAGCACATGTCATGGACCAAACCATTTCTATTTCTAACAGAGGCCTTGAATTCATGAAACTTCCCTTAAACATTTTAACAAATAGGGACCATTATGTGCCTTATTTCATTAGGGAATTATTTGTTGTACAGGTAAAAAAAAATTAAAAACGCCAAACCTTTTGTACTCTAAAGCAGGCCGAATTCTGCCCCAGTTGACCATCCATTGCTTCCTTATTCTTGATAGCCCCCGCTATTAGTCACAGTGGTGCCGACACTCTCCTTCCATTCACTGCAATGGAAGTAGCACGTCAAGATCTGACTTTTCGTTTGTTATGTCAAGTCTATAAGTGATTTCTTCCCTTGCCATCTAGCATATATATGTGGTTTTTTGTTTTTGGACCACTTTTTATCTTTTAACGATAATTGTCCTTTAGAGAAATACATGGAGCACTGATGTTCTCCTGGGTTTGCTTGCACGGAATAGCTGTTCTTATATCTTGTAGTTCTGATACGAGGTATTCTATGCCAAAAACGTGTATCCTCTGTAAACCCAATCAAGTCCTCAAGTTTGCAGAGTCATCTGCAATAAGTCACGGATGAGTGATCTGTCTCATCAAGGTTTATTTTAGTGATTTAAGGAAATCTAAATTAAAAATACTCCTGACCACACACTTCAACCCACTAGGTTCCACAGGCTAAGCTGATGTAGTTTCCAAGCTATCAGTTCAGGTACAGATGATGATCTTACCAGCCAGCTTTAGCACTCGCGCCTCACTGCTCGTCATGTGGGAGCAGGCTTCCTCATAGATTGGCCATAGGGGGCACATAATGTGAGCATAAACGGCCACTATGCATCCTAAGTAAACATTCATTGGTGCACTGGGAACCAAACTAGATTTGAGCAGATAGCTTGGAAATTCCCCCAGGACTAAAAGGGACCAAGCTTGCAGACTGGCAGCTTTTCTTAGTTGGTATGTTCATGTATTGTGACACAATTTTTGATAAATGTCAAGCATTTTAGGCTGAATCATCCTTATACAGTATAACTTGTTTGTTAACCTCCTGTCACATGTTAGATCATGATAATTTTGCAATTGTTTATTTAAGTTGTTTTTCTGCTCATTTTAGTCTAGATGAGGTCCTGATGACATGACCCAGGCAGGTCTGGGAATTTAGCCAATCTTAGATGTGACTGATATTGTGTAAACATCAGGACTACCACACGTCCACATAATTTAAACTGTGTCATTTAGCTATGTGATCACTCTCTTTAAGATCAATAACCCGGGGGTACCGCACAACAGCACCTATGCCCTTCAGTATGGGTCTGTGGCTCTTCTAGGGGTGTCAGGTATTACCAGCCCCTATGCTTTGTGTGCCAGGCTGATAAGCTTTAGGGGATGGAGCACGTGTTTTCACGTATATTGGTGGGAGCAACCAACCCCCCATCCACCGTAAAAATACAACTCTGTGAAGTACTCACCTGTAGAGTTGGTATTATACGCATACAGCACGTCCTGCTCCAGTAGTAGTAATAACATGTGGGTAATCCTCCGCCTCCGGCGCCGTGCACTGCAGACATGTAGAAAACAAGCTCCTCCCGGCCCTACATATACCGAGGGACCTCCCACAAATCCCCAGCATTGAAAAGCAGTGAGAAAGAGAGGCCAGGAGAAACAACCACCCAAAACTGGCAAAAATATCAAAGATAACAATCACCAACAGGGGATACAGAACAAGGTGAAAACAGGGTGGGGTGGAGCAGGACGTGCTGTATGCGTATAACACCAACTCTACAGGTGAGTACTTCACAGAGTTGTATTATTCTAAGCATACAGCACGTCCTGCTCCAGTAGTAGTGATAACATGTGGGACATCCAATAGCAGTGTCCATAAAGAAGGGTGGGATCCCCAACAGAAGGCAACAGCAAGCAGTCTAAACTACTGCCGCCTGCAGAACCTTGCGGCCAAACACAGCGTCAGCTGAGGCCCGAACATCAACCTTGTAAAACTTTGTAAAGGTATGTACAGAAGACCAAGTAGTGGCCTTGCAAACTTGCTCCACAGAGGCCTGGTGCTGAAAAGCCCAAGAAGCCCCAACAGCTCTAGTAGAATGAGCAGTAAGACGAAAGGGGGGAGTCTTCCCCTTAGCAGTATAGGCTTGAACAACAGCCCGGCGTATCCATTTACTGATGGTAGACTTGGTGGGAGCCAAACCCTTCCTAGGCCCATGAGGCACAACGAAGAGAGCATCCGTCTTTCTAAAGGCCTGCGTGGTAACCAGGTAAGACTTGACACACCTGACCACATCCAAGGAATGCAAAACCCTTTCCTTACGGTTACTAGGATTAGGGCAAAAGGAAGGAAGTACAATATCTTGATTCAAATGAAATGCAGACACAACCTTAGGCAGGAAGTCTGGCTTGAAGCGAAACACCACCTTATCCCGGTGTCTCTCAAAGTAGGGAGGCTGAATAGACAAAGCAGCCAACTCAGACACACGTCTGACCGAAGTGATGGCTACCAGGAAGACAACTTTGAGCATGAGCACAGCTAGAGCGGCCTCATGGATAGGCTCAAAGGGAGCCCCCTGCAGGGCCGACAACACCAAGTTCAGATCCCAGACAGGAACCATAGGTTTCCGAGGGGGGCGCACATGAGTGACCCCCTGAAAGAAGGTCTTGATAAGAGAGTGATGGGCAAAGGTCTTCCGAAAGAAGATAGACAGGGCCGAAACCTGGCCCTTCAAGGTACTAAGCTTAAGACCTAAGTCTAGACCATGTTGTAAGAACTCCAGCACCCTGGATACTAAGAATTCCCGGCAGGGAAGAGACCTGGATTCACACCAGTCAATGTAAGCACGCCATACTCTATAATAGATGGCAGCAGAAGTCTTCTTCCTGGCTTGCACCATAGTAGCCACAACAGATGCAGACAAACCCTTTTCCATCAAGATGGAGGTTTCAATAGCCAAGCCGTCAAAGCCAGCGTTAGTAAATTGGGATGGCGTAGATACCCTTGAGTCAGAAGGTCTGGCAGATCGTACTGATCTACTGCCATTTGAACCACGTCCGCGAACCACACTCTTCTTGGCCACCTTGGGGCCACCAGAATCGCGGGTACCCCTTCCAGAGCGATCTTGCGCAGCACTCTGCCCAGAAGGGGAATTGGTGGAAACACATACAGGAGCCGAAACTCCTTCCAAGACATTGACAGGGCATCCGTGGCCAAAGCCAGAGGATCCTGAGACAGGGATACAAAGCTCGGTAGCTTGTGATTGTGACGTGACGCAAAGAGATCCACGTCCAGCACACCCCAACGGTGACACAGTGACTGAAATACCATGTTGCAAAGGGACCATTCCCCCTGACGGGACGACCCCCTGCTCAGAGCATCTGCTAGCAGATTCTCCGTCCCCGGAATGTAGACAGCCGATATGCATTGTACATTGGTCTCTGCCCAAGTTAGAATCAGAGACACCTCCTGGAGAGCACCCTTGCTCCGGGTTCCTCCCTGATAATTGATGTAGGCTACGGCCGTCCTGTTGTCTGAGCGTACCTGTACCGCCAGACCCTTCAGGTGCTGGGTCAATCGTTCCAGAACCAATCGGACCGCCCTGAGTTCCAGAACATTGATAGGAAGATGGGCCTCCTGAGGGCCCCACCTCCCCTGGAAGCGCAGGGACTTCCAGAATCCCCCCCCAGCCCGAAAGACTGGCATCCGTTGTGACCATCTCCCAAGAGGGAGCCAGGAAGGATCTGCCCCTTGTCAAATTCCTGTGGTCCAACCACCACGCAAGGGATTGTCTGACCGAGGGGGGAATCACCCAGCTGTCGTCCAGAGATGCTGGGTCTTTGTTCCATACTGACAGAAGGTGAAGCTGCAGGGTTCTCAAATGGAACTGGGCAAAGGGCACCGCCTCGAAGCTTGCCACCATCGAGCCCACCAATTGCATTCCCTGCCGGATGGAGGGATGAGGGTTCGCGAGCAGGGATCTCGCCTGGGTTGTCAGAGCTTCCACCTTCTGCGGAGGAAAGAATATCCTTGACTGAACCGAGTCCAGAATCATCCCCAGAAACGGGGTCACTGAGGAGGGGGACAGAGAGGACTTTGGGTAATTGATCACCCAGCCGAAGGACTCCATAGTGGACACCACCAACCGAGTGTCCAGCTCCAACACGCGTATGCCCTTTAGTCTTAAGAGAGACATCACCCCGCCAGCACCTTGGTGAAGACCCTGGGAGGCGACGTAAGGCCGAATGGTAGGGCCACGAACTGATAATGCTGATCCAACAGCGCAAATCTGAGGAACCTTTGGTGCCCTGAGAACACCGGCACGTGTAGGTAAGCGTCCTTGATGTCCACAGATGTCATGAAGTCCCCTGGACGCAGCGAGGCAATGGCCGAGTGCAGAGTCTCCATACGAAAATGCCTGCTTCTGACAAACTTGTTTAGGATTTTCAAATCCAGAATGGGTCTGACTGACCCGTCCTTTTTGGGCACCGTGAACAGGTTGGAATAAAACCCCATGCCCCTGTCTCTTAAGGGGACCTCGCAGATGACCCCGAGCTCCAGAAGGTCCTGCACAGCCAGCATCAAGACCCGAGCTGAGGCAGGATCCTGTGGGATCCAAGACCCAACGAACCTGGTAGGGGGCAGCACAGCAAATTCTATCTTGTAACCGGAGGAGACTACCTCCTGAATCCACCGGTCTGGGACAAGGCGTCTCCAGACATGCTCGAAGCGCTGTAGACGTCCCCCCACCCTGACGGGCGAGGGCGCCCCTTCATGCTTGGGGGGTCTTGGGGGGGGGGGGCTTTGGGCTTGGGCCCCCAGGAGGAGCCAGGACGGCGTCCTCTGTTCTTGTTCCAGGGTTCTGAGCGAGACCCAGAGAAGGACACCCCTCTACCTTGCTTGGTCCCACGGTAGGGGGTAGAATGGGAGCTTAGACCACGAAAGGGCCGAATCTGACGCTTGCGCTGGGGCAGCTTGCCACCCTTGGCAAAGATATCTAATCTTTCTCCAAAGAGGCGCAGTACTTTAAATGGAAGCCCCGTAAGGGCCTTCTTGGCGACGTTGTCAGCAGCCCACTGGCGTAACCAGATCGCGCGGCGTATGGCCACCACCAGAGCTGAAGATCTAGCGCTCAGCTTTATAGCATCGTCCGAAGCAGATAGGATATAATTCACAAAGGTCTCACAGGTGGCCAGAGCGTTGGCGGCCTCCAAGGGCAGGTCATCCGCCCCTTCCAGGGCAGTCTTAACCACCGTCCTGAGCGCCACCGCCATGATAGCTAAGGCGCACACCGGGCGGAGCGACGCTCCCCCAAATGCAAAGGCATGACATGCCAATTGATCAATTCGCCGATCCTCTAAATCCCGCAGCGTAGTAGTGTCAGGGGAGTGCATAATAGAGGTGTTGGACAGACTCAGAATTGGGGCATCGACCTCGGGCGGCGATGTCCAACACTTAACCAGATCGGCAGGAAATGGATACTTCTTATCCACAGCTTTAGGAATCCCCTGGAGTTTGCTGGGATGTTCCCATTCTTTCAGCACTAGGTTATTAAAGTGAGTTTGTTCGGGAAACTCCAACCGCACCCTAGCGGTATGAAACAGATCGCCCCCTTGCCGAGGGGCCGCGGGAGGGGGAGAGAGGGATAACACATCAAAGATCTGAGACAGCAGTCTGTCAATGTCGTCCTGGGACCAAAGATCAGAACCAGACTCCTCCTGACTCCTGGACTCGTCCTCGTAGGATCCTGAGTCAGAGAGCAGTTCCCCTTCCTCTGATGGGGACTGAGCATAGGAAAGCAGTAAATCATCAGATTCTACAGGGAGAATAGTAGCTTCAGGATTCAAATGACGCCTCTTGGCAGTAGCCTTGCGCGCCAAGGAGGCAGCAATAAAGCTTTCCACACTAGCCAATCTAGAGGCCAAATCAGCGTGAGAATCCCCACTAGTATTAGGGGTTATGCTCAAGCTTGGGGGAGTAGGGGAAATAAGGCGAGGTGCGGGCCCAGCCTCGGAAGAAGTGGGGAGACCGGCTAGCGCCTGTTGAGCACAAGGTACGAAGACCAGTGTATTGTCACCGCTACTAGGTGAAACCCCACAAGCTGCACACAGACGGGCTTGTCCCAGGGGGACCCCATTCGCGATGTCTTGGGATGCCTCCATATGGTGATTATTAAATTCAATATGCCGGTAGGGAATGACGCTTTAAGCAACCCTGGGTGCCCCAATAACCCGCTGGGAAGTGGGAGTAATTTCTGAAAAAATGGTCTGGACCGGGCCGGGGGAAGCCACCGATGACCGCTGTCTGAAAGACACAAGGGGAACAGGGATGTCAGAGCCGAGCCAGAAGAAGCAAGCTAGGGAAAAGATCGCCCATGAGGGCACTTACAGTCTGCGAGGGGAGGACCGTCTTCACCACGCGCATGCGAGAAGGAAATGGCGCCCAGCGAACCTCGAAGGGCGGGCCAGAGCGGGTGATGACGCGGAACGCGCCAGACCGAACCACGCCTCCCCCCCGGAGAGCGCAAGCTAGAAGGCGCGCAGCCAATCAGGAGAGAATGGTAGATACGTCAGCATCACTTCAGAGAAGTAGTCTGACGAAGTGAGTAAGAAGATTTGAAAAAAAACGCCGTAGCTTCCCCAAACTGTGCTGCTGTATGCGCCTAGAGCACAGTAAAACGCTGCGGTCAGTTGAAAAATAAGCAAGTGAAGCGCGCTCTGACACCCGGTAGCGGTAAAGCGTCTATAGTGTACTAAGGGCGAGGAGTAGGCCATCAAACACACAGCCGCCCCCCCTCCATCTTTTTCCCCCCACTAACGGGGGAATCTGGGAAGGAAGGTGACCCGAATAGAGGGTTCACCGTTAGATGGGGCATGGGGGCACTAGTGCGGGAGGGGCATCCACTGAAGGCTCACCATTCGCCTTAACCGCCTGCCCTATGGAGGGGGATTGCGGTGGAGACTAGCTCCGTAAGCACACTAGGTGCTGCCTACCTTCACCCGACCAACGCAGCCCAGGCTGGGAGGCATTAATTCACAATGAGGACGGGTGGAAATAGTCCCGCAGGGCCTCAGGCTGTCAAGCCCCACTCGCCTGCGAGAGCGTGATACTTCAAGTCTTCGCAGTTCCAGCCCTGCAGAGAAATCTGGGGATTTGTGGGAGGTCCTCCGGTATATGTAGGGCCGGGAGGAGCTTGTTTTCTACATGTCTGCAGTGCACGACGCCAGAGGCGGAGGATTACCCACATGTTATTACTACTACTGGAGCAGGACGTGCTGTATGCTTAGAATAAACAAACATGGCTCCCACTCCTGTGGCTCTAGTAAATACCAGCCCTTATGCCCTTTGGCACAGGTCTGGTGCTGAGCACTGGGCCCACGCAGAGGGTCACCGGGCTTTTCATCACCTTTTTCCTCAGCCATTGAGATTGTGGGTAATAGATAAGGGGAACCCCCCCTTTGAACTGGTATAGTATATAGTAGTGTAATTTTAACCATAAACACCTCATCCTGATCTCTGTCCCATAATCTTTCCATGATGCCAGGGTGGTGTCTACCTCTGACACACTTGCGGCTTCTGGAGTCAATAGATCCCTTCTCCTCCTGCCTTGGCATCCCGCCAAGGGTAAAAAGCCATGGAGCAGAGCTTGTATACTACAGAGGTAAAGCCTCCTTGGATTCTCCCCAATGTGAACTTTACATCACTGGAGGGGAGGGGGATACTCCAGAAAATCCCCCCATACCTCTCCCCTCCAGTGATGTATATAGTCACATGGAGGGGAATCCTGAAAGCCTCCCAACCTGATGCCTGGCTGGAAGGAGGGGGACCTGTGTTGCCCCCCCCCCTTTTAAAGTGGACCAACACCCAGGATTTTCACTATCCTGGGTTTTGGTTCACTTCCGCAGTGCCCCGCTGCGTGAAACCCCCAAGAATGGTAGAAAAAACTCACCTCACCACGCTCCTACGGCGCATGCGCGGGCCTCTTCCAATCAGCGTGCTCAGAGCCACTGTGGTATGCACGTACAAGGGACGGACAACCACAGCGGCTCCGAGCACGCTGGCAGCCGCATCTCGCGCTTCCCTCTAACAGGGAGCACGCCCGCGCCGGCCATTCACAAACGGCCGGCGCGGGCGCGCGCCCTGCTAGACAGAAGTGGGAGATGCGAACACGGTCCACGCATGTGCCGTTAGAACGGGAGTAAGGTAAGGTGAATGGGGCGTCCTGGGGGGTTTCACACAACCCGATGGGATGCCCCGCGGGGAGGGATATGATCGGCCCGGGAATCTTATAGATTCCCGGGCCGATCAGCCTGGGTGTTGGTCCGCTTTAAGAGATGGCGGCATCTGCATTAGACGCTGATACTGGCATTGAAGACGCAAGCAGTGTGGAGGTAGACCCCGGCAGAAGATATATATATATCAGTTTATATTTTATTAGGATCGGTCATTATGAAGGGGCTATATGCAGATTTTTTTTGTTTTGTTACAGGAAATTTTTTAAGGTGTGAAACATGTTTTATAAGGTTTATGATATATAGGTTTTAAAAGCTAACATCCCTCACAAAGCACAGCCCTCCATCTGGATGGAAGTTTCAGGTAAGTGATTACGCCATCAGACATGCAGATTTCTTATCAGCAATGGCAGCTTTCGCATTTCGCTCATGACAGGTTTTCTTTCACAGCAATGATAACACTGCACATACAATAAGTCATTAGGAAACATTACAATTTCCTCCTAGCTGCCATACTTTCACAGGTTCCTATTCTGTGAATGTGTAATAAGCTTGCCATATGCCCACTTTACATCCTAGAGGTGAGAATGAGATTGCAATAGCTTGCGTGTTGTCCCCTGGGTGACACGCCACTGCGCACAACACAGGCCCGGCATACCAATGAAGATTACAAAATTGCTTTAATCAGAATGGAAAACAATGCAGCATCTTTTTAAACAAAACATTCTTACAATTGGCATGTTGTCATTTTATATTGTTTTAATTAAAAATCATGGCATCACTAATGATAATCGTGTTTAGAAATCAACATATTAGGCTCATGTTTGAAAAAATAAGCAACACTTTTTAAAAATCATCTTTCCCAGGAGAGCTCTGTTATGCTGTTATTTATATGTGGAAAAAACACCTGGATTATTAAGGAGAACTCCAGACAAAACATAGTCACCTGTAAACGTACATAATATCATGTGGACATTATATTTTTTTCAAAGAGGAATGATGTAAGCTGTCAAAAAAAATTCCTTGTGCACACCGTGTTCTCGGCGATGAATAAAGGTCTGTATTAAAACATAAAAGACTAAAGCATAGACCACTGTTTCTGCTGCCCTACCGTGAATGTATAGCTTCACTTACAGGAGAAAAGGCAATGTTTGCCTGCAGATGACCTTTAAATTGGAATGTTGACATCAAAATAAGTGGATTTGATAAAAATTGATTCTATACTCAGAAAGGAAGTTTATGTCCTCAACTTCCATCCCCAAAACAGCCTGTGTGTGTGTGTTTTTTTTACTAAAGCCTTTTCCCAATATTAAAAACAAAAACTGGAAGCAGTATGATGATGAATGGCAGCCATATGCTAATTATTTTAGTTACTAATAGACAATCACATAATGGCAGTTAGGCTGAAGTGCTCCCCATTGCTGAGCTGTGTGTACTGTAAATGAATATGTCATGGCTGGAATACATCAGGTGGGAGGAGCTGGTCAGCCAGGAAGCAATATGGCCGACTGCATCCAGTTTGTGTTGTTATGAATACTGGGCTAAGGCTTTAGTAAAAAACAAAAAAAAAAATAGGCTGTTTTGGGGCACTGAGCTGGGGATAGAAGGTGGCGACATAAACTTAGGATCACTTTAAAGCTCTCCTTTAAACGTAAACTCTAAAGGTTCCTATAATGACAACTAAAATGTATTTGACAATAGTGTAATAAAATGTAATTAAGACATTAAAGGGGGACATTACATTTCTCAAATTATTTTCTGACTTGTCCGCCCCCTACAAAGTTCATACATGAAAACATGATTTATACCTTGATGATGATGGCTTAAGGTACATTTTTTGATTAGGATGTTTATGTGTTTTTGATGCAATCTAAAGTGGTCAATACTGCATTGATACAGGTTTTCTTCCTAAAAACAGTATAAGACTGTTATGACACAATGCAACCCTCTTATGGTCCCCATCTAACCTGTAAAGTTCAGATCTTGGTTAATTTAACCAGTTATAGCACACCGATTATTGTTTCCAATGTTTCTGCACATCATTATAAAACATTATTGAATAGTCCAAAAAGAAATCAAATTTTGTTAAGTACACATCTGTTTTTGCACATTACAACCTCATGTGGATCAAAACAAAATCAAAATAGTCAACAACAAATGATAGCAAACAGATACAAATAAATGTATGAGCTTTTTTATACTGCATTTTGTGTTTATCTTGTAGTCCCCCTTTAAATCAGAACTACATCCTCTTTCAGCCCAAGGCCATTTACATATACACCCTCTGCATCCCTATTAGGTCCTGTTGAGACCTAACTGCTTTGTTTGTAAGAAAAAAAAAAAAAGAAAACCAGCCCACTAAATTTAAAGGACAGGTATACATCTCACAACTGTGTGTCGCTTGGTTGTGACAAAGGACAGCATGCTGTGCTGCTTTGACCACAACTGGGTGATGACCAAAAGCCAGCTCATGCCTTGGAAAGTCTAAGACAGTGAAGCATAAGCAAAGTTTAGTGTATGGTACTTTACCTGCTTTTGAGCTGCATTGTGACTGGCAAAATGGCACTAACAAACTGTCTACATTCTAAAACAAAACAGTTATAGGCTCTGTAAAAGAAGATGCCTGGCCAATTCCATTGATTTGACTACTTCGGAAACACCACAGGGCATATTTTTCCCTAAATAATATTGTGACAAAAAAGGGATGTCTGGGGGTTGAGTGATGGTGGAGTCGGCACAGATGGATGTTGTTAAAGGGTCTAGGTTCCTGGTAATTATATAGGCATTAAGACATGTATTTTGTGCTCTGGAATCAATATTTCATAATTGGAATGTTTCAAAACCTATCTAGCAACATCGTTGGAGTTCTCTATGACTTCATCGATGTTCTGATATCTTGGATATTTGTTATTCTTCAGGGTCCTCAATTGGTTCCTCAGGCTGGGTTAATTTATGGTAGAAGAAGGCATAAAAGGCCACGAGGAAGATCAGGATGGCTACCACCAGAAGAATCACCTCCTGTAAAACAAAAAAAACAAAAAAAAAAAAAAAAAATACTACAATCATTACTACTTTTAACATGACTACAAAAGTGCAAATATTGTATGTATCATCAGCATGTCTTTGGAATTAGTTTTGGATATTGTAGATATATTAAAGGAGAGTTATGGCAAAATGAAAAGATGGAATATTAATAAAAATTATCCTAAATGTGCAAATATGCTATAAATATACAAGAGGGCTCATATTTATATCTTAAAATCTCAGGACCCTTTTATACCATCCTGTTTGCTCAAAGGGAATCCTATCCATTGAAAACCAGCACTTTTTTGGTAGGTGCTGCATGCAATTTTTGGCCCACAACAAGGTCGCAGTGGGCAACAAAGCCCCTTATCTGTGCATCGCTGTACCGCACGTACATACACATCACTGCCTTTATGCCAGGTCCTCTATCCCTGTAGGCATCGCGATGAAGACGTTGGGTCCATCCACAAAGTCCTAGTGTAACCACTGCAGTCTTCACCACTTTTCATGCTGTCACAGCCCCTACTGTTACAAAAAGCTGGTTCTTACTATTTAAAGGGAATCTGTCACCACGGAGGCTTAGCATGGCAGTTGGAGGATTTAGCGCAAGACTCCACAACTAGGCCCCTACTAGAACCAAAAGACTGGCTGTATTTTACCAGACAAAATTAGGGCATTTGTGCTCATTTTTAGTGGGTGGAGACTCATTTGAATAAAATACACTCAAGCTTAAAAAAAAAGCAAAAGCTACAAAGGTAGTGTGGCCAGTCACGAGTAAGAAAGGGATCAGGGATCTGTGGGCTTCTTTAACATATGAGGGGCGCAGTGGTCCAAGAAACATATTGGCTCACAGACATACAGTAATTGCCCCATTTTTCGAGATCGGAGAGGAAGGAGACAGTATACATGGGACATTAGGAGCCAATGAGAACATTACAAGATGTAGGCCCACATCCATTTAATCAAAGGCACTAAAAAGACTTTTGAGGATCCATCTGGGTGCTATAGAACTTTTATTCATAAATCATTGAAACCATTCTAAGTTGCCCTTTAAAGGGTGATGCACACAGCAGAGCGAATCAACACTATTGATGCACAGTCTCGCTGCCAATCAAATGCGAGTTCAAGGCAAGAAGGATACTGGAAGACCGGTCATGGAATGAATGGGTTACTAAATGAATTCCAACACAAAGAGGATAAAGAATAGCTTTTTTCCTAAGCCTGTTTGGTTAATCACTCAAGAAAGGCTCTCACCTAAGAAACATTCTCTAGCACCCACCCCCATTAGATTTCATAATTAAGCTTTAACTTATAATTTATGGGTATACATTTGTTTACATGGTATTATTGTGTTACACTGCAGGTAGTTGAAAAAGCATTTCACTGCATGCCATACTTGTATGGTGATGTATGTGACCAATAAAACCTTTGATTGATTGATTGAATGGTACTGAGGCAGCTGACCAACCGTTACATTATCTCTTATTTTGAAAGTGACTCTGGCTAGCTGATGTAATCAGGAATGTAGTGGTACATTAGAAAGCAGTTACATATATTGATTTGTTTCTCAGAATGGCTTCTGGAATGCTGGCTAGGTAGTGTAGATGTAAGCGGTTTTAAAAGTACAAGTGGAGATCAATGACAACCCCAGTAACTTGAAGGATGGTGAGAAAAATCACTGAAAATGTTATACATGGGCTCATGTCTAAGGCAGTCATTTTATTAAAGCAGGCTTTGAGCCTCATTTAGGAAACATCAGCAGCATTTGAATCCACTTAGCACCAAGAATGTTAAGCACAGCCTCAATTTATGCTTCATTTAAGAAGCGCACAACAGTTTATGCCAATGTGTACCCCTGTTAGAGAAAAATGTATGACCTGTGCCTCCTTTACAGCCCAGACCGGTGCAGTTGTATAAGCAGCACCAGAACTTGTTTTCATGAGACAGCATCCATGTGACATTAGGAGTTTCTTCTGTGTTTAGTCGCTACAGTGCCAGAGGAAGGAGACAGCATCCATGGGACATTAGGAGCTTCTTCTGTATTAAGTCGCTACAGTGCCCGAGGAAGGAGATGGCATCCATGGGACATTAGGAGCTTCTTCTGTATTCAGTTGCTACAGAGCCCGAGGAAGGAGATGGCATCCACGGAACATTAGAAGCTTTTTCTGTATTCAGTTGCTACAGTGCCCGAGGAAGGAGACAGCATCCATGGGACATTAGGAGCTTCAATCTGTATTCAGTCGCTACAGTGCCAGAGGAAGCAGACAGCATTTTTGGGACATTAGGATCCAATAAGTACCTTACATGAAGAAGGCCCAAAAAAGATCAAAGGCACTAAAAAGACTTTTAATGATCCATCCGGGTGCTTCATTTAAGAAGGGCATGACAGTTAACACCAATGTGTTTGCCCAAATGTATGACTTGTGCCTTTTTCACAGTGCAGACCGATGCAGTTGTATAAGCAGCACCAAAACCTACTTTGACGACTTATGAAAACTTAGATGTCAGCACGTTATTTTATAAAAATTTATTAAAAAAAAGGTTTTGTCCTAGTAGTGTGTTATTTTGAGCACAACTAAAAAGGAGTCTGAATGTACTACTAAGTAGTATCGTTTTTTTTCACAGCTGAAAATACAGCAATCACCACCTATTGAAGGAGGACTATGGCAAAAAACAGGCCAATGATAAAAATCTATATAAATAGGCGGATGGCGGGAGGAGGGGTCACTTATATAACCAGAATAAAGATTTTTTTTTTTTTTTTAATGGAAGGAAGAGGAAATCGTGGGGGGGCTGATTTTGACTCCCCTTATACACTCGAACCTGTCATCTCTGGATTTTATTCCTGCCAGGAGAAGAAACCACCTTGGCAGGAGTTTTGTTGGTTTGGGTGTATAAGTTACTATTTCTCTTATTAACCTACCTATTTATATGGATTTTAATATTATTCAATTTTGTGGTAGTTAATCTTTAAAAACACCGCAATTTTTGCTGAGTGTTTAAAATAAAAAAATATGGCATGGGCCATTTATAAGTTGGAAAAAGTAGTAGTGTTCACAGGCGCTTATTCAGGCTGGCCAATAGGGATAAACCTAGTTTGCCAATTCAAGGCGATTATCTAAGAACAGAGGATTTGACTTGTCATGCTATTCTGGAAAAACAGCATTGAAATATAAAAATACATGGTCCCACCAAGGCATATGCAAATGCCACTAAAATGATGCTAAATGGCATAGGAAAGCACACGTCATAAATTAGGCACCTAAAGTAAAAAAATACAATTCTGTGATTACTCACCTGTAGAACTGATATTATGAGTATACAGTACGTCCTGCTCCAGATAAGAATCATTACTCTTGGCTATTACTCCGCCAGATGGCACTGGACTGCAGAGACCGCGAAATTGGCTCCTCCCGGCCCCTCAAATACCCAGGGACCTCCCACAAATCCCCAGCATTGAAAAGCAGTGAACGAGAAGCCGGGAGAAAGATAACAGAACCAACCAGTAACTATAAACAATGATAACAATCACCATACAGAGGATCCAAAGATAATGCAAAACCAAGAGTGGGGTGGAGCAGGACGTACTGTATACTCATAATATCAATTCTACAGGTGAGTAATCACAGAATTGTATTATTCTTAGTATACAGTACGTCCTGCTCCAGATAAGAATCATTACTCTTGGGACATCCAATAGCAGTGTCCATAAAGTAGGGTGGGATCCCCAAAGGTAACAACAGACAGGTCAGACCACTGCCGCCTGCAGAACCTTGCGGCCAAAAGCAGCATCAGCTGAGGCCCTAACATCAACCTAGTAAAACTTTGAAAAAGTATGAACAGAAGACCAAGTAGCGGCCTCGCAAACTTGTTCAACAGAAGCCTGGCGATGAAAAGCCCAAAAAGCCCCAATTGCACGAGTGGAATGAGCAGTAAGGCGGAAGGGAGGATTCTTCCCCTTAACAGAATAGGCCTGAATCACAGCCTGACGGATCCATTTGCTGAGTAGTAGATTTAGCAGGAGCCAAACCCTTCCTAGGACCAGAAGGGACCACAAAAAGAGCATCAGTTTTCCTGAAAGGTGCAGTAGCCACCAGATAGTACTTCAGGCACCTAACCACATCCAAGGAATGCAAAACCCTCTCCTTAGCGTTACTAGGATTAGGGCACAAGGAAGGAAGAACAATGTCCTGATTCAGATGAAAGGAAGACACGACCTTAGGCAGACAAGACCAAGTTCAAATCCCAAACAGGCAAAATAGGCTTACGTGGGGGAAGCACATGTGTAACCCCCTGGAAAAAGGTCCTGATCAGAGAATGCTGGGCAAAGGACCTCTGGAAGAAAACAGCCAGGGCAGAGACATGACCATTCAGAGTACTAAGTTGGAGCCCCAGCTCCAATCCATGCTGCAGGAACTCCAGGATCCTGGGAATAGAGAACACACGACAGGGAAGAGACCTAGCCTCACACCAGTCAATGTAGGCACGCCAAACCCTATAGTAAATAGAAGAAGACTTATTTCTAGCATGGTGTCGACAGCAGAGGCAGACAGCCCCTTTTCCATCAAGATGGAGATTTCAGCAGCCAGGCCGTCAAAGCCAGAGTTTGTAAATTGGGATGGCGTAAATGACCCTGAGTGAGCAGGTCTGGCACCCTGGGCAGAGCGTACTGATCTACTGCCAGCTGCACCACATCTTGCGAACCACACTCTTCTTGGCCACCTGGGAGCCACCAGGATAGCTGGCACCCCCTCCTGAGCTCATCTTTGCCCAACAGAGGGAATGGGGGAAAGACATACAGGAGCTGAAAATCCTGCCATGACATTGCTAGAGCATCTGTTGTAAAGGCCAGAGGGTCCTGGGACAGGGGGACAAAGGCCGGGAGCTTGTGGTTGTGACGGGATGCAAACAGATCCACATTTGGTTGACCCCAACGGTGATATAGAGTGTGAAACACCCTCTCGCAGAGGGACCATTCTCCCAGGCGAGAGGTCCCCCTGCTCAGAGAGTCTGTCTGCAGATTCTCCACCCCCAGAATGTACACAGCAGATATGCAGGGAACATTGTCCTCCGCCCAGGACAGAATCAGAGACACTTCCTTGAGGGCCCCCGCCTGATTGATGTAGGCAACCGCTGTCTGGTTGTCCGAGCATACCTGAACAGGCCGGCCCCGAAGATGGTGGGTCAAGTGAGCCAGCACCAACCTGATCGCCCTTAGTTCCAGAATGTTGATGGGTGTGTGGGCCTCCTGAGGGCTCCACCGCCCTTGGAACTGCAGGGACTTCCAGAAGCCCCTCCAACCCATCAGACTGGCATCCGTGGTGACTGTCTCCCAGCAGGGGGCCAGAAAGGATCTGCCCGCCAACAGGTTCCTGGAGTCCAGCCACCACGAGCGCCTGGCTAGGGGGGATAGAACAAGGACCTGGTCCAGGGACGCGGGATCCTTGTCCCATGCTGACAAGAGGTGGAGTTGCAGAGGCCTCATGTGAAACTGTGCATAAGGAACCGCCTTGAAGCACAACACCATCAGGCCCACCAGCTGTATTCCCTGCCTGATGGAGTGATGAGGGCAAGAGAGCAGGGACTGAACCTGCACCAGTAGACTGTCCACCTTCTGCTGAGGAAGAAAAATCCTTGCCTGAACTGCATCCAGATTCATTCCCAGGAAAGGCGTCACCAAGGAGGGAGACAGCGAAGACTTGGGATGGTTGATCATCCTGCCTAATGACTCCAGTGTGGACACTACTCACTGAGTATCCAGCTCTGCCAGTTGGAGGGACTGAGAAATGATGAGAATGTCGTCCAAATAGGGCAGAACGCAAATGCCCTGAGACCTGAGCAGAGCCATCACTCCTGCCAGCACCTTGGTGAACACTCTGGGAGCTGAAGTGAGACCGAAGGGCAATGCCACAAATTGGTAGTGCTGATCCTCCAGAGCGAACCTGAGGAATCTTTGATGACCTGGAAAAACAGGAATATGAAGGTAAGCATCCTTGATGTCTACAAAAGTCATGAAATCCCCTGGACGCAGGGAACTGATAGCAGAGAGCAAAGTTTCCATGCGAAAGCGCCTGCACCTGACAAATTTGTTGAGGATCCAGGATACAAGTCCAGGATGGTTCTGACTGACCCATCTCTTTTGGGCATGGTGAAAAGGTTGGAATAGAACCCCTTGCCCCTTTCTCGTAAGGGGACCTGACAGATGACCCCCAGCTCCAGAAGGCTTTGCACCACCAGAATTAGAGCCTGAGCTGACATGGGGTCCTGAGGCATCCAGGATCTGATGAATCTTGGGGGCGGCCAGGCAGCAAACTCTATCTTGTAACCGGAGGACACTACCTCCTGAATCCACCGGTCTGAGACATGAAGCCTCCAGACGTGAGCAAAATGCTGAAGCCGTCCCCCCACCCGATGGGTGAGGGCGCCCCTTCATGCCTGATGGGGCTTGGGAGTAGACTTAGGCTTGGAGCCCCAGGATGAGCCAGGGCGTCCACGTCCTCTGCCCCTACCCCAGAAATCTCCTCGGGCCCCGGTAAGGGAGACCCCCCTCCCCTGTCTGGCTCCACGGTAGGGGGAAGAAAAGGAGCCCTGGCCCCGAAAGGGCCGAGACTGCCGCCTGCGCTGGGGTAACCTGCCTCCCTTAGCAAACAGGTCCAGGCGGTCCCCAAACAGGCGTAGTCCTTTGAAGGGAAACCCAGTGAGAGCTTTCTTGGCAGCGTTGTCCGCAGCCCACTGGCGCAGCCAAACCGAGCAGCGTATAGCCACCACTAGGGCAGAAGCTCTGCCACACATCTTAATGGTATCATCCAAGGCAGAGAGGATATAAGTCACAAAGATCTCACAACGAGAGAGTGCATTAAGCTCCTCACTAGACACATCATCAGGAGCACCCTCTAAGACACCTCTAAGCAGGGTCCTAATAGCCACAGCTGTAATGGCAGAGGCACAGACTGGGCGCAGTGCCGTCCCCACACAGCCAAAGGCATGGGACGCCAGCTGATCAATACACCAGTCCTCACTATACCGCAGCGTAGTAGAGTAAGGGGAATGCATGACAGAGGTGTTAGATAACCCTAGGACCAGGGCATCCACCTCTGGAGGGGATGACCAACACTTCACCACATCAGCAGGAAAGGGATACCTCTTATCCCAACCCTTAGGGACTCCAGGGAGCCTGCTGGGACGCTCCCATTCCTTGAGCACGAGGTTATTAAAACGGGCTTGCTCAGGAAACTCAAAACAAGGCTTAGCAGTATAAAACAATTCCCCCTGGTGCCTGGGGGCTGCAACCCGGGGTGAGATAGACAGTACCTCAAAAATCTGAGCCAACAGCCTATCAGTATCATCTGGGGCCCAGGGGTCAGAGCCAGAATCATCATGACCCCTGGGCCTCTCATTAGATGACTCAGAGTCAGAGAATAACTCCCCTTCTTCCAAGGGGGTATAACCAGACAGTTCCAAAAACTCATCAGCCTCCATAGGGAAAAGAGTGACATCAGGCATCAAGTGCCGCTTCTTAGCAGAGGCCTTACGCGCCAAGGTATTAGCAATCAACTTCTCAACACTAGCCAGTCTGGAAGACACATCAGGCTGAGAATCCCCACTGATATGCAACTCAATAGGAGTCAAATTTAAGCTTGGGGGAGTAGGTGAAGCCATACGTGGCGCAGGCCCAGCTATTGGTAAACCAGGCTGCAGCGCAAGCACCTGCTGGGCACAAGGTATACAGACCCGCACATTGTCAGCACTAGTAGGGGACACCCCACAAGCTACATACAGCCGGGCTTGTCCCGAAGGAACCCTGGCACATTATCCTGAGATGCCTCCATATGGTGATTATAGCGGCACAAAAGGCCGATAGGGATTCACGCTATAAAAGCAACCCGGGATGCCCCAATAACCCGCTAGGGAAGTGGGAGTAATTTACACACTAGGCCTCACAAGTTCAGTAACTAAATAGAGGGAGTAGGGTTGGGAGAAACCAATAGAGTTCGACCGCCTGAAAGACATAAGCGAAGAGAACCCCATAAGCGACATGTATAATGACATAGGGTAAATAAAGCCGCCCGCGAGGGCACTCACAGACCGCGGTAGGTAGATGCCAGCCACGCAGCAGCCGAATCCAGAGAAAAATGGCGCCGGGTATACATCGAGGGGAGGGCCGCGGAGAACGTGATGTGGAACGCGCCAACCACGGGCCCCGCCCCTCTGAAGAGCGCGAAGCAGCACATGTGACCAGCAACGAATAACAGCGCAACCGCGGAACACAGTGGAATCGTGCGCGGCGGCATTTTCAAAAACGCAACTATTGCAACCAAGACAGCGCTGAGACTGACACCAAAACGAAGCACATAATACAGTGAAGCACCAAGGCATACACACACCCCCCCTCCCCGAGAGCTACAAGGGAGAGCGGCGTCCACTTAACATAGGACCCACCAAAAGACAGGGGCAATAGGGTGGGAGGGGCATCCCATAGAGGCTCACCATATGCCTATACCACCTACCCTTTGGTCGGGGATTGCAGTGGAGCAGCGCTCCTAAGCACCTTACAGCGGTGCCGCCTACCATCACCCGGACCAGCGCAGCCAAGGCTGAGAGGCACATTAATAATGGAACGGGTGGGAATAGTCCTACAGGGCCGCAGGCTAATAGCCCCGCTCACCTGCGATTAGAGAGAGAGCCATCTTCTTGTCCTTCGCAGTCCAGACTGCAGAGAAATTCTGGGGATTTGTGGGAGGTCCCTGGGTATTGAGGGGCCGGGAGGAGCCAATTTCGCGGTATCTGAAGTCCAGTGCCATCTGGCGGAGTATTACCCAAGAGTAATGATTCTTATCTGGAGCAGGACGTACTGTATACTAACAATAAAGTGCCTCCACTCCTAAGGCATTACCTACCTGTTAAAACACTCTAAGAAGCCCTAAGTCATGCATGAATATAGCAGAGCGGGACCATGGACTGAGCTTTCCTCCATTATTTTGGGCTTGCTAAAGTGGCGGTATGAACTAAATTTAGTTGTGCCTTGGGTGGAGGTCTATACAGACCTTAAAGGAGCACTATCGCAAAATTGTGTATTATTAAAAACCCATATAAACAAGTTGGCTAATGAGAGGAGGGGGTCACTTATAAATTCAAATTGAATAAAACTCCTGCCAAGCTTGTGGTTTTCTTTTCCTGGTAGGAATAAAATCCAGGAGTGACATGTTTAGTGTATTAGGGGTGACAGAACCTGTCACCCGATTACCTTTTCCTTTCATTTATAAAAGTAAAAAACAAGACTGGCTGGATATTTCTTGATGCAGGGTGTATAAGTGACCTCTCCTCCTGCCATCCAGCATATTTAGAGGAATTTTTATTACTGGCCCATTTTTTCGCAATAGTGCTCCTTTAAAGAGATGCTCCCTGCCTCACTTCAAAAGTGCTCAGTTCTGTTAGGACACTAAAACAAAAATCACTTGCCTACTGTGGTGGCAAGTTCATTTGCACAGCAGGAGCTATGCTCTACAGTCCTTACTTCTAAAGCTGCAGATCATGAATGTCTCATTGCCCAATCACAGCACCACTATAAAGTCCGCTGCTGCGGTGAAGGGGTGATGAGATTGGCACTCTTAAATCAGCCAATCAGTAATCTCAAAAGTGCTGTGTGGGCATGGTCTCAGCAGTGGAAAACCCATTTTTTTGTAAAGCAGAGTCAAGGTCCTAAGGTCATGGCTTTCACTTCCGTAACTGAGCATTGTGGAATGAGTGTTCAGCAATGCCCAGTCAGTATCTGTGGACTGATTTCACCCAGTCCGCAGCTGTTGCTCTCACCCTGCTGCCACATTGATTTATAAATGAATTGTTGCGGCCAGCGCAACCATGGGGCTGCACCCAGGAGGATTGTGGGATACATACACTTCCATGGGAGTGCGATCTTCGGAAGCCAGCAGCAAGGTATAGAGAGTAGGACTTTGATAAGCATGAGGCGGTTTGCATGCTTATGAACATGCTTTTTAAAAATGGAAAAAGTAAACTAAAACAAAATGTTAGTTTTAATGCACTGTACACATCAGTGATTTAAGAGCACAGAGTGGGCAGGCCCCATTGATCTGTTTTGGGCAATTTAAGTGGTTAGGCAACATAAATCAGGATGCTCGGGTGACGTAAGAGTTGCAATGGCTGATTGATATGGATTTTTTAAACTATAGGATTGCTTTAATAAAAGCGTATGAATAAACACTGCACTGTATTACAATAATACAATTCTGTGATTACTCACCTGTAGAATTGGTATTATAAGTATACAGCACGTCCTGTTCCAGAATATTCCTTACACATGGGGTAATACATCCACAAGAGGACACTGGACTGCAGAAAACCGCTTGTGGCCCCTCCCGGCCCTATATAAGTCAGGGACCTCCCACAAATTCCCCAGTATTGACAAGCAGTTAAGAAGCCGGGAGAACAATAATAACAAAAATAAAAAATGAACATATGAACAATCACCATACAGAGATAAATAAGAATAATGATAACAAGGGTGGGGTGGAACAAGATGTGCTGTATACGTATAATACCAATTCTACAGGTGAGTAATCACAGAATTGTATTATTCTAAGTATACAGCACGTCCTGTTCCAGAATATTCCTTACACACGGGACATCCAATAGCAGGGTCCGTAAGGTAGGGTGGGATCCCAAAAAGTAACAGCGGGCAGTTTAAACCACTGCCGCCTGCAGAACTTTGTGACCAAAAGCAGCATCAGCTGAGGCCCTAACATCAACCTTGTAAAACTTAGAAAAAGTATGAACAGAAGACCAAGTAGCGGTCTTGCAAACTTGTTCAACAGAAGTTTGGTGCTGAAAAGCCCAAGAGGCACCAATAGCACAAGTAGAATGAGCAGTAAGGCGGAAGGGAGGCTCCTTCCCCTTAGCAGAATAGGCCTGTATCACAGCCTGACGGAACCACTTGCTGATAGTGGACTTAGCTGCAGCCAGACCCTTCTTAGGTCCAGACGGGAGCACAAAAAGAGCATCAGTCTTCCTGAAGGATTCAGTAGCCGCCAAATAGAACTTCAGAGTCCTGACCACATCCAGAGAGTGTAAAACCCGCTCCTTAGGGTTACTAGGATTAGGGCATAGAGAAGGCAAAACAATGTCCTGATTTAGATGAAAAGCAGACACAACCTTAGACAGAAAATCTGGCTTAAAACGAAACACCACTTGTCCTGGTGTCTCCCAAAGTAAGGAGGTTTGATGGAAAGCGCCGCCAACTCAGAAACACACCTAAAAGAAGTGATAGACACCAAAAGGACTACCTTAAGAGTCAAAATGGACAAAGGAGCCTCACGCAAAGGCTCAAAGGGAGACCCCTGCAATGCAGATAAGACCAAGTTCAAATTCCAGACTGGTAACGTAGGCTTACGTGGAGGAAGCACGTGAGTAACTGCCTGGAAGTCTTGACCAGACCATGGTGAGCAAAGGATCTTTGGAAGGAAATGTCCAAAGCAGAAACATGACCTTTGAGGGTACTAAGTTGAAGACCCAAATCCAAACCATGTTGCAGGAATTCCAGAATCCTGGGGATAGAAAACACCTGACAGGGAAGCGACCTATACTCACACCAGTCAATGTAAGCATGCCTTACCCTATAGTAGATGGATGACGAGGACTTCTTCCTAGCCCGAATCATGGTATTAACAACAGAATTGGGATGGCGTAGCTGCCCCTAAGTGAGCAGGTCTGGATCCTTGGGCAGAGCATACTGATCTACTGCCAACTGCACAACGTCTGCGAACCACACCCTTCTTGGCCAACAGGGTGCTACCAGAATGGTTGGTACCCCTTCCTGAGCAATCTTGCGCAACACCCTGCCCAGCAGAGGAAAAGGAGGGAACACATAAAGAAGCTGAAAGCTCTTCCAAGACATTGCTAGGGCATCCATGGCCAAGGCCAGAGGGTCCTGGGACAGAGAGACAAAGACTGGAAGCTTGTGATTGTGACGGGACGCAAACAGATCCACATCTGGCTGACCCCAGCAGTGGCACAGGGAGCGAAATATCCTGCTGCTGAGGGACCATTCTCCCAGACGAGAAGTCCCCCTGCTGAGGGAGTCTGCCTCCAGATTCTCCACCCCCGGGATGTACACAGCTGAGATGCAGGGAACATTCTCCTCCGCCCAAGACAATATCAGGGACACTTCCTTGAGGGCCTCTTGCTCCGGGTCCCTCCCTGATGATTGATGTAGGCAATCACCGTCTGGTTGTCCGAGCGGACCTGAACCGCCCAACCCCGAAGGTGTGGAGTCAATTGGGCAAGAACCAACTTTATCGCCCTCAATTCCAGAATGTTGATAGGGGTGTAGGCCTCCTGAGGGCCCCACTGACCCTGGAATTTTAGGGATTTCTCCCAGCACGGGGCCAGAAAGGATCTGCCCACCAACAGGTTTCTTGAGTCCAGCCACCACGAGAGAGACCGTCTGGCCTGAGGGGACAGAACCAACACCTGATCCAGGGACCGAGGGTCCCGATCCCAAACTGACAAGAGGTGAAGTTAAAGGGGTCTCATGTGAAACTGAGCGTATGGAACCGCCTCAAAGCAAGACACCATCAGGCCCACCAGCTGCATCCCCTGCTGGATGGAGGGATGAGGGCAAGACAGAAGAAGCCTGGCTTGGGCCTGAAGACTCTCCACCTTCTGCTGAGGGAGAAAAATCTTGACCTGAGATGTATCCAGAGTCATGCCCAGAAAGGACCTCACCATTGACGGTGACAGGGAAGACTTGGGGTGGTTGATCACCCAGCCGAAGGACTCCAGTGTGGACACCACCAGCTGGGTATCCAGCTCAGCCTGCTGGAAGGACTGAGACGTGATGAGAATGTCGCCCAAGTAAGGAAGGATGCGAATGCCCTGAGATCTCGGCAGAGCCAGTACGCCCGCCAGCACCTTGGTGAATACCCTGCAAGCCGAGGTGATACCGAAAGGCAAGGCCACAAATTGATAGTGTTGATCCTCCAGAGCGAACCTGAGGAATCTCTGATGACCTGGAAAGACTGGTACATAAAGGTAAGCGTCTACAGAGGTCATGAAGTTGCCCGGGCATAGTGAATTGAGTCTCCATGCGAAAGTGTTTGAATCTGACAAATTTGTTGAGGCACTTTAAATCCAGGATAGGTCTGATGGACCCGTCTTTTTTGGGAACAATAAAAAGATTGGAATAGTAACCTCTGCCCCTTTCCCTGGCACCTGGCAGATGACCCCCGACTCCAGAAGGTTTTGGACAGCAAGGCACAGACCCTGATCTGACAGGGAGTTTTGAGCACTCTGGGATTTGATGAATCTTGGGGGCGGCCAGGCTGCAAACTCTATCTAGAGTGAGTAAGGACGCTCGTCTTCTACAGGGAAGAGGGAAACCGCAGGTGATAAATGACGCTTCTTAGCAGAAGCCTTACGCTGGGGAGACCCAGCAAGATGTTTTTCAATGCTGGCCACCCGTGCAGCAAAATCAGGTTGAGACTCCCCGCTAGTATGCCCCTCGGTGGGGATCAGATGTAAGCGCGGGGGGGTAGGCGAAGCCAGAGGGGGCGCAGCACCAGGCCCAGTAACAGGCAACCCAGGCTGCAGCGCAAGCACCTGCTGGGCGCAGGATACACACACCCTGACATCATCACTTATAGGGGATACCTCACACACAACACCCGGTCTACCCACCTGAAATACTTAAGAAGACATCCCCGTAAGAATATAATAATAAAAAATATATAATATATAAATATAACAAGCCACCCCGCAGGGGCACTCACGGACTGCGGTGGGAAACCGCAGACACGCAGCACGAGGAAGGTAAAAATGGCTTCCGCATATACCTCGAGGGGCGGGCCACTAGAGAAGTGATGCGGAAAACGTCATCCGCAGGGCCCGCCCCCCCCCCGAAGAGCGCGAATCACGCCCACGTGATCCCGCCGTCCAATGACGGCACGGCAGAGCCTGAGGTAATGTCGCCGCCGTCCGCGGAGCGCTGTACAAACGCGCGGCAGCAGCTAACAGTAAAACACATTAAGCAAGACTTGCCGGATACAACAAAATCAATTCTGGCACAATCAAGTGAGCATTCAGGCTGCTAAACATACTGCACTAAGACCCCCCCCCCCCCCCCGGGATCTCGCCAGGATGAGCGAAGCAAGGGAGCAGCGACCACATAACACTCAAGTGAAATTAAAAGGAGAGGAGGGGGCAGACACCTAAGGGGGGTAGGGATTAAAGGGAAACCCCGGGAGCGGGAGGGGGCATCCCACAAGGCTCACCACAGGCCTATACCGCCTACCCATGTCAAAGCAGGGACTGCGGTCAGAGCAGCGCTCCTCAAGCACCTAACCCCGGTGCTGTCCTACCTTCACCCGATCCAGTCAGCCAAGGCTGGGAGGCAGTGGGTCCAGAACATGTGGTAATAGTCCTGCAGGGCCGCAGGCTGGTAAGCCCCGCTCGCCTGCGTATATAGAGAGCCATCTTCTATCTTCGCAGTCCAAACTGCAGATGAAAACTGGGGAATTTGTGGGAGGCCCCTGACTTATATAGGGCCGGGAGGGGCACAAGCTGTTTTCTGCAGTCCAGCGCCATCTTGTGGATGTATTACCCCATGTGTAAGGAATATTCTGGAACAGACGTGCTGTATACTTAATAAAATGAATTAAATCATATTGTAAAACACACTGACTGTACTTTGAATACATCTATAAAGAATGTTAAATAAAAAAACGAAAAAGGATTTCTACTACATTTTTTCTCGTTACAGCCATCCATTACCAGCATTTTTTAGCATTTTGTTTTATTAAAGCCAATATATTAGCACATATCCCCTAATGATGTACATGGAACAAAAAAAAAAAAGAAAAAAATGAGCAACCTTCAAAACACCATTTGCAGTTTAACAGGAAAAAGAAGGATCCGTCATGAATAATTCATTGCATTTGTTTATGTTCTGCTGGGATTTTCTACCTGGCTGTTCATGTTTTAGCGCTAATGGCATAAATTTGTGCAAAACATTCCAACTGTAACATACGTTTCTCAGAGGCATCGTCTTGATTTTTGCATTGTGACAAGTTTTTTCGATAATTTCCCCATCTCTACAGCCCTTGTGTAAAATAACGCAGAGCAGCATTAAAGAAGCAAATTATGAATAATTTACTTAAATTAGCAAAAAAAATAAGCAAACCACAAGTGATTAGGAGGCAAAATGTGACACTGGAGTTTTCCCCCTTACTTTAGCAACTAGGCCACTGTTTTTTTCCCCTAAAAATCATTACGCAGGTTTCATTTATTTTCTTATTTTATTTATACACAGCTGTTCTTCCAGGCCCATCTGGATACCCAGCTACTAATCTTAAGAGGATGTAATAAGCAAGTGACACACAACTGTAGCAGCCATCTGCTTGGGAGAATGGACAACAGACCTGCACCGTGTAGCTTTCTATTCTCAACCCACATAATGAATGTCATAGGAGCGTCGGGATACAGTGCATACAGATGTGTTTTATTAATATTCAAGTAAACAAGCACAGTGTGTGTAATCAGATCAGTCTGCACACACACTCCAGTCCAGTATATAAAATATCAAGAAAAGGCGGTGGCATCCTATAACTACAGTGAGATAAAATGTCCAAGTTCTAGCACAGATGAAAGACAATAAGGCATGTCTGCAGAAAATATACTATATAGTGAGTGGACTATGGTCCAAAAATGGCCTGGGGCATTTGGGGGCACACCGGCCATGCTGTACTGTTCCTGGCCCAGTATAGTATCTTGCAGTGAGGGCATTCCTCGTTACAGGAGGTGAGGGCATCCCTCATTACAGCCATTGAGCAGCATCCACACATAACAGGCAACGTGCAGCATCCCTCCATTACAAGCAGTGTGTAGCATCTCCCATTACAGGCAGTGAGCAGCATCCCTCCATTACAGGCAGTAAGTGGCATTCCTTATTACAGCCAGTAAGGGGCATCCCTCAATACCGGCAGTGTGCGGAATCCTTCATTAAAACCAGTGAGCAGAATCCCCCCCATTACAGGCAGTGAGGGACAGCACTTATTACAGCCAGTGAACAGCGTCCCTCTATTACAGGAAGTGGCATTTCCCATTACTGGCAGTGTGCGGCATCTCCCATTACAGGGAGTGAGGGGCATCCCTCATTACAGCCAGTGAGCAGAATCCCCCCATTACAGGTAGTGTGTGGCATCTTTCATTATAGCCAAAAAGCGGCATCCTTCATTATCAACAATGTGCAGCATCCCACATTAGAGGCAGTGTGCGGCATCTCTTATTACAGGCAGTGAGGGGCATCCCTCATTACAGCCAGTGAGCAGCAACCCCCATTACAGGCAGTGTGTGGCATCCCTCCATTACAGGCAGCGTGGGGCATCTCCCATTACAGGCAGTGAGGTGCATCACTCATAGCCAGTGAGCAGCATCCCTCATTACAGCCAGTAAGCGTCATCTCTCATAACCGGCAGTGTGTGGCATCTCTCATAACAGGAAGTGAGGGGCATCCCTCATTACAGCCAGTGAGCAGAATCCCCCTATTACAAGCAGTGTGTAGCATTTCCCATTACAGCCATTGAGGGGCATCACTCATTACAACCAGTGAGCAGCATCCCTCCATTACAGGCAATGTGCGGCATCTTCCCCCCCTCAGAAAGCTAGACCATAATAAATCAGCAGACAGGCAGGGTAACCGGTTCAAGCCTGCCTGCCTGGTGCTGCTGCTGTTGTACACACACACTTACCGGCGCTCCTCGGTTTCTGCGGGGGGGAAATCCGGGTGGGCGTTGGATGTCGCCCATAGGCACAGGCCACGCAGGCAGGCATAAATCTGTTACCCTGTCCACGTCATTAGTATTGTCCATCGATTCGCTGCCACCCACTCCACTGCTCACTGGTCACCTCCCAAGGACCTATGGCCAGTCTGCCCCTAAGAGTGTGCATAGACATGAAAATACTAGCTTGTCAGGAAACACCTATCATGTGGCCCGGTTGACATCACTGTTACCAGAATCACACAATATGATTTTGTTAATAGAGGTCAATGTCCCAGAATGACTATGGGACTTCTTCACTGGCAGCAGTGAACGGAATCATGCCAGTCCATAATAACTGCCACCAGTTCTGTTTAAGATAGGCCTAGTCTGTTGGCAGGTCTATATAGACATTGTGGGGTAACAAATGGATCTGGAACATGTAGGGAGTCAGAGTAGTCCTCTTAACATGGTGGATTGCACATAGGCAGGAAGAATCAACAGGTACACTGCAATAAATTAAATCGGCAGCTTTCGGCACTTGCACAACAATGTAGGCTGAAACGCTTGTGTTGTAAAAGAGCCTAAAGCTGCCGAACAGCCAAGCTGCCAAGGGTTTCACTCTTGACTCAACAAAAGATGACAAATGTCATCCTGTTAACCAGACTTCAAGTGATCGACTGGGAAAATATAATAATTCTCCCCTCAACAAAGATTGGCCAGTCGAGAGGACTCTGCAAAGATGATGGAATAATACGTATCGGTGATGCTAAACTTTGATAACATTTGGAGGTGTTCATAAGTGCTGTGTACAGATCAATCTGGTAAGAGTTTATTACTATTGGTAGCATGCCCACGCATAGAAAGTAAAGCACGTGGTGTTGTACATCGGAGTGTAATGTATATTTAGCGTTGGACATTTTCTTTTTTTATCTGTGGTTAATTTAAAGCTGCATGGTATACAGCTTTGCGGTGATTGCATCTGAGGCTTTAAGGAGACAATACTTAAGAATACCTATGCCTGTGCAGACATTTTCATTTTATTTGTTTTACCCATTTTATATTAATATCACACATAAATCCCTGCATAAAGTCAATTAAAAACTCACACAGTATCACACCCACCCACACTTACAGTATCTTATCTTTCATTTCATAAGATGCACCACTCCCCCAAAGAGACTGCAATGCCTTCCTGGGCTGCTGAAAAGCTGTTCCCCATTGAGAGTTGAGTTGTAGTTCTTGAGCAAAGAAATACAACTCCTTAGCAGTCTGACAAAGCATAGGTATTGTAATTCAGCATATTTAGCCAATTGAAAAGCCACTAGTCATGTTTTGGCTCATGGCCAGTGGGCTTTAAAGAGGAACAATCACCAAGAATTTCACTTTCCTGGTGATTGTTCCTCCTCAGCAGTGCACCCCCAAGCTAAAATGACCACACCATTTGGTTTAGAATATTTTTTTTCCTTCTAAACCCTACTGTTGGTGCATCTTATGTAGCAAAATACAGTATTTCCCCCACAACAAAGAGTGCAAGAGTGGTCCAAAATTATACTAGTAGCTGCCACTATTCACACAATATCATTCTACTGGCCTAGTAAGTTGCCACTATATACAAAATACTATTCTTTGAATCAAGCCCAGTCTAGCCCCAGATTGTTATTGTTTGTAATATTTTGAGGGGTGAATACTAGCCCTTTTATTACACTCTGAATTTGTAAAATTTAAAAAGAATATTTCAAAACTGCACATTGATCCATACTATTAAATAAAGTAAAAAAAAAGTAAATGCACATTTTTAAACTACCTAATAAAAAGATAAACTAATATAGTATAACACACAAAATAAATCTTGATTACACTAACAAGGATACATACATGCAACTAACCTGGTCCAACTACTTGGAGAAAGGGAAGTGGGGTAAGGACACCCCATGCGTCCCGTCGGCTCCTAGCCCCTTGCTCAAGGCAGAAGACCGTTCAATGACACCAAGCACATTTATTTTCAAAAAGGATGCTTCAAAAGTCAATCTATCCAACACATCCATCAAAACAATTGGTCAGGGATACAAAGAAAAACCCACCCCCTGGCCTCATCCAAACAGTGACATAAGTCATGCTAAAGGAGGCAGCGTGTATGCCTGTGGGTGTGTTGTGGTGCATGCTTGTGGGTCATGTGCAGGTGTGAAGGAAGAAGTGTTTGTTTGGTTTGTTTGGGGTGTGTAGTTGTGTGTGTGGCTGCAGTTGTAGCAGGCGTGTGCATCTGCTGGCAAGGGTGTTTAAGAGGACGGGGCTGGGCATGTGTGCTGTGTCTTGATGGAACATTCTGCCGTTCATTTCAATTGTGGATTCTCTGTAAGCCTCCACTATTCATTTCTATGGGGAGTTTTTAACATTTGAACCAAAAATAATTTAAAATGACAAATCTGATAGACTTCATAATTACATAGCACACCTTCCAGAGCCAAGAGCTTCCAGGTCGCTATATTTAGTGATTTGTGCTGGATTATTTGCGGAAAACTGGAGAAGAAAGCAGATCTCGATATAATGCTTTTTCCAGGCACTATAATAAATAAAGTGTTGAAAAAACATCATGCATTAAACTATCAATATATATATATATATATATATATATATATATTGAAATGTAAGGATAAATAGAGAAAAAGTAAATTGTTAAAGTGGTGAGGAATACAAAATAATGAATAGGTGAACTTGGTGGTATAGGGTAGAAATTGCACTGACTTTACATATTAGGGGGAGCTGCAATAAGGCAAATACTTATTTGGCATAGGTGACCACAGTGGTTCAAATCTAACTATTCAGCTTTTAAGTGAAAGAGAAGTCCTGGTTGAAGAGCACAATAGAGTTTCCATGGACTCTATAAACTCCAGCCACATTATTTCAGAAAGTACCCTTGTTTGCGATATATGCAATTACTGTAGAGACCATGGTACTTGCAAGATTTGAATATTAAGCATGGGAGAGTACAGGCCAACAATATCTGAATAAGAAAATACAATTCTGTGATTACTCACCTGTAGAATTGATACTATGAGTGTACATCCCGTCCCGTTCCGAAAGATATCCTTACTCGTGGGTTAATCATCTTCAGATGTCACGTGACTGCAGAGCAGAAAAAGTGGCCCCTCCCGGCCCATATATACCGAGGCACCTCCCACAGAACCCCAGTATTTAAAAAGAAGTTAACAAAAGCCGGGAGAAAATAACCAACAATCACCATAAATAGGTAACAAGAACAACAAGGGAGGGGCGGAACGGGACGGGATGTACACTCATAATATCAATTCTACAGGTGAGTAATCACAGAATTGTGTACATCCCGTCCAGCTCCGAAAGATATCCTTACTCATGGGACATCCAATAGCAATGTCCATCCGTAAGGTAGGGTGGGATCCCCAAAAGCAACAGCAAGCAGTCTAAACCACTGCCGCCTGCAGAACTTTGGCCAAAAGCAGCAGCAGCTGAGGCCTTAACATCAACCTTGCAAAACTTAGAAAAAGTATGAACAGAAGACGGGGAGGCCGATTCATCAATAGCGCCAGGTAGCGACAGATGAGCGACTGTAGCGTGATTTTTTCAGCGCCAGCCAGTATTCGCTGTGCTTGGCCGGCATTAGCTTGATGACAGCGACTCAGTCGGTGTGCGGTAATGTTGAATACGGGCTGGGGGGTCGCTGTTTCACAGGTCCAGCGTTGTATGTGAGCGCCTGACAACGAATGGCCAGAGAGAACGGCTAGCTTCATATTCATCAAAAAATCACGCTCCGAATGTGCTGTCGCTCTGTCGCTGTCCATTCCTTGTTTAAACCCCAGAGCGCTGGCGGCGATCTGTATTAACTAGTTTTTAACCCCTAAACAACCATATTTTTTGAATGTAACATTATACATGTTTTTAGAATCATTTTGTTATATGAATACATTAATCTCAGACCTGTTAGATCAATTCTGCACATTTTTTTTTTTTTTTTTTTTTTACTTAAAAATAAATCCTAACATTGCAGAAGTGTTCTCCGATTTTTTTACATTAAAAAAAAAAAAAAAAAAAAATTATTACCAATTAATCATGAATTAGTATAGATTGCTCCATTGAAATGCACTGGACATCGCCAGGGAGCGACAGCTCATACCTGGCGCTGTGAGGGAATTTGCAGCGGCACTGTTCGGTCCAGGCGGCTTCATGATGAATGCCGCGCTAGCCGTCGCTCTCGCCGGCGCTAGCCTCATTTTGCTTGATAAATGCGTCATTGTGACCGCCGCCGGGCGTACTTGAGTCGATAGTCGCCGTTAGCTGCCGCTACCTGGCGCTCGTCGGACACTACCTGGCGCTATCGCTTGATGAATAAGGGCCTAAGTTGCAGCCTTGCAAACTTGTTCAACAGAAGCTTGGTGCTGAAAAGCCCAAGAGGCACCAATAGCACGAGTAGAATGAGCAGTAAGGCGGAAAGGAGGTTTCTTTCTCTTAGCAGAATAGGCCTGAATCACGGCCTGACGGATCCACTTGCTGATAGTGGATTTAGCAGGAGCCTGGCCCTTCTTAGGACCAGACGGAACCACAAAGAAAGCATCAGTCTTCCTGAAAGGTTCAGTAGCCACCAAATAGAACTTCACAGCCCTAACCACATCAAGAGAGTGTAACGCCCTTTCCTTGGGGTTACCAGGGTTAAGGCACAAGGAAGGCAACACAATGTCCTGATTGAGATGAAAAGCAGACACAACCTTAGGCAGAAAGCGAAACACCACCTTGTCCTGGTGTCTTTCAAAATAAGGAGGCTTGATGGAAAGTGCCGCCAATTCAGAAAGACGCCTGACTGAGGTAATAGCCACCAAAAAGGCTACCTTGACAGTGAGAGTGGATAAAGCCACCTCCTGCAAGGGCTCAAAGGGAGACCCTTGCATGGCAGACAAAACCAAGTTCAAATCCCAAACAGGTAACATGGGCTTGCGTGGAGGACGCAAATGAATAACACCTTGAAAGAAGGTCTTAACCAGATGATGCTGAACAAAAGACCTTTGGAAAAAAACAACAAGAGTATTAAGCTGAAAACCCATATCCAAGCCATTTTGCAAAAACTCCAATAACCTGGGAATTGAGAACACCTGACATGGAAGTGACCTAGACTCACACCAGTCAATGTAAGCACGCCAAACCCTGTAGTAAATGGTAGAGGAAGACTTCTTCCTAGCTCTGATCATAGTATTAACCACAGAGGCCGGCAACCCTTTGTCCATCAAGATGGAGGTTTCAGCAGCCAGGCCGTCAAAGCCAGCGTTTGTAAATTTGGGTGGTGGAGCAGCCCCCGAGTGAGCAGGTCCGGTACCATGGGCAGGACGACCTGATCTACTGCCGACTGTACGATGTCTGCGAACCAAATTCTTCTTGGCCAACACGGGGCCACTGGAATGGCTGGCACTCCCTCCTGTGCTATTTTGCACAGCTCCTTGCCCAGCAGAGGAAATGGAGGAAAAACATAAAGGAGCTGAAAGCTCTTCTAAGACATTGCCAGAGCATCCACTGACAGGGCCAGAGGATCCTGTGACAGGGATACAAAGACTGGAAGCTTGTGATTGTGACGTGACGCAAAGAGATCCACATCCGGCTGGCCCCAACGGAGACACAGAGAGTGAAACACCCTGTTGCTGAGGGACCATTCTCCCATGCGAGAGGCCCCCCTGCTCAGAGAGTCTGCTTCCAGATTCTCCACTCCCGGAATGTACACCGCTGAGATGCAGGGAACATTGTCCTCTGCTTAGGACAGAATCAGGGATACTTCCTTGAGAGCCCTTTTGCTCCTGGTTCCTCCCTGATGATTGATGTAAGCAACCGCTGTCTTGTTATCTGAGCGGATCTGAACCGCCAGACCCCGAAGGTGCATGGTCAGCTGGTAAAGCACTAATCTTACTGCCCTCAGTTCCAGAATGTTGATTGGGGCATGGGCCTCCTGAGGACCCTACTGCCCCTGGAATTTCAGGGACCTCCAAAAGCCCCCCAACCTGTCAGGCTTGCATCCGTGGTGACCACCTCCCAGCAGGGAGTCAAAAAAACAATCACCCAGCCAAACTTTTCCAGAGTGGATACCACCGTCTGAACATCCAACTCAGCCAATATCAGCCATCCATTGGCGCAGCCAAACAGAACGGTGTACAGCAACCAGCAGGGCAGAGGTTCTGCCACACATTCTAATGGCATCCTCTAGGGCAGCAAGAACATATGAAGTAAATTCCTCCCAATACATAAGCCAGTTAAATACATCTCTGCCCAAAGCCGCAGAACCACCCCCTAAGGCACTTCTGATCAATCTTCTAATCGCCACAGTTGTAATAGCAGATGCACACACAGGACGCAGTGCGGTCCCCGCACGGGCAAAACCATGGGTGGCTAGCTGATCAATGTGCCGGTCTTCCACATCTTTTAAGGTGGTAGTATCAGGTGAGTGCACCACAGAGGTATGAGATAGTCCAAGAATTGGTGCCTTAACCTCCGGTGGGGAACACCATGATTTAGCTGTATCCAGGGGAAAGGGATACCTCTTGTCCCAGCTTTTAGGTACACCTGGAAGTCTACTAGGCTTTTCACATTCCTGTAAAACGAGATTGCTGAAATGTGCAGGGAACTCCCAGCGCGGTTTAGCTGTAAAACGAGATTGTTGAAATGTGCAGGGAACTCCCAGAGCGGTTTAGCTGGGGGGGGGGACAGGGGGAGATATTTCAAGCACTTCAAATAAATGGGCAAGTAGCCTGTCAGTATCAGCTGCATCCCAAGGCTTGGACCTGGCTGGTCCTTGGATCATCAAAAGACCTATTCTGATCCTCAGATTCAGACTCAGAGGATAATTCCCCCTCAGGGGAAAAACCAACAATGTCTTCCAGCGCTTCAGAAGCCATAGGGCAAACATATGTATTATCAATCAAATGCCGTGTCTTGCCAATAGCCTTGCGCGGCTCATAACCGCCCATCCGCCTCTCCAGATCAGCCAATCTAGTAGCAAAATCAGATTGGGCATCCCCGGTAGCATGCGCCACAACCGGAGCCAAATGCAAGAGAGAGGGAGTAGGCAAGGCCTCAGGGGAAGCGGCCCTCGAACGCTACAGCCAAGGCTGGGAGGCAGTACAGTAAAAACAGAATGGGTGGGAATAGCTCAACAGGTCCACAGGGCCAAAGACCCCGCTCACCCGTCTGAAAAAGAGAGAGACACTTTCTCGTCCTGGCAGTCCGAGACTGCAGAGAAAAACTGGGGTTCTGTGGGAGGTGCCTCGGTATATATGGGCCGGGAGGGGCCACTTTTTCTGCTCTGCAGTCACGTGACAGCTGAAGATGATTAACCCATGAGTAAGGATATCTTTCGGAGCGGGACGGGATGTACACTAAGAATATATGATTTTTCTATTACTTGGGGTGTGCATCTAGATCAACCAAATGTGTTTTGCATGACTGGTCTGATTGCCTAAAGCCCTAATCTGTGTTTTGAAGTGCACCATATAAATCAATTGTAGGTAAATACCGATTTCCCCAGTGTCCCAGCTTAACTTCTTACCAAGTAGGTGGGAAAAAAATGTAGAGCAAAACTTGTTAGTGGCCAATCGGCTTAGGTGTTAGCTTATTCAATGATGTAAAGTGTCCCCCCCCCCCCCCCCCCCCAAAAAAAAATAATAAAATTGCTTAGTAGCATAGCTGCTTCCACTGTCAGTGCTCTGCAGCTGTTGTCAGGAACACTGTCTAAATGACTGCATTACATCTAATGATGGAAACCTGCTTTTTCTTGTTTGCTGTTCTCTTTTTTTTAGACAATGTTCTACAATTAGGATTTTCTAGTTGTTTTATTGACATCGGTAGAATACAGATTTCTAGTAGTTGGTTAACATACTGTGTGTATCAGCATTCTGCTAAAGATTTGGAAGTCACTGGTAAAGTAACAGGAATGGCTGGGTAAAAGAAGAAAGACAGCTAGTCTTTTCCCTTTTCACATGGCATGCGTGCAGATGCTCCTTCCGCAATTCTGCCACATGTGGCGCCAAGCAACCTGCTGCTCTGATATCCATGCCGTCAATGCCAACGCATCCACAAGGGAAATCGTATAATGGCACACACTGGTTGATGATGGCAATCAATCTCAATTCTCTTTCTCTCTCCAAAACACACAAACTTGGATCAGACATGGTCTTGGAAGAGGGCCACCACCTCTCCCAGGGCAACAGTAAGAAAAAAAAATACTAGAGCACCATCTGATTGCTTTAAAGATGCAAATGATTGCTAGGTGTGAACAATGAGTTCTAGTGTAAAGCCAGCACACAAAAAACAACTTATGAAACTTATTCTCAAGAAAAAAAGATCAGTTAATCTGTTCAGTGTTTTCCTATCTATATCTGCTCAAAGAAATTTGGATATCTGGGTATTACTGTAAACGCTCATTCTTCTTTATGAGAGACATACATTATATTCTGTACTTTCATTGTCAAAATATTAAGTCACTACTATTAAGTATTTAAAGGGAAAGACTTTTCCTACAGAACCCAGATCAGGGCTGCCAGAGGGGCATGAGGCTTTACATTGTCCGGCCTTCACATTGTCTGGCAGCAGCAATCACTCTCCTGCAGCGCCCGTAACTGAATATGGGTGCCACACATCCGGGCTCTGGCTGCCTGGAAAGGTATGATGCTCAGCTGAGCAGCCCCTAAAGATTAATGTGCTTGTTCTCGCCTTATACACTGCACATGCCCACCTACGGGCTGAAATGCAGTAGGGATGAACCCAGATTCAGATACATGGGATGCAGGCGGGTGAGGCTAAGCAGGGGAGCTTAATACCTCTCTGGCAGCTGTGATCTGAGGACCTCCCACAGGGAATAAAATAAGTAGGAGAAAGTTAGCACTTAACTAGACAATGAGTGCAGGGAGTGAGAGCAGGATCTCAGCAGAACAATACATAGCGAAGGGAATGCTGGATTTAACAAATTTGACTACAGCAAGAACAGCTGCTAAATAGAACGGAGCCAACCATGGCTCAACAAAAGCATCACTAAAATGAAAGGGCATTCCTGAGTCACTGAACAGCGCTGCAGAAATTGAAACCCAATGAGGCTTTCCTTCTAAACAAACAAACCCTTCAGGATATCCAGACTGCTTGTTGATCCGGTACTACTTTGGGACTACAATCTCTCATATATCTACACTGGCTCGGAATCCCAAACAATCGCTTCGCTTACTACCTCCTGACTCCAGCTCTAATATCACTATTTAACCTCTCTCTTTTTATCCGGCACCTTCTCTATTCAAATACGCGGCCATAACCCTAATACTCAAATAATTCTCTCTGGGTTCTGTTCTTGGACCACTTCTCTTCTCATTCTAAAAAGATGGTCTTGGACAACACATTTGGCTTCCAACACCACTTCTATGCAGATGGCACTCAAGTCTACGAAGATATCTCTTCTCTCCTATCCTGTGCTCATGATTGTCTGACAGCCATCTCATCATTCATATCATCTTACTTCGTCAAACTAAACATGGACAAGACAGAGTTTGTTGTTTTCCCACAAGCAAACTCTCCTACTGGCTCCACACCAACAAAATCTGACAATAATCTCACAATTACCGCAAGGCATGTCTGACAGACAGACTTCTGCCACGTACCCGGAAGTGTAATGTTACAGGATTCACAACATCTAATGTGTTTAGGATCCTTGAGCTTGTCTTTTGGGGGGTATTGTCTTTATCCTTATCTTTGGGTGGATTAGACTAAACGGACAAAAATAAAATACCAAAGTTATGTATACATACTCCTGGATTCAGCATAACTTGCAAAATATAAAAATACAATTCTGTGATTACTCACCTGTAGAATTGGTATGATGAGTATACAGTACGTCCTGCTCCAGATATAGTACTTACTATCGGGTATTACTCCGCCAGATGGCGCTGGACTGCAGAGACATCGAAAATAGGCTCCTCCCGGCCCCTCAAATACCCAGGGACCTCCCACAAATCCCCAGCATTGAAAAGCAGTTAACGAGAAGCCGGGAGAATTAAAACAACCCAAACTAGTAACTATAACACTGATAACAATCACCATACAGGGGATCCAAGATAATGCAAAACCAAGGGTGGGATGGAGCAGGACGTACTGTATACTCATAATACCAATTCTACAGTAATCACAGAATTGTATTATTCTTAGTATACAGTACGTCCTGCTCCAGATATAGTACTTATTATCGGGACATCCAATAGCAGTGTCCAAAAAGTAGGGTGGGATCCCCAAGTTAACAGCAGACAGTTTAAACCACTGCCGCCTGCAGAACCTTTCGGCCAAAAGCAGCATCAGCTGAGGCCCTAACATCAACCTTGCAAAACTTATAAAGTTATGAACAGAAGACCAAATAGCGGCCTTGCAAACTTGATCAACAGAAGCCCAAGAAGCACCAATAGCACGAGTAGAATGAGCAGTAAGGCAGAAGGGAGGATTCTTCCCCTTAGCAGAATAGGCTGAATCACAGCCTGACGTATCCATTTGCTGATAGTAGACTTGGCAGGAGCCAAACCCTTCCTAGGACCAGAAGGGACCACAAAAAGAGCATCAGTTTTTCTGAAAGGTGCAGTAGCCACCAGATAGTACTTCAGACACCTAACCACATCCAAAGAATGCAAAACCCTCTCCTTAGCATTACTAGGATTAGGGCACAATGAAGGGAGAGCAATGTCCTGATTCAAATGAAAGGCAGACACTACCTTAAGCAGAAAATCTGGCTTGAAGCGAAACACCACCTTGTCCTGGTGTCTCTCATAGTAGGGGGGCTGAATGGAAAGCGTCGCCAACTTAGACACATGCCTAACAGAGGTGATAGTCACCAGAAAGACAACCTTGAGAGTAAGAATGGCCAGGGAAGCATCCTGCACAGGTTCAAAAGGAGCACCCTGCAAGGCTGACAAAACCAAGTTCAAATCCTAAACAGGCACCATAGGCTTACGTGGGGGACGCACATGAGTCACCCCCTGGAAAAAAATCCTAATCAGAGAATGCTGAGCAAAGGACTTCTGGAAAAAAAACAGCCAGGGCAGAAACCTGACCTTTTAGAGTACTAAGTTGGAGCCCCATCTCCAACCCATGCTGTAGGAACTCCAGAATCCTGGGAATAGAGAACACATGACAGGGAAGAGACTTAGACTCACACCAGTCAATGTAGGCATGCCAAACCCTGCAATATATAGAAGAAGAAGACTTCTTCCTAGCCTTTATCAAAGTATCCACAACCGAGGAAGACAGCCCCTTCTCTATCAAGATGGAGGTTTCAGCAGCCAGGCCGTCAAAGCCAGAGTTTGTAAATTGGGATGGTGTAGGGAGCCCTGAGTGAGCAGATCTGGCACCACGGGCAATGTGTACTGATCTACCGCCAGCTGCACCACGTCTGCGAACCACACTCTTCTTGGCCACCTGGGGGCCACCAGAATTGCTGGCACCCCTTCCAGAGCAATCTTGCGCAGAACCCTGTGCACCAGGGGGAATGGAGGGAAGACATACAGAAACTGAAAGTCCTGCCATGACATTGCCAGAGCATCCGTGGTCAAGACCAGAGGATCCTGGCACAGGGAGACAAAGGCCGGTAGCTTGTGACGGGACACAAACAGATCCACATCTGGTTGGCCCCAATGGAGACACAGAGATTGGAACACCCTGCTGCATAGGGACCATTCTTCCTGGCGAGAGGTCCCCCTGCTCAGAGACTCTGCCAGGAGATTTTCCACCCCCGGGATGTACACAGCTGATATGCAGGGAACATTGGACTCCGCCCAGGTCAGGATCAAAGACACTTCCTGGAGGGCCCCCTTGCTCCGGGTCCCTCCCTGATGATTGATGTAGGCAACTGCCATCTGGTTGTCCAAGCGCACCTGAACAGGCAGGCCCCGAAGGTGAGTAGTCAAGTGAGCCAGAACTAACCTGATCGCCCGCAGTTCCAAGACATTGATAGGTGCGTGGGCCTCCTGAGGGCCCCACCTCCTCTGGAACCGCAGGGACTTCCAGAAACTCCCCCAACCTGACAGAATGGCATCCGTGGTGACCGTCTCCCAGGAAGGGGTAAGAAAGGATCTGCCCCCCAACAGGTTCCTTGAGTCCATCCACCACGAGAGGGAACTCCTGACCAGGGGGGAGAGCACACAGACTCTGTCCAGGGACGCTGGATCCTTGTCCCACACTGACAATAGGTGGAGTTGCAGAGGTCTCAAGTGGAACTGAGCATAAGGGGCAGCCTCGAAGCACGCCACCATCAGGCCCACCAGCTGCATCCCCTGACTGATGGAGGGATGATGACAAGATAGCAGGAACTGAGCCTGTGCAATCAGACCGCCCACCTTCTGTTGAGGAAGGAAAAATACAATTCTGTGAAATACTCACCTGTAGAATTGGTATTATAAGTATACAGTACGTCCTGCTCCAGATAGATTACTTACACTTGGGTTATCCTCCGCCAGATGGCGCTGCACTGCAGAGACATGTAAAAACAGGCTCCTCCCGGCCCCTCAAATACCCGGGGACCTCCCACAAGCAGGGAGAATGTAACCACCCAAAAACTGGTAACTTATAACAATGATAACAATCACCATACAGGGGATCCAGAATAATGCAAAAAAACAGGGTGGGGTGGAGCAGGACGTACTGTATACTTAATTAAGGGGGGGGGGGGGGAAAGTGAGGGGAGGGAACTGGTGGATTGGGTGCCTCTCTTCTTGTAGTGTCCCAGGGGTGTAGAGGTTGGCCTCTTGGGCACTGTAGACAAAATTTGGGTTGTTTTCCTCCTTTCCCGTGGTCCAGAAGGATTCCTCCAGGCCACCTTCACAACCAATCAAAGTATTGGAGTGGAAGAGGAGTCTGTTGGAAACCTCCAGGTCTCGGGAGGAAGAAAGGGGGGGCCCTCTAAGTCACTCCCTGGGGAAGTTAGGTTAAGCGTAGCACACAAACAATTATTGCAAAGGCTCAGTATATGCCAGTAGTAAAACCTTAGTTTAATGCTCATTCCATTTGTGTGATACAAAAAAACAGTATTATATTCATACTTGTTTCTGCAGGTTCGTTTAGTAAAAAAAGTCCTTAATTGTATTAGGGGCTTGTATTTGCCCTCAGCCTGTAGCAAGGCTTATTGTGGTCTGTTGATGTGGACCTCTTTCACAGACGCGTTTCGCTCTTTTGCTTCTTCAGTGTGAGGGTCCTTGTGTTCTAGTTATGATGCATCAGTACATGGTTAGTTTGTATTAAACAGTCATGTATATTTGTTGTATATAGCAACATGGAGATAAATGCATTGGTCAATATATAAAAAAGCACTTACAATTCCTTATCCTTGTTTCTACATGGATGCTGAATTTTTTTGCAGCTAATAACGGCGGTTGTCACGGCTTTAGAGCTTTGGTTGCAGCGGTTCCTCCCAGCTTTTTTGTATATGCGGACTCCCAAGGTGTTGCCTTTGAAATAGGTATAAGATAGGGAGTACAGATGTCATTTACTGTGTAATGGTATTTTTGGTCTATATTGGAGAAGGGGTGGGGTATGTATATATGTGTGTGCCACCAAAGGTATGTCTTATTATGCTATGCGTCTCCCGTGCCCCCTTAAAAAGTAATTGCCCTGTTGGTTTGGGCGGGTTCCGTGTGAGGGGTGGAAGGCCCCCTTAAAAAATGTTGCTTACCTATTTATTAGTTGCCTTTGGTCACTTTCGCCATAAAGCCAGTACCCCCTTCTGTATCACATCAGGGGGCAATTCTGCAGTATGTAATCGCTGTGTCTATGCGCTGGTGTCCCGCTGGGTATGTTTTCCTGCTCTGTGAGCGGTGTGTCTATTATTGTTGCTGTGGCCGTATGTGTAGGGCTCTGTGCTGTCTGCAGATATACGGGGCCGTGTGCTGCAGGGTGGGCGGGGTTTCCGTTCCCCGCACTTCCTGCTTGTCCCCTGGTTGGTTGTTCCCCCAGGGGCGGAGGTGCGTCACATGCACTCTCCTCTCGCCGGCCCCGCCTGGCTATTGGCTGGTTTCTGTGTCCGTCTTGTTCAATGTTGTTTAGGCTTCTGTCTCTTGGCCTGGCGGCGGCCATTTTGTTAGTGGCTGCTGTTCTTATGTATGCTGTTGTTAGTATCTATATGTTCTGTGTTACTATGGGCTCCTGTCCGCAGGTCTGGCGGCGGCCATTTTGTTGGTGGCTGTCGTTATTGTTGTGATTGTTTTGGCTGGGAGGAAGCGCTGTTTCCCAGTTGTTTAGGCTTCTGTCTGCTGGCCTGGCGGCGGCCATTTTGTTAGTGGCTGCTGTTCTTATGTATGCTGTTGTTAGTATCTATATGTTCTGTGTTACTATGGGCTCCTGTCCGCAGGTCTGGCGGCGGCCATTTTGTTGGTGGCTGTCGTTATTGTTGTGATTGTTTTGGCTGGGAGGAAGCGCTGTTTCCAATGCTCTAAGAGGTAATTACATAGATTTATTCACATATTCCACAGATAATATTTAAGCAATGAGTTTAACAATGTAACATAGTCCACGTGTTCCACAATCAATGATTTGGGCAATGTTAGAACAGTGATTAGGTAATGATTTTAAACAATGAATTTTAGTTCACATATTCTACCCTCAATGACTTGAGCTATGTCAAGGCATTGTACACATTGTAAACCATATAATATTTAGAAATTACTCATTATGTTCCTTTGTGCACCGGAAAGTAGCTTTACGCCATCATGCATTAATTTTTAAGGTAAAACCAAAGAAGATATAGTGGAGTGAATTGATGTACTCAGTTTACCTGCTTGCTTGTCCCTTCCCATGTTGCTTGCTCCTATGTTTTTAGTAACTATCCATTTATGTGCTTACTGGTTTCTTTCATTGAACTCAATTGAGTGGGTTGTCGCATGTTTTTGAGGTATCTCCATCTGGGGTAAAAGGTCAGGACTAAATAGTTTTCAGCGTCCCTTATTTGGGTACGTCACGGGGATCTTTTATTCGGTCCGGGTCATTTTAACGGTTTACATTTGTTTGGTAGTCTGGGTCATTTTAGAAAAGGGGCGAAGCTGCATGTCTCATTCAGTCCCGGTGGGTGTGTTGCCTTGAGTTTGACTATCCACTTAGTCTCTTTTTGTAAGGTCTTTTTTTGGATGTCTCCGCCCCTTTTATGTATATGCAGTCTGTCAAGTGCCTGAAAAGTGGTCCCCTTTGGGTCTGCATTATGGTTTATTGAAAAGTGTCGGCCTATCGGTGTGGTGTGGTTCCTATTTCTGATGTCTCTCAGATGTTCCAGGATTCTTACCCTGAATTTACGGTTTGTTTTGCCCACATAAAACCTCTTGCATGGGCATGTCATCAGGTATATGATGTGTGGGGAGTTGCAGTTCACGAAATGTTTCATGTTATGTGTCTGTTTGTTGGGTAATTCTAGAGTGGTTCCTTGTTTTAGAAACTGGCACGTGTTGCATCCCCCGCAGCTGTAAAGGCCTACGGTTTTGCAGCATTTCTCGTCTGAGGGTTGTGAGTAATGACTCTTGACCAGTGTGTCTTTGATGGATTTGGTTCTCCTGAAGACCAATTGGGGTTTTTTAGGGACCAAAGGTGCTAGGTCCGGATCATGAGTTAAAACATGCCAGTGTCTCTGTAGTATGTGTCTTATATCTTGGTGCTGTTTTGTGTATGTGAGAATGAAGGGTAGATTTGGTGAAGTTTTGATATCCGTTTTTCTGTTTGGGAAAAGTATTTCCTGTCTGTCCCTCCCTGCTGCTCTGTGATAGGCCCGTTTAAGAGTTTTTCTACTGTATCCTCTTTGGAGTAGTCTGTCCCTGATACCATTCGCTGCATTCTGGAATGCTTCTTGGGTTGAGCAGTTTCTCCTTGCCCTCAGGTATTCACCATAGGGGATGCTCTGTTTGAGTGGGGTTGGGTGGGAGCTTGTGGCGCGTAGAATGTTGTTTGCTGCCGTGGGTTTTCTGTAGAAGTTCGTGGTAATGTTTCCCCCCTCGTCAATGTTGATTATCAGGTCCAGGAATGCCAGTTGCCTGGTGCTAAAGTTTAGTGTGAGTTTTAGATTGAGTGTATTCTGATTGAGGAGGTGGTGAAAATCTCTAAGTTCTTGTTCTGTGCCTTCCCAGACGATGAGTATGTCATCTATATATCTATACCAGGTGGTGGCTTTCTCCAGGTAGGGAAGCATGTTTGTGTCTTGCCAGATGGTGTGTTCCCACCAACCCAAGTAGAGATTTGCGTAAGTGGGAGCACATGTAGTGCCCATTGCGGTGCCTTGTATTTGTTGGTATAGTTGGTTTTGGAACAAGAAAGTATTATGGGTAAGAATGAAGCGTCCCAGCCAAAACAATCACAACAATAACGACAGCCACCAACAAAATGGCCGCCGCCAGACCTGCGGACAGGAGCCCATAGTAACACAGAACATATAGATACTAACAACAGCATACATAAGAACAGCAGCCACTAACAAAATGGCCGCCGCCAGGCCAGGAGACAGAAGCCTAAACAACATTGAACAAGACGGACACAGAAACCAGCCAATAGCCAGGCGGGGCCGGCGAGAGGAGAGTGCATGTGACGCACCTCCGCCCCTGGGGGAACAACCAACCAGGGGACAAGCAGGAAGTGCGGGGAACGGAAACCCCGCCCACCCTGCAGCACACGGCCCCGTATATCTGCAGACAGCACAGAGCCCTACACATACGGCCACAGCAACAATAATAGACACACCGCTCACAGAGCAGGAAAACATACCCAGCGGGACACCAGCGCATAGACACAGCGATTACATACTGCAGAATTGCCCCCTGATGTGATACAGAAGGGGGTACTGGCTTTATGGCGAAAGTGACCAAAGGCAACTAATAAATAGGTAAGCAACATTTTCTAAGGGGGCCTTCCACCCCTCACACGGAACCCGCCCAAACCAACAGGGCAATTACTTTTTAAGGGGGCACGGGAGACGCATAGCATAATAAGACATACCTTTGGTGGCACACACATATATACATACCCCACCCCTTCTCCAATATAGACCAAAAATACCATTACACAGTAAATGACATCTGTACTCCCTATCTTATACCTATTTCAAAGGCAACACCTTGGGAGTCCGCATATACAAAAAAGCTGGGAGGAACCGCTGCAACCAAAGCTCTAAAGCCGTGACAACCGCCGTTATTAGCTGCAAAAAAATTCAGCATCCATGTAGAAACAAGGATAAGGAATTGTAAGTGCTTTTTTATATATTGACCAATGCATTTATCTCCATGTTGCTATATACAACAAATATACATGACTGTTTAATACAAACTAACCATGTACTGATGCATCATAACTAGAACACAAGGACCCTCACACTGAAGAAGCAAAAGAGCGAAACGCGTCTGTGAAAGAGGTCCACATCAACAGACCACAATAAGCCTTGCTACAGACTGAGGGCAAATACAAGCCCCTAATACAATTAAGGACTTTTTTTACTAAACAAATGAACCTGCAGAAACAAGTATGAATATAATACTGTTTTTTTGTATCACACAAATGGAATGAGCATTAAACTAAGGTTTTACTACTGGCATATACTGAGCCTTTGCAATAATTGTTTGTGTGCTACGCTTAACCTAACTTCCCCAGGGAGTGACTTAGAGGGCCCCCCCTTTCTTCCTCCCGAGACCTGGAGGTTTCCAACAGACTCCTCTTCCACTCCAATACTTTGATTGGTTGTGAAGGTGGCCTGGAGGAATCCTTCTGGACCACGGGAAAGGAGGAAAACAACCCAAATTTTGTCTACTGTATACTTATAATACCAATTCTACAGGTGAGTATTTCACAGAATTGTATTATTCTTAGTATACAGAACGTCCTGCTCCAGATAATTACTTACACTTGGGACATCCAATAGCAGTGTCCATAAAGTAGGGTGGGATCCCCAACAAAAAAGGTAACAGCAAACAGTTTAAACCACTGCCACCTGCAAAACCTTGCGGCCAAAAACAGCATCAGCTGAGGCCCTAACATCAACCTTGTAAAACTTTGAAAAGGCATGAACAGAAGACCAAGTAGCGGCCTTGCAAACTTGTTCAACAGAAGCCTGGTGCTGGAAGCCCCAAGAGGCACCAATAGCACGAGTAGAATAAGCAGTAAGGAGGAAGGGAGGATTCTTCCCCTTAGCAGAATAGGCCTGAATTACAGCCTGACGGATCCATTTGCTTATAGTAGACTTGGCAGGAGCCAAACCCTTCCTAGGACCAGAAGGGACCACAAAAAGAGCATCAGTTTTCCTGAAGGACGCAGAGACTACTAGGTAATACTTCAGACACCTGACCACATCCAAGGAATGCAAAACCCTTTCCTTAGCATTGCTAGGATTAGGGCACAATGAAGGAAGCACAATATCTTGATTCAAATGAAAGGCAGACACCACCTTAGGCAGAAAATCCGGCTTAAAGCGAACAACCCTTATCCTGGTGTCTCTCAAAGTATGGGGGCTGGATAGACAGAGCCGCCAGCTCAGACACACGCCTGACCAAAGTAATAGCCACCAGAAAGACAACCTTGAGGGTAAGTGCAGCCAGAGCAGCATCCTGAGTAGGTTAAGAGGGAGCACCCTGCAAGGCATACAAGAAAAGGTTCAAATCCCAAACAGGGACATAGGTTTTCGTGGGGGACGCACATGAGTAACCCCCTGAAAGAAAGTCTTAACCAAAGAATGCTGAACAAAAGATTTCTGAAAGAAAAAACAGACAGGGCAGACACCTGACCCTACAGAGCACTGAGTTGCAGTCCCGACGCCAAACCATGCTGTAAGAACTCCAGAACCCTGGGAACTGACAACACCCAACAGGGAGGAGAGCTAGACTCACACCAGTCAAAGTAGGTACATCATACCCTGTGATATATGTAAGAAGATGCTTTCTTCCTAGCCTTCACCATGGTAACACCCACCGAGGCGGACAAGCCTTTCTCCATCAAGTTGGAGGTTTCAGCAGCTAGGCCGCAAAGCCAGAGTTTGTAAATTGGGATGACGTAAGGGGCCCTGAGTGAGCAGATCTGGCACCCCTGGCAGAACGTACTGGTCTACTATCATCAGCACCACATCTGTGAACCACACTCTTCTTGGCCACCTGGGGGCCACCAGAATCGCTGGTACCCCTTTCAGAGCAATCTTGCGCAGAACCCTGCCCAGTGGGGGGAATGGAGGAAAGACATACAGTAGCCGAAATTCCTGCCATGACATGGACAGAGCATCCGTGGTCCAGGCCAGAGGATCCTAAGACAGGGAGACAAGGGCCGGGAGCTTGTAATTGTGACGGGACGCAAACAGATCCACATCTGGTAGACCCCAACGGTGACACAGGGACTGGAATACCCTGTTGCAGAAGGACCACTCTCTCTGACGAGAGGTCCCCCTGCCCAGAGAGTCTGCCAGTAGACTCTCTGCCCCCAGGGATGTACACAGGCGAAATGCATTGAACATTGGCCTCCGCCCATGTCAGAATCCGCAACACCTCCTGGAGGGCCCCCCTGCTCCGGGTCCCTCCCTGATGGCTGATGTATGCAACCGCCGTCCTGTTGTCTAATCGCACCTGCACAGACAGACCTGCAGGTGGTCGGTCAACTGACCCAGAACCAATCTGATCGCCCGTAGTTCCAAAATGTTGATAGGTAAGTGGGCCTCCTGAGGCCCCCACCTCCCCTGGCACCGCAGGGACTACCCAAATCCCCCCCCCCCCGACAGACTGGCATCCGTGGTGAACGTCTCCCAGGAGGGGGCCAGAAGGACCTGCCCCTCAGCAAGTACCTGGAGTCCAGCCACCACGAAAGAGACCGTCTGACCAAGGGAGAGGGAGCACACAGACCTCGTCCAAGGACGTTGGGTCCTTGTCCCAAACTGACAGAAGGTGAAGATGTAGAGGCCTCAAATGGAAAAGGCACCGCCTCGAAGCACGCCACCATCAGGCCCACCAACTGCATTCCCTGTCTGAGGGAGAGATGGAGACACGACAGCAGAAACCTCACCTGCGCAGTTAGAGCTCCCACCTTCTGTTGAGGAAGGAATATCCTTGACTGAACCGTATCCAGAATAATTCCCAGGAACGGGGTCACCGGGGAAGGGGACAGAGAAGACTTGGGGGGATTGATCACCCAGCCGAAGGACTCCAGAGTGGCCACCACCAGCTGAGTGTCCAACTCTGCCTGCTGTAGAGACCGAGAGGTGATGAGTATGTCGTCCAGGTAGGGCAGCACGGGGATGCCCCTTGGCCTCATCAGAGACATCACCCCCGCCAGCACCTTGGTGAGCACTCTGGGAGCTGAAGAGAGGCCAGATGGCAAGGCCACAAATTGTCAGTGTTGATCTTCCAAAGCGGATCTGAGGAACCTTGGTGTCCTGAAAACACAGGGATGTGAAGGTAAGCATCTTTGATGTCCACAGACATCATGAAACCCCCGGGGCGCAAGGAGCTGATGGCCGAGCGCAGAGTTTCCATGCGAAAACGCCTGTTCTTGACAATTTTGTTGAAGATCTTTAAATCCAGAATGGGCCTGACTGACCCATCTTTTTTGGGAACTGTGAAAAGGTTGGAGTAGAGCCCCTTGCCTCTGTCTTTTAAGGGAAATCTGCAAATGACCCCCAGACCCAGCAGGCCTTGCACGGCCTGCGTCAACACCTGAGCAGAGGCAGGGTCCTGGAGTATCCGGGACCTGATAAATCTTGGGGGAGGCCACACAGCAAACACTATCTTGTAGCCGGAGGACACTACCTCCTGAATTCACCGGTCTGAGGCGTGATGCCTCCAGACTTGAGCAAAGTGCAGCAACCGTCCCCCCACCCTGACGGGCAAGGGCGCCCCATCATGCTTGAGGGGGCTTGGGAGAGGATTTGGGCTTAGCCCCCCCAGAGGAGCCAGGACGTTGTCTTCTGCTCCTGTGACAGGAATGTGCACGAGCCCCCGCGAAGGACACCCGTTTCTTGTTTAGCACCATGGTAGGGGGGCGAAGGGGAGCCCTGGCCCCGAAGGGGCCGAGACAGCCGTCTGCGCTGGGGTAACTTACCTCTCTTAGCAAAAAGGTCTAGACGGTCCCCAAACAGGCGTAGCCCCTTAAAAGGAAGCCCAGTGAGGGCCTTCTTTGCAGCATTGTCAGCACCCCACTGTCGCAGCCAAACCAAGCGGCGTATAGCCACCTCGAGGGCAGAAGTTCTTGCACACATTCTGATGTTCTCATCCAATGATAATAGGACAACATTTACAAAAACATCACAACTGTAGAGTGCATTAAACACCTCACAGGGGAGATCATCAGGGGCACTATCAAGCATTTTTCTGCTAAGGGTTCTAGTGGCCACAGCAGAAAAGGCGCGCGCGTGCGCGGCGGCGGCTTTTGCAATAGTAAAAAGACAAGTCAGCGCGGCGGCTGACACCACATATACTAGTCAAAAAACATGACAAAAGGCCGTATGCACGAATCACGATACACGCTAATCTATCTGGAGCAGGACGTACTGTATACTAAGAATATACTTGCCTGAACTGTATCCAGATTCATTCCTAGGAATGGAGTCACCAAGGAGGGGGACAGTGAGGACTTGGGGTGGTTGATCACCCATCCAAATGACTCCAGGGTGGACACCACCTACCACTGAGTATCCAATTTTGCCTGATGTAGAGATTGGGAGGTGATGAGAATGTCGTCCAGATAAGTAAGCACGTGGACGCCCTGATACCTGAGCAGAGACATCACACCAGCCAGCACCTTGGTGAACACCCTGGGAGCTGAGGTGAGACCAAAGGGCAATGCCACAAACTGGTAGTGTTGATCCTTCAGAGCGAACCTGAGGAACCTTTGATGACCTGGAAATACAGGAATATGAAGGTAAGCATCCTTGATGTCCACAGAAGTCATGAAATCCCCTTGGCGCAGGTAACTGATGGCAGAGCGCAGAGTTTCCATGCGAAAGCGCCTGCACCTGACAAACTTGTTGAGGATCTTTAAGTCCAGGATGGGCCTGACTGAACCATCTCTTTAAGGGACTGTGAATAGGTTGGAATAGAAGCCCTTGCCTATTTCTCTTAAAGGGACCTTGAAGATGACCCCCAGCTACAGGAGGCCTTGCACTACTGGCACTAGCTCCTGAGCTAACACAGGGTCCTGAGGAATCCAGGATCTGATGAATCTTGGGGGCGGCCAGGCAGCAAACTCTATCTTGTAACCGGAGGACACTACCTCCTGAATCCACCGGTCTGAAACATGAACCTTTCAGGCGTGAGCGAAGAGCTGAAGCCGTCCCCCCATCTGGATGGGTGAGGGCGCCCCATCATGCCTGAGGGGGCTTGGGAGAGGATTTTGCTTTGGGACACCAGGAGGAGCCAGGACGTCCACGTCCTCTGCCCCTACCCCAGAAGTCTCCCCGGGCCCAAGTAAAGGAAACCCCCTCCCTTGTCTAGCACCACGGTAGGGGGAGGAGAAGGAGCCCTGACCCCGAAAGGGCCAAGACTGCCTCCTGCTTCCCTTAGCAAAAAGGTCCAGGCGGTCCCCAAACAGGCGTAGTCCTTTGAAGGGAAACCCAGAGAGGGCCTTCTTGGCAGTGTTGTCAGCAGCCCACTGGCGTAGCCAAACCGAGCGGCGTATAGCCACCACAAGGGCAGATGTCCTGGCACACATTCTAATGGTGTCATCCAAGGCAGAGAGGACAAAATTTACAAAAATATCACAACTGGAGAGTGCATTAAACACCTCACAAGGCAAATCATCAGGGACACTATCAAGTATATTTCTGATCAGGGTCCTAGTGGGCACAGCGGTAATGGCAGAGGCACAGACCGAGCGCAGCGCCGTCCCCGCACATGCAAAAGCATGGGACGCCAGCTGGTCAATGCGCCGGTCCTCAGCATCCCGCAGGGTAGTAGAGTCAGGGGAATGCATGACAGAGGTGTTAGATAACCGTAGGACCGGGGCATCCACCTCGGGAGGGGATGACCAACACTTTACCACATCAGCAGGAAAGGGATACTTCCTATCCCAAATTTTAGGTACCCCGGGAAGTCTACTGGGGCGCTCCCATTCCTTGAGCACAAGGTTACTGAAATGTGCTTGCTCGGGAAATTCCAAACGTGACTTAGCGGTATGGAAGAGTTCCCCCTTTGCCTGGGAGCCGCAACGGGGGAAAAAAAAAGGACAGAACCTGAAAAATCTGGGTCAGCAATCTGTCAGTGTCATCCGGGGTCCAGGGGTCAGAGCCAGAATCGCCATGACCCCTTGGCCTCTCATCAGATGACCCTGAGTCAGAGAAAAGCTCCCCTTCATCCGAAGGGGTATAGCCACAAAGATTCCAAAACTCATCAGTTTCCATAGGGAAAAGAGTGACATTAGGCGTTAAGTGCTGCTTTTTTTGCAGGGGCATTACGCACCAAGGTATTAGCAATCAACTTCTCAACAGTAGCCAGTCTAGAAGACACATCAGGCTGAGAATCTCCACTTGTATGCAACTCAGTAGAAGTGAGATTTAAGCTTGGAGGGGTAGGTGAAGTGATACAAGGTGCAGGCCCAGCCACTGGAAGGCCAGATTGCCTTGCAAGCACCTGCTCAGCACAGGGTACACAGACCCGCGCCTTGTCAGCGTCAGCATGAGGCTGCCCACACGCTACCCACAGCTGGGCTTGTCCCGAAGGAACCCCGGTCACATTATCCTGAGATGCCTCCATATGGTGATAGGCCGATAGGGATTAACGCTATACAGCAACCCTGGATGCCCCAATAACCCGCTAGGGAGTGGGAGTAATTACACTAGGCCTCACAAGTTAGCCAACTAATAGAGGGCCGGGAGAAGCCAATGGATTCGCCCGCCTGAAAGACATAATAAAAGGGGGCCGTAAGCAGACAGTAATAAAGAGGAGATAATAAAGCCGCCCGCGAGGGCACTTACGGACCGCGGTAGGTAGAGGTCCGTCACGCATAAGCCAACCAAGCAGGGGTGTACCTCGAGGGGTGGGCCGGCATCAGCAATGACGCGGAACACACCATAGACGGCCCCCCCCCCCGAAGAGCACAAAGCCAGCACGTGACAAGCAGCCAATGACGGTGCTCCGGCGCCTGAGGTAATTTTAAATGTAGTCATAGTAAAGCAAGACAGCACGGCGGCTGACACAAAGCAGAATGAAATAAAGCATAAGTCTAATACACGTAAATGCATAACATACACACCGACACCCCCCTCTTTCCCCCCGAAGACTACAAGGAGAATGAGGGAGGACAGCGGCCACCGATAGGCAGGGGCAATATTGTGGGAGGGGCATCCCATAGAGGCTCACCATAAGCCTAAACCGCCTACCCTTTGGTGAGGGATTGCGGTGGAGCAGCGTTCCTAAGCACCTAACAGCGGTGCTGCCTACCTTCACCCGACCAGCGCAGCCCAAGGCTGGGAGGCATATTACTAATAGAACGGGTGGGAATAGTCCTACAGGGCCGCAGGCTAATAGCCTCGCTCACCTGTAGAGAGAGCCATTTCTCGTCCTTCGCAGTCCAGACTGCAGAGAAAATCTGGGGATTTGTGGGAGGTCCCTGGGTATTTGAGGGGCCGGGAGGAGCCTATTTTCAATGTCTCTGCAGTCCAGCTCCATCTGGCGGAGTAATACCCGATAGTAAGTACTATATCTGGAGCAGGACGTACTGTATACTAAGAATACAGGATTTTTACATTAGCGCCTTTTCCTGTGGCATTTTGCACGAGGTGATAAGGCTAGGTAATACACTGCCTGCACCTGGATTCCTTCGCCTGAGATCCCTGACCTCTAGTGGGCTAAGAACGAAGGCTTCATCCTGCTGTGGGCTGCCGGGTTGCCACCACCTCCCTGCTGTGCTGATGCCTCTGCCCTGCTCCCTTCAGAATGCCTTCCAGCCTGAAAAGATGCTGGAGAACGGATGCTTACGCTTTTGAGTCTTCCCACGTGTAAAGCCTGTGCCCGGAAGTGACGTCAGAGGGCCTCCCGGTCAGTGCGGCAAGTCCTCTCCCCCTTCCTTGCCCTGCGTCCCGGGCGAAAAAAAGGGGGAAAAAGACTTCCACCATCCAGAGGTTCCAATAAGACAGCCCGGATTTCCTCAGGCAAATGGAATAGCACCCGCCGCTGCTATCAGTTGGGATTTTAAGGGGACAGTGCACTACTCATGTGCTGTCAAACTATGAGGTACTGCCCTGGCTGCCTCTGGACATAGGGTGAACTTCACCCGAAGATAAAGTGGTCCAAGGCTCAGGGGGCTTCTCCAGGGGCTCTTGGAGCTGAAAAAAAAAAACAAATTGGCTGCAGCTTATCTGTCTGGTGGTTCCTTAGAGAAATACAAAGAACTGAGGTGGAGAGGAAAGGGTGGGGTTTTAACCTCTGTTCAGTTTGTGTTTCCTCCAAGACAGTGGAGCCACTCTCTCTCTGGGTCGTTCTGAAGCACGAAGGGAAAAATAAATCTGTCACTTAAATGTTATGTTACTGTGAACTCTTTATTTATTTCAGTTGTTCTTCTGTTTAGTAATGGTTTCCTTGCTACCATTTTCATAATAAATGGAGTTGTTCTTCTGGGAAATTAAAAAGTTTTAAATATCAGTGTCTGAAGGAATCTCAATTTTAAATACTGCCTCAATATGACATGCTAATAACATTCTAATAAAACAACCTAATTAGCAGGAGTGTAACCCTCTGAGGGCAAATGTTTGGAACACAGTTATGTTATCATTTTGTGATTTTTAAATTTGTTTTCATGTTATGTTATTTAGGGCGGTCTGAATCGTGAAAATAGGTAAGAAATGCAATACATTTTATATTTTACATATTACTTGGAATAAGGAAGGCTTTAAAAAAACCCAACCCACAGATAACTCCAAATTCTATTCCCCATGTGAACCAACAAACTGTCCTGAATCACTGAAAACAGCTATGGGTAAGTTAATGGGCCTTTGTAGGCAAAGACAATTGTTAGACCATTGTGCCAGGCACGTGACGCTGCGTAATAATCAGCATAATGGGCAGGGTCTGCAAGAGCCCGATATTGTACTATTGTGCTACAGGAGGCATATATGGGTCCATCAGGTCAGCGGGACTATAAGATCCTGGAAGACAGACAGGGTTAAACTCCCAGCTTCCTGAATTAATTGCTGTATGCATCCCCTATAGAACCAGACACAGTCAGTAACAACACATCTCAAAAAGTACTCAAGAAATATAATCTTTTTCAATACACATACTGCAGGCAAAAGACTGCTAAAAAAAAATCTTCATTAAAAAACAAATATACCAAGACAAACACTACAAAACACAAACTGGGGCTCTCCAGCCACCTAAGCCAATGAAAAGTTTAACAGTGATATTGTTCATCAAAAATTATCCTGAATAAAGTACTATATAATGAAAAATAAATGTATAAGCGTAAAAAAGATCTAGGCACAACCTTTGCTGCAAAATGAAACTGGATTGTGGAGAGCAGCCGGAAGTATATGGAGGCCGGGAGGAACCACACCTTTTATCTTGCAGTCCCCACCCTTCGGACAAGTTAACCCATGTGTATCTGATTTCTTGACGCCCTGGAGTGAAATATGAGAGAAAGGCACTTAAGATCAGCCAAGTGCTTCCCCTTTAAGCCAGGAGCACATGCATTATCGGTGTCTCGCAGCAGAACCTAACACGGACGTCACTGAGCATCCCCAGGGGGAACTGTCCCCTGCAGCAGCTCCCCCCCTTCCATCAGGCTAAAAAAGCGGAAGAGACGTGCGCACATACCACAGCATGTCCTCCGGTGAGCTCCACAGAGCCTGACCGCCCACAGCTGTACATTCCGCGGGAGAATCACAAGCTGCTCGGCCATTATATGGTATCGGAGGAGCGAGGGGGTGGTAGGAAGGGGACCTGATGAATTCCGCAATGCCTCAAACCATTAGCATACTGAGGCTAGCACTGATCCCCCCTGCTGCTAGCTAACAGTCAGGGATATGGGAATCTGGCCTATCCCCTGGGTTCCTTGCAGGCTGCCTCCGGAGCCAGGGAACGGGTCATCCCCATCAGATCCACATCAACCCAGTCTATTTACCTAAACCCATGGTTCAAACTGGTGGTCTGGCTCCTGCCCCAGGCAGGAACACATCAAGAACTGGTGTCTGGAGGAGGAGCTTAATTTTTGTATATTCTTGTGGTCATGTGTTCCTACAATGGGTACGGAGCTTTAATATCTCAGTGGTATGCTGCCCTAAGGATGTTTTGAGACATGATACCAACCATTCGAGTGCCATCATGCCACACAAACTCTATATCTAGAATATAAGGTTTGGGGAAAAAGCCTACGTGCTAATTTGTGCCATGTTTAGTCCTCTGGAGGTGTACTGGGCCTGTAAAAACTCAAAATTCATGGGAGGCTTCACCCATCTCGAGCAGCCCCCTGGGTTTTCTATAACGGAGAAAAAAAGAAAGATTGAATTTAGAAAGAATGGCATGGAACCTAGCAGCAATGGCACAGCAGGGAGCCTGCGGGTAAGAGAGAAAAACATGTAGAATAGATGAAGCAGCTGGTGAGCTGAATCTCTCTTATCAAGGTAAGGAAAAGCTAGGACTCACTATGAACAAAAAAAATACCGTTTTGTGAGTACTCACCTGTAAAATGGGTATTATGAGTGTGCCATACACTCCACTTCGATCTTCATGACATGTGGGTAATCTCCAGTAGAGGGCGAACATGTGCAGAGATGAATATGCAAAAAAAAGCAGTAAGGGGACCAGGAAGAACCAATTATAACCTTAACAATCAAAACCAATGGTTCACCATATAAAAGCTCCAGAATACCTGAAAAAAAGGGGTGGGGCGAAGTGGGGTGTATGGCACACTCATAATACCCGTTTTACAGGTGAGTACTCACAAAACGGTATTATTCTAAGTGTGCCATACACTCCACTTCGGTCTTCATGACATGTGGGACATCCAATAGCAGTGTCCGTCATGGGTGGGAACCAGAAACAGTAAAGAATGTACCAACTCAAACCACTGCAGCGTGCAGAACCTTGCGGCCAAAAACAGCATCCGCTGAAGCCCGCACATCAACCTTGTAAAACTTGGAAAAAGTATGAACGGAAGACCAAGTAGCAGCCTTACAAACTTGTTCAACCGAAGCCTGGTGCTGAAAAGCCCAGGACGCACCAACCGCATGAGTAGAGTGCGCAGTGACCTTAAAAGGGGGAGTCCTCCCCTTAGCAGAATAGGCCCCAACAATGGCCTGACGAATCCATTTGCTAATTGTAGACTTAGCAGGCGCCAAACTTTTCCTGGGCCCGCAGGGCACCACGAAAAAAGTGTCGGTCTTGCTTGCGGAAGGAAGAAGTAGTCACCAAATAGTACTTCACACAGCGAACAACATCCAAATTGTGCAGAACCCTCTCCTTGTCATTGTTAGGCTTAGGAGACAAGGAAGGGAGAACAATATCCTGATAGAGGTGGAAAGCAGACACCACCTTAGGAAGGAAATCTGGCTTAAAACGAAAAACCACCTTATCCTGGTGTCTCTTAAAGTAAGGGGCCTGAATCCACAGAGCCGCCAACTCAGAGACACGCCGAACAGAGGTAATAGCCACCAAGAAAGCAACCTTCTGAGTGAGAACCGAAAGGGCAATATCCTGTAGCGGCTCAAAAGGAGGACCCTGGAGAGCCAAAAGAACCAAATTCAAATCCCAAACAGGAACCACAGCATTCTGCAAGGCATCCACTGCCAGAGATAGAGGATCCTGAGAAAGAGACACAAAGGCCGGAAGTTTGTGATTGTGCCTCGAGGCAAAGAGATCCACCTCCAGAGTCCCCCACTTGCGGCAAAGATACAGAAAAACCTCGGGGTTGAGAGACCACTCTCCTTGGCGAGAGGATCCCCTGCTCAGGGAATCCGCCTCCGTGTTCTCCACTCCCGGAATGTAGACTGCCGAAATGCAAGGAACATTGCTCTCCGCCCAGTGCAGGATCAGAGAGACTTCCCTGAGGGCACTCCTGCTGCAAGCCCCTCCTTGGTGATTGATGTAAGCTACCGCCGTTCGGTTGTCTGAACGAACCTGAACCGGTAGACCCTGTAAATGTGAGGTCAGCCGTGCCAGAACCAGTCGGATGGCTCTGAGCTCCAAGACATTGATGGGGGTGTGAGCCTCCTGAGGACCCCACACCCCGCTGAACTGATGACTTTTCCAATAACCTCCCCAGCCTGACAGGCTAGCATCCGTGGTAACCGTCTCCCAACAAGGGACCAGAAAGGATCTGCCCTTCAACAGGTCGCTCGACTCCAGCCACCACCAAAGGGACTGCCGAACCCTGGGAGACATCCTGAAAGGTTGATCCAATGACTGCGGACACAGTACCACCTCGAAGGAGGACACCATCAAGCCCACCAGTTTCATCCCCTGTCGGATAGAGGGACAAGGACTGGCCCAAAGAAGGTTGATCAGATCCTGAATCCCCCGCACCTTGGTCTGGGGCAAAAACACTCTGGCCTGAATGGTATCCAGATTCATGCCCAGAAATGAAATCACTCGTGACGGAGAGAGAGAAGACTTGGGGCGGTTGATCACCCACCCGAACCTCTCCAGAGCCGACACAACCTGGTGGGTGTCCAGCTCCGCCTGACGGAGGGAAGAAGCTGAGATCAACAGGTCGTCCAGATAAGGCACAATGCGAATGCCCTGAGCTCTGAGCAGAGCCATTATTCCCGCCAAGACCTTGGTGAAGACCCTCGGCGCCGAGGTTAGTCCGAAGGGAAGGGCAACAAACTGAAAATGTTGATCCTCCACCGCAAACCGGAGGAATCTCTGATGCGGTGAAAAAGGGAGACCCTGTCCTGTCTACCCTTTCCCTCTCCTTTGCTCTCTCAATGAAGTGGGAGTGCAGGAGGGGGAAAAAGAAGAGAGAACACGGTCAGTGAAGGCAAAATTGGGTCCTTTGTTACAAACCTTGTGGTGTTAAATAATTAAAACAGTAATATAACTTTACCCAAATCTATATAAGATTCGGTGCATATATCGACATTTGATGCAAATTAATATCTTAACACAAAATGTATTCAGCTCTTGATAATAGAATTGTCTTTTGCAATCAGTTTAGTAACAAGTTCTTAGTTTATAGCAAGTGGTTCTCAGTATTGTAGCAAGTGGTTTATACCCATATTGTGGTGGGATGGTGTATTAGTAACAAGTTCTTAGTTTGTAGCAAGTGGTCCTCAGTATTGTAGCAAGAGGTTTATACCCATATTGTGGTAGGATGGTGTAGATGCGTTTCGCAATTTTATTGCTTCTTCAGTACACCATTTAACCCTTTAACTGCCAGCCTACCTTGAGATTTTGTCACCAGATTATTTTGCCCTATTTTGCGCTCCCCATGTTCAACTGTGATTTTTGAAGGGATTTCCCAGGAAAGTGATATATTGTTTTTTTCAGCGGAGCCTGGGCTTTAACATGAAATGTCTTGTTTGTAATTTTCTAAGTGTATTCTAAATATTTTTGGGTGAAAATTGTGCAAAAAAAAAAACAATTTTTTACAATTTGTAGTTTTTTTTGTAATAAAAAATGTAAGTTTGTCAATAAAATCTTATTGCGTGTGAAACCCCAATTTCTCCCGGTTACAGCGATACCACATATGTATAGGTAGATACCCTTTCCTGCCCAGGAGACTCCCCCAAACTGAAACAACGCTTTAGGAGATTTTCAGATAAAATACAACTATGCTATGCAATATGTGCACCTTGCAGATTTTCAAGAAAAACAACCCTTTACATTTGAAATACCCCCCACAAACTATATATTCCCTAGAAGTACACACCTCAAGCTTTCTAGGCGTACCAGGCTTGTTGACATGGGTGCAGTTTTCTGGAAGTAATCCCTCAATGTATTCTTTGGTTGCACAGGGTTTCCCTAAAAACGAATAAAAAAGCAGAATCAAAACCACATTTTGCTAAAAAAACCTATATGCAAACCAGAAAAAAACAGAAAATCTGAAAAAGCAACATCCCCCAAACAGAACAATACCCAACATGCATAGGTTCTGTCAAGGAAAAAATTGCCAAACACACCAAAGTAAAGCATGCGCATAACGGTAATTTTACTTCAGATTTTCAGCTCTGCAGACAAAGTGCGCACCTTGTGCTTTTTCTACCAAACCAACCCTTTACATTTGGAATATCCCCCATAAACCATACATTCCCTGAAAGTACACATGTTAAGCTTTCTAAGCATACCCAGCTTGTTGTAGTGGGCTCATCTTTCTGGAAGTAATATCTCGAAGAATTCTTAGCTTGCACAGGGTTTCACAAAAAAATGTATAAAAAAGCAGAATAAAAAACACCTTTTCCTAAAATATCAATATGCAAATAAGAAAAAACAAGCTAAATCTGAAAGCGCAAGGTCCCCCGAGCAGAACAATACCCAACATGCATAGGTACCTGTAACCTTTTGACTGCCAGTCTACTTGAGATTTTGTCACCCTCTCCTGACAGGATATTTTTCACCATTTTGCGTGATGTTTAACTGTGATTTTTGCAGGAATTTCCAGGAAAATGGCATATTTTCTTTTTGTGGCAGAGTTTAGGCTTTAACATGAAATGTCTTGTTTGTATTTTTTCTACTTTTTAAAATATTTTTAAATAAATAAATAAAAAAAAATAAAAAAATATATATTTTTTAAATTGTCTCCTTTATTTTAAACAAAAACATTTATTTTATTAAAGAAAACCATATTGCATGTGAAAGCCCCATTTCTCAGGCGGCTTGCCAGACCCCCGAGCCCTGTGAACTGGTATAGGGGTCACATGGAGCCCTTACCAGTTCACAAAGGGTTAAAAGCAAAAAAAAAAAAAAAACACACAGAGACACACTTTATAAAAGGGAGGGGGACCCCATTTTTTTTTATTTTTAAGGGTTAAAACCCTTAAATATCCAAAATAAAAATGGCGTGAGGTCCCCCCTACCCAGCATAACCAGCCTGTGACCAGCTATGGGGGCTTGTAGAACAGGGCGCAGGGGCCAGCTTTAGTGGCCCCTGGCCCTGCGGCTACAAGCCGTCATAACCTAGGGCCACGGCTCTTCTGCCCCCCCGGGCTTTGGGGAGGCAGGTAATTTGGGGGGCCAGGGGTTAATGGCAAGTCATCCGCTAGCCGCAGGTGACTTGCCAGACCCCCGAGCCTTGTGAACTGGTATAGGGGTCACATGGACCCCTTACCAGTTCACAAAGGGTTAAAAGTTTAAAAAAAAGACACACGTTTTTTTTTAAATAACTTTATTAAAAAAAAATTTTACTTTACTCACCTCCGATCTTCATTTCCTGTGTCCCGCTGCGATCTGATGTCAGTGACGGCTGGGCAGAGGAGGGGGGAGGCAGGCGATCGGACGATCCCTCCTCCTCTGTCCAGCCGTCACTGGTCTCTGACAGCTGAACCGAAGGGGCGGGGCCAGAATCCAAGATGGCGGCCGCCATCGGAAGACGCTGCTGAGGGAGGAGGGCTGTTATGCCCCCTCCAGAAGACAGAGGAGCAGGGGGGGGGGCCCGTGAAGAGGAGAGCCTGCGGGAGCCGGCGGGGACAAATGTAGGTAACTGTCATTTTTTTTTTTTTAACAGGAAACCGGGCGGCTGCTGAAACGGGGGGGGGGGCACCCTATTCCGGGCCCTCCCCTGCAGCCGGAGGAGCCCCGATGGGCGATCGGAGCCCCCTCTGGCTGAAGAGGAGACCCGGCCGGATCGAACGAGGGGTCAGGTAAGTGTCTTTTATTTTTACTTTTTTTTAATTCCTGGGGGAATTCAGGCACGTAAATTTTACGTGGCTGGCGTTTAACTGTTGGAGAGGCAGCCACGTAAAATTTACGTGGCTGGCAATAGAAGGGTTAAGACTATAATGTGATATAGAAAAACATAATATACATATAAGTAATCATTTTAAATACATCATTTACATATTTTTTCTTTTTGCGAGTGCACATACTCATAATGTAGTGGCTACTGGTAGTGTTCCACTTAGTTTTTCCATTTAGCGTATATCTGTGAATTGATTTTGTCACTATATTAGTGAATAAAAATCTCTCTGATGCGCCGGAAAAATCAGAACATGCAGATACGCATCCTTGATGTCTATAGATGTCATAAAATCCCCTTGGCGAAGGGAATTGATAGCCGAGCGCAGAGCCTCCATGCGGAACTTTTTGGCTCTGATAAACCTGTTAAGAACCTTGAGATCTAGAATGGGTCTCACCGAACACTCCTTTTTGGGAACCGTGAAAAGGTTGGAGCAGTAACCCCTGCCTCTCTCCAACTGAGGCATCGGGCAAATAACTCCCATGTCCAGAAGGTTTTTTACTGCTAACAGGAGCCCCTGTGCAGCCTGAGGGTCCGAGGGCACCCGAGACCTTAAGAATCTTGGAGGCGGCCAGTACTCGAACTCCAGTTTGTACCCGGAGGAGACCACTTCCAAAATCCAATTGTCTGTGACCTTCCGGGCCCAGACCTGGAAGAAGAGCCACAGCCATCCCCCCACCCGGGCGGGTGAGGGCGCCCCTTCATTGCTGAGCCGGTTTAATGGCGGGCTTGGACTTGGAACCCCAGGCAGCCACAGGACGTGCCCGACCTCTGCCCCGTTCCAGGACTAGCCCCTGCCACCCGAGAAGGCCAAACCTCTAGCCGCTCTGGCCCCTCGAAAGGAAGGAGTGAACGAGCCAGCCCCCCGAAAGGGACGGGTAACTTACCTCCCTTAGCAACAGCATCCAATTTATCTCCAAACAGCCGCGCACCCAGGAAGGGAAGAGCTGTAAGCAGCTTCTTGGCCCCAAAATCCGCCGTCCACTGTCGGAGCCAGACCAACCTGCGCATAGCCACCAGTAAGTCCTGCTACACATGACAATAGAATCTTCCATAGCAGCCAAGACAAAACTCATGAACAATTCACATCTCTTAAGGGTAGCGAACTCATCGCTAGCCGGATTAAACTGAGCGTCATTCAGCCAGTCCCTGATAAGAGATCTGGTAGCAAGTGACACTAGGGCAGATGCACAAACAGGCCGCAGGGCCGAGCCCACTCTGGCAAATGCATGACACGCCATCTGATCAAGACGCTTGTCCTCGCCATCCTTAAGGGAAGTGGCGTCAGGGGTGTTCAGCACAGAAGAGTTAGTCAAACCCAAAACTGGCTCATCGAGAAGACCATCGCTTAACCGCCTCCACCGGGAAAGGATACTTCTTATCCCATCCCTGAGGAGCACCAGGAAGCCGACTGGGCCTTTCCCATTCTTTCAGGATCAGTGCATCAAAATGACCCTGGGTAGGGTATTCCAGACGGGGCTTGCGGGCCCCAAAAAATTCCCCCTTCTTGAGAGGAGGCGCCTCAGGCGGGTCAATATCCAACACCTCCAATAGATGTGACAAAACAGTGGCCGTATCAATGGCATTCCCCAGCGCCTGCCCGACATCAGCATCACCAGACTGTACATAGTCAGTCTCCGTTTCCTCATACAATTCCCCCTCCTGTAAAGGGGAATAATCCGACAAATCAATGGAATCATCGTCAACATCCCACAAGGGCTGGGCCGACGACAAATGTCTCTTTTTAGCCTGGGCCTTCTTGCCCACCGTGCTAACAATAAATTTCTCGATGCTGACCAACCTAGCACAAACATCAGAGTGCGACTCCCCACTGGCACCAATGACACTTGGGGTACGGATAAGGCGGGGAGGGGGAGGCGGTGAAGCGGGAGGAGCCGACCCAGAAGGCTGGGTACCGGACTGCCACGTTATGGCCTTTTGTGCACATGGTATACAAATCAGCACATTCTCCCCCGTAAGGGATACCCCACACATGGCCCGGATTGTCCCAGAGGGAGCCCGAGCCCAGCATCCTGCGGAGCCTCCATAAGGTGATTTTTGTAGTCAGTCGCAGGGAATTATGCCTAAACAACCCGGGATGCCCCTTAAAAGTCCCGGTGGGAGGATTTAAGGTGATCAATTTAACACTAGGGACCCGAGGGCCAGGAGGAACTCCTTAATATGCACTATTATGAAGCAATCTGCAACACACAACAAGGCATATCAGTTACTATACAGCATAACAACATCATTCAAAATACATATATATATATATATATATATATATATATATATATATATATATACACCAAAATGACAAAAAAGCAAAAGCCTGTACCATAGCCCCCCCCCACCAGAGAGGGACCCCCAAATAACTAATGAAGTGGCCACCAGGCCCTTACCGTCCCCCAGAAACGACAGCAGGTGCAGCAGCAATGCAGCAAGATGACCCCCATCTCTGAGGTGAACAGGAAGAAGCAGGAAGAGAAGGGGGGGGCGGGCCAGCGCCGAAGGTGTGCTTTTCCAGGCCCCACCCCCCTCCCAGCAGCGCGGATCTGGCCAGGGAGGCCCTTCAGAAAACACAGCCTGAGGGAGAGAAGCTCCCCAGGCAGACAGGAGAAACCACAGCAGGCTAGGCCAAGCAACAGCACCAATTCATCAAGGAATAACTTCCAGGTGATCCACACCAACTCACACACACACAACTTACAGTGGTAACACCAACACACATACACACATATATATAAAGTAAAAGGGAGAGGCCGAGGATGACGGCCCGCCAGCCCCCCCCCCCCAGAGGGAAGTAAGGGACCCGGAAGGGAGGGGGAACCCGGCCCGAATAGGGCCACAGGCATGTAGGGACGGGGCATCCCACACCAGGATCACCAAAACCTGGGTAACCGCCTACCCCATAATGAGGTCTCACGGTGGAGCAATGCTCCTTCCGCACCCGTAGGGTGCTCCTACCCTCACCAGGACCCGCAGCCTAAGCTGGGAGGCTCAGATAGGGACAATTTAGAAAGGGTCCTGGCAGCAATAGGGACAATAAACGGCCGGGCACGGGCCTGGCTTACCTGCAAGTAAAAGAAGTTTTCATCTTCTGTCTTGTCGCCTTCCCTGCAGAGAAGGAACTGGAAAATTGGTGGGAGGTCCCAGGTATATATGGATCGGGAGGGGCTTTCTTTTTTTTGCATATTCATCTCTGCACAAGTTCGCCCTCTACTGGAGATTACCCACATGTCATGAAGATCGAAGTGGATTGTATGGCACACTTAGAATAAAAATCTTCCATTCCATTTTGTTTAAAGTAACCACAGAATTGATCATTTATTTTGCCACTGGAACAGCACTGTATCTACTTTGTATCTTCAAAATGCATTTCATTTTAACTATAAACTTGTCATTCAATGTAACATAAAACAACTTCACCCCTGTATATGTACAGCATGGCCCTGAAGGGATCTTGCAGTAGAAATGGCCTTCTAAAATATAGCTTTGTAGCAAGAAGAAAAACATTTTGGCATTGAACCCCTTTCTTCCCAAGAACTGCTGCCTTCAGCAATGTTTTGCACAAAGACAATATGTGCCCTTACATTTACAAATGGCAGATTATTGGGAAACGGATTCAAGGATGGCAATTAGCAATTGGTTTGTAAACAGACATTGTCAATGTGCGATAATACCACTCCACATCATTCAGGTGTTATCAGGCTTCTCTACCTACTCCCCCACAATGTCATCTGTATTTTTATTCTGTCACACGGAGAGAGCCAGTCAAGGTGACTGAATAATGTAAAACATCACAAAGATGATAAAATAACCTGCGACATTTCCAATGCAAACTGGGCTTTTTAAAAGAGAATCTTTTATCTTTTCAATGTTTCACATTTAATCATCAGCAAACAAAAGCTACAAGCTGGTTTACAGAGAACAAGTAACCCTGATTTCATGAATAAATTGACCTACTAAATGTAAAGCAGACAGACATAATACAGAAATTGCTTATGTTTTTTTTTTTTTTTGTTTTTTAATTTCATATGACATTGCAGCATAGTAAAAAGCTTTGAAATTATGTTTTCTAAATCTGAAGGTGGAATGGGCCTCCCAGACCCTGTACTTTAATCACTTGGTTGTCTATTTAAATATCTAGTCATTGACTAGTGCAAGAACCTGTCTAAAGAGCAACATCGGACTAAAAATAAAAAGGTCCCCTCAAATCGGCCCCTACTTACCTTTTGGATGTCGCCACTGCCGGCTGCAGCAACATCCGGATGCTTCAGGACCCGATCCCCCGCCCCCCCCCCCCCCCCCTGCGACAACTTAGCCGGCTGTAAATGAAAGTATGGCTTTAGCCCTGCTCTTCAAAGTTCGGCGCAGCCTAAGTCTCGCAGGATTTCGGGTGCATTCCATTCATGGGCACTGCGCAGGAGAGATATCGGGGCAGCGCACAATTCCTGATGGGATGCAAGATGGTGCCGCTCGTCGGAAGTTTGCCCGGAATACGAGGGACCCAGAAGATGGATCCCCTGGTGAGGTGAGTAAACACTGCCCAAAGGTAAAACCCGAGGGGGGCAGCAGATCAGCGAGGTTTGTTTTTTTTACAACTTATCTTAATACAAGCTTCTCTGGCGAATAGGTGCCATTTGGTTTTGCCACTGTGGCAAGTGGAGGTCACGTGTCTCGTTCTAAGCCAGCGGCAAGCAAAGCGTAAGGCGGAATGTGAATTAAGGTGAGAATTACAAGGATTGCATAGGGTTAATTAGGGTGGCAGGGTGGGCAGCAATCAAGATGATTAAGCGGAACAATTTATGTAAAATGTTTGTTGTTCCAGTTATTTGCTCTATCTCCTCTCTCCCTATCTCTCCTTCCCTTCTCATCCTGCCCCATCCTTTCTTTCATTAGGTCAATTCAGCACCAGGTGAGAAAACTCTACTACTTTTTTCAGTTTCATTGTCTACCTTGAGGACAATTCACCATCAAGTGAAAATTTACATCTGGTTGCTCCCAAGGTAGACAAAGAAAATAAATAGCAGTTTTCTCTCCTAAAAAGTAGTTAAGTTTGCTCGCCTAGTTCTGAATTGACCATTCAATGCTTTCTTATTAAAGTCTGAGCAAGACTCCATAACTGTTCTATGTTACAGTGAATATCATGGCCAAGCCAGGTGTTTTTACTGGTCATTTTTTAGATCCAAGTTAATACAGCATGCTTTTAGGCAAAATACTGAACTGTAATATTTTTACTTGTCTATACCTGATGTACGTATTTTAACACAACTCTATCTGGTCATTTTCCAGTTTTCTGGCTAGTTACTTACATTCTTTTATATGCTTTTTTTAATGGTATTTATTAAATGAAGACAAAAATGGTTAGACATTCCTCTCCTAACTTGTCAGTGTGGTGGGATACATTATATGCAGCTATACTTAGTTGGAATCCCAAAAGTCACCACTCAGTGTCTACAAAGGCAAGCATCATCTTATTTCTGAATTACCTCCTAGTGTATAACCCAGTCACTGCAAATGGCCTCTTTACTGATGCCAAGATGGTCAAAAGCCCATACTTCCTGGTCTGACATGTCAGTCAGATAATGCTCTCTATTCTGAAGCAATAGACGACAAGTTCTCTTATATAGGCTACAATGCTTGTCTAGAAATAAGATCACCACCTATGAGATTCAAGACGGCAGGGATGTGGTTTCGGAATGGGTGGACAAAATACAATTCTGTGATTACTCACCTGTAGAATTGGTATTATATGTATACAGCACGTCCTGTTCCAGAAGATATTCCTTACACTTGGGATATACTCCAGTAGATGGCGCTGGACTGCAGAGACAGAAAAGTGGCTCCTCCCGGCCCCATAAATACCCGGGACCTCCCACAAAATCCCCAGTATTGAAAAGCAGTTAGCAAGAGACCGGGAGAACTATAACCATTATATGAAAATTTTAACATAAGAACAATCACCATAAAGAGGTAACTAAAGATAATGATAACAAGGGTGGGGTGGAACAGGACGTGCTGTATACATATAATACCAATTCTACAGGTGAGTAATCACAGAATTGTATTATTCTAAGTATACAGCACGTCCTGTTCCAGAAGATATTCCTTACACTTGGGACATCCAATAGCAGTGTCCGTAAGGTAGTGTGTGATCCCCAAAAGGAACAGCAGACAGTTCAAACCACTGCCGCCTGCAGAACCTTGCGGCCAAAAGCAGCATCAGCTGAGGCCCTAACATCAACCTTGTAAAACTTTGAAAAAGTATGAACAGAAAACCAAGTAGTGGCCTTGCAAACTTGTTCAACAGAAGCTTGGTGCTGAAAAGCCCAAGAGGCACCAATAGCACGAGTAGAATGAGCAGTAAGGCGGAAGGGAGGTTCCTTCCCCTAAGCAGAGTAGGCCTGAATCACAGCCTGACATATCCACTTGCTGATAGTGGACTTAGCCGGAGCCAGGCCTTTCTTAGGTCCAGACGGAAGCACAAAAAGAGCATCAGTCTTCCTGAAGGATTCAGTAGCCACCAAATAGAACTTCAGAGTTCTGACTATGTCCAAAGTATGCAAAACCCTTTCCTTAGGGTTACTAGGATTAGGACACAGAGAAGGCAAAACAATGTCCTGATTGAGATGAAAGGCAGAAACTTCCTTAGGTAGAAAATCGGGCTTAAAACGAAACACCACCTTGTCCTGGTGTCTCTCAAAATAAGGAGGCTTGATGGAAAGCTCCGCCAACTCAGAAACACGCCTAACAGAAGTGATAGCCACCAAAAAGACCACCTTAAGTGTAAGAATGGACAAAGGGGCCCCTTGCAAGGGCTCAAAGGGAGACCCCTGCAGGGCAGACAAGACCAAGTTCAAGTCCCAGACTGGTAACATAGGCTTACGTGGGGGAAGCACATGAGTAACCCCCTGGAAAAAAGTCTTGACCAGGGGATGCTGATCAAAGGATCTTTGAAAGAAAATAGCCAAAGCAGACACATGGCCTTTCAGAGTACTGAGCTGAAGACCCAGATCCAAACCATGTTGGAGAAATTCCAGAATCCTAGGAATAGAAAACACACGACAGGGAAGCGAGTGGGACTCACACTAGTCAATGTAATTACGCCAGACCCTGTAATAGATGGAAGAAGAGGACCTCTTCCTAGCCCTGATCATTGTATTCACCACCGAGGCAGGAAGCCCTTTTTCCATCAAGATGGAGGTTTCAACAGCCAGGCCGTCAAAGCCAGCGTTTGTAAATTGGGGTGGTGTAGGTGTCCCTGAGTGAGCAGATCTGGAACCTGTGGTAGAGCGTACTGATCTACTGCCAACTGCACGATGTCTGCGAACCACACTCTTCTTAGCCAACAGGGGGCCACCAGGATGGTTGACACCCCTTCCTGAGCTATCTTGCGCAGTACCCTGCCCAGCAGTGGAAACGGGGGAAACACACATCGGAGCTGGAACCTCGTCCAGGACATTGCCAGGTCATCTGTGGCCAAGGCCAGAGGATCCTGGGACAGAGAGACAAAGACTGGAAGCTTGTAATTGTGACGAGACGCAAATAGATCCACATCCGGCTGATCCCAGCGGTGGCACAGGGAGCGAAACACCCTGCTGCTGAGGGACCACTCTCCCAAACGAGAGGTCCCCCTGCTCAGAGAGTCTGCCTCCAGATTCTCCACCCCCGGGATGATTGATGTAGGCAACCGCCGTCTGGTTGTCTGAGCAGACCTGAAAAGCCCGACCCCTCAGGTGAGGGGTTAAGTGGGAGAGAACCAACCTGATTGCCCTCAATTCCAGAATGTTGATGGGGGCATGGGCCTCCTGAGGGCCCCACTGACCCTGGAATTTAGGGACTTCCAGAACCCCCCCCCCCAACCTGTCAGAATAGCATCCGTGGTGACAGTCTCCCAGCAGGGGGCCAGAAAGGACCTGACCCCCAGCAGAGACCGACCACAGAGACCAACCACCACACTAGAGACCGCCTGACCTGAGGGGACAAGACAAACACCTGATCCAGGGACACAGGGTCCCAATCCCATACTGACAAGAGGTGAAGCTGAAGAGGCCTCATGTGGAACAGAGCATATGGAACCGCCTTGAAACAGGACACCATCAGACCCACCAGCTGCATTCCCTGCCTGATGGATGGATGGGGACAAGACAGCAGGAGCTGAACTTTCTCTTGAAGGACCTCCCACTTCTGCTGAGGAAGAAAGATCTTGACCTGAGCTGAATCCAGAATCATGCCCAGAAAAGACTTCACCATGGAAGGAGACAGGGAAGATTTGGGGTGATTGATCACCCAGTCGAATGATTCCAGTGTGGACACCACCCTCTGAGTGTCCAGCTCTGCCTGATGGAAGGACTGCGGAGCAATAAACATGTCGTCCAGGTAGGGAAGAATGCGAATGCCCTGAGATCTCAGCAGGGCCATCACTCCTGCCAGCACCTTGGTGAATACCCTGGGGGCCGAGGTGAGGCAGAAGGGCAAGGCCACAAATTGGTAGTGCTGATCCTCCAGAGCGAACCTGAGGAATCTCTGATGACCTGGAAAGATAGGGACATGAAGGTAAGCATCCTTGATATCTACAGAGGACATGAAGTCCCCTGGGCGTAGGAAAGTCACAGCTGAGCACAGAGTCTCAATGCGAAAGTGTCTGAATCTGACAAACTTGTTGAGAAGCTTTAAATCCAGGATAGGTCTGATGGACTCATCCTTTTTGGGCACAATGAAAAGATTGGAATAATAGCCTTTGCCCCTTTCCTTCAAGGGCACCCGGCAGATGACACCCAGATCTAGAAGGCCTTGGACAGCCAGAGAGAGACCCTGAGCTGACAAGGGGTTTTGAGCTAACCGAGATTTGATGAACCTTGGGGGGCAGCCAGGCTGCAAACTCTATCTTGTAACCGGAGGATACTACCTCCTGAATCCACCGGTCTGGGACATGATGCCTCCAGATGTGAGCCAAGAGGGTGAGGGCGCCCCTTCATGTCTGAGGGGAGGACTTAGTCTTGGGACCCCAGGGAGGGCCAGGGCCCTCGTCCAATTCTGGAGCCCCTGAATGAAGGAGAAAAGGCACCCGAACCCTGAAAGGGCCGGGGCTGCCTTCTACGCTGAGGTAATTTGCCACCTTTAGCAAACAAGTCCAAACGTTCCCCAAAGAGGCGCAGCCCCTTGAAGGGAAAACCAGTGAGAGCCTTTTTGGCAGCATTGTCAGCTGCCCACTGAAGCCCTACCACACATTCTAATGGTATCATCCAGGGCAGAGAGAACATATGCAATAAATTCCTCACAACGCAGAAGAGCTCTATACTCTTCACTACCAGCATCATCAGGGACCCCATCTAAGAGACCCCTGAGCAGGCTTTTAACAGCAACAGCTGTGATAGCAGAGGCACAGACCGGAGGGAGCGCGGTCCCAACACAGGCAAAAGCATGGCAAGCCAGCTGATCCATGCGCCTGTCTTCCCCATCCCTCAAGGTAGTAGTGTCAGGGGAATGAATGACAGATGTGTTCGACAACCCCAGAACTAGTGCATCCACCTCTGGAGGACATGACCAACGTTTAACCATTTCAGCAGGAAAGGAATACCTCTTATCCCAACTCTTTGGTACCCCGGGAAGCCCGCTAGGCCTTTCCCACTCCTTGAGAATCAGATTATTAAAGTGAGTTTGTTCAGGAAACTCCAAACGTGGCTTAACAGTATGAAACAGCTCCCCCTGCTGCCGCGGGGCCATGGCAGGAGGAGAGATACAGAGCACTTCAAAAATGTGAGCCAAAAGTCTGTCAGTATCATCTGAAGCCCATGGGTCAGATCCAGACTCAGCATAACCCCTAGGCTGGCCCTCAGATGATTCTGATTCAGAGAATAATTCCCCTTCTTCCAGAGGGGTATAACCAGTATCATCAAAAACTCCTCAGCTTCCATAGGAAAGAGAGTAACACGGGGTGCCAGATGCCGCCGCTTAGCAGGAGCCTTACGCGGACCAGAACCAGCAATATGCCTTTCAATGCTGGCTACCCGGGTAGCCAAATCAGGTTGAGACTCCCCACTGGTATGCACCTCACTGGGAGTCAGGTGTAAGCGTGGGGGGGTAGGCGAAGCCAGAGGGGGCGCAGCACTAGGCCCAGCCGCAGGTAAACCAGACTGCAGGGCAAGTATCTGCTGTGTGCAGGGTACACATACCCTGACATCATCACTTATAGGGGACCCCACACGCCACACACAGCCGGGCTTGTCCCGAAGGAACCCCGAGCACATTATCCTGAGAAGCCTCCATATGGTGATTATCACGGCACAACAGGCCAATAGGGATTGACGCTAATAAAAGCAACCCGGGATTCCCCAATAACCCACTAGGGAAGTGGGAGTAATGGTATGTAATAGCCCTCCAATAAGAGTTAACACTAAATAGAGGGGATAGGACCGGGAGAAACCACAAAGTTTGACCCGCCTGCAAGACATAAGCAAAAGATCCCATAAGCAATATGCAATATAGACAATATATATAAAATAAATCAACCGTGCGCATGCGCGCGGCGCGATGATGGCGGTGGCCTGACAGAGCTCCGTGCCCGACGGCAGTGAAGAGGGGCTGTGAGCCAGGTCAGGTGCCCGGATCGGTGTTCGATCGCAGTTTGACAGCAGCGGAGCTGCTAGCGGAGGTGTCTGAGGAGAGAGACGGCGGTCGGAGGCGGCTGCGGTGAGCTGCGGGGAGCGGTGGGGAACGGAGGCAGCGTCATTGCTGAGCTGCGCAGGACGGCCCCTAATACAGTTCTAATACAGTTCTCCTGCGATCAAAGCTAACCTGCTGAAGCAGGAGGTGACTGCAGTAGAGTGGAGTGTGCCTCTAAAAGTGCCCCTGGAACGCGACCTGTCAACCTATGAGAGGATCTGGAAAGCTGACATTGAAGGTCTGTGTGTGAATGGTCGGCCTGGAGAAAGGAGGCAAGATGGCGGAGGACCTCACGCCTGAAGATATAGAAGTCATTGATAACACTGAGGCTTCTTTCCTGGAGGAGGAAAAGGAGAAATCAGTTATGACCCCCTCGGTGCCCCAGCTGGATGTGAGTCCATCTTTATTATACAGCCTAGAATCTATGCTGCAGAATGCCTTATCATCTACTACTAAGCTGATAAAGGAACATGTCTCTAGTGAGATGGAAAAAGTTGCTTCCAGTCTCAATGCGTTAGAGGCCAAAATAAGTGATATAAAGGTCGCTCAGAATGTTCTAGATGCTGAGGTTACTCAATTGAAATCTGAAAATTGTTCACTTGTCGCCAAGATGGAAGACTTGGAAAACAGGGAACGTCGCTCTAATCTGAGATTTAGAGGTCTTCCTGAGCATTTAGAAGACGCCAGAGGGGTAATAACAGCTTTATGTCAAGAATTGGTCCCAGGGTTGTCGGCAGAGAGACTTGAAATGGATAGGGTCCATAGATCCTTGGGTCCTCGGAGACAACCTGCTGACCCACCCCGAGATATAATTGCCAAATTTCATTTTTATAGCTCCAAGGAGATGGTCCAGAAGGCAGCGAGGCAACTTCCCGAGCTTTATTTCCAGGGACATAAATATCAAATCTTCTCAGATCTCTCAGCGGTCACCATGGCCAAGAGGCGGGACATGAAACCTTTATTGGCCATCTTACAGGAGCATGGGATAAAATACAGATGGGGTTTCCCCTTTCGCATCACTTTCTCACATAATGATGTCAACTTCATTGCGGTTTCGGTGGAGGAATTGCGGGCCCACATGGCTTCTGTCGGTCTGTCCAGATCAGCTTCAACAAAAACCCTTAGAATCTCTGAGGACTCTCCCAAATCCCAGCGGGCTGGGAAACGTCAAAGGCGAGGAAGACAAACAAGTTGTAGCTCATCATTAACTTATGGAGATACCTGAGTTTTCTATCGTTATCATGGGTTAAAGTTTAATTGTTTGCAATGCTGCTTTTACTGCAAAGAGTATTTATGCTCTTTAATGGGTAACAGTAAGTTTGGTATGTTTTGTTTTGGTTCTGGAGCTCGGGGAGATTCTCTTAGAGACGGGACCAAAGCATGACATTGGAGTTAAATTAAGTTTAAGGTTCACTGTTCCGGGCCAAGACCCTTTCTATTTTTATTTGTTCGGTTTGTTGATACAGCCCCAGCTGCTTGTCGGCTTATGTATGTTGCACTCCGGTTTAATCAGAGGGATTATTCCCTGTGGTTATCAGTATTTTTATATCTGATTGTTATTAACACTGAGTTAACGATTAAAGTTTTAAAAACCTGGCGAACCCAGGCTGTCCGGTAGTCACTCTTTGCCCTCCTAACCGAGTGTGAAGAGGCGACCGGTCAGAAGGTGGGATTCAGCTAGAGAGACTCCCTATTGGTTGCAAAGCTATTGAAGGAAGTGGGATTCCTTTCTGGCTGACTTCTAAGTTTATACCCTTATTTCCGTACCTGTCTTTCCTTTCCCATTTCCCTTTTTTTTTTTTTTCAATTTTTATTTTATTATTTACATATATATAGGAATTATTATTACTGCATCATGGTAACTGTGTTGTCTGTAAACGTACAGGGCTTTAATTCGCCAAATAAACGGTCTACTGCGTTTAGGAGGATTAAGGCCCTGCATCCTGAGGTCATCTGCCTACAAGAGACCCATTTTTCAAGATATTCCCAGCCGCGGTATTTGGATCCTGCGTTTCCCCAGGTATTTACAGCTAATGCATACACCAAACAGAGAGGTGTGCTGATCGGGTTCAAACGAGGGGTAACCTTTCATTGTAACAAGGAAATAAAAGACATAGAGGGGCGTTACTTGATCCTAGTAGGATTGTTGCGAGATATAGAAGTAACTATTGTTAGCTATTATGCTCCTAACACCGGTCAGGTAGCGTTTCTCAAACAGCTTTTCATTAGAGTTACGGAAGTGGCGCAGGGTAGTGTAATCATCTGTGGGGATTCGAATCTCACTCTAAACCCCTACTTAGACAGGCAATCAGTAGCAGGTCTAGCGGTTAGTGCACAGTATGCGGCTTCCTCCAGGCAATTTCGGGGACTGCTTGATGAATATTCTTTGTCAGACAGCTGGAGGGAATTACATCCGGGCACTCAGGATTATACTCATTTTTCACATCCCCATAATGTTTGGACCAGGATAGACCATATATTTCTGTCTCAGAGGGCTGTAGCGGCTGCTAGATCGGCTAAGATTTACCCGATTTCATGGTCAGACCATGACTGTGTAATTTTGAAATTAGATTTGATGTACTATGGCCGTCCTGGGACTTCTTGGTCCCTAGATACTTCTATTTTATCCAACCCTGGAGTAGTTAAGGAGGTTTCTGACGCCTTAGTGGAGTATTTTAAAATTAATGAATCCCCGGAAGTTTCACCTGTTCTTATTTGGGAGGCGCATAAGCCCACTTTGAGAGGTAGATTGATAACAATAGTCTCCCAAAAAAAAAAGAGAGCGTAATTCCCGTATCGAAGAGTTAGAAAAGGAAAATTTGGAGTTAGTTGAAAAAGCTAAACGGGGCTCATCCTCTGGGGTCCGCTCTAGACTTTATGAGGTTACACAGGAACTTAATTTGGCCCTTGCGGGCAGGGCTGAGAAGGCATTAAAATGGGTGAAACACCGGTATTATTGCAAGGCTAATAAGCCGGACTCTTTATTAGCCAAGAAACTAAAAATCCCGGAACAAGGGTACAAACCGATTAGATTAAAGAACCAAAGGGGGGAACTTACAAGTAATCCAGAGAAAATTGTGGAGGTGTTTAGGGACCAATTGTTGAAGCTATATTCTTCCCATGCTACACTTGACCCCGAGACGGTGGGGGATTATTTATCTAATGTTGTGCTTCCTAGTCTGCCCGAGCGGTTGCGGGACTCTCTGGAGGAAGGCTTCGCTGTGGCGGAAATAAAGATGGTAATAGATAAGTTGCAGCTTAATAAGAGGCCGGGACCCTATGGCTTCCCGGTGGCTTATTATAGAACTTTCAAAGAGATTCTTGCACCTAAATTAGCTGCTAACTTCAATGGTGTGCGTTCGGGCTGCCCTTTCTCCAGGGAGTCTCTCACAACATCCATTAGTATGATCCCGAAACCTGAATCTGACCATACAGTATGGTCTAACTATAGACCCATTTCGCTTATAAATGTCGATATGAAAATATTGACAAAAATACTAGCGGATAGGCTTTCTGAGTATCTACCAAACTTAGTACACAAGGATCAGGTGGGCTTTATTCCTGGTAGACAGGCCGGTGATAATATCAGAAAAGTATTGCAGTTGACCCATGTGGCCAGAACTACTCAAACTCCAACAATGCTCCTTTCATTAGACATCAGGAAGGCATTTGATACAGTGTCGTGGGAGTATTTATTCGCTCTACTTTCCCACTGGGGATTCGGACCTAATTTTATAGGAATTATAAAACTGATATATTCTTCCCCGAGGGCTTTTATTAAATACAACGGCTTTAAATCTGGGGAGTTCCCATTACAACGGGGCACCAGGCAGGGTTGCCCACTGTCGCCTCTCCTGTTTGCATTAGCAATGGAACCCTTGGCACAAATGATCCGGCTATCCCCGGACATTTCAGGTCTGAAAGTTGGCCCTATTCACCATAAATTGAGTTTATTCGCGGACGATGTATTAATGGTGATCTCTAATCCAAGTATATCACTTCCTGTGGTCATACGGACGCTGAAGGAGTTTGAGTCGATTTCTGGCTTACAGGTTAATACGGCCAAGTCAAAGGCCTTAAATCTTAATATCCACCAGGAACTAGGTGCTCGATTGAAAGCTTCTTTTGACTTTCAATGGGAAACCATAGGATTAAAATATTTAGGCATCAATTTAACGGGTGACTACTCTACACTCTTTGCTGCTAATTACACCCCTCTGAGACAGAATCTTCTTGGTCTCTTAGATAAGTGGAAGGGGTATGGTCTATCTTGGTTGGGGAAAATTGCGGCGATTAAAATGTCTGTGCTGCCCAAATTTTTATATTTAGTGAGAACATTACCAGTTGCCATTCCCCGTAGTTATTTATGTGAAATACAAAAGAAAATATTTGAGTTTATTTGGGGTGCCAAGAAGCCGAGGGTAGCAAGGAATATTATGCTACGCCCTAGGGAGCAAGGGGGACTAGGAGTGCCTAACTTGGTTAAGTACTACCAATCCGCCCAATTAGCTCAGATCATGTCGTATTATGCCACTGTCGATGTCCCTTTATGGGTACAAATAGAGTCGGAACTGAGTAGTCCGTTAACTTGCACCGCTATTTTATGGGTCCCCCGCAAGATCAGGGGAAAAGTTAGTAATCCGATTATGTCACATACACTTGAACTGTGGGATAGCCTTAAAGATGCTTATGGCTTGGCATCCCCTCACTTGCCTTTAATGTGCCTATGGGGAAATCCATTGTTCCCTCTGGCACTTATAGACTCGATTAGATTTGAAAATTGGAAAAAAGCGGGGGTAATGTGTCTATTAGATTGTATTGAGGGACACAAAGTAGCTGATTTTGGGGATTTGCAGCGGAAGTTTCAGTTGCAGCCTAGAGATCTTTTTAGCTATTTTCAAATAAGACATTTTTTGAGTTCTATGATGAGGGGGAATGAGTCGGAATCTCACCTTACGTTCTTCGAGAAGAGGTGTAGATTTGATCCTAGGGGGAGAGGTTTGATTTCTGAATTGTATGGAGCGCTGCTTGGTGCTGATCAAGGGGTAGCCTTACCATATAGGCAGAAATGGGAGAGGGACTTAGGTGAGGTTAGGAATGTCAAAGATTGGCGTAAGATGTGGCTGACCTCATTTGGCCCAGCGGCCTCGGTGTGGGCGATCGAGGTTAATATTAAGGTGGCCATGCGATGGTATTTGGTCCCCAAGCAACTGGGGAGGTATGGCAGGGGGGCATCTAGTCTATGTTTTAGAGGTTGTAATGAGGAGGGAACGTATTATCATACCTGGTGGAGTTGTTCCAGGGTTAGGAGTTTTTGGAGGAAAGTCTTTGCGGCTTTAAATAGGGTTTTAGGCAAGCGTATTAGTATAAGTCCTTGGATAGCGCTATTAAATGCCCCCTTGGGTTTTACCTCAAGGAATCAGAAACGCTTGGCATACCACATCCTGACGGCTGCTAAGCTGACTATTGCAGGAGCATGGAAAACCCCAGCTCTTCCTTTTAGAGAATTCAAAACTCGAGTAAATTATATAATGTCTATGGAAAAAATGTCAGCGATACAAGATGGGGAACTGGACAGATTTCGGGAGATGTGGTCTCTGTGGACACGTGAATTTATGCACTCTAATTTTAATGATGATTTATTGATTTTGTAGTCTTTTTTTTTTTTTTCTCTTCCCTCAACCCTTCTTTCCCTTCCCCCTTCCTATTTGGAAACTCTAGATGTGTACATTAATATAAGGGCTTTCGTTTAAGTAGATTTCTATATAAGATAGTTGTGCCCCTTTCAAATGTTGATAATTTTATATTAGACCATGATACGACCATATGTGGCCAATCATGGCGCTGTGGCCGATTAGGCCTTTTTTTTCTTTTTCTTCTCGTATTATTCTATATATAACATTTATGATATTAGAGTTGTTAAGCCATCTAGATTTCAAGATGTCATTTATGATTCATTGTATGCGATTGTCAAAGTGATGTTTCTTTGCACAACTGTCATGACAAAATAAAAATGTTTATGGCAAAAAAAAAATAAATCAGCACGCAGGGGCACTTACGGACCGCAATAGTCAGAAGCCAGGCACACGCAGCAGAGAATTAAAATGGCGCCCGCATATACCCCGAAGAGCGTGAAAATGGGCCCACCTGACAAGACCAGCCAATAATGGCGCAGCAGTGCCTGAGGCGATGACGCCGCCGACTGCGGAGCGCAGTACAAACGTGTGGCGGCGGCAAAAGAAACCAGTGCAATCAATTCCACAGGGATCAGACACAACACACACAATAAATACAAGGACATGCGCACCCCCCCCCCCCCCCCCCGAGAACGCCAACTGTGGGGACAGGGGGCGAGGGGCATAAAGTGCGGGATGCCCCATAAGGCTCACCATGGGCCTGTACCGCCTACCCTTTGGTGGGGAACTGCGGTTGGAGCAGTGCTCCTCAGCACCTGACAGCGGTGCTGCCTACCTTCACCCGAACCAGAGCAGCCTGAGCTGGGAGGCAGTAGAAGGAAACGGGTGGGAATAGTTACAGGGCCGCAGGCTAATCGCCCCGCTCACCTGCGAGTAGAGAGAGCCATCTTCTAGTCATCGTAGCCAGGACTGCAGAAAATAACTGGGTATTTTGTGGGAGGTCCCGGGTATTTATGGGGCCGGGAGGAGCCACTTTTCTGTCTCTGCAGTCCAGCGTCATCTACTGGAGTATATCCCAAGTGTAAGGAATATCTTCTGGAACAGGACGTGCTGTATACTTAGAATATTCCAATTAATTTGAAAATTCTATTCCATTTTTTAATATATATATATGAATTTTGGAAAACGGGACAACACACCCATATCTTCTTATACATAGGTATTAATTCATGCTTATTTTCTCATTTGAAAGCAAACCTATAGTCCAAATTCTAGCCAGCCATCCAACCCCTGCTAACCCTGATTTGGCTATTTAACAACGGTAGGGTGATAAATTGTGCTTGGGGAGTGGATGGACCAATTAAAACAATGCAGTGATACATTTACTTACCCAGTTTGCACCTGTAGTTTCGAAGCTATGTTAAATTTGCATCAGCTAATGCTTCTCGTCATTAGTGACACCTTCACCCAAATCACTGCATTAGCGGTCCCAGCTGCTCCAGTGATTGGCTAATTACTGAATTATTGTTGAAATACAGCAGCTTTCAGCTGAAGATAGAAGAGCAGGTACAAACCAGGGGAGTATATTTTCCATTCAAATAGTCTTATAATAAGAAACTCGCTGGTATTTTATTAGGAGAACAGTTACAATTCTACAAAACATGGAATCCATGAATTGTATATATACAGCGGAGTGCTATAAACTATTCTTGAGTTTTTTTTACTCTACTTTTTCTGTTTTCTTCTGAGATACATGTACTTATGTGCTGAGAAATAAAATAATAAGCCACCAAAGTGTTGCGATACCATTACTCTATGCATACCCATTTCTTCGAATTCTGAAACTTCAGTAGAAATCTCCTGAAATTAAAGCAGTGAGGTGGTGCATTCCCCATCTCAATTTGGATGCCTGACCAAATAACCAAAATTGAGCAATAATACTCCAGCATGCCAACAGCCAATAGGGAAAAAAACATTTGTATCTCACGCAGGAGAAGTGGTGTTTAATGCACATCTTGGTCCAATAAAAGTTTTACTATTCAGCTTTATTCAGCAACACGTCAGGATAGATGCACTGCATGGGCAGTAAGGAAATAATGCTTTGACTTTACATTACAAACCGTATAGGTGAGCTGGCATCCAGAATTTTGACTATAAGTTTACTTTAGGAAAAAAGATCCCCTAGCAGTAGCTAGTAACTGATGGATAAATATTGTAACTAGCCTTTATCTTTGCATTGCCTGTCCCAGCCATGTTTGCAATAACAAGCTTTGTACAGCATCACAGGGATTTAACATGCAATCAATATCAATTGTGAGCGGTTGGGCGATCGGCAGTGACACGGACAACAGTTCTTCCACAGCAAAACGGCTTTATTTAGCAAATAAAGTGTTCAAACGCAAATTATCACTCAGTTCAGAGATTGCAGCATCAATGCAGTAAATCAAAATGGTTACTTCATCAAATCAAGTCCAGGGCTGGAGACTCCAGCAAGCTGCAACTTCACGGCAAGTTAAATCTACTTTGCAGGGCATAGAAGCCCTCTGCTGCTCATCCCCACAAGTCCACGGTTAGGGGGCTCACTCCTACAGGCTGGTCAATAGACAACTGACAGGCCGTGTGACTCCTTTTTATTCAGGCTTCCCCTGCAATCAGCCTGATCACCTGTGCACCGCCTGAGATCATGGAACAAAGCTGAAAAGGATTGGGGAAAGTGACCTGGGTCCTTAAAACCCGGCACAAATCGTGCCTGATACAGCCTAGCAGGGGAGAAAGTACAATTCTGTGATTACTCACCTGCTCCAGAAAGATTACTTACACGTGGGTATTACTCCGCCAGATGGCGCTGGACTGCAGAGACATCGAAAACAGGCTCCTCCCGGCCCCTCAAATACCCAGGGACCTCCCACAAATCTCCAGCATTGAAAAGCAGTTAACGAGAAGCCGGGAGAATTAAATCACCCAAACTATCAACTATAACAATGATAACAATCACCATACAGGGGATCCAAGAATGCAAAACCAAGGGTGGGGTGGAGCAGGATGTACTGTAAACTCATAATACCAATTCTACAGGTGAGTAATCACAGAATTGTATTATTCTTAGTATACAGTACGTCCTGCTCCAGAAAGATTACTTACACGTGGGACATCCAATAGCAGTGTCCATAAAGTAGGGTGGGATCCCCAAGAAAAAAGTAGCAGCAGACAGTTTAAACCACTGCCGCCTGCAGAACCTTTCGGCCAAAAGCAGCGTCAGCTGAGGCCCTAACATCAACCTTGTTAAACTTTGAAAAGGTATGAACAGAAGACCAAGTAGCGGCCTTGCAAACTCGTTCTACAGAAGCCTGGTGCTGAAAAGCCCAAGAAGCACCAATAGCACGAGTGTAATGAGCAGTAAGGCGGAAGGGAGGATTCTTCCCCTTAGCAAAGTAGGCCTGAATCACAGCCTGACGGATCCATTTGCTTCCTAGGCCCAGAAGGGACCACAAAAAGAGCATCAGTTTTCCTGAAGGGTGCAGTAGCCACCAGATAGTACTTCAGACACCTAACCACATTCAAAGAATGCAAGACCCTCTCCTTAGCAGTACTAGGATTAGGGCACAAAGAAGGGAGAACAATGTCCTGATTCAAATGAAAAGCAGACACTACCTTAGGCAGAAAGTCTGGCTTGAAACGAAACACCACCTTGTTCTGGTGTCTCTCATAGTAGGTGGCTTGAATAGAAAGCGCTGCCAACTCAGACACACGACTAACAGAAGTGATAGCCACCAGAAAGACAATCTTGAGCGTAAGAATGGCAAGGGCAGCATCCTGCACAGGTTCAAAGGGAGCACCCTGCAAGGCTGACAAAACCAAGTTCAAATCACAAACAGGCACCATAAGCTTACGTGTAGGGCGCACATGAGTGACCCCCTGGAAAAAAGTCCTGACCAGAGGGTGCTGAGCAAAGGACTTCTGGAAGAAAATAGCCAGGGCAGAAACCTGCCCTTTCAGAGTACTGAGTTGGAGCCCCATCTCCAACCCATGCTGCAGGAACTCCAGGATCCTGGGAATAGAGAACACACGACAGGGAAGAGACCTAGACTCACACCAGTCAATGTAGGCACGCCAAACCCTGTAATAAATGGAAGAAGAAGACTTCTTTTGTAAATTGGGATGGCGTAGAGAGCCCTGAGTGAGCAGATCTGGCACAAAGGGCAGAGTGTACTGATCTACTGCACCACGTCTTCAAACCACACTCTTCTTGGCCACCTGGGGGCCACCAGAATCGCTGGCACCCCTTCCAGAGCAATCTTGCGCAGAACCCTGCCCAGCAGGGGGAACGAAGGGAAGACATACAGAAACTGAAAGTCCTGCCATGACATTGCTAGAGCATCCGTGCTCAGGGCCAGAGGATCCTGGGACAGGGAGACAAAGGCTGGAAGCTTGTGATTGTGACGGGACGCAAACAGATCCACATCTGGTTGGCCCCAACGGTGACACAGCGATTGGAACACCCTGCTGCATAGGAACCATTCTCCCTGGCGAGAGGTCCCCCCTGCTCAGAGAGTCCGCCAGGCAATTTTCCACCCCCGGGATGTACAGAGTTGATATGCCGGGGACATTAGCCTCCGCCCAAGTCAGGATCAGAGACGCTTCCTGGAGGGCCCCCTTGCTCCGGGTCCCTCCCTGATGATTGATGTAGGCAACTGCCGTCTGGTTGTCCGAGCGCACCTGAACAGGCAGGCCCCGAAGGTGAGTAGTCAAGTGAGCCAGCACTAACCTGATCACCCGCAGTTCCAAGTCATTGATAAGTGTGTGAGCCTCCTGAGGACCCCACCTCCCCTGGAACCGCAGGGACTTCCAGAAACCCCTCCAACCCGACAGACTGGCATCCGTGGTGACCGTCTCCCAGGGAGGGGTAAGAAAGGATCTGCACCCCAACAGGTTCCTTGAGTCCATCCACCACAAGAGGGACCTCCTGACCCGAGGGGAGAGCACACAGACCCCCGTCCAGGGACGCTGGGTCATTGTCCCATACTGACAATAGGTGAAGTTGCAGAGGCCTCAAGTGGAACTGAGCATAAGGGACCGCTTCGAAGCATGCCGCCATCAGGCCCACCAGCTGCATCCCCTTCCTGATGGAGGGATGAGGACAAGATAGGAGGAACTGAGCCTATGCAATCAGACTGTCCACCTTCTGTTGAGGAAGGAAAATTCTTGCCTGAACTGTATCCAGATTCATTCCTAGGAATGGAGTTACCAAGGAAGGGGACAGTGAGGACTTGATCACCCATCCAAACGACTCCAGAGTGGACACCACCAGCTGAGTATCCAACACTGCCTGATGTAGAGATTGGGAGGTGATGAGAATGTCGTCCAGATAGGGAAGCATGTGGACGCCCTGATACCTGAGCAGAGACATCACGCCAGCCAGCACCTTGGTGAACACCCTGGGAGCTGAAGTGAGACTAAAGGGCAACGCCACAAACTGGTAGTGTTGAACCATCAGAGCGAACCTGAGGAACCTTTGAAGACCTGGGAATACAGGAATATGAAGGTAAGCATCATTGACGTCCACAGAAGTCATGAAGTCCCCTTGGCGCAGGCAACTGATGGCAGAGCGCAGAGTTTCCATGCGAAAGCGCCTGCCCTGACAAATTTGTTGAGGATCTTTAAGTCCAGGATGGGCCTGACTGAACCATCTTTTTTGGGTACTGTGAATAGGTTAGAATAAACGCCCTTGCCTTTTTCTCTTAAGGGGACCTGACAGATGACCCCCAGCTCCAGGAGGCCTTGCACTGCTTGCGCTAGCTCCTGAGCTGAGACAAGGTCCTGAGGAATCCGTGATCTGATGAATCTTGGAGGGGGGCGGGCAGCAAACTCTATCTTGTAGCTGGAGGACACTACCTCCTGAATCCACTGGTCTGAGACATGAAGCCTCCAGACGTGAGCAAAGTGCTGCAGCCGTCCCCCCACCCGGATGGGTGAGGGCGCCCCATCATGCCTGAGGGGGCTTGGGGGATGATTTTGCTTTGGAACCCCAGGAGGGGCCAGGACGTCCACGGCCTCTGCCCTTACCCCAGAAATCTCCCCGGGTCCCAGGAAAGGAAACCCCCCTCCCCTGTCTGGTACTACGGTAAGGGGAGGAGAAGGAACCCTGACCCCGAAAGGGCTGAGATTGCTGCCTGCGCTGGGGTAACCTGCCTCCCTTAGCAAAAAGGTCCAGGCGGTCCCCAAACAGGTGCAGTCCTTTGAAGGGAAAACCAGTGAGGGACTTCTTGGCAGCGTTGTCAGCAGCCCACTGGTGCAGCCAAACCGAGCGGCGTATAGCCACCACAAGGGCAGATGTTCTGGCACACGTTCTGATGGTGTCATCCAAGGCAGAGAGGACAAAATTTACAAAAACATCACAACTGGAGAGTGCATTGAACACCTCACAAGGCAAATCATCAGGGGCACTATCAAGTATATTTCTGATAAGGGTTCTAGTGGCCACAGCAGTAATAGAGGCACAGACCGGGCGCAGCGCTGTCCCCACACATGCAAAGGCATGGGATGCCAGCTGGTCAATGCGCCGGTCCTCAGCATCCCGTAGGGTAGTAGAGTCAGGGGAATGCATGACAGAGGTGTTAGATAGCGCTAGGACCGGGGCATCCACCTCGGGAGGGGATGACCAACACTTTACCACATCAGCAGGAAAGGGATACTTCCTATCCCAACTTTTAGGAACCCCGGGAAGTTTACTGGGGCGCTCCCATTCCTTGAGCACAAGGTAATGGAAATGAGCCTGCTCCGGAAATTTCAAACGTGATTTTGCTGTATGGAAAAGCTCCCCCCTTTGCCTGGGAGCCGCAATCTGTCAGTGTCATTCGGGGCCCAGGGGTCAGAGCCAGAATCGTCATGACCCCTTGGCCTCTCATCAGATGAGCCTGAGTCAGAAAAAAGCTCCCCTTCATCAGACGGGGTATAGCCACAAAGATTCCAAAACTCCTCAGTTTCCATAGGGAAAATAGTGACATTAGGCGTTAAGTGCTGCTTTTTAGCAGGGGCCTTACGCGCCAAGGTATTAGCAATTAACTTCTCAACACTAGCCAGTCTAGAAGACACATCAGGCTGAGAATCCCCACTAGTATGCAACTCAGTAGGAGTGAGGTTTAAGCTTGGGGGAGTAGGCGAAGTGAAACGAGGTGCAGCCACTGGCAGGCCAGATTGCAATGCAAGCACCTGCTCAGCACAGGGTACACAGACCCGCGCCTTGTCAGCGTCAGCATGAGGCTGCCCACACGCTACACACAGCCGGTCTTGTCCTGAAGGAACCCCGGTAGCATTATGCTGGGATGCCTCCATATGGTGATTATAGCAGCACTATAAGCCGTTAGGGATTAACGCTATACAGCAACCCCGGATGCCCCAATAACCCGCGGCGGCGGTAATTTCGAAAACAGTAAACGAAAGCAAGCCAGCGCGGCGGCTGACACAAGGCAGAAAGAATAAATTATAAGGTGTAAAACACAGAATGCATAGCATACACAGTTACACGCCACAAAACAAAATTATTTATTATTCTTCTTTCACTTATACTTACCTCCCATCCAGTGTCCCACGCCGCTGCAGATGACAGTTGTCGGTAGTGATCAGAGCAGGGAGGGTGGCAGGCAGGGAGATCAGAGCCTCCCTGCCTGCCACCCTCCCTGCTCTGATCGCTACCGACAACTGACAGAACGGAGCCCGGGTGCCGGTAACCCGAGGAGCGGGATGACGTCATCAAGTGGGCGGGGCTAGGGCCGAAGAGGATGGTGAGGGCCTGTTTCTGGGCCCTCACCCGAAGCGTGGAAAGCCCGGGGGGGGGGGGGGGATCGGAGCCCCCCCTGGTGAAGAGAAGACCCGGGAAGAGCCATCACACTGCGAGGTGAGTAAATGACATTTACTTTTTTTTTTTTCAGATGTCGGCGCCGGCGGGGGGGGGGGGGGGGGGGGGGTTGGGGGGGCTATTCCGGGCCCCCTCCTGAAGATCAGAAGCCCGGGGGCGAAAATCTATATAATCAATTGATTCTTGTACAGAATCGCTGGCACTTTCAAATGAGGGGTCATGTAAGTCTATCTTTTTTACTTTTTTTTTATGGGGTTCTAAATTCAGCTACGTGACTCTCACGTAGCTGGCACTTAACGGTTGGAGAGGCAGCTACGTGAGAGTCACGTAGCTGGCACTAGAAGGGTTAAATAGGGCCCACCGATTGCCAGGGGCAATAGTACGGGAGGGGCATCCCATAAAGGCTCACCATAAGCCTGAACCGCCTACCCTTTGGTGGGGGATTGTGGTGGAGCAGCACTCCTAAGCACCCAACAGCGGTGCTGCCTACCTTCAACCGACCAGCGCAGCCAAGGCTGGGAGGCATATTAGTAATGGAACGGGTGGGAATAGTCCTACAGGACCGCAGGCTAATAGCCCCGCTCACCTGTGAGTAGAGAGCCATTTCTCGTCCTTCGCAGTCCAGACTGCAGAGAAATTCTGGGGATTTGTGGGAGGTCCCTGGGTATTTGAGGGGCCGGGAGGAGCCTGTTTACGATGTCTCTGCAGTCCAGCGCCATCTGGCAGAGTAATACCCACGTGTAAGTAATCTTTCTGGAGCAGGACGTACTGTATGCTAAGAATATACACACCATTTATAACATTCTTATACACTTTACCACATATCCCCCCCTCTTCTTCAGACCCGCAGTCTGACAATCTTCAGCGACCATACAGTGGGTTCAGGACACAACATCTACATTCCCCGGCTTATGTTCCACTTTAAACTTCTCTCCTTCTTCACCCGTGGGTACTATTCCCCGAACTCGGTCACCAGGATTAAAGTGGACCAACACCCAGGATTTTGACTATCCTGAGTCTTGGTCCACTTCGGTGGGGCACCCCCGATCGGGGTGCCCCGCTGTGTGAAACCCCCCGAAAAACTCACCTCTCCCCGCGCCGACGGACAAGCCGCGGACAAGCGGCTCCTCCGCCGCCGCCTCCCGCACGTCACTCTTGACGCGCGCGTGCCCGCGGCGGCCATTCACAGACTGCCGGCGCGGGCGCGCGCACGTCTAGAGGGGTGCGAGGGAGGCGGCGGCGGCCGCCGAAGATAAGGTAAGGAGTTTGGGGGGGTTTCACCCCGGGGAGGGAGGTGATCGGCCGATCACCCGTGGGTGTTGGTCCACTTTAAAGGCCCTCACCCTGGTCGGCCTATTATATAACCTGTTTGGGGCCACACGTTTAACGGACTTGACGACCGGGAGGGTTACTGGTTCTGCTGGAGGCACTTCGCTGGCGGCAGAAGCGCTACGCCTATCCCACAAGGGCCAGAACAAGGGAAAATCACGCCCAATTACAACATCATACACAAGACGTTTTACTACGCCAACTTCATGGGTCAATGTTCCCGCGGGGGTCTCAAACTTACCCACGGCTACAGGGTAAGCCACAATATCCCCATGGATGAAAAGCACACTAAGCTTTTTCTTTGGTTTACCACCACCATGCACAAGGTGGGCCCGGACCAAAGTTACCCGGCTATCTGAGTCCAATAGTGCCTTCACTGGGCAGCCATTCATTTTCACAGTCACAACCTGTGTCTCAGTCTCTGACCGCTGACTGGCGGCACAATCGGGTTCTGCAAACAGAGACCTTCTGAGGGCAGCGTCACATTCCATGGGCTCAGGGGAGAGGGGGCAATCCATGGCTATGTGTCCCCACTCACGGCACCTCCAACACTGGGGACCATGGAACCTCCTTGCCCGGGCGTCTTCCCTAGGATTAGGGGGCCTCTGGGGGTCAGGAAGAGTCTTTTGCCCTCTTACACCCCTCCACACACCTCCAAGGGGAACTGGCTTACCCACTGGTCTGCTGGTCTTAGTGGTTGCTGGTGCTGCAGCGGCATCCCGAAGATGGTCCTCGGTCGCAACCTATCCCTCAACGACGTTGACCAACTGTTCAGCAGTCTGAGGGTCGTCTTGTCCAGCCCACCACTGTAGCTTCGGTGGCAGGGTCCGAAAGAAAAATGGTCCACCACGACCTTCTCGACGATCTGCGCCGGTGTGGACTGCTCCGGGTCCAACCATTTCTGCACAAGATGAACCAAATCAAACATCTGCGACCGAGCAGGCTTATCCACAGCAAAAGTTCATTTATGCACTCTCTGGGCCCGAACCGCTGGCGTGACTCCATTTTGAGTTTAGCATAGTCCCGTACATCTTGCTTCCTAAGGTCAAAGTAAGCTTTTTGGGGCTCACCTGCCAGAAACGGTGCAATCACGTCTGCCCACTCGGCTACTGGCAGCTGCTCTCTCTCAGCCATGCGCTCAAACACCGTGAGGTAGGCCTCAACATCATCCTCAGGGGTCATCTTTTGTAGGGCGGCTCTCCTCGCACCACCTGTCTCAACCGGGCTCCGGTTGTGAGACTTGAGCCACAACAGTCTCTCTGAGTGCAGCAATCTGTTTTATCAACAGGCGGTTTGTCTCCTGCTGCGCTTGGTGCTGCTGTACCATGGCTTGCTGCTGGGCTTGCTGCTGTTGTGCCATGGCTTGCTGCTGCTGTTCCAGGGACTTCTGCTGCTGGAGGTTAGCCTGGATTAGCTGCTTCATCACCTCCTTCATTTGAGACATCTTGGTAGCCGCTTTCACCCAGGACATCCAAAATGCAGCGTGTTTTTGTCACTCCGTTGCCCCTAGCAACAGTCACTGTGCCCCTCGCATCCTCCACCAATTGTGAGCGGTTGGGCGATCGGCAGTGACATGGACAACAGTTCTTCCACAGCAAAACGGCTTTACTTAGCAAATAAAGTGTTCAAACGCAAATTATCACTCAGTTCAGAGAGTGCAGCATCAATGCAGTAAATCAAAATGGTTACTTCACCAAATCAAGGTAAGTCCAGGGCTGGAGACTCCAGCAAGCTGCAACTTCACAGCAAGTTAAATCCACTTTGCAGGGCATACAAGCCCTCCGCTGCTCATCCCCTACAAGTCCACGGTTAGGGGGCGCAAAAGCCAAGTCCTTCAGCTTGCATACTGTCCTTTTCTTCACCACTTGTGCACCTCAGCCTGGGCTCCCTCCTACAGGCTGGTCAATAGACAACTGACAGGCCGTGTGACTCCTTTTTATTCAGGCTTCCCCTGCAATCAGCCTGATCGCCTGTGCACCGCCTGAGATCATGGAACAAAGCTGAAAAGGAGTGGGGAAAGTGACCTGGATTCTGAAAACCCGGCACAAATCGTGCCTGATACAGCCTAGCAGGGGAGAAATACACACCATTTATAACATTCTTATACACTTTACCACACAATATAAAAAATACATATTTTTTTCAGATCCATTACAAAAATAAGGGAACATTTTGGGAAAAAATCTATCAATAAAGGAAACATTAGGGAAAAGCGCTGAAAAAACAGAAGGTTAATGAACAAAATTAGCAATTTTCTTTTTCTCATTAAAAAGAAAATGACACACAGCACTAACTGCACAATTATGTTGTGAGAACACTCTGCATTGCACGGCAGTGTCTGATAGAGATCTGCATTTAAGAACAGGAAAATGGGGGAAAAATTACTGTTTCATGATTAAAATTGCAAATACTGGAAGGCCTAAATTCATCATCTGGAAGCCGAGCAGCTGCTACAGCTTGGTAGTAATACCTTGGTGTTTCCCATTATCTAAAACGTAGTAAAAAAAGATTCTTCATCTGTCACATGCAAGAAAACACTCTTCTATTTCAATATATTTTTTTTTCCACTGAATAAAGCATACCTGCTTTGTTTCACTGGTCCAGGCCAGGCATTTGCTGACATATGAATTATAGAACAGTGGTATTCGGCATTGGTCAACAGCTATAGCAACATGTACCCTCTCCACCCAAAAAATACCACCATTGCCAAACTCTAGTCCACGAACAAGTAAAACATTTGTTTCACAAAATGTCAATTTACAGTATGGGACAACACACCAGTTATTAAACAGCCCTTACCCCCAGAAAGCAGCACATAAATAAAATAGTATATCCTGAAGGCAACAATGATATACACACACACACAGAAGAGAGAAGAAACATGGTCTGGGGGTCACAACCTGGAAGTGTAACCCCACTCTCGCACTTCCGTACCGTATGCCCGTCCGCAATCCGGTAAATTGCCTGACTGCGAGGACTTCTGAACGAGAACAGAAATGCTAATGGTCGCGATGCCACCAGCAGCAGTGTGGAGAGGTGAAGTCATCGGCGGCTGCAAAATGGGCGGCAGCATAGAGAACCTCCGGTGGCAGTGGAAAACTGGTGAGAAGTTAGGGGGGGGACAAAGCTCTGAGGTGAGCCAGGCTGGTGACAGGTGTTGATGGGTATTGGTGGGGAGAAGGGCAGTAGAGTCTTTAGCTTTTATAGTCCTGTTCTCCTCTGTTTGTCTCCCATTCCTGGGTGCTCTCTGCAGTTTCCCCATGTGCTCTTTACTCTCAATATCCCAGCCCACCCTATTTCTCTCTACATGCTGGGTGCTCCCCTTCTCCTCCTAATGTCCCGCTCTTACAACTTTTCCCTACTACACCTTCTGGGATTTCTCTGCAGCTTTTCTACCTCAGCAATCCAGGCTCTTCTTGTACCCCTAGTCTTTCTTCATTCACCTAACCTGCTGGGTGTTCCCTTTTGTCCCCTTAGTACATCTTTTGACCCAGATGACTCTTATTGGTACATGCATTTCCTGTCTCTGGTTACTTAACATCAAAACAGCAAAATATTTGTTCCAACCTTATCCTCATTGTGTTAAAAACTAGAATATTTTTTCCTATAGTTTTTAACTGCAGAATGGGCCAACCATGTTCTTCCAACCAAACTTTGTAAACATCAGGACAACCAAATATTTCATCGGAGGTGTAAGGTTTCATCAGCTCATGTACAGACAGTACTGTTAGCTAAGAGTAAAATCAAAAACATTTTCTGCTATGCAATAAGGTGAAGTCCAAAAAAGAATTGGGGAAACTAATATATCCTACCTTAAAATGAAACCCTTGTTTTAGGTAGAATGGGGAAGATCTCAATTTTACACCATGTTGTAAAGTCTCTGTTAGACTCTAATTAAGTGTAACATTTACATAACCTTTTTTTATACCTGTAGGCTGTATTCAACCATATTTTTTTTCTTTAATTGTAGATCTTTAAAACTCATTGTAAGAAGCATTCAGAGGGTTAATCGATGCCTTAAGTAAAGAAGCAGATGATAAATATTTCAGAGGCAGCCATTCTACTTCGGGTTTGAAGTGTCATAAGCAATCTCTCTCAGAAATCAATATTCACACAGCACATCCTGGGGGAAAATGGAAGTAGACATGCAGTGAAAGTTAATGTGAGCCATCAAATACATGTCTACCTTAATCCCAATTGCTGTTTTTTTGGCTTCTGCTTTTAATCTTGTTGCTTTTAATACGGGCTTGTTTTTCTTGTAGTCTTGTCTTCCTAAAGTAGAAAAAAAATGAATTATTGATGGAGAAATGTATACTCATAATTATTTTAGCATTATTGATTTCTGTTTTTATAGCTTAAAAACACAGCCATAAAGTTCTGCTGAAGATAAAGTTCTACAAACCGATATAGAACCAAAGTCACAGAGATTTATTTTGAAACATAAGATAGGCAAAGTTTAGCCGTCCACTTTTGTAAAAGACAAGGGACGGAGGACAGTTACATGCATATATTGGACATATAAGAGAATAGGTTATCATTACCACATATATTTCAAAGTGGAACAACCATTTTATTTTATATAAAAAACAAGGCCCCTGACACCACCCACTGTCTACAGTATCACTTTTTGTTTGATTATTAACCCTTTAAGTGCCAGCCTACCTGGAGTTTTTGTCACACTCTGTTGCCAGACCATTTTGCACTATTTTGCGCTCCCCATGTTCAAATGTGATTTTGGAAGGGATTTCCAGGGATTTCCCAGGAAAATGATATATTGTTTTTTTCAGCAGAGTCTGGGCTTTAACATGAAATGTCTTGTTTGTCATTTGTTAGGTGTACTCTTAATATTTTTGGGTGAAATATGTGCAAAAAAAAAAAAAAATGTAAGTTTGTCAATGAAATCTTATTGCGTGTGAAATCCCAATTTCTCCCGGTTACAGCGGTACCACATATGTATAGGTAGACACCCTTTCCTGCCCAGGAGACTCCCCCAAACTGAAACAGCGCTTTAGGGGATTTTCAGATAAAATACAACTATGCTACGCAATATGCGCACCTTGCAGTTTTTCCAGAAAAACAACCCTTTACATTTGAAATACCCCCAACAAACTATATATTCTCTGGAAGTACACACCTCAGGCTTTCTAGGCGTACCAGGCTTGTTGATGTGGCCATAGTTTTCTGGAAGTAATCCCTCAATGGATTCTTTGGTTGCAAAGAGTTTCCCTAAAAAAAGGATAAAAAAGCAGAATCAAAGCCACATTTTCCTAAAAAAACTATATACAAACAAGAAAAAACAAGTTTAATCTGAAAACGCAACAACCTCCGAACAGAACGATACCCAACATGCATAGCTACTGTCAAGGGAAGAGTTGCCAAACACCCCAAAGTAAAGCATGTGCGTAACGGTAATTTTACTTGAAAATTTCAGCTCTGCAGACAAAGTGCGCACCTTGCGATTTTTCAACCAAAACAACCCTTGACATTTAGAATATCCCCCATAAACCATATATTCCCTGAAAGTACACACGTTAAGCTTTCTAAGGGTACCCAACTTGTTCTAGTGGGCTCATCTTTCTGGAATTATTACCTCAAAGAATTCTTTGGTTGCGCAGGGTTTCCCTAAAAAATTTATAAAAAAGCTGAATAAAAAACACCTTTTCCTAAAATATAAATATGCAAACCAGAAAAAACAAGCTAAGTCTGAAAGCGCAAGGTCCCCCGAACAGAACAATACCTAACATGCAGAGGTACTATTAACCCTTTTAATTGCCAGCCTACTTGAGATTTTGTCACCCTCTGTTGACAGGCCATTATTCCCCATTTTGCGTCATGTTTTGCGCCATTTTTGCTGGAACTTTCAGGAAAATTATATATATATTTTTTTGCAGCAGAGTTTAGGCTTTAACATGAAATGTCTTGTTTGTAATTTTTTTTTTTTTTTTTACAATATTATTAAGTAAAAAAATAAATAAATAAATAAATTTTTTAGAAAATTGACTCCTTTATTTTAAATAAAAAATGTATTTTATTAAGGAAAATCATATTGCATGTGAAAGCCCCATTTCTACCGGTTAGAACGGTACCACATATTTATCGGCAGCCCCCTGTTCCTGCCCAGGAGACCCCTCTAACTGAAACAAGTATTTTATAACATTCACAAAAAAAATCCACACTACAAAGGGTTAAATCGAGAAAAAAAATGACATAGGGTCCCCCCTCCCAGGGGAGGGAGACCCCATTTTTTTTTTGATTTTTAAGGGTTAAAAACCCTTAAAAATCAAAAAAAAAATTGACGTGGGGTCCCCCTTACCCAAAGTAACCAGCCCGGGACCAGCTATGGGGGCTTGTAGGCACAGAGTGGGGGGGCCAACTTATGTGGCCCCCCCACCCTGCAGCCTACGAGCCCACATAGCCTATGTGGGCCCGGGCTCTTCTGCCCCCCCCTGGCCTTTGGGGAGGCAGGTAATGGGGGTGCCGGGGGTTAATGGCAAGCCACCCGCTAGCGCAGGTGGCTTGCCATCCCCCCAGCCTTGTGAACTGGTATAGGGGTCATGGACCCCTTACCAGTTCACAAGGGGTTAAAAGTAAATAATCACACAGACACAAGCAGAGAAAAAAATATTTTATTAATTTTTATTTTTTTTTTACACTGTACTCACCTCCCATCCATCCTGGAGCACTCTGTCCCTCGGCGATCACTGGCTTCTGCTCACTTGCTAGAAGCCTTTTTTAGCTGCTGGATGACAGAACACAAAGGGTTAATCAAAAAAAAAATGACATAGGGTCCCCCCTCCCGGGGGGGGGGGGGGAAGGGGCGGACCCCATTTTTTTTTTTATTTTTAAGGGTTAAAAACCCTTAAAAATCAAAAAAAAAATTGACGTGGGGTCCCCCTTACCCACAGTAACCAGCCCGGGACCAGCTTTGGGGGCTTGTAGGCACAGAGTGGGGGGGCCAGCTTTTGTGGCCCCCCCACCCTGCAGCCTACGAGCCCACATAGCCTATGTGGGCCCGGGCTCTTCTGCCCCCCCCCTGGCCTTTGGGGAGGCAGGTAATGGGGGTGCCAGGGGTTAATGGCAAGCCACCCGCTAGCGCAGGTGACTTGCCAGACCCCTGAGCCCTGTGAACTGGTATAAGGGGTCACATGGACCCCTTACCAGTTCACAAAGGGTTAACAGTATAAATAAAAAGATACACACAGGTTTTCAAATATGTTTATTTAAAAAAAAAAACATTTTACCTTTACTCACCTCCGATCTTCAGATGCATTGTCCCGCGGCGATCTGATGCAGGTGACAGCTGGGCAGAGAAGGGGGGAGGCAGGCGATCGGAGGATCGCCTACCTCCCTCCTTCTCCGCCCAGCCGTCACCGGCATCTGAGAGAAGAACTGCCGGGTGCCCCGATGACACCCGGCGGTGACGTCATTAGCCCCGCCCCCGAAGGGGCGGGGCTAAAATCCAAGATGGCGGCCGCCATCGGAAGATGCGACGGAGGGAGGGCTGTTATGCCCCCCTCCAGAAGACAGAAGACCCGGGGGGGGTAATCGGAGCCCCCCCCATGAAGAGGAGAGGCGGCGGGAGTCGGCGGGAGCGGAGGTGAGTAACTGTCATTTTTTTTTTTTTTTTTTTTTTAACAGGCAATCCCGGCGGCTGCTGAAACGGGGGGGAGCACCCTATTCCGGGCCCTCCCCTGCAGCCGGAGAAGCCCCGATCGGCGATCGGAGCCCCGCTGGCTGAAGAGGAGACCCGGCCGGACCAAACAAGGGGTCAGGTAAGTGACACTTTTTTAAACTTTTTTTTGTGGGATTGGGGAATGCCAGGCACGTAAAATTTACGTGGCTGGCACTTAAGTGACGGAGAGGCAACCACGTAAATTTTACGTGGCTGGCATTTAAAGGGTTAAAGGAGCACTATCGCGAAAAATGGCGAAATGATAAAAATCCATACAAATATGCTGGATGGCGGGATAAGAGGTTCCTTTTACACCCGGGATCAAGAAATATCCATCCAGGCTTGTTTTTTTTTTTGTTTTTTTTTTTAATGGAAGGAAAAGGACATCTGGATGACAGGTCCTGTCACCCCTGATAGTATAAACCTTTCACCCCTGGATTTTATTCCTACCACAAGAAGAAAAAACACAAGCTTGGCGGGAGTTTTACTCAGTTCGGGTGTATAAGTGACCCCTCCTCTCATTAGCCGAGGTGTTTATATGGATTTTTAATATTATACACTTTCTCAATAGTGCACCTTTAAGCACTGCAATGGGTTGGTACATTTCCCCGATATGACAGATTTGTTTAAAAAGAAAGCAGAATAAATGGTCACTAAATCTTCCTAAAATGTATATTTTGTAAAAAGGTATTAACATTTTTTATTCCTGTTCAAATCTTTTTTTTCATTTTTAAGTGTTTAACCCTTAATATTGGGCATAGTAGTTGAATTTTCTTTTTAAATCGTATAAAACGCCCTTTTGAGTTTGCTGTGTCCTGGGCAGTAACGGGTGTCTACTGATACTTATGTTGTACCATTGTAATTCGGGAGAAAAGGGGCTTTTAAAGGCAATATGATTTTCCAGAAAAACATACATTTCTTATCAAAAAAGCGACAACATTTAGAAAATATTAACTACACAATATATAAATATTTTATATAAAATATATAGTATATTATATATTTTCACATATTTCACCTACAAATATTCAAAGAAAAAATTACAAATAAGATATTTCATGTTGAAGTCCAAACTAAAAATTTTCCCGGAAGTCCCCATACAAATCGCAGTTAAACATATATAGCACAACGTGCTGAAAATGGTCTGGCAACAGAGGGTGCCAAAATCTCTAGGTAGGCTGGCAGTTAGAGGGTTAAGCTAAATGGTTACACTGTTCGCTGTAATGCACTAAGAGCAGATAGGTAGTGCATGTGAGCATGGTAAATCTCAAGCAAGGTTGGGAAACCTGCTGTTAGCTTTGGTAAATAAGGTACAATCAACCAATTACCTACAATTCTACACCTACAACACCTACACCCTATAACCTACAATCAATCTGATAGGATAACTTTCCTTAAAATATCAGGGCATGAGATAAAATATGCTGTTTTTCAAAAAGAGGAAAGTTAGATATGTGAAATATACCTAAAATTAGGGTTGATTCACAGCCACTTTCGGGATGCTTTTTAGGAGGTCTTGCGACCAAACGAAAAATCACTGAAAAATGAAAACATTTCACACAAAAATTCTCGCTGAAAAAAAACGCTCTGCTGAATCAGACGAGGCGTAAAAATGCATGAGAACGGATATTTTCATGCAAAAAAAATGGCAAGAAAGGGGCTCTGAATCAACTATTGAAGAAATGTGGAAAATGATTTCATTAATTTTTAAAGTAAATCTTTCATAAACTATAACCTTACAGTCACTGGATTTTTTTGCCCACCCTGAGTGAAAGACTGGAGTACCTTCTATTTTTAAGGTACTGTTCTTTCTTCTTTGTGCTATATTTTAGAATAATGCATGAAATAAAGATCAAAGGACAATTTATTGAATTAAAGCCATAATATTCCCCACCAAATCAGTTGGGCCCAGTTCTTTTAAGAGTGGTGGTAGCATGTCCCTTTTTTCAGGACCCCCGATTGTTGGTAGAAATGTTTGGTAGCTGGCTCTAAAGACATAATGCCATCACATTCAATATGTTACAGCCTTGTTTTGGTGACTGCATTAAAAATATATGGTGTTTTAACAAGAGGCATTTTCTGAAAGTGCTTTAAAGGATGAATATTCCGAAGAAATGGCCCAATGACAAAAATCTGCTGGATGGCGGGAGGAGGGGTGACTTACACACTCGGCATCAAGAAATATCCAGCCAGGCTTGTTTCTTTCTTTTAACCCTTTAAGTGCCAGCCTACCTAGATTTTTTGTCACCCTCTGTTGCCAGACTACGTTTCACTTTTTTGCACTACACATGTTCAATTTAGATTTTTGAAAGGATTTCCAGGGATTTTCCAGGAAAATTATATATTGTTTTTTTCAGTCTGGGCTTTAACATGAAATGTCTTGTTTGGCCTTTTTAAAGTGTATAATCTTAATACTTTTGGGTGAAATCTGTGCAAAAGAATAAAAAAAAAATCTATTTTTTACAATTTGTAGTGTTTTTTGTAATAAAAAATGTAAGTTTGTCAATAAAATTATTGCGTTTGAAAGCCACATTTCTCCCGGTTACAACGGTACCACATATGTATTGGTAGGCACCCTTTCCTGCCCAGTAGACTCCCCCAAACTGTAACAGCACTTTTTCAGATAAGCTACAACTATGCTGTTAATTAAAAAAAAAATGACATAGGGCCCGGGGGGGGGGTTAAAAACCCTTAAAATCCCCCCAAAAAAATGACGTAGGGTCCCCCCTACCCAGCATAACCGACCCAGGACCAGCTATGCAGGGCTTGTAGAACAGGGCGCAGGGGCCAGCTCTGGTGGCCCCCTGCCTTGCAGGCTACAAGCCGGCATAGTGCCTACGGAGCCCGGGCCCTTCTGCCCCCCCCCCCCCCGGCCGTTGGGGAGGCAGGTAATTGGTGAGCCGGGGGTTAATGGCAAGTCACCCGCTAGCAGCAAGTAACTTGCCAGCCCCCAGCCTTGTGAACTGGTACAGGGATCTCACAGATCCCTTACCAGTTCACAAGGGGTTAAATAGAAAAAAATGACACTGACAAAGAGAAAAAGTCATTTATTTATTTTTCTTTTTACTTAACTTACCTCTGGTCATGCTGTGTTCTCTGTCCCTTGGTGATCCATGATGACAGCTGCTGGACGCTCGGTGGAGAAGGGCTGGAGGGGGAGAGAGCGATCACAACCCTCTCCCCCCTCCAACCCTCCTCTGCTGAGCATCCAACAGCACTGATCATCGGCATCAATGTGGATGGAGATGTAGGCTGCTGAGTGACGTCATATAGACGTCACTTTTCCCCGCCACCAAGGGGCGGGGCTAGCAGCCGACATGAGGAAGGGAAGGAGAGGGCCATCTTGGCCCTCTTGTTCAATACAGAAGAGCCTGGGGGGGTGATCGGAGGCCCCCCCCAGAGAAAAACAGAGGCAGCAGGAGGGATCGCGAGCGCAGGTGAGTAAAGAAGGTAAAGAAAATCGCCAAATCGCGCTGGGGGGGCCCTATTACGGTCACTCTCCTGAAGAGAGGAAAGCCCCAGGGGGGGATTGGATGCCCACTGGGTGAAGAGAATCGCTGGCACTATGGCACTATCAAACGAGGGTTCAGGTAAGTCTGTATCTTTTATCGTTTTTTTTTATGGGGGTTTAAAGTCAGCTACGTGAGTCTCACGTAGCTGGCACTTAACGGTTGGAGAGGCAGCTACGTGAGACTCACATAGCTGGCACTAGAAGGGTTAATGGAAGGAAGAGGAAATCAGGGGCCACAAGTTCTGCCCCCCCCCCCCCCACAAGTTTGATAGGAGTTTTATTAAGTTTGGGTGCATAAGACCCCCTCCTTTCATTAACCAATGTATGGATTTTTAATAGTACACCATTTCGCGATACACCTCCTTCAAGTTCCAAATATAGCATTGATATTAAGTTATCAGAAGATTTATGCTTTAGGACTTGGGAGATCTTAATACCTTAAACAGATTATATTACTATAGGAATAACCAAAGATATAAAAAAAAGAATTTGCATGGCTCTGCCTACTGCAAATGATTATGGGAGAAATCATGTTATTCCTTGTTCGCATGTACCATGTAAATACTTTATTTACTCAGTAGCACTCTGTCGTGCATATTTAAATAGGGGGCAATTTTCTCTCTATATAGCCTAACGTGAATCTCTATCTAAAGAGGCTTCTGACTAGATTATTATTACCTAAAAAAGGTCAACAGCTACATATATATAGTTTTCTAGCAGTTCATTCCTACAACCAGGATGATTTTTTGCAACAACCTGCGTGGAGAATAGTTTTTAAGATTCTCGAGAGGCAAAGCAGAGTATGCCAGTGGGGGTAATAATTAGTCAATTTGGGAGTGAGCTATATGTGTGCTTCTTTCCTCTGCTTTGTACTGTTTCCTGTGGTGTGCGCTAAAACTGTTATATGCATTTTGAATTGGTTTAAAAAATACAGATATATAAAACAACCAAATAGAACATTTCCTAAACAAAATACACCATAATTACTTAAAGTGAACTTTGAACAAGATGATGTCTGGTTAAACAATCACCCCTGGGACATCCCAAACCATTGTGTGAAACCAGTCGCCCGCTTTTCTTACCTATCCAACGAGCCTACGGTGCAGATGTGGCTCTATACCAGTCAGCAATGGTTTGGACCGGTTTTGCTGCACTTTACCATCACCAATTAAACTATTCTGAATTGCAGCAGCAAATTCTAAAGCTAAGCGTCAGGACATTTATCCATTGTCTGAATCTCAAGAGCATATGGGTCATGCAGAAAGCACAATGACCCTGAGCCCAAAAATCATTCTACCAAGGACTTGTTAAAGCACAAGTCCAGCCATCTAATTCCAGTGCTGAAGGAGGACAGTGGATTAAAAAAAATAAAACTCACTGCCTTACTTAGAATCCAGCGCTGTCCATTGGCCCCAACGGCTTTGTTAGGAGCAAACCTGCTATTTTCATTGCAATGAAGGGAGTGTGCCACATGTGGTTTCAAATATACTATTGGCTCCAAATCAAAACTCAAAATAACAGCTTTCCTCTCTTTTCTCTGAAGCCTGTAACCATAAAACAGACAGACCTAAGCAAAATGACAATTGGTCATGAGATTACACTGATGGGGGGGATCACCGCAAGGAGATGATGTTCTGGGGATAAATGCACTTTTTAAACCCATATAGCGCTTGGGTTTAAGTATATTTGTGGTACAATTTTTAAATAAAACAAAGGCCCAAGTTTAAGATTTAAATAATGGCTGTATGAATTAGATCTTTCTTGTATGCTATCAATAGATACAAACATCTAATTATGTTACACCGATGACTTTGCTATAAAAAAAACTAATAAATACTACTGCAGACGTCAACCCACCAGAGATCAACATCAAGAACTTGCAATCTTACCTAAAGCACCAAAGCTAGGTCTTCAAAAGCATCTTGCCTCAATTAACATATTTCCCAGACAAGAAAAAACTACAGGAGCAAATTAATTAGAAAGATAGCATTTTACTCTAACGTACCACATTGCAGGCATGTCCACAAAACAGGAAGTTAAATCACTTAGTTCAGAAAATGTTTAAGTGTCGCAAATATAGAGAAGCCACTACAAATGCTTAGCTATTAGCATTTTACAGATACAAGTGATACGTTAACAGGAATGCTAAAATCATAATTTATGATAAGGAAAAGAATAGTCCTAATTTAGAACTAAAAGTCAAAATGCTACTGCAACTAGAGCAGGAAAAGGCTTATGGTGGATTTAACTTCTACTGGCAAGAGGATAAGCAGGCACAATGATAGCTTGCAGAGACTTGAAGGCAGTCATGATGTCTAACAATGGCTCCTTCTCATAGAACTCAGAATGTGTTACGTCTAGGTTTCATCAATTTTACTACAAACTTTATGCGGGACTGCTTGTGGAAATATATCATGGCATGACTAAAGGAGATTTCTAATGACCTTAAAAAAAAAAAAAGAGTTGTTGATGCTAAACCTCTGTGCAGCTGGTTTTATGAGCACCTCTCTAGAGTTCACCAATGCACAACCAGATCTTGTAAATATGAAGGAAATCTAAAATCATTATTAACCTTCCCAAGTTGACCAACAAAGATCTCCCTAAGAGCTAAGCGTGTAATAATCCACAAGTTCACAAAACCACCCAAGGTAAACTCAGCAACTAAAAACCTTTCTCACAATGGCTAATGTTAATGCTGATGAGTCCACCATCAGGAGGACACTGAACAACAATAGTGTAAATAACAGGATTGCAAAGACGACATATTGTACTTAAGTAGGCCCTTTTATGCGTATGCAGTTTATTTCAGTGCAACTATTTTGCCTTTGTAGAACTAAAGGCAAATTGTTAGGTAAACATCATCACCCTTTTGCATCTACCTAATGTCCTCTGTGCTTGCAGGGTGCAGTGATTTGTGCTGCCACAGTTTGGGGTAATAAAATATGGGATAGTTGATTAAGTTAAATTAACCCCCTGCCTTGTAAATTTTACTTTAATCTGCACTCCCCTTGCTTCCATTTTCTTGGCCAATCAAGCGGCCGCATTTTGCCAGAGGATTACATATCAATGTAAAGTTTGTAAAATAAAACAGCCCAGTGGCCTGCCTATAGATGTCCTGGATGAATGAGAACCTTCACAGACATAGCATGGGTGTTGGTCTGTTGTAATCATTCGTTAATTTGATCATTTGTATTGCTAAATGAAATAAATATTGTTGATCTCTTACCTGACTTTATTTAGCAATACACACTTTCACATCCATGCTTAATTATCATGTAAATATCTAGCTATTGTTTTATGAATGTTCTTTTTTAAAAGTGCTCCTGTCGGATTATCCTTCACAGACTTCATAATATCCAGGCTCGTTATCATTATGTGGCAGGGCTGCTTTCTACTTGCATTTTGTACTTCAAAAATTAATGCATTGCTATTATCTGAACATTGCTTAAGCTGCTTATGAGCACATTATGCAGACACATGCAGAAAAGCTTTCTGAACCGTTGTTCTTTTAATGAAAATACAGCTGGTTTTGCATGACAGACACGTCTTTTTACCTGCAAATCGGCTAGCTGCTATTGGATTCACCAATTTCTGGCCTTTTGTGTTCCAGTGAAGATTTCAATATAAAGCTTAAAAAATAAATACAGGGCAAGTTTGGGTTTCTACATGTTAAAACAAAAAACGATGTAAATGCCAGGTAGGAATGTTTGACCTATACGGTGGGCTTACATTAGAGCCATTTTTAAAAATCAAATTTTATAACTTAATTGTATTGCCGTGTCATATAGCCATCTAAAGAGCAGTCATCACTTTGCTGAGAGGTTGCATAATAAAGAGGCCAACTGGGACCCCTAACCCTTTCCCTGTCCAAACGCCCATCTAACAGAGCTATATTTAATTATGGTTTTATATTTGTATATAACTAACTCACCCCCTCTTTTTTTTTCGATAACTTTTCCTCCCTATGTTGGATTCATTTCATATAGATCTCTAGTCAATGTATATTATGCATAATATGCCAGTCCCTTGAGGTGGACAAATATGTATAATACCATTTGTGATGTCTTTGAAATGCTATTATTTTTTCAATTAAAATGTATTTAAAGTTAAAAATCTGATTTTACCCCTTTACCTGACCTGTGGTTGAAATTGCTGAAGGTAACATAGTATGTAAGGGTGAAAAAGAAAACTTTAGTCCATCCAGTACAGCCTGTTTATTAGTTGTATAGTAGCCACTTTTGAATGCTCTTGTATTCTTCATAACTACCTCCTCTTGTAGGGAGTTCCATAGTCTCACTGCTTTTAGAGTAAATAATCCCCTCCTATGCTGGTATAAGAATTGTCTTTCCTCTAACCTTAGTGGATGCCACCAAGTTTTTAATTGATTGTAGGACTGATCTTTGTATTGGCCCGATATATTTATATATATTTATTGGATCACCCCTCAGGCGTCTCTTTTCTGAACTAAATAAACCGAACCTTGACAATCTTACTCTAGTTCCTACACTCTTATTTAGTTGCCTGCCTTTGAACACACTCAAATTCTGACATGTCTTTTTTATGCACTATTGCCCAGAACACAATATTCTATATGGGGTCTGAGCAGTGACTTATACAGGGGTAAAATGATGCTCTGGTCATGGGCACCTATTCCTCTTGATGCACCCCATGATCGTCCTTGGCAGCTGCTGCCTGGCATTGATCACTACAGTTTAGTTTATCATTTACTAAAACCCCTAGGTTTTTCCATGTGTTGTTTTACCCAGCGTTTCCCTATTTAGTGTGTAATCATGGCACCAATTTCTCTTGTCCACGTGCATAACCTTACATTCATCTGTATTAAACTAAATTTGCCATTTTTCTGCCCAAACATCTAATTTATCTAAATCCGTTTGTAGCTGAAGAACAGACCAGGGAAAACTTTAGGAAGATATATGCGATGTGAAAGAAGATTTACTTCTACACCCACTAGATGTTTAAGTATTTTACTATCTGAGCATTGAGGTATCAGTTTGGCACTACCCTTGAGATTTATTCATAACAATTTTTTTTTTTGCAAAACATAACTGGATTCCTAGTACAAGCTTACACTGGACACGCGCACCTGGATGAGAAAGATTTTTGGTTTTGAGGGACAGTGTATTCCTCTGGGACCCTGAGGTATTCCTATGGTGCATTTGAAAAATATAGTTCTTGAGTAACAATACATAGTTACATAGTTAATACGGTTGAAAAAAGACATATGTCCATCAAGTTCAACCAAGGGTGTTGGGGTGGGGGAAGTTATTTTTATTTTATAGGGGAAGCTATTTATTTTATTTTTTGTTTTATTTTTTTTACTGATAACCGCTAATAGTAACTGTTAATGTTATTTTCTTCTAAATAAGCATCTAATCCTTTTTTGAAGCTGTCAGCGATTGATGCTGTGACAAGCTGTGGGGGATTTAAAGTTCTTATGGTAAAAAATGATTGTCGCCTTCAGAGACTAAATTTCTTTTTTTCCAATCAAAGGCCATGCCCCCTTGTCTTTAGAGAGGATTTTACATGAAATAGTGTTCCCCCATATTTTTAGTATGGGCCATTTATATATTTATACAAGTTAATCATGTTCCCCCTCAATCGCCTCCTCTCAAGACTAAACAGATGTAATCTTTCCTCATAACTAAGATCTTTCATTCCCTTTATTAGTTTGGTGGCTTTCCTCTGCACCCTTTCCATAGTCAGAGCGTCCTTTCTATGAATGGGTGCCCAGAACTGGACGGCATATTCCAGGTGAGGGCGCACCAGTGCCTTGTAAAGTGGCAAAATTACATCTCTATCACGTGATTCCATGCCTTTAATGCATGATAGTATCTTGGTGGCCTTGGAAGCAGCTGCCTGTTATTTAGTCTGTGATCTACCAGTACCCCCAGATCCTTCTCAACAAGTGACTCGCCCAGTTTTACTCCCCCGAGGATATATGTGGCCTTCAGGTTGTTAGACCCCAAGTGCATGACTTTAAATTTTTCCACAATGAACTTCATTTGCAAAGTGGATGCCCAGACACTCAATGTGTCCAAGTCAGCTTGAAGTCAAGCTTGAAGCTTGTGAAAATCTTCAATAGACTGCACTGTGCTACATATCTCTGTGTCATCTGCAAAAATAGAGACAGTGCTTTTAATTCCATCTTCTATGTCGTTTATAAACAAGTTGAATAATAGTGGGCGCAGCACTGAACCCTGGGGTACACAGCTTGCAACTGGTAGCCATTCAGAGTAGGTATCATTAACCACAACTCTCTGCACACGATCCTTCAGCCAGTTTTCAATCCAGTTACAAACTGTATTTTCTAATCCTGAAGATCTCAATTTCCCCAATAACAGTCTATGGGGGACAGTGTCAAATGCCTTTTCAAAATCCAGAAAAATCCATATCCACAGCCGCCCCTCTGTCCAGGCTTCCACTCACCTCCTCAAAGAAGCCAATCAGGTTAGTCTGGCAGTTGTCCTTAGTAAAACCGTGTTGGTTGTCACTTATAATATTATGGATAGTTACATATTCGTGTATGTTGTCCCTTAATAGTCCCTCAAGCAATTTCCCCACAATGGATGTTAAGCTAACAGGTCTGTAATTGCCCGGAGAAGACCTAGAGCCCTTTTTAAAAATGGGCACCACATTTTCCTTGCGCCAGTCCCTTGGCACTATACCAGTTGCTAGTGAGTCTTTAAAGATCAACAACAGAGGTGCTGAGATAACAGAACGGAGTTCTTTGGGAACTCTTGGGTGAAGTCCATCTGGTCTTCCACTCTTATTCACATTTAAATTATTTCGTTTTTCTTGGATGATATCCACGTTTAGCTTGTTTATTATTATACTTGGGCTATTGCTATCAGTGACATCCCCTTTTTTTGCTCCTTGCTCTTCTCTTGTGTACACAGAGCTAAAGAATCCATTTAACAGCTCCGCCTTATCTTCATCCCCAGTGACCATTTCCCCGTTTTAATTAATTAGGGCACCTACCTGTTCTGATTTAGTTTTCTTCGAATTAATATATTTAAAAAATCATTTAGGGTTTGTTTTGCTTTCTTTGGCCACATCTCTTTCATTTTGTGATTTTGCCAACCTTATTTCTTTCTTACACATTTTATTTACTAGTTTATACTTTTCAAGTGTTACAGCTGAGAGTTCAGCCTTGTAATGTTTAAATGCCCTTGTTTTGATCTTTATTGCCCTTTTAACCACAGGTGTCAGCCATGAGGGGTTTAATTTTAGCCGCTTATATTTGTTACCCGTAGGAATACATTTTGCAGCGTTGCTACTCACAATTGATTTAAAGTACTCCCATTTGGCATCTGTATCCTAATTCCTAAATAGATGCTTCCAGTCAATGACCTGGAGTGCAGCTCTGAGCCTGGGGAAGTTGGCCTTCCAAAAATTTAATGTTTTCGCCTTCCCAGGCAATTATATTGTGGTCACTGTTACCAAGATTTTCATGCAAGCAAATTATCTTGCAGAGTCCAAAGGGGTTTTGGAAAGGTTCTGCTTACTTCACTGGCATCATGTCTTGGTTCACTGTACACAGCAGCGTACTTCAGCATTATAATAGTCATTCAAACTCTTATAGAGATACATGTGTTACACAAGCAAACACTTGGGTGGGTGGGTGTCAGGAACAGCGGGTTCCTCTGGGACCCTGAGGTATTTCTGTAGTGCATGTGTGGGATTAGGTTCTTGTGCAACTATTCCTTCTTTCAGAGAGTACAATTTTACAATTTTCAGAACAACAGGACACAATTCAACCAACGGTTGGACTCGAAAACAAACAAGCTATTGTATGAGGAAATGTTAGAGACCGTTTTATGTTCTATAGTGGGACAACTGGAGATACTGGCAATCAAAAAGGTAAGGCTCAATCACCCCAAATCAGTGTACATACATAAATATTAACTCTATTCTGGCTGTAACAAAACCCAATCAAAATGTGAAAAAACAGATGTTCCTAAAATGCAGCTAAAACTGCCTATTTCATTTCTGTACCTGATGCGAGTATAAAGTGAGAAATAACGACTGGACCCACTACCTAATGGTTGCTTGCTCTGCTCCATCTGTATTTACACCTCTTGCTTTACATATCTGCGGTGTATGAAGAAAGTAAATGTACTCAGTGGTTATATGTAAACCATAGGGCTTTAATAATAAATATCATTGCACTATATGGAGACAATAATAAGAAGTTCAGAGCATAACATAATTTATAAACTTAAAAGGAAAGCTTCAATGGTGTTCTACTAGCACTGGGAATTCATCTTGGTACGTATCCAAAAGTCAATGTGAGAATTCTAACAGTATCTATAGGAAAGCACTCAGTGCATTATTTCACCCTGCTCTATTAATATATTGATGTGTAATTTAATTTCCAGTACATCTCAAGTGCAATTATTTTTAGAACATATTAGAAGTGAATAAATAAACAAGCTATACAACTAACACTGGTTAAGAGAATGTAAAAGTAATGTACAAAAAAAACTCCCACGGCTGGGCCTGCATAATTCCTGTCAGCTTTTAGAGCATTCATAAAAGCCATTAAATATACCCTTTAGTTTTATGCACCCAGGATTGCAATACCTGGTAATCACCAGCATGCCTTATTCATCCGCTCTTCTCAACCCCAGCTGGGACGTTTCCAGACTATTCTGAGCACATGTTGAGGTAAGTATCCCTAATGCTTCTGGGAGTGATTCCAATAGCTTAGTGCAACCTGCTCTTCTGTGGTAGCCATTCAAAAATACCTGCTGTGGGTATGAGCCCACAGCTGAGACACCATCTGGAACAATAGTAATTCTCACTTTATGAAACAGCTTAGTAAAGCTGAATAAGGGACAAGCCATTCAAAAATGCCCCCGCGGCCCATGCATATGATCACAATCCATGGGATTTCACACCCTAACCTATATTATTATTTTAGGGGCAGATAATGCGGCAGTATAGCCACCTGATACAGCCATGATACTGAGGCCATAGCACTGCAGAAACAGAACATGTGCTCGGGTTTCTTAGCTGTAGGGTACAACGGGATTGAGTTGGGTCGGGCTAAACACAGGAGGTGTTACAAGCAGCAAACAAGGTGAATTCCAGCACAGGCTCTGGGCAAGTTGAACGGTGTGCTTGGGGCTTCACCCAACCCAGCACGCCCCAAGCCTACAAGGAACTCTCCCAGGTATTCTTATAACAAGTCCACCCCTGCATATATCCCCCTCCCAAAGTTGCAAATCTCTGTATAGTGCCCAATCTTCTGGTAGGCATAGCCTCTAATGTGTAATAAGGGAGGGCTGTAACCCCAGTTGTAAATCTGAGAAAAATTATTTCAAGTCTTCATTGAGTGGTAATTAAGGTTTTAACAGGTTTGTTGTTACACATCCATACAAAATTCATTAGATCACAAATTTGTGGAAAATAATGAATTTGAGGCTGCATTGCTACATTTTGACAACTATTTCTGAGTAATTAATGCGGTACAATAATAATGTGGTCTAGAAAAACCCAGCATGGAGCACTAACCACAGTTTATTCGAGTCATTTTTATCCTTTGTTGGATTTGCATTTTGTTACGTTAGATTTAACTAGTTTCAATTGTGTTGTATTGATGTGTGGTCTAAAAATTAAATACTGCTAGACAGAGGTACATAAAAATAATGTCTATCACAAGGCATTGCTGCCTGTCCACTTATTAACCCCTGAAAATGGGCTTTATACGCATCTTTTTGTGGTCTTGAATTTGTGGCAGGCCCATAGTCCTATATGATCATCAGCAGCCATCTGTTAACATGGAATACTAGGGGCAGCACAGGAGGGGAGTAGTAATGTCTTGGCTACTTTTGTGAGTTACCTGGTGGGCAGAGATTTCAAATCAGGATGCCTGTGGACAGTAGATACATACACAGAGCACAGAGGGGCAGTACTATGAACTAAGCTCTCATAAAGATACCTGTCAAACACTTGGGTGAGCGAGGTGTGGAGGGGATTTCTCAGGGACCCTGAAATATTCACATGGTGCATGAGTGGGATATGGTTCTTGTGCAACAATACTTTCTTTCAGAGGGTACTAAGTCTAAACAGGGTTTTGGTTGCAGCACACTGTTCCAGAATTATACTAGTCATTCCAACTCTCAAAGAGATACATGTGTTACACATGGATAAGTGGGGTGCGTGGAACAGCGGATTCCTCTGGGACCCTGAGGTATTTCTGTGGGACATGTTTGAGGTCTGGTTCTTGTGCAACAATACCTTCTTGCGGGGAGTACAAACTAAGTCCAAATGGGTTTTGCTTTATTAGCATCTTGTCGGGGTTCACAGCACAAAGCTCCAGCAGTGTACTTCAGCACTGTAGTAATCAATTCCAACAACGTCACACAACACTAGGTCTTAATTTACCCTTTAGTGATTCAAGCTGACACCGCTCAGTTCAGTCCACTGCACTCAAGCAGGTACCTGGGTTTTGATCTCCTCCACAGATCCTGGTAATGGCTGCCTGGCCTGGACCTAGTTCCAGGGTTTCTGTCTTATTCCCAAATTGAGGGCAGGAGATACATAGCACAGGGAGAGGGAGCAGTGTTATATTATGGAGAGATGAAGATTTGCTTTACAGTAAAAGTCTAAGAAAACTCTGCATGTATTTTAGAAGTGCATATACATATAGAATACATATCCACCTAGGTCTCCTTTCTCTGGAAAAACCAATCCGGATTATGATTTTGAGAATCAATATTTTAAAATGTTCTCTTTGCAGCAGCATCCTCCATTGCCCAGCTCTTACTGTGCCATAGTGCACCATGAGCTTATGACCAGGTCACAATCTATTCCTGAGTCTCATTAGGGGATAAAATATCACCAAAAAACAAGGCTCAGGGTAATGGTCCAACCATCACCATTAGGTGATTATCATTAGGTCATCAACCAGTTATGGCCAAGAGGTAAGGAAGCAGGCATGTGACTGGAGGATGCCAGGTTTGATTCCCGGCCATGGTAGTACCAACCATGGGACATAACTGAAGTGCCTTTGAGCAAGGTACCTAACCCCCAATTGCTTCCCAGGTGCTGATTTTAGGGCTGGCCACTGCTCCAAGCACGTGTGCACTTCACTGCCTCTTAGTGTGTAATTCAATTGTGTGTAGTCACTAATATAGTGTTTATTCACTTGTGTGTTCGCAGAAATGTGTTGTTTACAAGTGCACGGATGGGAAAATGTGGAGGAAAAATTTGTACTATTCCTATCAGCAGCGTTTATAGACACTTTTATTGAATGCTCTATGAAAGTATTCAGACATTTATAGTCAAGCTTTGCAAGGCTGACTGATGAGCAATATTATTCTTAGATTTGTTGATAGAACAATATGAACACTGAAGCTGGAATTCAAATGTAACAATTTGTATTCAGCCGCTTGTCATCAGACAAAGCACAGAACAATGCAGGCCAGGAACAATGACTGCATTTTAGTTCAGTGACGAGATAAAACATGAAAAACTCCTAAAAGTTTTATAACAGAAGTAAAAGATCTAAATGATTCAGATTGCAGGTGTAGAGCTTTCACACTCACCTTTAGGTAAGATTTAAAAGCTAATCTACTACAACAGTTATTGTGGATAGAAGACAAAATGCATCTCAGCTTCTGTGGGTGAGAAAAAATACCATTTTGTGATTACTCACCTGTAAAATGGGTATTATAAGTATGTCTCACACGCTGCTTCGGAAGTATTAATTACACGTGGGTTATGGTCCAGTAGAGGGCGAACTTCTGCAGAGATGACTAGAAAAAAAGAAGCCCCTCCCGGTCCATAAATACCTAGGACCTCCTACACATTCCCCACTATAAGAAAGCAGTAAGGGGACCAGGAAGAGCCAATAAAATTCACGAGAAAGAAGTTTCACCATATAGAGGATCCAAGATACAACTCAGGGTGGGACGAAGCAGGGTGTGAGACATACTTATAATACCCACTTTACAGGTGAGTCATCACAAAATGGTATTATTCCAAGTATGTCTCACACCCTGCTTCGGAAGTATTAATTACACGTGGGACATCCAATAGCAGTGTCCAAAAAGGGTGGGGAACAGGCAATAGTGCACAAATTAACCACTGCAGCTTGCAGAACTTTGCGGCCAAAAACAGCATCCGCTGAGGCCCGCACATCAACCTTATAAAACTTGGAAAAAGTATGAACAGAAGACCAAGTAGCAGCCTTACAAACTTGTTCAACAGAGGCCTGGTGCTGAAAAGCCCAGGAAAACCCAACAGCACGAGTAGAATGAGCAGTGATCTGGAAAGGGGGATCCCTCCCCTTAGCAGAATAGGCCCTAGTAATGGCCTCACTAATCCATTTACTAACGGTAGACTTGACGGGCGCCAAACCCTTCTTGGGCCCAGAGGGCACAACAAAAAATGCGTTCGTCTTCCGGAATGGTGAAGTAGCCACCAGATAGTACTTAACACATCTAACGACATCCAGAGAGTGCAAGGCCCTCTCCTTGTCATTGCTAGGTTTAGGACACAATGAAGGAAGCACAATGTCCTGGTTGAGATGAAAGGCAGAGACAACCTTTGGCAAGAAGTCTGGTTTAAATCGGAAAACCACCTTGTCCTGATGTCTCAAAGTAGGGGGCCTGAATGGACAGAGCCGCCAACTCAGAAACACGTCGAACAGAGGTGATAGCCACAAAAAGGCAACTTTTAAGGTGAAAATGGATAGTGCAGAATCCTGCACTGGTTCAAAAGGAGGACCCTGAAGGGCAGACAACACCAAATTTAAATCCCAAACAGGTAACATGGGTTTGCGAGGAGGGCGCACATGAATGACCCCCTGAAAAAAAGGTCTTAACCAACGGATGAAGAGCAAAAGATCTCTGAAAGAAAACCGCCAGAGCGAACACATGCCCCTTAAGTGTGCTAAGCTGAAAACCCATGTCCAGACCATGCTGAAGAAACTCCCAAATCTGAGCAATGGAAAACACACGACAAGGAAAGGCCCTAGCCTCACACCAATCAATGTAGGCCTGCTGGGTCCTGCAGTAGATATTAGAGGAAGATTTCTTCCTAGCCCAGACAAGAGTCTGGACAACGGCTTCAGACAAACCCTTTTCCTTTAAGATGAAGGTTTCAGCAGCCACGCCGTCAAAGCCAGCATTTGTAAATTGGGGTAACAAAGCTGACCTTGTGTGATCAGATCCGAAAACCAGAGGCAGCCTGAATTGATTGACCGCCAGCCGGACTACGTCTGCAAACCTACACCTGTCTTGGCCACCAAGATTGCTGGCACCCCCTCTTGAACCAGCCTGCACACCACCCTGCCTACCATGGAGAAGGGGGGAAACAGATACAGGAGACTCCGCCAGGCAAGGGACATGGCATCCACTGCCAGAGCCAGGGGATCCTGGGACAGAGACACAAAAGCAGGGAGCTTGTGGTTGTGACGGGAGGCAAAGAGATCCACCTCCGGGAACCCCCACTTGTGACAAATGGATAGAAATACCTCGCAGTTGAGGGACCATTCCCCTCGGCGAGAGGACCCCCTGCTCAGAGAGTCCGCTTCCAGGTTCTCTACCCCTGGAATGTACACCACCGAGATGCATGGAACATTGCTCTCGGCCCATGCAAGAATCAGAGACACTTCCCTGAGGGCACTCCTGCTGCGAGTCCCTCCTTGGTGATTGATGTAAGCAACCGCAGTCCGATTGTCTGATCGAACCTGAACCGGTAAGCCTTGGAGATGATGCGTCAGATGCGACAGCACCAACCGAATTGCCCTCAGCTCCAGGATGTTGATGGGGGATGTGCACCTCCTGAGGACCCCACAGCCCCTGGAACTGATGTTCCTTCCAGGAACCCCCCCCAGCCCGACAGGCTGGAGTTCCTGGTGACCGTCTCCCAACAAGGGGCCAGAAAAGATCAGCCCCTCAGCAAATTCCTCGGTTCCAGCCACCACTGAAGAGACTGCCGGACCAGGGGAGACATCACAAATGACTGATCCAAGGACAGAGGGCATCTGTCCCAAGCCGATAACAGATGGAGTTGAAGAGGCCTCATGTGAAACTGAGCAAAAGAAACTGCCTCGAAAAAGGCAACCATCAATCCCACCAGCCTCATCTCTTGCCGGAAGGAGGGGCGAGGGATGGACAGAAGAAGACGTATCAGATCTTGAACCGTCTCCACCTGCAACGGAGGTAGGAACACCCTGGTCTGAATGGTATCCAGATTCATGCCCAGAAAGGAAACCTCCCTTGACGGGGAGAGAGAGAAGACTTGGGATAGTTGATCACCCAACCGAACCTCTCCAGCGTGGACACCACCAACCTGGTGTCCAGCTCCGCTTGACCGAGAGAGGATGCCGTGATGAGAAGATCGTCCAGATACGGCACAATGCGAATGCCCTGGGCTCCGAGAAGTGCCATTATACCCGCCAACACCTTGGTGAACACCCTTGGTGCCGAGGTCAGCCCAAAAGGAAGACCCACAAACTGATAGTGCTGATCTCCCACCACAAATCTGAGAAACCGTTGGTGTCCAGGGAAGATCGGCACATGAAGGTAAGCGTTCTTGATGTCTATGGACGTCATAAAGTCCCCTGGACGAAGAGAGTTGATGGCCGAGCGCAAAGTCTCCATGCGAAATTTCTTGGTTCTGATGAACCTGTTGAGAATCTTTAGATCCAGAATGGGTCTTATGGAGCCATCCTTTTTGGGGACTGTAAAAAGGTTGGAGTAATAGCCCCGACCTCTCTCTGTGGAGGGCACCGGGCAGACTACCCCCATGTCCGAAAGGTTTTGCACTGCCAAGAAAAGCCCCTGCGCGGCCCGGGGGTCCAAAGGAACCCGAGACCTGAGAAATCTGGGAGGAGGCCGGAAATCGAACTCCAGCTTGTACCCGGAAGAGACCACTTCCAGGATCCAGTTGTCCGTGACCTCCCGGATCCAGACCTGGGCGTAACCGCCCCCCCCCCCACCCGCAAGGGTGAGGGCGCCCCCTCATTGCTGAGAGGGTTTGGCAGCAGCCTTGGGTTTGGTACCCCAGGCAGTCCCGGGACGGGCACGTCCTCTGCCCCTACCCCAGGAATCACTTCTGAACGCAGAGTAAGCAACTCCCCTGCTTGCTCAAGAGCCACGAAAGGAAGGATTAAAGGAGCCTGCATCCCAAAAAGACCGGCGCCGCTTTCTGCGTTGTGGTAGTTTACCTCCTTTCGCCACCGAGTCCAACTTATCTCTAAACAGACGCATACCAAAGGAGGGTAGCCCTGTAAGCGCCTTCTTCGCAGCAATATCAGCCGCCCATTGGCGCAACCAAACCGATCGACGTATAGCCACAAGCAAGGCCGAGGTTCTACTACACATGCATATTGTATCATCCAAAGCAGATTAGACAAATGTAATGAACAAATCACACTGCGTAAGCGCTGCAAATTCTTCACTAGCAGGGTTTAGATGGGGACCATTCAACAGGCCCCTAATAACAGATCTGGTAGCCACAGCCATGAGAGCTGAAGCACAAACAGGGCGCAAGGCCGAACCCACACTGGCAAAGGCATGTGACGCCATTTGATCAAGACGTCGGTCCTCACTATCCTTCAGAATAGTGGAGTCTGGTGAGTGTACAACCGATGTGTTGGACAAACCCAGAACCGGATCAATTTGTCAAAATGCTTCTGATCCGGAAACTCCAAGCGAGGCTTAGTGGCCCCCAAAAATTCCCCCTTTTGCGGAGGGGCCTCCGTAGGAGGGGAAGTAGCAAGCACATCAAAAATATGGGCCAGAAGTCTGGGGGTATTACCCGTATCCCCAACGCTCCTGCCCAGCATCAGCATCCAAGAACTGTTGCTCATCTGAGCCTTCAGAATCTGAAAACAAATCCCCTTCTTCCAGCAGGGAATAATCAGACCAGTCAAAGGAGTCATATTCCTCAATCAAAACCCGGCACAGCCGGTGCCAAATGCCTTCTTTTAGCTGGGGGCCTTCCTGGCCGCAGAGCTAGCAATCAATTTCTCAATGTTGGCCAGTCTAGCACAGACATCAGATTGCGACTCCCCGCTAATGACAACACCACTTGGGGTCAAGGCCAGGCGTGCGGGTGTAGGTGATGAGGCCGGCGGCACTGACCCAAACGCCTGGGACCCGGACTGCCGCGTAAAGGCCTGCTGTGCACATGGTATGCAAATAAGGACATCATCCCCCGCAAGGGATACCCCACAAACCACACACTGCCGGGGTTGCCCCGAAGGGATATATATATATATATATATATATATATATATGTCGCAATGACCGGTGGGAATTATGCTACTAAGCTACCCGGGATGCCCCTTAAAAGTCCGTTAGTGGGAGGATTTATACTCGAAATTTGCCAAGGGACCCTAGGACCAGGAGAACCCCCTTTAATCAAGGTCAGGTAGTCCCCCTGAAAAAAACGAAAATGAGGGACCCATAAGTAAGGCAAACACACCACACACAATACTATACAAATATAAATAGATACATCTATAAGGCCCCAATGAAGCCAACACCGGCATAAGGGGTTAATGGCCGTCGCAGTGTTCTTTTGCCTGGCCAAAGATATAATAGTTAAAGCCCCGCAGGGTACTCACAAATACCGCAATGGCGCCGAGCACGCAGCCTGAGAGAAGGAGGAAGAAGAAGGGCGGGCCCCCTCCCGACCTCCCCAGAGACAGCAGCTCCCAGCCAATGGCTGGAAACTGCACAAGAAAAGGCGCCAGTAAAGCGAAGCTCCCCTCCATACTGCGGAGCCAGCCCCGGCGGCCGGCCCGCCATGTGTAAAGAACTCCAAGCACACACACACACACACACACACATCCTACTACACATGCATACACATGAAAACAATTAAAAGTTTAAAACCAGGAGAAGGGAAAAAAAACGCCCCCCCCCCTCAATTGCAGGAACAGGGAGTAATGGAAGGGGGGCCCCAAACCACCAGAGTAGTGAAGGGGAAAAACGGACAGGGCATCCCAAACCAGGATCACCAACCTGGTAGCCGTCTACCCCCTTTTATGGGGTCTCACGGAGGAGCATGGCTCCTAGTAGAGCACCTGCTAAGGTGCATCCTACCCTCACCCGGACCTACAGCCAAGGCTGGAAGGCATAGGGGTACAAGTTTAAACCAGGTCCGGGCAGAAATAGGGACAAAAGTGGCCGGGTGTAAACCCGGCTTACCTGCAAGGGAAGAGATAGCCATCTTCTGATTTGCTCGCCGACTGCAGAGACGAAGACTGGGAAATTTGTGGGAGGTCCCAGGTATTTATGGACCAGGAGGGGCTTCTTTTTTCTAGTCATCTCTGCAGAAGTTCGCCCTCTACTGGACCATAACCCATGTGTAATTAATCATTCCGAAGCAGGGTGTGAGACATACTTGGAATAACTTACAGGTTCTCCTCAGTGTGATCTCATATGCCCAAAAGCTTACGCTTTTATTTTCGCGAGATTAAAGGGGGCAGGGCCCAAGAGGTTCCGCTCTCCGATCACACTGTACATGCCATGAGACTCTAAGGAAAAGAGGCGGCGCATAAAGAAAACTCCAGCACCGCCTCCCATTTTACTTGGTTCATGCGTTGAAAGAATCTTACATATGAACTGCCTATCTTTGTTAAATAGATTAGACCACATTAACACAGATCTAAATGTATACAAATGTATAATTAAGCAAGGGCAAAATCTGGAGACCTGCTATGGCATCTATACTGTGCATCTATAAGAAGCACATAGGACAGGCTTCAAGTGAGCTGCTTGATGCCTTATGATTGCCACTGCCTAGACTGTCCCTTTAAGTCTTTCTTTTTACCTTAAAGTGGACTCATTACCAGAATTTTCCCTATGTTGGTGATCGGTTCTTATTCTGATTTGGGATGCTCCACTGTTTGACATCCCTCAGATTGCCACCACCACTTATCTTTCCACCGTTTCCATGGGACATGTGCTGGCTCTTGTCCAATCAGTGGTTTATGCTGTTCATACGGTAAGAACTAAATGTAAACACAGGGAGGGAGGACAGATACGTCCCCAGTTTCCCTGCAGAGTATGCATGCTCCCGTGTCTGGCCGATCTGAGTGGCTATTCATGGGAGGGCATCTTAGCTACGGCCCATGATTGCGAAGACAGCCCTGCAGAGCGGTAAGCGATCACGGGTGTCACTGTGGGGGTTCACACAGTGGGGTATCCTTAATCGGGATGTCCTAGGGGCATGGCTCTGGAGTCTCTTAGATAGGTGCACTTTACATTTCCTGTCCAGGCTGACACCTAACACACAGCCTGCTGGCTCAATCCCACAGGACCCTGTTACTGCTCTCTAGTTTCAGCACTTGTGGCTCCATACAGACCGAGTGCTTCTTGCCCTGTCTCGCTATGCATCCTTGATGTCGGTCATGTGGGAGCAGATCACCACAGGACACTCAGGCTGGAGCACACTGTGGCAGGAGAGCTGGCAGTGCTGAAACCAGAGGGCTATAGCCGGCAAGATTTTGTGGAATCGAGTCTACAGACTGGAAGGTTAGGGACCCCTTTTTTATATTAAGTCTGGACAGTCCCTTTAATCTAGTTTAAATTGCTCCTAACTTGTCCTTGCTTTACCCAAAATAAATGCAACCCTAAAATAGATAAACCTCAAGAATTATTATACACATTCCTCTTCCTCTAAAAGGCCCAAAAATAAAGGAGGTAGACATTTGTTCACAAACACGGACAAGTGGGACTGTATAAATATTTTTAAAAGGAACATCCTTTTACATAACATTAAGAGTCTGTGAATAACTTTCATTTAGAGCAGACAATGTGCTAGAGGCTTCAAGTTGACATATTGTATCTAATGGCTGGTAGATAATCAATTGGCTGTACTTAGGAGACAAACAAAATGTTCCCAGCTTTCAGTCTCCAGCTATGCAGGGAAAACATACATTAGAAGCATTAATGACAAGGTATTTGTTGTCTGTCCCATCCTGATCTAAAAACAGGAAAACTATTTCTGATACTTGAGCAGAGCTAAACGCAAACAGAAGCAGCTACCTGAACCAGGAGGAGGTGGCCTGATGTGCAACAACTCGTATCATAAGGTAAAAAAAAAACCATGCTTATATGCCACGACTAAACTATAAATTAATAAATGCAAGAAAGTTAATTACAAAAAAAATTTGCTTACAACAGAACTCCACAACCTCTAACAATAGGCTCGATTCAGAGACAGATACGTCTGGACTTTCGTCTGTCATGTGTCTGTGTATGTTTTTATTTCTGTTTGGCCTTTTTTGGGGGTTTTACGTTAGTTTTTCCATGCGTATGTTCGTTCCCGCTAATGCGTATATGCGCTTTCGATGGACGGAACTAAATCGGATCATTTGCGTTACTTCGGATCATTTTCCCATCAAAATCTGATATTTTGCGTTCGTTCAGATAACTTACATTGGGATGGGCTTGTGTCTGATTCAGAGAGCAGATTGCAGAGGGCCCGAAGCCCTATAAAACGGTTTTATTTGCGATACACTTAAGGGACCATTTTGGACTCGGCTTGCTTGCTTTTGACCATGTTTTGCGGCTTTGTGGGGGAATATGAGCGCCTTCAGCTCCAGGGCATTGCATGTGTCTGCAGGGCTGAGGCCAGATTGCACCGGCAACGCATGCATATCGATCGCATGCATGACGTTGAGCTGTTCGAGCTGACCTGACTTAACTGCGCTTCCCTCTATAAGTTGCATAGTGAGCTGCAGCCATGGTTAGCCCGCACCACAAGAAAGGGGCAAGCAATTTCAGGTATGACCAAGATGCTTGGCTGCCTGCAATTTTTGACGAACGGCTCATTCCAGAGGCTGGGTGCCCTCTCCGTGGGGATGTCCCAGCTTACGCTGAGCCGCACGCTATCCAAGTTTTTGGATGGCATGGCTACCATTAGTCCGAAGTACTAATGCACCTCACAGGGGCACCTTGGCGCTGGTGGTGCAGCTTAAGCATACTTCTGCAGATGTGTGTGACCAACTGGTTTGAGTGCTGTGGCTCCTTTAAGATTTTTGTATCCTAATTGCCCTGCTAATGTGCACCTCCCAGGTTAGTTATAAAATGGTCTGAGCGGCTGCCACCCCTCCTTTGTTTCTTTTGAATTTGTGCAAGCACATGGGGTGTGGGGTCTAGGCTGTATTGCAAGGTCTTTTGGCCTGATGCAGAGCCTCCCCGTTCAGCTATCCCGTACGTTTTCCCGTTGGTTTTGGGCTGTGATCGGGTCATGAAAGGGTGCTACGTTGCTTTTTGTGTGCGTTTATGCGCTCAGGTGTTTCGCCATGCGCCATTACGGTTGACGGCTCGCAAGAGGCTGAACTGGCCGTTGATTTGTCAGTTTTTTTTATTGATTCAGAGCCTTGATTTCCGATTGAAACAAGCCCAATTTAACGAGGGTGTCGACGCTTCACTTACGGGCAGTCTTAGCAGCCGTATTTGATCTTTGTGACTTGGAAATGCATTCTGCTGTGCGAGCGCATCAAAGGCGTCAGCTACGCGGCCTGGTTCTTTTGAGCATGGCAGAAACCAGGCTGCACCGAACACGTCTGGACATCGATGGCATGCATGACCTTCAGCTATTCGAGCTCACCCGCCTTAACCGTGTTTCTCTCCAGGACATGTATAGGCAGCTGCGGCCATGGTTAGCCCGCACCACAAGGAATGGGCATGCAATTGCAGGTATGACCAAATTAGATGGCTCGTTACAGAGACTGGGTGCCTTCTCCGTGGGGATGTCCCAGTCTACGCTGAGCCGCAGCCTTACCAAGTTTTTGGATGGCATGGCGACCCTGGCACCAAAATATATATTTTTCCCTGACACAGCGGAAGCCTGGAATGCGGTTAAGTTGTGCTTTTATAATATAGCCGACATGCCAACGTATGTGTTTAAAAATAGTTGTTGCCGTCCAGCATGATTTTTCTGGTTGGTCTGTGCCTGTACCCCACTAATCTGTTATAGGCTCCGATGAAACAGTAGAAGTTAACCCTCACTTACTTACCAGTATTTCCTCCTATGGCTTTGTTTGTGATTCGCCACTATACCTTTCTGTTCTGGCCCTCTTAGCTATGTTTCATCCCGGAGTCATTGTACAGGAGTGTGCTGGGTGGATGTGCATGTTGCCTCATCAGAACTGTGCTTTGCACTGACACTGCCAGCTGACCTATTGTCCCTGTTCACCAATGCTGGAATGCTAAACAGCACATTATTGAGCCTCTTCCCCTTAGGCCTCTGTCTGTTGTTCCCTGCTCTTAGCAGTTTAAAGTAACCTAACATGCCGTATTTGTAAGTAGCATGTAAGGTACTTGTGGCTCTTCCTTAGTAGCATGATGGTACTTGTTTAGATACACTTTAGATGTTTGTTGTTTAGGTTTCTCTGTCTCGGCTAGTTATGGGGCCTGCCACTACATATGTGGCAAAGGGGCCCATTTGTCATGTGTTTTTTGTATTATGGTGTGTGCTTATTTTTTGTATCTTTTTTGGCAGGTCATTCTGGCTATCCATTGCTCCCCTGATTACTCACCCCCATCCTCCACCCATCCTCGCAGGCCCAGGAGCGGTATAACACTGCACATAGGAGGACTCGCTCAGTGGAACGTGCCTTTGGCTTGTTGAAGATGCGCTTCCGTTGTCTGGACCAGACTGGGGGTGCCTGGCAGTATGAGCCCGCCAAGGTCCTCCAAATAATTGTTGCGTGTGGGGTCCTGCACAACCTCACCATCCGTAGCCAATATGAGCAAGGCTCTGATTCATTAACTGCCATTGCTGTACCATTTCCACCATATGCCTGCTTTGTTGTCTTGTTTCTGCAAGCAGGCCGGACACATTTAGATTCCAAACCTCTAGTTGTTGTGACATAGAGGTGATTTGTGAACACACTGTCTCATTAAACCTCTGTGTGTTAGCTGCAAACTCCACGTTTTCCTGGTGCCATGCTTCCTCCATTATCTGCAGATGTCTCCTCTGGCTGATATGGCGACTTTGCTGGGTTCCGCCACTTGCACGGGTGTGTGCGTCTGGTACTGATTGAGTGGCTGCAGGTGGCTGGCTGAGCGCAGAGTCTGTTGTGCGCCCAATGTCCACAGCAGCAGAGGTTTGGGCCACTGAGGTATGGGTAGTGGACATCAGGGGCTGCACTTGCTGAGGCTGGTGTGTTGGATGTTGTCCCACTGCGTCTGGTGGCCTTGGCTGCAGCAGACTTGTGTCCTCCTCCTCCAAATCCAGAATTACTTCAATAGTGGGTGGGCTGGGTAGGGTCTGCCAAGAAAGGTAGCAGGTAGTGAGGCCACTATTTTAACTTAAATGTAGGCAAGTGCTATTTCATTTGGGCGGGTGAATATAGGTCAACACATGCTCTTCCGCTGGTGTTAGGAGGATTTTAGTAGGGATACCAACCCCTGTCTGCAGGCTGGGGAAGAGTAAAGCACACCTAATAAGTGTTACATACTGCTACAAAGCAGGCTGTCCATTCAGTTACACTCGAAATGGGCTTTACCTCTGCTGGCGGCGCATGTCCATTTTTTTTTTCCCATAATATTTAAGGTCCCCAACTTTTCTTTTAATTTGCTCAACATCCCTCCTCACCGAACCTACACTATTCACTTGGTGGCAAATGTTCTCCCAAATCTCCTGCTTGGCCTGCTTTGGAGTTGACTTTGAATTACGCCCAAATAGGGCATCATAGTGCTCACAAACACCAGTGGCTACAGCCATGCTTTGGACATCACAGAAACGGGCTGTAAGTGAGCCACGGTGCAGCTGGCGCCCACATGGGTGTGTGGTGTCCCCGGCAGCAGACGACATCGATGGCTGGCTGTCCGGGGAGCAGTTTAGGTTTTTTGGGCTGATGAGTGACTGTGATGGAGTGTGGGGGGTCCTAGGTGATAATGGTTGGGTGCCTGTCGAGCTGTCACCTGTGGAGCTCTCTATTGACTCTGTGCTTGTGGTACTTGGGGACACAGAGTGTCGAGGAGGAGGGGTGGTTGGCCTGGGTGGGCTAGTGGTTTTGGACCTACGCTTCCCCTTGGTGGTGTGGCTGGATTTACCCACATGCTTTGTGGGTGGAGGAGGGGGAGGCTGCAGGGTTTTCAGAGATTTGTGGCCCTTGTGAGGCCTGGCTGATTTAGCAGGTGGGGGCGACTGTGCCAAGGGCTCCTTGCTACTGCATTTTTTCCGAGAAACCTGTGTGGCTGGCTTATCCACCCTTTGACTATGGCCATGTCCCTCCCGGCTCTTGTGCCTGCTCTTGTGTGGGTGTTTGTGATGTCTATCTGTGCGTCTAGTATGTGGCTCTGGGCTTTTTGGGGTCTTACGGCTCCCTTTTGGCCTGGGCATAGTGATATGGTAACCAACACAGAGCTGAGTGCATTGAGCTTTAAATAGTTTTCCCGTGAGGGCGTGTTCGGCAGCGTGCGCGTCTGCGTGCACACGCAAGCCACCGCGGGGGCACGTCATAACCAGAACCGGAAGGCAGAGAAAGATGTCGCCCGCAATATATACGGAGGAGCAGGACAACATAATCATGGATGTGAGTAGGCGAGCGTGCGTTTATGTGCGCGCACAAGCCGCTAAACAAATATAAACAAATATTAGCCATGGCAGGGCCAAATTAGTGAGGACAAACTGTCTGGTAAAACGAAAATACTAGAACAGGTTAGTTTGATCCATGTGCGCAGCAGCACACTAGCCTAGAGGCAGATAGACTAAGTAGGCCCATGTGAGTAGGAATGAGGCTCAGAAACTTGCTTTAGATAGTGGATGAGAGTGTGTAATCTAGTAGTGTCACTAATGCTCTGCCATTGTGCTTTTTATTACAGATGATGTTGAGAAACCGTTATGACTACCTGCCGCGCGACTACGAGAAGAGGACGTTGGCACTGGCGGTGGCGGACGCCATATCCAGGAACACTGGCACCACCTATACTTTCACACAGATTGCCCAGCACTGGTCGGACTTGAAAAGGAGGCATAGGCCCCGGGTGAGGCGGTATTTTTTGAAACACTTCCCCGGTAAGTCTTGGTACATGACATGCAAAAAACACACTGCCCTTGCCTGGGCCTGTGTTTATGATTGTGTTTATATTGCAGTGCATGAATGGAGTTATCGGTTCCGCCCCACCCGGACAAGAAGACGAAGCCCAGTGTTGGGAGGTAGTGGTGAAAGTGTAGGTGGTGCCACGCCAGTGCCAATGCCCACCCCCTCCTCTGCCAGTGACACAGACCAGCCACTGGATCTGACACTACAGGGGGGGGGGGGGGGGGGGTCAGTCGCACGGCAGGGAGTCCAACCAGCCACAGCTACAACCTGACTCCGGTAAGACTCGCATACCTACCCATGTCCAGATACATGCACTCAAAACATATAATGTGCCCAATTTATATTTTTAGATGACGTCGCAGGAACATCCTCAATAACAGGGGAGGCCCAAGGACAACCTCCAGAGGTGCCTGGGGAAGGTGAGTGATTTGATGCATACAAGCCTAAACTAATCTGACATTCAGGAGGCACAAAGAGTCAATAATAACCTTGTGTTTTTGTACCCAACAGCTTCACAGGCTGACGAGTGGGTGGAGCCAGTGAGGAGGAGGTTGCGCCCCAGACGCACTGTTGGCCGCATGCCTTGTAAGTAGTTTCGAGATATCATATATGTAGTTAAAACTCCTGCCCAAAACAACAAAAACATGGGCCAAGACACATTAACTTACGCCCACCTTAACCCTAAAAATGGCCCAAAGCAAAACCCCTAGCTAAGCAATAAAGACTTACAAGGCTAAACTGATGATGTTTTTCCTTCACAGATCAAAGACAAGGTCCCATTTGAGGAAGAGCCAGAGCCTCCTGGGTGCCACCAAAGAATTTTAAAAGTTTTTAAGATTGTTTATTTTTAAATTTTGACAAAATAAACAAAAAAAAATGGTGTGGTGTCTTCTCTTTCATGGCACTGTACGTTCTAACAACATGACCATACAGTTACATGTCACAAAAGGTAGGTATATGGGACAAGGATTAGGAAGAAGAAGAAGGAGGAGAAGACATTAAGGTAAGCATTAAACACAGGGAGGAGGAAGAAGAAGAAGGAGGAGAAGACATTAAGGTAAGCATTAAACACAGGGAGGAGGAAGAAGAAGAAGGAGGAGAAGACATTAAGGTAAGCATTAAACACAGGGAGGAGGAGGAGGAGGAAGAAGAAGAAGGAGGAGAAGACATTAAGGTAAGCATTAAACACAGGGAGGAGGAGGAAGAAGAAGAAGAAGGAGGAGAAGACATTAAGGTTAGCATTAAACACAGAGAGGAGGAAGAAGAAGGAGGAGGAGAAGACATTAAGGTAAGCATTAAACACGGGGAGGAGGAGGAAGAAGAAGAAGGAGGAGGAGAAGACATTAAGGTAAGCATTAAACACAGGGAGGAGGAGGAAGAAGGAGGAGAAGACATTAAGGTAAGCATTAAACACAGGGAGGAGGAAGAAGAAGGAGGAGAAGACATTAAGGTAAGCATTAAACACAGGGAGGAGGAAGAAGAAGAAGGAGGAGAAGACATTGAGGTAAGCATTAAACACAGGGAGGAGGAGGAAGAAGAAGAAGAAGGAGAAGACATTAAGGTAAGCATTAAACACAGGGAGGAGGAAGAAGAAGAAGAAGAAGAAGGAGGAGAAGACATTGAGGTAAGCATTAAACACAGGGAGGAGGAGGAAGAAGAAGGAGGAGGAGACATTAAGGTAAGCATTAAACACAGGGAGGAGGAAGAAGAAGAAGAAGAAGGAGGAGAAGACATTGAGGTAAGCATTAAACACAGGGAGGAGGAAGAAGATGAAGAAGAAGACATTGAGGTAAGCATTAAACACAGGGAGGAGGAAGAAGAAGAAGGATATTAGTTTAAGGTAAGTTTTGGTGTTGGTAAAAGTGACAGTTTGGTGTATGAGAAAGCTTGAGGGAGGACTAGGGATGTGCGCTTGCGTGGACCCAGATTGTCAACAGGAAATCCATGGAAATGTAAGTATACATGGAAAAACAGTCGGAATCGGGGTGAAAGCGGAAACAGATGGCAAGAAGGTACGTTTGGAAACGCATTAAAAAGGAGCCAAAAACGGATCGTCCGTGTGAACGGCAACGGAACCCACGACCACACGGAAAGCACCCGAGAGGGGAAAAATACAATTCTGTGAAATACTCACCTGTAGAATTAGTATAATCAAATTTTTATTGGTTTTTCAGAGGTGGAGGGGGGGGGGGTACAGAATAAAGAAAAGGGATGGGGGAAGGAGGGAGGGCACAACACGTGATCACTTTCTGCAACATATACAGGTCCCACATAGTTTCACATAGTATGACGATCTCCAAAGAACACTCTACATCAACCGAACCCAGGGATGGGGGTAATCACAACTGTTCACATTTAAGTGGGGGTGCGAGGGGATGGGGATATCCCCGGGGAACAACCGTGAGGCTGCTTAGGCCAACCCGAGGCTGCCCTGCCTGTCAGCTTGAGTTCGCTCTCTGCTGCCCATTACGGGAGAACCCCTCGCCCCGGCACCCATGTGCATTCGTAGAGGCGAAGAAGGCCCACAACAAGTACCTAATATTGTGCTGTGTAGGGGACGGGTGGGGCTAGGAGACAAGAAGATGGAGGAGCTGGGGGGGGGGGGTAGGAATGGCAAGGTACAAGTAGGGAGAGTATATAAGGGGTTGTGTGGTGGATGGAGCCTGGTAAAATGAAACCATATCCGTGTCCATCCACGTCACTATCCATGTCTGTAGGCCGGCTCAAGGCCATTACAAACCTCCAGGCTCAAGTGACCCGTTGGGGGGTCATAGCGGTGAGGAGTCGTTCCCCTGTCTCATTGGTGGAAGCGCCGCTGATAGACAAGAGTCCCTGTATACTATCCACCCTGTCCAGGTCAATAGGAACCGGTCTGTATTGTCCCTGTCTCTAGCGATTAGGTCTTCCATGCGTCGGATTGCTTCTAACTCCTGTACCCATTCCATTAGTGTGGGGGGATTCTGTGTCTTCCAGTGTCTTGGAATAATAGTTTTCATAGCCGATATGAAGTGCCTTAAGACCCCCTTTTTAAAGTCCGATATCGGACCAGGGATAAGTGTCAAAAGTTCCGACTGGGGTGTGTTAGCTATTTTAGTGCCTGAAATTTGCTCGTAAATGGCGAATATTTGGTCCCAGAGAGCTTTAATAACTGGGCAGCCCCACCAAATGTGGGTCATGTTGCCTGTTTCTTTCTGACATCTCCAACATTCATCCAGGTATGAAGCCGCAAACCGGTGAATATCCGCCGGACATTTATACCACCTTGCGAGCACTTTATAGTTTCTCTCCTGGGTGGCGTTTGCAACTGACGCTCCGAAGATGCCCAGATAAATCCTGGAGAGGTCTTCCTCTGTGATCTGAATTCCCAATTCCCTCTCCCAGGTTCCGACAAACTTAGGGGGTGTAGTCTGCTTCGTTCTCCGAAGAAGGGAATAGAGAGTGGACACTACGTGGGTAGGGGGTTCTTCCCGCGTGACAAGGGATTCTTATTCTGTTGGTGGTTTCCGCGACACCTCCACCAGGTTGTTGGAGGTAATGAATGCATGTAGCTGCCTATGTAGCAGCCAAGAGACGTGTCTTCCCTCTGCCTCCCGTTTCAGGTCATTTAATGTAGGTCTTTAATATCTGTCCCACTGTTGTATCAGTCGATGCTTCCCAGATAAGGAAGTTTCGGGAGAGGAGCCCCGGTTCGAATGCGGGGTTGTCAAAAATTGGGGTGAGGGGGCCCGGTCTGTGGACTAGTTGGTATTTACTCTGTAGGGGGTCCCATCACCTGTAGAATTGGTATTATACGTATACAGTACGTCCTGCTCCAGATATAATACTTACACTTGGGTTATCCTCCGCCAGAGGGCGCTGTGCACTGCAGACATGCAAAAACAGGCTCCTCCCGGCCCTTCATATACCCAGGGACCTCCCACAAATCCCCAGCATTGAAAAGCAGTGAACCAGAAGCCGGGAGAATCCAACCACCAAAAACAACTGGTAATGATAACAATAACAACAATCACCATACAGGAGATCCAGAATAATGCAAAAACCAGGGTGGGGTGGAGCAGGACGTATTGTATACGTATAATACAAATTCTACAGGTGAGTATTTCACAGAATTGTATTATTCTAAGTATACAGTACGTCCTGCTCCAGATATAATACTTACACTTGGGAAATCCAATAGCAGTGTCCATAAAGTAGGGTGGGATCCCCAACAAAAAGGCACAGCAGGCAGTAGCGACACTGCCACCTGCAACCTTGCCACCGAAAGCGACAGGAGCAAAGACTCCAGCGTCAAATCATAAAAACCCTTGAAAGGGTATGAACCAAAAAACCAAGGTAGCTGTTTAGCAAACTTGTACAACAAAACCTGGTGGTGAAAGGCCAAAGGATACCTACTCACCAGTAGAATCAGAATAAGGCGAGAGAAGCTCAGCACCTCAGAGGAATAGGTCTGAGTAACAGCCTGACAAGACCAAAAGCTAACAATAATTCCAGGAAGAAGCCAATCTTCCCTAGGACCATCCAAGCAAAGGCTAGGCCAAGGGCCGCGTAACCCCTGGAAGCAGACAAGATTAGGCACATACAGGGGTAGGTGCCCACAAACCCCAAGGGGCCTCAGTCCCCCTAAGGGACCAGAAACAAGCCAGGAAAAAAATCCAGCACCTGATGAGGGAAAATAAATCCCCTTGCCTCAGAGTTACTAGGAATAAGGCACAAAAGAAAGGCGATGTCTTAAACACATGAGCCTAAGCCACCACCAGAGGTAGAAAGTCCGGTGTAAGGCGGAGCACCACCTTATCCTGGTGCATAACAAAGAACGAGGGCTAGCGAAACAGAGCCACCCGCTCAGACACACGTCTGACTGAGCCAGCAGACCCAAGGGACAACGATGAAGGCAAAAGACAGCCAGACAGCCTCCTGAATCGGTCCAAAAGGAACGTCCCACAAGGCAAATGGAATAAAAAATTAAAATCCCAACAGGGACCATAGAATTAAGTGGGGCACGCAATGAGCAACCCCCAAAAGAAGGCTTAGCCGAGAGGAATAAGTAAAAGACTTCAGCCGGAAGGCGGACAGGGTAGAACCTGACCCTTCAGAGTACCGAGTTGGGGAGCCAACTCCAAGCCATGCTGTAATAACTCTAGAGCCCTGGTAACCGAGAATGCCCAACAGGGAAGAGACCTAGACTAACACCAATCCATATGGGCAAACCAAACCTCATAAGAATGGAAGAAGAAGAGCGCTGCTCTTAGACTTCCATTAGTCACGAACACAGAGGAGAGAATCCCGTCTCCATAAGGACGGAAGAACCAGCAGTCAGGCCGGCTAGGCCAGAGACTGTAGAATTGGAGTGACGTAACGGAGGCCCTGAGCGAAACAGGGCGACACCCCTAGCAGAACGTACAGAACTACTACCCTAAGGTATCACATCTGCGAATCCACACTCCACTAGGCCACCAGTATCAAAGGTCCCCCTACGAGAGCGATTCTGCACAGAAACCCGCCTAGCAGGGGGAAGGGAGACAAGACATACAGGCCAGAATGTCCCGTCATAAAAATACTAAATCCTCACGACCACGGCCAGAGGAGCCAGAGGCAGGGAAACGAGTGGCAAGAGCTTGAAAAAGTGACGGTGCACCAAACAAGCCATACTGGTTGAACTTCATAGTGATCCAAGAATTAGCACATTCTGTCACAGAGGGACCTCCACAGGAGCGAATACCAATGATAAGCAGGCAACATTATCTTCCACCCAGAACAGGAACATGTACCTTCCTGGGGAACCATCCTGCACTAGGTCCCACACAGATGATTAAGGTAGGCCACAGTCGTCAGACAGATCGAGCACCGCCCAACAGGCAGGCCTGGAAGAGGAGAAGACAGGCGAGATAGCGTCAGCCTGAAAACTCACTGTTTCAATACTAATAGGTACAAGGACCTCCTAAAAGACCCCACCTTCCCCACACCCGCATGGGGTTGCAGAAGAAAAAACCTCCTCATCACCTGATAGGTTGGCATCCACGGTGATCATCTGTGAAAGGGGCAAGAAAGGAACTGTCCCCAGACAGGTTCCTAGAATAAATCCAGTCCAAGAGGGGAAAGGCACACATGATCCCGCTCCAGGGATGCTGGGTCCCAGTCCAGTATTAAGAATAGAAGTTGCAGAAAAAAACCCCAGTAGAGGAATAAGGAACTTCATCTAAGCAAGTCACCAAACGGGCCCACCAGCTGCTTTCCTACCTGGTGAAGGGACTGGAACAGCAAGTAGGGACTGAACCCACGCAACCAGATTGTCCACCTTACTGTAGAGGGAGGAAGATTCTCGCCTGAACCGAATCTAGATTCATCCCTAGGAATGGAGATACCAATCAAGAGGACAAGGAGGACTTGAGGTGAAGAAACACCCATCCAAACGACTCCCAAGGGACGCCACCAGCCGAGTAGCTAACTCGACCTGACATAGAGATTGAGGGCGAGAAGCCACCTGGCAGGCCTCACACGGACGCCCCTTGGTCTCATAAGAGACATCGCTTCCATTAGTCCCTTGGTGAGCACTGTGGGGGCAGAAGAGAGGCCAGATAACAAGGCCACGGGTTAGCAGTGATGGACATCCAACACAAACCAGAAGAGCCTAGGTGTCTAGAAGACACAGGGTAGTGAGCATAAGCATTCTTGATCTCCCCGGAAGGCAAGGACCCACTAGGCGCAAGGCGCTAGCGGCCCATCCAGATTTTTCATGCAGAAACTGCCTGAATAGTAGAATTGCCGACAACCTGTGAAATCAGCAGGGCAGACAGACTCATCCTTTGGGGAGAATGTGAAGGGGTTGGTGTAGCGGCACCTGCCTCTGCCTGATAAGGGCAAACTGCAAGTGACCTCCAAACCCCACAGGCCGTGTATGGCCTGCACCAGCACCCGAACAGAGGCAGGGACCAGGAGTACCCTGACAATCATGGGGGAGGCCGCGCAGCAAACTTTATCCTGTATCCGGAGGAAACTACCTCCTGTATCCACCAGAAAGAGACAAAATGCCTCCTGATAGGAGCAAGGTGCTGCAGTCATCCCCATCATGAGGGCGCCCCATCATGCTTGAGGGAATTTGGTGGAAGATTTAGGTTTAACCCCGCCGGAGGGCCCAGAGCGTTGTCTGTTGCTCGTGGGGCAGGGGTCTGTACTAAGACTCCGGGAGGACACCCCCGGTTCTTGTTTAACGCTATGGTATGGAGGAGGAGGGGTGTCCCAGTCCCGAGGGGGCCGAGACGGGCGCCTGTGCCGGGGTGACTTGCCCTTCTTTCCAAACAGGTCCAGACGGGCCCCAAACAGGCGATGCCCTTTAAAGGGGAACCTGGTAAGAGTCCTTTTGGCAGCATAGTCAGCAGCCCACTCTCGCAGCCAGACCAAGCGACGCATAGCCACCACAAGGGCAGAAGTTCTCGCACACATTCTAATGGTGTCATCCATAGCTAAAAGGATAAATCTTACAAATACATCACTCCCAGGAGAGATTGTTAACGTGATGCTCAAGCATCTGTCCGATGAGGGTTTTGGAGGCCACTGCAGTGATGGCCGCGGCACAGACCGGGCGTAGCGCCGTTCCTGCACAGGAAAAGGCGTGTGAAGCCAGCTTATCCATGCGCCGGTTCTCGGCGCCCCGAAGGGTACTGTAAGCAGGAGCTGCAATAAAGGGGGGGTTAGGAACCCCAATGATCGGTGCCTCTACCACAGGGGGCGATGACCAACAATCAACCATCTCAGGGGGAAAAGGGTATTTCCAATCCCAGTCCCCTGGGGCCCCTGGAAGTTTACCGGGGTGTTCCCATTCTTCGAGTACGAGAGCATGGAAGTGAGCCTGCTCTAGGAATTCCAAGCGCGGTGTCGCTGTATGGAAACGCTCCCCTCTCGGCTGGGGAGCCGCGTTAGGGAGATAGACAGGGTCTTAAAAATCCTAATCAACAAACCAACGGTATCAAACGGGTTCCAGTCTTTGAGGTTAGAATCGTCATGACTCCTCGGCTCCTCATCGGATGAGCCCGAGTCAGAGAACAACCCTCCTTCATCAGAAGTGGTGCAGGCACGCGGAGTAGCGAACTCCGCCGATCCCTTAGCAGGGGCAGGAACAGGGGGCATAGAGGACCACTTCTTATCAGGGCCCGAGCGTTTTGTCGACCCTGTAATAGTCTGGTCAGCCGCAGGCAGTCTGGAAGACGCAGCCGGCTGTAACTCCTCACTCGTAAGCGACTCAGCAGCAGCGAGATTTAAGCCTGGGGGAATAGGAGTGTTAGGGCGAGGAACAACCCCTGGCGATCCTGGGTGCCGGACCAGTACTTACTCAGTGGGGGTAGTCACACGTTATACACCGCCGGTCTTGTCCCAGAGGGACCCTGGGTACAAAATTCCTAGATGCCTCCATATGGTGATTATCAATGCAATATAAGTCGGTAGGGATTTATGCAATAAGCAACCCTGGATGTCCCAAAGGCCCGCTAGGAATGTGGGAGAATGTTTTGTAAGCCCGCTACGAGTTATGTTAGGCCGGGAGTCTTTGACGTCTGAAAGACAGAAGGGGAACAAGAGGTGTCAGGACCATGCGCAGCAGAAGAATAAAGATGAAATCGTCAGCAAGGGCACTTACAGACCAGGAGAGGAGAAGGACCGCCAACACGCGCGCGAAGATCCACAAAATGGCGCGACCGAACCTCAGAGGGCGGGTCTGATCTGGGCGTGACGCAGAGAGCGCCACGCCAGGTCCTCGCCTCCCCCAAAGAGCGTGAAGCTCTGAAGCAGCCGTTAAGGCTTGGCAAGCCAATCATATAGTATGCCAAAGACGGCCAATCGTATAGTATGCCAAAGACGGCGCCTGTAGGCGTTGTACAAAAATTAGCTTCCTGCCCAAGTTGCAGGATGATAAAGCAGGACGTGCTGTACACGATTGCATAGTAGATTGAGAAGTCAAAAACAGACGGCGGCAGCCAGAATAGAAGGAGCAAGCAGCGCGACTCTGACACCTAGATGCCGGTCAGGGGCAAAAGTATGGCCATAATCGTGACAATAGAGTACACTGAGACCGCCACACACACACCCCCCTTCTTTTCCCCCGAATATGGGGGAAAGTGAGGGAGGATGGCAACCCTTTAAACAGGGTCCACCTCTACACGGGGCATGGGGCAATAATGCGGGAGGGCCATCCACTATGAGGCTCACCATCAGCCTAAACCGCCTACACTTTGGTGGGGGAATGCGGTGGAGCATGGCTCCGTTAAGCACACATGGTGCTGCCTACCTTCACCCGACCAGCGCAGCCCAGGCTGGGAGGCACATCACAAGGAGGACGGGTGGGAATAGTCCAACAGGGCCGCAGGCTGTAATAGCCCTGCTCACCTGCGAGAGAGTGACACTTCATGTCTTCGCAGTCAGCACTGCAGAGAAATCTGGGGATTTGTGGGAGGTCCTGGGTATATGAAGGGCCGGGAGGAGCCTGTTTTTGCATGTCTGCAGTGCACAGCGCACTCTGGTGGAGGATAACCCAAGTGTAAGTATTATATCTGGAGCAGGACGTACTGTATACTTAGAATAAACACTTCCCGAATGAAGACACAAACGGATCAGTAACGGAGCTCTCCCGACGGCGGCTCTGAATCACATTTGAACCCCGAGAGAAACGGAAGGAAAACGGGCCATAGGAAAAACGGAACAAAATAAGGTCACTTCTGGGGAGGCACTGCATCAGGCCATTTGACCCTTCCACCCCATGGCTTGCACTTGAGGTTTAGGGCAACTTCAGGTAAGCCTGCTCCCAATTTATCTATTGCATTGTATGTCCCAAATGGGGCTCTCAGAGATTAGAGTTAGGACTGCACCTCACAGGGGCACCTTGGCGCTGGTGGTACTTCTGCAGATGTGTATGACCGAGCCCTCTGTTTTTAACCAAGTTTAGAGACAGATTGTAGGTTGGTCAGCAAGCAAACTGGTTTGAGTGCTGTGGCTCCTTTAAGACTTTTGTATTGTAACTATCTATTAATCCCTCCTTGTAAAGTGTCCCTGTGAAACGGTTTACAGTTTATACGATAATCCCTCCTTGTAAAGAGTCCCTACGAAACAGTTTACAATGTATACCGTAATCCCTCCTTGTAAAGTGTCCCTGTGAAACACTTTACAATGTATACGTTATTCCCTCCTTGTAAAATGTCCGTGTGAAACAGTTTACAGTGTATACCTTAATCCCTCCTTGTAAAGTGTCCCTGTGAAACAGTTTACAGTGTATACTTTCATCAATGTTTTAAATGTAGGCCTTAGCAAAACATTTTAATGCAGACCTTAATTAGTGATTAGAATGTTAATCTTTATTTTCGCCCACATACATATAAATTGTGTTATTAAAAATACTTATGTACTTAGTTACTGTTATTTGGATTGTCCTACATGTTTTTGGGGGGTGTTAGGAGTGTTTGAGTAGTTTGCAAAAATTTTTTTTTCTTTTCTTCCAGGAACCGCAAAATAGGCCACTCACTGAATGTCCAAGAAGTGGTGGCCCCGGACATGGGGTTCCTTAGTGTCCTCGCCGGGTATCCAGGCTCATCCCATGACGCGTACATCTTGCGGAGTTTAGGATTATTCAGTCGGTTTGAGTCTGAAGAATTATCAGGTGGATGGCTCCTTGGTAAGTTTCCTCAAATTACGACATTCCCTTTTCACTGTATGCCTATGAATATAGTGGATGAGCCATGTCTTAACCTATGGCTGGTTTTCCCCCTTGATGACATGTTAAACCGGATCTTCACCATGATTGTTAGAAAAGCACCAACCCTTAAAAACTGATTTCACAGCATTTCCACCTAATATATTTCTAGTTTTTATTAACTTACTTATTATTCTTTCCCCCACTGGGCTGCAACTCTGTTCATGACTTTAGGATAGAGGCGGCACCATCTTTGGTCAGATGCATCACATTTACTGTGGAGAGGAGAGCGGGATAAAGTGCAGGGTGCGGGTTATAGCTGTGCTTTTCTCAGACAGAGCAGAGCTGGGGTCCGGGAAAGGTCAGAAATCCCAGAATGCAGAGCAGCACAGTCAGAAGGCACTTTCTGTTTGCAGGCTGCCTGATATTACCTGAGCAGCCATCTTGGATGTTTAAAGGCTCATAATATGCAGTAGATGCTGTTTTTTTTTTTATGTAGTGTGGGTAACATATAAGATAGGCTCTTATTCAGACTGAACGACCACTTTAAACAATATTTTTGTTTAGAATGTGTAATTAATGTAAGTATTTATGTATTCTTTCAGGGGATTCCGGCTATCCGCTTCTTCCCTGGCTCCTGATGCCTGTCCTTCGGCCACAGAATGAGGCACAGGAGGCCTACAATCGGTCACACCGAAAGACCCGGGCCGTTGTAGAGAGGGAATTTGGGCTGCTCAAAACCCGCTTCCGTTGTTTGCACCATACTGGGGGGGGGGGGGGGGGGCACTCCAATATGACCCCAACAAGGTCATCGACATAATACTGGCCTGTTGTGTTCTGCATAACTTTGCCATCATGCAGCATGTCCCCTGGTATGTGGATCTGCCCCCCTCACCACCCAGCCAGGAGGCAGATGACCATTACACTGGCGCACCTAGTGCCTCTGGCCAAGCAGTGCGAGCCAATGTCATTATAACCTATTTTGCTTAAAATGTGTTTTCTTGGTTTGTTGATGTTATTTTTTTTTTTTTCAATATGATTTGGCTTTGTGAAGGCCTTTGTCTTCATTTTACCAAAAAGTAATGACTTAATTGCTAAAAATTTGACATCTTATTTGAGCCTCATGCAGTTTACTTTCGCATGTTTGTTGTGAAAAACCTTCATTAATCTCAAAATACATAAATAAAACATTAATGCATCAACTTAGTCAACAACAGCTAAAGTCACATCCAATATATTTTATTGAAATATGAAAATTTTTAGTTGAAGGGCACTCGCAGACTTCATGTACATACATAGTAAAACAGAAATATACATCGGGGCAGACTCATGGCCCCTAGCAATTGGCCACATCCAGGAGTTATAAAGTAACGCACTCAAGGCCGAAGTTTCACCGCCCAATAACAAACATACATAGGGAGCAACCATTTGCAGGGGAATATTTGGCCAGGAATACATAGGGCCACAAACACACCCTCTCCTGCTTGGCCACATTTGCCACAGGCACAGGTGGAAAGCAGCCATACCTATGCCACATCCACGCCTGTAAGTTAGTGGGCCACCCAAACAATAACCCCCAGTCCTAATGCCAGTCCAGTCCAATCTTTGCCATGGGCAAATGTAGTTGTTTCACAGCCAAGAATATCCCCCAATATTGCCAACAAACAGGATGAGCCAGCCACAATTTCATTAGGCCCAAGCCTGCAGCTTGAGCGGCCGCTTCAGTGAGGCTTTAGCTCAGGCATTGGCTAGTGGGGTATGTCAGCACTCTAATGACCTATATGGGTGACATTCAAAATCAAACCAGCAAAGCCATAAAAAAAGGCAATCTGGGCATGTAAAGGAAAGATTTGGAGCAAATACAGGTTAAATAGGTGTTAATGTGGATGTTGCCCATAAAAACCTGGTGGTGGGCCTTGGAGGTGTCCCAACACCTGGGCATGTGTGGTATTCATAATCTGCCACTGTTCCAGCATCTGTCTATTGCTTGTTCTAAATTCCTTGAGCATGGCAGTGAAGTTATTATTTAAGGTGGCCATTTGTCCTGCCATCTGTGTGCTTAAGTTGGCCATTTGATCAGACATCTGGCTGTTGCTCGTCCTAAATTCAGTCAGCATGTTGGTGAATGTATTATTGAATGTCTCTAATTGTGCAGTAAGCTGCTCTGTGGTTATTTGAGTCACCTGCTGAAAACAGCTGTCATGGCACCACGCTGACTCCAGGATCGGCACGCGCCTCCCCTGGGAAACTGGTCTACGTTGTTGACTACGTCTTCCGATTCCCCCGAGTTTGAGCACCTGCAGATGCTGGACCTCTAGGGCGAGCAAGAGTTCCAGATGTGCTAGGCAAAACCTCTGCAGCAGAGCTACCACTGGGGACTGTAGGCTCAGTCTCAGCCTGCTACCCACGATGGGCTGGCAGCATGCGTCCAGCTTCACTCTGCTGCAGAGGATTTGGTGCAGTAGCATGCTGGGACAGTGGCAGATTAGGTTCCAGGGGTCAGTTCAGAAGGTCCCATCAAGCTGGCATCCTCCTCCCCCTCCATCTCCTGGATTTCATCCATCAGTGTGTGGGTCTGTTGGGACATGTGAAAAAAATGTTTCAGTTTGGGCCCTAAATATATTTGTTAGGCAAATTAGTCATGTGCATTCACATGCATCAGCAGTTTGAGCAAAGTCCACTTACCCTATATATCTGTTCCTGGGTCATAGGCAGCAGGGAACTAGACGGCGTGCTCAAACTGGAGGAGGCTTTCACACTAGCAGAGGCTGGATGCTGGGCTGGGTTTAAAAGTAAAAGGCACATAAACACACAAAAATCCATTGATGAGCTGGATTACTACATATGCTTTAAAAAACACATGGCCAAGCAGGAATGCCATCTCCCCCAACGGTCCAAGGTGACCTTCACTATGAATGTCAGTATCTCTTATATGTATGCCTCACCCTGTACATACAGATTGGTCACCTTAAATACCACAAACATGCATGTACTGCATGTTATGAGGCTTACTACATCCAAAATGGCGCATTAGGGGCCCACAGTCAGCTTGCAAATAGCATTTGGCTTCACAGTATGCTGCTGGACATTCTTCCTATGTAGACCTTTCCCAGACCCCAGATCAAGTTTGTCTGACCAAAGCACAGCTACAACCCAAGTGGTATAAAGACAAAGTAGTAAGTGTTGTCTATGATTGACTATATTCACATAACAGGCAGTGCTTTGGTAAGATAAAGAGTTTAATTGTGACCATAAATACTGTCCAAGGTAGTGTATGGGCTGCAAACCTTTTAAATGACCATTCCTCAGACATTAAACACCCGGCTAAAACATTAACCTCCCCTCAAAGCCACTACCTAGGGGCATGCGTTCATATCTGCCTGTGAGCCTCATTTCACATGTTTACAATAGTTCACATTCAAACAAACATTACTAACCTGCAGGAATGGTATGGATGCCCGTGTCCCGTCTCTCAGAGAGGCCCTCTAATGCGACGGGGTGTATTAATGCCAGCACCATCTCCTCAGCTCGTGTATGCTGTAATTTGGTGGGGAAGCCTCCGCCAGTTTGTAAGCTGAAAAATAGAGGTTTACAAATTTTGGGCATTGTGGTCAATACAACAAGCAGCAAAATGCACAACTTAAATATGTACCTGTAATTGCGCCGTACATTTTGTTTCTTCCGTGCTGCATACTGCAGGTCAGATATTTTGCGCTGTATCTGCTCCACATCTTTCATGTAGTCCCCCACTGCATTGACCTATCTGGTGAGCTCCTCCAAGATTTGGGTCTTTCTCATTTTGCTTGTAGATTTTGAATGCCCATATAGCTTGTCATAATGGAGTGTGAGGCCACTTGCCAATGCGAGAGTTTGGGCCTCACCAAACCTGCCACTCAACTGGCCTCGCCGCAATGTTCGGCCTAATGCTTGCTCTTCTGGCTCATCTCTGTTTGTTGGCAATTCGAGGGACATTCTGAGCTGGCTCTGTGGTGATGAAATGTGCGACACGTGGCTTGAAAATGACTGGACTTGCAATTGGACTGGGGGTCCTTGCCTGGGTGGCCACCGAACTTCCAGGCGTGGATGTGGCATATGTATCGGTGGTTGCCATCTGTGCCGGTGGCAAATGTGGCTGAGGAGGAGAGAGTGTGCTTGGGGGGGGGGGGGGCTTCGGCCCTGTGCCTCTTTGTGGCCTTTGAAGTGGTGCTCCTTTGGCCATGTGATGTACTGGCACGTGGAGCAGGAGAGGCAGTGCTGGCTGGGCTTGGGGCACGCTGGCTCTTACTGGCCTAGCCACTGGTGCTACTTTGGCCATGTGATGCTCTGCGACGTGGAGCAGGAGAGGCAGTGCTGGCTGGGCTTGGGCTTCGGGCACGCTGGCTCTTACTGGCCTTGCCACTGGAGCGCCGTTTATGAAGGGATGTGGTAGGGCGGGGAGGAGGAAAGGGTGTTCTTTGTGGGCTCGGGCTTCTCACCCTCTGCTTCTTTGTGGCCTTGTACGCCATCTTATCTGCCTGCTTGTATGTTGGTGCCTTCTTCTTTGCTGCTCCGTCCTTGCCTTTGGTTGTTGGTTTTGTTGTTGCGGCCTTGGAGGCCAATTTCGCCTTGTGTTGCCCACTTTGGCAGCACGTTTTCCGCACCTTGGTAGTAGCTTGGTGTGAGCGAGTGGTCGGACATGAGGAAGAAGGCTCCTCATGCCGCTGGGCCCTTTTGCTGGTGGCCTCCTTGGCTGGTGTGGCCTTAGTGATGGGTTTTTATGGTGCCATGCTGACAATCTCAAAGAGAATGAGTTGTGTGTCCATGACCCTTTAAATACTAACGACTGGGTATGACGCTTACACGTTCGCGTACGCGTGCGTATGGTGGTTCGTCCGGCCGTGCGGAACCCGGAAACCGCTGGGGCATTACTTATCTGCTGCGGACAAGAAACAAGATGGCGCCCACGATCTTCACCCGCCAACAAGAGCCGATTATGCTAGTAAGTATATTGTAAGGACGTTGATTTGGCATCTAAATGCATGCCTAGGCCTTAAGGAAGCGCAGGAAGAAACAGTTGTTTAAAAAAGTTTTTTAAACTCCGTGCCAAACAGAAGTTAGTGCGCACATGTGCGAACCAAGTCACTTGCATCTAGAAGGATAGTTTGAGGCTAGAAATGTGTCTGGGAATGTCATTTAGTCAACTGATCGTATTGTGACAGAAATTTGTATGCAGTTTGATCTAACAACTATTTTTATTTTGTGTTTTTTAGACGATGTTTCAGCGCAGGTACGACTACCTGCCCAACGCATACGAGTAGAGGAACGTCGCCCTGGAGATCATTTCCCGGATCCAGCAGGAGACAGACACCACCTTCACCCATACGCAGATTATGCAGCATTGGTCGGACCTGAAGCGACTCCACATGCCCCGGGTGCAGCGATTTTTCGGTCTCCATTTCCCAAGTAAGTATTGCATGCTATATGTAACTAATACAGAAGGTAGGCCTTTATTTATAAATGCTTTTCTTTTCTAGTGCTGGAAATGGAGTACCGAATCTGACTCACCCGGAGGCGCACAGGCCGGCCAGTGCTGCATGAATCTGCAGCAGAAAGTGAAGGTGGTAGATCTCCAGGGCCACGTTCCTACCCCTCCTCTGTAGCGGCCTCCGACCAGCCCCTCAACCTATCCACAGAGGATGGGTGTCACGGCGTGGGCAGGGAGTCGTACCCAGCGACGGAGCCATTAGCCTCTGGTATGTGACTTTTAATGTAACCGCACACACACACACATGCTATTAAAAGCAAAGCTGATTCCCTTAATCTCTTCTTCTAGATGATTATGTAGCGGGTGAAAAATCTGTGGAAGAGACTGCAGCAGATCAGGCCCAGGAGGCACATGGAGAAGGTGGGTGATGTCACACACACATTCAAATTGTCATTTGCTTACTGTTGACTCAGACATTAGAAGTGACCCGATGTCTCTACAGCCTTAACTTCCCAGCAGTGGCAGGTCCCAGAGCGGAGGGTGGTCCCCGAAGCAGAGCTCGCCCACCAACGATGTAAGTTGTAATGTAAATATTTGTAGTATGTGGAAAATGACATGATCACCAATCTACTTAAATCCATAGTCAATGCCATAAGCATAAGGACATATGGCCTCTTACTTTTATTAATTCCTTAGCATAATGACATATGGCCTCTTCATTTTATTATTGCCTAAGCATAATGACATATGGCCTCTTCTATTTATTAATTCCTTAGCATAATGGCATATGGCCTCTTCCTTTAATTAATTCCTTAGCATAATGACATATGGCATCTTCCTTTTTATTAATTCCTTAGCATATTGACATATGGCCTCATGAATTAGCTTGCAACCTAATAAACATTCCATCCACAGCTGTTAAACATGTATTTGCCGACAAATAATTTATTTTTCTTTTTATACAGGGACCAGAGTGCCAGGGTCCTTCAATTGGTGGGAGAGATGCAGGAGCTGCGCGACTCGTTGGGGTCCACAGATGAAGAATAATGTTCTGGGGCCTGCCATTGCTGTGTATATATTTTACACATGTAATTTATTTTTTACATTTTTAAATTTTATTCCATTAAAAAAAAAAAAAATTATATATATATGGTAAGTAGGTAAGTTTTAGGGGCGGGAAAAGGAAGAAGAATGGAAGAAGAATGAGACCGCAAAGTGATTTAGGTAAGTTTTAGGGGCGCGAAATGGAAGAAGAATGGAAGAAGAATGAGACCGCAAAGTGATTTAGGTAAGTTTTAGGTGCAGGAAATGGAAGAATATACTGAGCGCTAAGTGATTTAGGTAAGTTTAGGGTGCGCCAATGGAAGAAGAATGAGACCGCAAAGTGATTTAGGTAAGTTGTAGGGGTGAAAAAAGGAAGAAGAATGAGACCGCAAAGTGATTTAGGTAAGTTTTAGGTGCGCCAATGAAGAAGAATGAGACCGCAAAGTGATTTAGGTAAGTTTTAGGGGCGAGAAATGGAAGAAGAATGAGACCGCGAAGTGATTTAGGTAAGTTTTAGGTGCAGGAAATGGAAGAATATACTGAGCACGATGTGATTTAGCTAAGCATTGTAGCAGAAGTGAGTGAACCAAATATGTAGGCGAGCACATTAATGAGTTAAGTTTGTAGTGCGCAGGCGTAAGGTCGTAACGATTTTCGTCTGGACGATTATTTATAGTAAAAGGAAATCTGAATCTAATGGGAAACGTAAATGATTCGTTCGAGGAGACGATGGAAAAAGGGCAAAAACGAAAGCCTACGTTGTAACATGAGTAACATAAACGGAAAACGAAAGCTGGAAAATGACATTCTCCTTGGCATACGAACAGACGAAGAGTTTACTGAAGGCTTGCGATGCGCGCTTAGAATCACTCGTACACTCATACACGAGAAAATGAAAAAAAAAAACAGATCGACACAAAAACTAAAGTCTTTTTATGTCTCTCTGAATCAACCCTAATATCTATATTAATCTAAAAAATGTGTTTATATAAAAAAGGGAAAACAACTATAATATACATTCCTCAAACCAAGGAGGCGAAACATGGCAGTCTGAATTTTAATCCACATTTTGTATTTATGCTCAGATAGAAAAATACAATTCTGTGATTACTCACCTGTAGAATTGTTATTATGAGTATACAGTACGTCCTGCTCCAGATAAGAATCATTACTCTTGGGTATTACTCTGCCAGATGGCGCTGTACTGCAGAGACACCGAAATTGGCTCCTCCCGACCTCCCAAATACCCGGGGCCTCCCACAAATCCCCAGCATTGAAATGCAGTGAATGAGAAGCCAGGAGAATGATAACAGAACCAACCAGTAACTATAAACAATGATAACAATCACCATACAGGGGATCCAATGATCATGCAAAACCAAGGGTGGGGTGGAGCAGGACGTACTGTATACTGATAATAACAATTCTACAGGTGAGTAATCACAGAATTGTATTATTCTTAGTATACAGTACGTCCTGCTCCAGATAAGAATCATTACTCTTGGGACAACCAATAGCAGTGTCCATAAAGTAGGGTGGGATCCCCAAAGGTAACAACAGACAGGTCAGACCACTGCCACCTGCAGAACCTTGCAGCCAAAAGCAGCATCAGCTGAGGCCCTAACATCAACCTTGTAAAACTTTGAAAAAGTATGAACAGAAGACCAAGTAGCGGCTTGCAAACTTGTTCAACAGAAGCCTGGTGCTGAAAAGCCCAAGAGGCATCAATAGCACAAGTGGAATAAGCAGTAAGGCGGAAGGGAGGATTCTTCCCCTTAGCAGAGTAGGCCTGAATCACAGCCTGACGGATCCATTTGCTGATAGTAGATTTAGCAGGAGCCAAACCCTTCCTAGGACCAGAAGGGACCACAAAAAGAGCATCAGTTTTTCTGAAAGGTGCAGTAGCCACCAGATAGTGCTTCAGACACCTAACCACATCCAAGGAATGCAAAACCCTCTCCTTAGCGTTACTAGGATTAGGGCACAAGGAAGGAAGAACAATGTCCTGATTCAGATGAAAGGCAGACACAACCTTAGGCAGAAAATCTAGCTTGAAGCGAAACACCAGCTTGTCCTGGTGTCTCTCAGAAACACGCCTAACAGAAGTGATAGCCACCAAAAAGACAACCTTGAGAGTAAGAATGGCCAGGGCAGCCTCCTGCACAGGTTCAAAGGGAGCACCCTGCAAGGCAGACAAGACCAAGTTCAAATCCCAAACAGGCAACATAGGCTTACGTGGGGGACGCACATGAGTAACCCCCTAGAAAAAAGATAATGCTGAGCAAAGGACCTCTGGAAGAAAACACCCAGGGCAGAGACATGACCCTTCAGACTACTGAGTTGGAGCCCCAGCTCCAACCCATGCTGCAGGAACTCCAGGATCCTGGGAATAGAGAACACACGACAGGGAAGAGACCTAGACTCACACCAGTCAATGTAGGCACGCCAAATCCGATAGTAAATTGAAGAAGAAGACTTCTTTCTAGACTTTATCATGGTATCAACAACAGAGGCAGACAGCCCCTTCTCCATCAAGAAGGAGGTTTCAGCAACCAGGCCGTCAAAGCCAGAGTTTGTAAATTGGGATGGCGTAAGTGACCCTGAGTGAGCAGGTCTGGCACCCTGGGCAGAGCATACTGATCTACTGCCAACTGCACCACATCTGCGAACCACACTCTTCTTGGCCACCTGGGAGCCACCAGGATAGCTGGCACCCCCTCCTGAGCTATCTTGCGCAGAACCCTGCCCAACAGGGGGAAAGACATACAGGAGCTGAAAGTCCTGCCATGACTTTGCTAGAGCATCTGTGGCCAAGGCCAGAGGGTCCTGGGACAGGGAGACAAAGGACGGGAGCTTGTGATTGTGATGGGACGCAAACAGATCCACATCTGGTTGGCCCCAACGGTGACAGAGTGAGAAACACCGTCTCGCAGAGGGACCATTCTCCCAGGCGAGAGGTCCCCCTGCTCAGAGAGTATGCCTGCAGATTCTCCACCCCCGGAATGTACACAGCTGATATGCAGGGAACATTGTCCTCCGCCCAGGACAGGATCAGAGACACTTCCTTGAGGGCACCCTTGCTCCGGGTCTCCCCCTGATGATTGATGTAGGCAACCGCTGTCTGGTTGTCCGAGCGTACCTGAACAGGCCGGCCCCGAAGGTGTTGGGTCAAGTGAGCCAGAACCAACCTGATCGCCCTTAGTTCCAGAATGTTGATGGGTGTGTGGGCCTCCTGAGGGCCCCACCACCCTTGGAACTGCAGGGACTTCCAGACCTGTCAGACTGGCATCCATGGTGACTGTCTCCCAGCAGGGGGCCAGAAAGGATCTGCCCACCAACAGGTTCCTGGAGTCCAGCCACCACGAGAGGGACCGCCTGGCTAGGGGGGATAGAACAAGGACCTGGTCCAGGGACGCAGGATCCTTGTCCCACACTGACAAGAGGTGGAGTTGCAGAGGCCTCATGTGAAACTGGGCATAAGGAACCACCTCGAAGCACGACACCATCAGGCCCACCAGCTGCATTCCCTGCCTGATGGAGGGATGAGGGCAAGAGAGCAGGGACTGAACCTGCACCAGTAGACTGTCCACCTTCTGCTGAGGAAGAAAAATCCTTGCCTGAACTGTATCCAGATTCATTCCCAGGAAGGGCGTCACCAGGGAGGGAGACAGGGAAGACTTGGGATGGTTGATCATCCAGCCAAATGACTCCAGAGTAGACACAACTCGCTGAGTATCCAGCTCTGCTTGATGGAGGGACAGAGAAGTGATGAGAATGTCGTCCAAATATGGCAGCACGCGAATGCCCTGAGCAGAGCCATAACCCCTGCCAGCACCTTGGTCAACACTCTGGGAGCTGAAGTGAGACCGAAGGGCAATGCCACAAATTGGCAGTGCTGATCCTCCAGAGCAAACCTGAGGAATCTTTGATGACCTGGAAAAACAGGAATATGAAGGTAAGCATCCTTGATGTCCACAGTGGTCATGAAATCCCCTGGACGCAGGGAACTGATAGCAGAGCGCAAGGTTTCCATGCGAAAGCGCCTGCACCTGACAAATTTGTTGAAGATCTTCAAGTCCAGGATGGGCCTGACTGACCCATCTCTTTTGGGCACGGTGAAAAGGTTGGAATAGAACCCCTTGCCCCTTTCTCGTAAGGGGACCTGACAAATGACCCCCAGCTCCAGAAGGCTTTGCACCGCCAGAACATGGGGTCCTGAGACATCCGGGATCTGATGAATCTTGGGGGTGGCCAGGCAGCAAACTCTATCTTGTAACTGGAGGACACTACCTCCTGAATCCACCGGTCTGAGACATGAAGCCTCCAGACATGAGCAAAATGCTGAAGCCGTCCCCCCACCCGGATGGGTGAGGGCGCCCCTTCATGCCTGATGGGGCTTGGGAGAAGACTTAGGCTTGGAGCCCCAGGATGAGCCAGGGCGTCCACGTCCTCTGCCCCTACCCCAGAAATCTCCTCGGCCCCAGTAAGTGAGACCCCCCTCCCTTGTCTGGCTCCACGGTAGAGGGAAAAAAAGGAGCCTTGGCCCCGAAAGGGCTGAGACTGCCTCCTGCGCTGGGGTAACCTGCCTCCCTTAGCAAACAGGTCCAAACTGAGCGGCGTATAGCCACCACTAGGGCAGAGGCTCTGCCACACATCCTAATGGTATCATCCAAGGCAGAGAGGACATAAGTCACAAAAACCTCACAACGAGAGAGTGCATTAAAACTCCTCACTAGAAACATCATCAGGAGCACCATCCAGGACACTTCTAAGCAGGGTCCTAATAGCCACCGATGTAATGGCAGAGGAACAGACCGGGCGCAGCGCCGTTCCCACACAGGCAAAGGCATGGGACGCCAGCTGATCAATACGCCGGTCCTCACTATCCCGCAGCGTAGTAGAGTTAGGGGAATGCATGACAGAGGTGTTAGATAACCCTAGGATCGGTGCATCCACCTCTGGAGGGGAAGACCAACACTTCTCCACCTCCGCAGGAAAGGGGTACCTCTTATCTCAACTCTTAGGGACTCCGGAGAGCCTGCTGGGACGCTCCCATTCCTTGAGCACGAGATTATTAAAATGGGCTTGCTCAGGAAACTCTAAATGTGGCTTAGCAGTATGAAACAATTCCCCCTGCTGCCTAGGGGCCGCAACCGTGGGAGAGATAGACAGTACCTCAAAAATGTGAGCCAACAGCCTATCCGTATCATCTGGGGCCCAGGGGTCAGAGCCAGAATCATCATGACCCCTGGGCCTCTCATCAGATGACTCCGAGTCAGAGAACAACTCCCCTTCTTCCAAGGGGGTATAACCAGACAGTTCCAAAAACTCCTCAGCCTCCATAGGGAAAAGAGTGACATCAGGCATCAATTGGCGCTTCTTAGCAGAGGCATTACGCACCAAGGTATTAGCAAGCAACTTTTCAACAATAGCCAGTCTGGAAGACACATCAGGCTGAGAATACCCACTGGTATGCAACTCAATGGGAGTCAAATTCAAGCTTGGGGGAGTAGGTGAAGCCATACGTGGTGCAGGCCCAGCCACTGGTAAACCAGGCTGCAGCGCAAGTACCTGCTGGGCACAAGTGATACAGACCTGCACATTGTCAGCACTAGCAGGGGACACCCCACAAGCTACACACAGCCGGGCTTGTCCCGAAGGAACCCCGAGCACATTATCCTGAGACGCCTACATTTAGTGATTATAGCGGCACAATAGGCCGATAGGGATTCACGCTATAAAAGCAACCCGGGATGCCCCAATTGCCCGCTAGGGAAGTGGGAGTAATTAGCACACTAGGCCTCACAAGTTTAATATCTAAATAGAGGGAGTAGGGCCGGGAGAAACCAATAGAGTTCGACCCGCCTGAAAGACATAAGCGAAGAGAACCCCATAAGCGACATGTATAATGACATAGGGTAAATAAAGCCGCACGCGAGGACACTCACGGACCGCGGTAGGTAGATGCCAGCCACGCAGCAGATGAATCCAGAGAAAAATGGCGCCGAGTATACCTCGAGGGGCGGGCCGCGGAGACTGTGACGCGGAACGCGCCATCCGGGGGCTCCGCCCCCCCCCCGAAGAGCGCGAAGCAGTACACGTGACAAGCAGCCAATGAAAGTGCATTAGCGTCTGAGGGCATTTTCAAACCGCAACCAGTGCAACCAAGTCAGCGTGGAGACTGACACAAAACAAGAAGCACATAATCAAGTGAAGCACCAACGCATACACCCCCCCCCCCCCCCGAGAGCTACAAGGGAGAGCGAGGGAAGGCAGCGGCCACTTAACATAGGGCCCACCGATAGACAGGGGCAATAGTGCGGGAGGGGCATCCCATAGAGGCTCACCATATGCCTATACCTCCTACCCTTTGGTGGGGGATTGCGGTGGAGCAGCGCTCCTAAGCACCTGACAGCGGTGCTGCCTACCATCACCCAGACCAGCGCAGCCAAGGCTGGGAGGCACATTAATAATGGAACGGGTGGGAATAGTCCTACAGGGCCGTAGGCTAATAGCCCCGCTCACCTGCGAGAAGAGAGAGACATCTTCTTGTTCTTCGCAGTCCAGACTGCAGAGAAATTCTGGGGATTTGTGGGAGGTCCCGGGAGGAGCCAATTTCGCGGTCTCTGCAGTCCAGCGCCATCTGGCGGAGTAATACCCAAGAGTAATGATTCTTATCTGGAGCAGGACGTACTGTATACTAAGAATACATATTTCATTTAGCTACCCATTAGCCACTTTTGTTTTAGTCCACAACCACCTTAGTGGGTCTACAACCACTTTATATAAGCATGTTTGGTTGTGCTGATCCTAGAAAGGCCTTTTAACTTGTACCACATAAAAGACTGATCAGGTGGCAAATGTGAAGCCACTGGAGCTATTGTGTACCCTGCTGCCATTGCTTAAAGTGGAATAAGTTTGTTCCCAAATTGGAATGCCCCACTGTGTGAAACCCCCCAGATCGCCAAAAACAACTCACCTCTTACCGGTCCATATGGCTCTTGTGCAGTTATTGTTCTATCAGAGCTATTTGCCGTGCATATTAATGTTTGTCAAAAGGCTCTAGCTTATGGCAATCGGAGCAAGAGTGTCCACATCCCCTGCAGCATGTACACATACCCCCACCACAGCACACATGAATGGCTGGGCACGGGAGCACGTGCACAGCCCTAAGATACAGGGGATGTGGCCGCTGGTGTTTACATTTATAAGGTATCCAGTTAGAGTCAGTGAGTATTGTGGTGCCCTAGGGGAAGGGGGGGGGGGGTCCACACAGTAGGGCATCCCGATTTGTGACTCCCAAGGGGAAGCCCAGCGGCCTGCAAAGCAGAAAAAAACCCTTGCAGCATGGCCCTGAATGCTTACATTCCAGTGCTGTGCCGCAAGGGTTTTGTTACACTTTGAAGTAATTGTCCAGGCAGATAAGTAAACTAAATAATTAAATTGCCCTAAAGCTCCTAATTATTCCAGTTTTAAAAACTTTTAAAAGAGAGCCTGCAAAGCAGAGACAACTAACTTATACTTTGTGCTGTATTTCAGGAAATCCTGGGAGGTAGGCGTGGTCGCACAATGAGGTATAGTGCTTACATTATCATAGAAGAGGGCTATAATCTATTGTGTGTACACTACCTTGGCTGAGAAGGCTGCAGGTCCCCTTCAATCTATGATTCTGCCAGAGACCAAAAGGGGGGTATGCAAATGAGCAGAAGGAAGAATGTCCAACATGCAATCTGGTTCCTGGCCTGGCTTTGGCAAATTCCTCAAGAAGGTTAACCCTTTTATGGCTCAGCTTTCTTTGAATTTGTACCCTGCATCATGTGTGGCCATATGCATCCTGCCCAGCTTCCAGGTCAAAGTTTACTATTGAACTTGTCCTGCTGCTGCTTTGTGTCCATGCCCCTAACCAAGGTATTCTTGTTTGTAACTCAGCCGCCAAGTCAACCCACAGCCTCTACAAACTATCCACAGAAAATTTAGTCTTACTTTCTACATATTAACAGTAGTGCATCCAGTTCAGCCTGTTTATTAGTAGTCTAGTAGCCATAGCTGGTAATGCTATTACACCGCTTCTGTGCTTTCACCCAGTGAAGCGGCACGGGCGGCCGCGTGCGCAGGTGTCCCACCTGCTAGTCCCCTACTCCGTATATATGTGTGATTGGCTCCAGTTGCCTGGATTGGGTTTGATTTTTTATCCTTTATATTTTTACCTGTTTATTGCTGTATGCTGATATATGCACTTTTGCACTCATTTGGTATCTATGACCAGTTAGGTTATAGCGGTATAGTTATTTTTTTATACTTATAAAGTTACTTGTTTCTTAAAAGTTCTATTTATTTATTTTTTTGCTATCATTCACCATGTTCATGTAAAAACTTGAATTTTAGTGTGGTTCACTTGGATTAATTGCTCTGTATTTATGCACTGTCACTTTGTTACTGACCAGTATATTGGTTAGGTAATGGTCTGTATTTTTATAGTGGGTTTTGTGTCGGCACAAAATATATATATATTTTTTGTTACCCATTCCCAATTATGCTTCTTATTGTGGAGTTCCCAGGTATTATTGCTTACTATTTTTTTGGTAGCACTGGAGGCATCAGGGGACATGCAGCGTTTATAATGTGTTTGTTTGTTTTTTGTATTTGTGCATTGTATGTGTTATCTCAATAAAAATACAATTCTGTGAAATACTCACCTGTAGAATTGGTATTATACGCATACAGTACGTCCTGCTCCAATATAATACTTACACGTGGGTAATCCTCCGCCAGAGGGCGCTGTTCACTGCAGACATGCAAAAACAGGCTCCTCCCGGCCCTTCATATACCCAGGGACCTCCCACAAATCCCCAGTATTGAAAAGCAGTGAGAAAAAAAAAAAAATAAAAATATATATTTATATATATATATATATATATATATATATATATATATATTTATATTATATACATATAATGAACGAGGGCTAAGTAATCAGAGCCACCTTCTCAGGCACACGTCTGACTGAAGCAACAGCCCCCGGAGGGGCGACTTGAACTACAAAACAGCTCAGACAGCATCCAGAATAAGTCCCAAGGGAACAATCCGCAGGGCAAACAGAATGAAAATTGATCCCAACAGGGACCATAGAACTACTTGGGAGATGCCCCTGAGCAATCCCCAAGAGAACTCCTAACAAGGAAGACTGAACCAGACTTCTACAGGAAGGCAGACAGGACAGAACCTGAACCTGCAGAGTACCTAGATGGGGAGCCAACCCCAACCTATGCTGTAACAACTCTAGAACCCTGGGAACCGAGAACATCCCACAGGAGAGAGACCAAGACTCACGCCAATCAATATGGGTACACCATAACCCACAATAGATGGAGGAAGAAGAAGCCAAGAAGCTTGCTCCTAGCCCCCCCATAGACCAAGTCACCCAGAAGATAAACCCGTCTCCAAAGGGGTGAATGAATCAGCTGTCAAGCCCTCAGACTAGAGTCTGTAGATTGGGACAACATAAGAAGGAGCCTGACAAAGGCAGAACCGCACTCCTGAGAGAGCGTACAGGTCCGCTGACCTCAGCAGAAGCATCTGCGAAACACAGTTCACTAGGCCGCCCAGGGGCCATCAATCTCACGGGTCTCTTTATCAGCACGACCGTGCGCAGAACCCCACATAACAGGGTGAATGAAGAGAAGACATATAAAATAGAAGGTCTATACATAAATTTACTAAGCCCCCATGACCAGAGTCAGAATATTCTGGGGCAGTAAAAACAAGGGCAGAGCCCCTGTGATATTAGCGAGACCCAACAGAGCCACCCTAGTTGGCTCTCAGAGGGACACCAGGATAGCACAACTTGCCACTGAAAGACATCCATTGGAGCGAATACCACTGAGGAGCAGGGGACGGAGACCCCCACCCAGATCAGGATCAGGAACCTTCCAGGAGAATCATCCTGCTTCAAGCTCCAGACCAATAATAAAACAGGCCATTGTCTTCCAACAGGCCAAGAGTCCCCAACTGGACAGGTCCTGAAGAGGAGAAGTCCAGCAAGATAGAGCCAACTGAAGGCTCACTGTTTTAACAAAATCAGTAGGTAAGATGGACCCTCTAAGGCAGTGGTCCCCAACCCTGTCCTCAAGGCCCACCAACATGTCATGTTTTTTGGATCTCCAAATAGCCAACTCTATTGCTCTGCAGCTGCACTAATTACTCCACCTGTGCATCTTTGGGGAGATCTGCAAAACCTGGCCTGTTGGTGGGCCTTGAGGACAGGGTTGGGGACCACTGCTCTAAGGGACCCTACCTAGGAACCGCGGAGGGTTTTTGGAAGAAAATCCCCCCCTCCCCGCCAACCTGCGAGACTTGGCACCAAGGTGACCAATCACAGGAAGATGCAAGCAAAGAAGGGGGTGCCCCCTGACAGGGTCCTTGAATGTAACCAGCTCAAGAGGAACCACCGTAGCAAGGGGGAATGAGCACAGACCTAGCTCCAGGGGTGCTGGAACCCCATCTAGGATCAATAACCTACTGTGCTGAAGAGCCCAAGGGCTCTGTATATAAGGGACATCATCTGATACGCCACCAACGGGCCCACCAGCTGCAATCCTGCCTGGTGAAAGTAAGGTGTCAGCAAAGAGGGACAGAGCCCCTGTGACCAGGAGTCCACTTATTGCCAAGGAAGAAGGCTCAAGCCTGAACCGAATCCAAGGAACGGAGATAGCGAATAAGGGACCATGAGGGATGGAGGTGACTGAGCACCCATCCAAATAACTCCCAGAGGACACCGCCGGCCGACTAACCCACTCGGCCTGACGTAGAGATTGGGAAGGACGGACGATCCGGTAGGTCCTAGTGCGGACGCCCCACAGGCATGTCCGAGACATCACCCCCATCCGCGCCATGGCGAGTAGCCTGGGAGCGGAAGAGAGGCTACAAACAAGGCCCCAATCCGCAGGGTTGGTCCTGAAACACTGACTAGTAACGGTCTTGGTGTCCAGAAGACACAGGGGGAACTAAAAGGATCTAGAACTCCACAGGAGGCCAGAAGCCCCCCTTGCACAGGGCGCCTGTATCCCAAGACAGAGATATCATACAGGGACTACCTGTGAGTGTAGAATTGCCAAGCCTACCATAGGCCAGCATGGCCCAGACTGCCTCATCATTTTGAGGGAAAGAGAAAGGTTAACACAGAGGTCATCGCCCCCTTCTGTTAAGGGCAACCTGCAAGTAAGCCCAGACCCTGCAGGCCGAGTACGGCCTGCACCAACTCCTGAGGGGAAAACAGGGGCTAGAAGCACCCGGACAACCTCTGAGAGGGACCGCCCAACAAATTCTATCCTGTGTCCAGGGGAATTACCTCCTGGAAACACCCGAAGAAGATACGCTCCCAGATAGGAGCCAGGTGCTGTGGCAGTCCCCTCGCCCAGAAGGGCGAGGGCGTCCCTTCATGCTTGGGAAGTCTTGGCAGATTTGGACTTAGCCCTGCCAGAGGGCCCAGGGCGCTGCCTGCCCACCCCGTGGTGGAAATCCACTCCGAAAAGTTGGAAGCACATCTCAGGTTCGTGTTTGACACTAACGTAGGGAGGGGGAGGGGTGTCCCTGCCCCGAGGAGGCCGAGACGGCCTTCTGCGTAGGGGTGCCTTACCCTTTTTTCCAAAAAGGTCCAAACGGGCCCCAAATAGATGCCGTCCTCTGAAAGGAAGGCCAGTGAGAGCCTTTTTCGTATCATCGTCAGCACCCCACTGTCGCAGCCAGACCAGGCGGCGAATAGCTACCACAAGGGCAGAGGTTCTAGCACACATCTTAATGGTGTCATCCAGCGCTGAGAGGATAAACCTCACAAACACATCACAGTCTGAGAGCGCATTAAATACCTCCCAGGGGAGGTCCTCAGGTCGGTGATCAAGTAGTTTTCTAATGAGAGTCCTGGCGGCCACCGCACCGTGGCGCAGACCGGGCGAAGAGCCGTCCCTGCACACGAAAAGGCGTGGGAAGCCAGTCTGTCAATGCGCCGGTCCTCAGCATCCCGAAGGGTACGGTAATAAGGAGCAGTCATGAAGGGGGGGTTAGTAACCCCTATAATCGGTGCATCCACCACAGGAGGTGCTGACCAAAAGTTAACCACATCTGGAGGGAAAGGGTACTTCCCATCCCAGACCCCTGGGACCCCTTAAAGTTTACAAGGCGATTCCCATTCTTGGGATATAAGATTCTGGAAATGCTCCTGTTCCAGGAATTCCAAGCACGGCGGCGCTCGCTGTGTGGAAACTCTCTTAGGCTTGGGAGCCTCTCCAGGAGGGGAGATGGACAAAACCTCAAAGATCTTAATAAGTAGTTCATCTGTGTCACACAGGCCCCAAGAACCGGGCCCAGAATCATCACGGCTCCAGGGCATCTCATCCGAGGAGCCCGAATCGGAGAATAGCTCACCTTCATCAGAAGGATCAAGGTCCTGCATAGCAGCAGATTCATCCGTATCATTAGGAACGGGAGAACCAGGAGGCGTCAGGGACCGCTTCTTTCCAGGGCCCAAGCGCTCCGCCAAACTAGACAGCACCTGCTCAGCCGTAGGCAGCCTGCGCGGCACGGCTTGCTGGTCATCCCCGCTCGAGTGAGACTCATCAGGAGTGAGATTTAGGTCCGGGGAGACAGGTGTATTGAAGGGAGGTGCAGCCACTGGCAAACCTGATTGCAGGGTCAGTGCCTGTTCAGCACACGGTCCGCAGACCCGTGCTCTGTCAGCATCAGCATGGGGCTGACCACACACTGTACACAGTCGGTCTTGTCCCCGAGGGACCCCGGGTACATAATTCTGAGATGCCTCCATATGGTGATTGTCTGAGCCGTATGCCCGCAGGAATTTACGCAATATGCAACCCTGGATGCCCCAAGACCCGCTAGGAATGTGGGAGAATTTTTTATGTGAACCCGCTATATGTCAGGCCGGGAGAAGCCACTGAAATCTTGGCGTCTGAAAGACATAAGGGGACAAGAGGGGGGTGTCAGTGCCATGCGCAGCTGAATAAAAATCATAGGAACAAAAACCGCCCGGGAGGGCGCGCCAAGCGAACCTCGAGGGGCGGGCCTGATCTGGCCGTGACGCGGGGCGCATCATGCCAAGTCACCGCCTCCCCCAAAGAGCGCGCAACGTCAATGACAGTAGTGGATAGGACACACATACAGAGTGTAATTAAGGAGATTGCTCTCAACACTAGAGAATGATTCTGCCGCCGGGGCTGCACACTTATGTAATGAAAGGACACATACGCGCGCAACCAGACAAAATTTATGTGGAGCAAGGAGCGCGGCACTGACACCCAAGTTTAAATAAAAGGTCAACGGCCATAAACGTGTTAACATTACGCTGGGACCACCACACACATACCACCCCCCTTTCTTTTCCCCCGAGCTACGGGAGGAAGCAAGGGAGAAGCGGAACTGCACCCAGGGTTAATCGCTATGAGGGGCACGGGCAACAATGCGGGAGGGGCATCTATTGGAGGCTCACCATCGGCCTAAACCACCTACCCTATAGTGGGGGATTGCGGTGGAGCGTAGCTCCGTGAACACACGAGGTGCTGCCTACCTTCACCCGACCTGCGCAGCCCAGGCTGGGAGGCACATCCTTATCGAAGAGGACGGGTGGTAATAGTCCCACAGGGCCGCAGGCTGTAATAGCCCCGCTCACCTGCGAGAGAGTTGATACTTCATGTCTTCGCAGTCAGCACTGCAGATCAGTCTGGGGATTTGTGGGAGGTCCCTGGGTATATGAAAGGCCGGGAGGAGCCTGTTTTTGCATGTCTGCAGTGAACAGCGCCCTCTGGCGGAGGATTACCCACGTGTAAGTATTATATTGGAGCAGGACGTACTGGGGAAGGGGATGCAGCTAAGGCCAGCTTTGTAGTATGAGAGATGTTCAGAAATAAACACTTCTATCTCTATTGCTATTTCCTATGCTTGGTGGAGAAGTGTAAAATGCCACAATATCTGAGGCCCAAAAATGTCTAGCCCACCACACATCATCATAAAACTGTAGATTACAGCACTGATTGCCAGTTTCACCACCCAAGGGAAAATTGCTTTACAATAGACTTTCTGGTGGGAAAGTTCAGTTACAAATTTCACCCCTCCCGGCTATATGGCTGGCTAAAGCATAATTATCCCACATCCACCATAAGTAGCTGTGTGTAAAAAGAGGCCAGACATCTGCCAAGGGAGTCTCTCAAAAAAAGCACAAGCCTTGCCTTCTGTTAGGAGAGAGAGCTCTAGCCATAATATGGGGAGGGCTTATATTGAGTTTTAAATACTGAAAGTGTTAATTTATTGTTCTTGAACCATGCAGGTAACATAACTGGCTATTTGACCAAGATCAATCTTCTGCCCACCTCCTCCAATAGACAAGACCCTCACAAAAAGGGATTGATTCAAGGCAATTCCACAGCCTAACACTCCGTGTCATCACCAACCTTCTGCTTCGTGAAAATGAGTTAAAATGGCTCCACAGACCTGGGGGGCATTCTAGCGCCAGAACAGTCCATATATGCTGAAAAAAGCTGGACTATCCTCCTATCTTCCTAGAAAAAGGAATCAAAATTGAATACCGTTTTGTGAGTACTCACCTTTAAAACGGGTATTATGAGTGTGCCATACACTCCACTTCGGTCTTCATGACATCTGGGTAATCTCCAGTAGAGGGCGAACTTCTGCAGAGGTGAATATGCAAAAAAGAAAGCCCCTCACGGTCCATATATACCTGTGACCTCCCACCAATTCCCCAGTGTATAAAAGCAGTAAAGAGACCAGGAAGAACCAAATATAACCTTAACAATCAAATCCAATGGTTCACCATATAAAAGCCCCAGAACACCAGAAAAAAAAGGGGTGGGCGAAGTGGAGTGTATGGCACACTCATAATACCCGTTTTAAAGGGGAGTACTCACAAAACGGTATTATTCTAAGTGTGCAATACACTACACTTCGGTCTTCATGACATCTGGGACATCCAATAGCAGTGTCCGTCATGGGTGGGAACCAGAAACAGCAAAGAATGTACCAACTCAAACCACTGCAGCTTGTAGAACTTTGCGGCCAAAAACAGCATCCGCTGAAGCCAACACATCAACCTTGTAAAACTTGGAAAAAGTATGAACGGAAGACCAAGTAGCAGCCTTACAAACTTGCTCAACAGAAGCCTGGTGCTGAAAAGCCCAGGATGCACCAACAGCACGAGTAGAGTGCGCAGTGACACTAAAAGGGGGAGTCCTCCACTTAGCAGAATAGGCCCCAACAATGGCCTGACGAATCCATTTGCTAATCGTAGATTTAGCAGGCGCCAAACCTTTCCTGGGCCCGCAGGGCACCACGAAAAAGGCGTCCGTCTTGCGGAAGGAAGAAGTAGTCACCAAATAGTACTTCACACAGCGAACAACATCCAAATTGTGCAGAACCCTCTCCTTGTCATTGTTAGGCTTAGGACACAAGGAAGGGAGAACAATGTCCCGATTGAGGTGGAAAGCAGACACCACCTTAGGAAAAAAATCCGGCTTAAAACGAAAAACCACCTTATCCTGGTGTCTCTCAAAGTAAGGGGCCTGAATCAACAGGGCCGCCAACTCAGAGACACGCCGGACAGAGGTAATAGCCACCAAGAAAGCAACCTTCTGAGTGAGAACCGAAAGAGCAATATCCTGTAACGGCTCAAAAGGAGGACCCTGCAGAGCCAAAAGAACCAAATTCAAATCCCAAACAGGGACTACAGCCTTCCGAGGGGGCCGCACATGCGCGACCCCTTGGAAAAAGGTCTTAACCAGCGGGTGTAAAGCAAAAGACCCCTGGAAAAAAAAACGACAGAGCAGAAACCTGTCCGTTCAAAGTACTAAGCTGGAACCCAAGATCCAGATTATGCTGAAGAAATTCCAAAATCCTGGGTATAGAAAAAAACCCTGCAAGGCAAGGCCCTAGCCTCACACCAATCAATATAGGACCTCCAAGTCCTATAGTAAATGCCAAAAGAGGACCGCTTCCTAGCCCTAATCAGGGTCTGAACAACAGCCTCAGACAAACTTTCCCCTTTCAAGATGAAGGTTTCAGCAGCCAACCCGTCAAAGCCAGCCTTTGTAAATTGGGGTAAAGTAGATGACCCTGAGATAGCAGGTCCGGCAGCAAGGGAAGCCGGTACTGGTCTACGGCCATCCTTACAACGTCTGCGTTCCAAACCCTTCTTGGCCACCTTGGAGCCACCAGAATCGCTGGTGCCCCTTCTAGAACCAGTTTGCGAACTACCTTGCCCAGCATGGAGACAGGTGGAAACAGGTACAGAAAACCCAGGTCCTTCCAAGCCAGTGACAAGGCATCCACTGCCAGAGACAGGGGATCCTGAGAAAGAGACACAAAGGCCGGAAGTTTGTGATTGTGCCTCGAGGCAAAGAGATCCACCTCCGGAGTCCCCCACTTGCGGCAAAGATCCAGAAAAACCTTGGGGTTGAGAGACCACTCTCCGTGGCGAGAGAATTCCCTGTTCAGGGAATCCGCCTCCTTATTCTCCACTCCCAGAATGTAGACTGCCGAAAGGCAAGGAACATTGCTCTCCGCCCAGTGCAGGATCAGAGAGACTTCCCTGAGGGCACTCCTGCTGCGAGTCCCTCCTTGGTGATTTATGTAAGCCACTGCCGTTCGATTGTCCGAACGAACCTGCACGGGAAGACCCCGTAAATGTGGGGTCAGCCGAGCCAGAACCAGTCGAATGGCTCTGAGCTCCAATACATTGATGGGGGTGTGAGCCTCCTGGGGACCCCACACCCCGCTGAACTGATGACTCTTCCAATAACCTCCCCAGCCCGACAGGCTGGCATCCGTGGTAACCGTCTCCCAACAAGGGACCAGAAAGGATCTGCCCTTCACCAGATTGCTCGAGTCCAGCCACCACCGAAAGGACTGCCGAACCCTTGGCGACATCCTGAAAGGTTGATCCAATGACTGTGGGCACCTGTCCCAATACGTCAATAGGTGAAGTTGAAGAGATCTCATGTGAAATTGTGCAAACGGCACCGCCTCGAAGGAGGATACCATAAGACCCACCAGTTTCATCCCCTGTCGGATAGAGGGACAAGGACTGGCCAGAAGAAGACGGATCAGGCCCTGAATCCCCTGCACCTTGGTCTGGGGCAGAAACACTCTGGCCCAACTGGTATCCAGATTCATGCCCAGAAATGAAATCACACGAGACGGGGAGAGAGAAGACTTGGTGCGGTTGATCACCCACCCAAACCTCTCCAGGGTCGACACCACCTGGTGGGTGTCCAGTTCCGCCTGATGAAGGGAAGAAGCTGATATCAACAGATCATCCAGATAAGGCACAATGCGAATGCCCTGAGATCTGAGCAGAGCCATTATGCCCGCCAAAACCTTGGTGAAGACCCTCGGTGCCGAGGTCAGACCGAAGGGAAGAGCTACAAACTGATAATGTTGATTCTCCACCGCAAATCGGAGGAATCTCTGATGTGCCTGAAAGATCGGAACATGCAGATACGCATCTTTGATGTCTATGGATGTCATAAAATCCCCTTGGCGAAGGGAATTGATAGCCGAGCGCAGAGTCTCCATGCGGAACTTTTTGGCTCTGAGAAATCTGTTGAGAACCCTGAGATCTAGAATGGGTCTCACTAAACCCTCCTTTTTGGGAACCGTGAAAAGGTTGGAGTAGAAACCCCTGCCTCTCTCTGCCAGTGGCACCGGGCATATAACCCCCATGTCCAGAAGGTTTTTTACTGCTAACAGGAGCCCCTGTGCAGCCTGAGGGTCCGAGGGCACCTGAGACCTTAAGAATCTTGGGGGGTGGCCAGAACTCGAACTCCAGTTTGTACCCGGAGGAGACCACTTCCAAGATCCAATTGTCTGTGACCTCCCGGGCCAAGACCTGGAAGAAGAGCCGCAGCCGTCCCCCCACCCTTGCGGGTGAGGGTGCCCCTCATTGCTGAGCCGGTTTAACGGCAGGCTTGGGACCCCAGGCAGCCCCGGGACGTGCCCGACCTCTGCCTCTGTTCTGCTCTGGCCCCTCGAAAGGAAGGAGTGAACAAGCCCGCCCCCCGAAAGGGGCGGCGCTGTTTCCTCCGCTGAGGTAACTTACCTCCTTTAGCAACAGCAACCAATTTATCGCCAAACAGCCACGCACCCAAGAAGGGAAGAGCTGTGAGTGACTTTTTGGCTCCAATGTCCACTGTGCACTGACGGAGCCAGACCAATCTGCGCATGGCCACCAGTAAGGCTGACGTCCTACTACACACGACAATAGAATCTTCCATCGCAGCCATGACAAAATCCATGAACAATTTGCACTTCTTAAGGATAGTGAACTCAGCGCCAGCTGGATCAAGCTGAGCGTTATTCAGCCAGTCCCTGATAAGAGACCTAGTAGCAAGCGACACCAGGGCAGATGCACTAACAGGCCGCAGGGCCGAGCCCACGTTGGCAAATGCATGGCACGCCATCTGATCAAGGCGCTTATCCTCGCCATCCTTAAGGGAGGTGGCGTCAGGGGTGTTCAGCACAGAAGAGTTGGTCAAACCTAAAACAGGCGCGTCGACCTTGGGAGGAGAAGACCAACGCTTAACCGCCTCCACCGGAAAGGGATATTTCTTATCCCATCCCTGAGGCACACCAGGAAGCCGGCAGGGCCTTTCCCATTCTCTAAGTATCAGCGCATCAAAATGCCCCTGGGTAGGGAATTCCAGACGGGGCTTGTGAGCCCCCAAAAATTCCCCCTTCTTAAGAGGGGGCGCCTCAGGTGGATCAATATCCAACACCTCCAATAAATATGACAAAACAGTGGCCGTATCAACGGCATCCCCCAGCACCTGCCTGACATTGGAATTACCAGGCTGAACATAGTCAGCCTCTGAATCCTGATACAATTCCCCCTCCTCTAACGGGGAATAATCGGACAAATCAGCGGACTCGTCGTCAATATCCCACAATGGCTGGGCCGACGACAAATGTCTCTTTTTAGCCTGGGCCCTCTTGCCCACATTGCTAGCAATCATTTTCTCGATGCTGGCCAACCTAGCCCAAACATGAGAAAGCGACTTCCCACTGGTACCAATGTCACTTGGAGTACGGATAAGGTGGGGAGGGGAAGGCGATGAAGCGGGAGGAGCCGACCCAGAAGGCTGGGTACCAGACTGCCGCTTTATGGCCTTTTGTGCGCATGGTACACAGATCAGCACATTCTCCCCTGTAAGGGATACCCCGCACCCCACACATGGCCCGGATTGTCCCAAAGGGATCCCGGGCCCGGTATCCTGTGGAGCCTCCATATGGTGAATTTTTGTGGTCAGTCGCAAGACCGCAGGGAATTACGCATAAGCAACCCAGGATGCTCCTTAAAAGTCCCGGTGGGAGGATTTTAGGTGGACAATTTTTATACTAGGGACCCCAGGACCAGGAGGGACCCCTAAATATGCACATATACAGGGCAACCTGTAACACACAAAAAACAAGCAACATAAGCGCCGAGCTGTGTAAAAATGGCCATAAAATTACATGTAAAAAACCACAGCAATTGATCTTGCAGCCACACCATTGTAAATATACAGGTATCCCAGCCAGACAGTGTGAATAAGGCACACCCACACACAGGATTAAGACCAGTGGGGGCCCCCTGTAAATAGGGGCCCCCATACACACATAAGCTAAGAAGATGGCCATCGGGCCCTTACCACACCGATTGCTATGCGGCCTGCCAGGGAAAGATGGCCCCCACGCAGCCTCGTGCCTGAGGAGGGAGAGCAGGGGGAGGGCGGGCCAGCGCAGAAAGCGCGTTTGCCGAGGCCATGCCCCCCCAGCAACGCAGACCCCTATACAACGAGCACAGCAATCGCGCCAAATAAGGGGGCCCCGCCCCCTTCCCGAACGCAGCCTGAGGGGGAGAAGCTCCCCCAGGCTGTAATCAGTCCCCAGTAAGCCAGTAAGGCAGCAAACACCTCACACACACATACACAGTAAAACACACAGCACATAGGGACAAGGGCTGGGTAAAACAAAATATCGGCCAGGGACAAGGGCTGGGTAAAACGAAATATCGGCCGCCCCCCCCCCCCCCTCCTGGAGGAGAATAAGGGACCCGGAAGGGGAGAATCCTGCCAGGAGCCGGCCATAAGCCTAACAGGATGGGGCATCCCACACCAGGATCACCAAGAAACCTAGAAACCGCCTACCCCATAGTGAGGTCTCACGGTGGAGCAGTGCTCCTGCTGCACCCATAGGGTAAACCTACCTTCACCAGGACCAGCAGCCTAAGCTGGGAGGCACAATATAGGGCAATTTAGAAGGTTCCTGGCAGTAATAAGAATAATAGAAGGCCGGGCGCGAGCCCGGCTTACCTGTAAGTAAAGAAGTCCTCATCTTCTGTCTTGTCGCCTTCTCTGCAGAGAAGAAACTGGGGAATTGGTGGGAGGTCCCAGGTATATATGGACTGGGAGGGGCTTTTTTGCATATTCATCTCTGCAGAAGTTCGCCCTCTACTGGAGATTACCCAGATGTCATGAAGACCGAAGTGGAGTAATAATAAAAAGAGGAGCAACCAGAATAAAGAAGGAGAATACAGATAGGGGGGGGGGCATCAATAGACTACATGGGAGGAATAAGGATTATCTGAGCTTACTGTACAGACTTGATCGACTTTCCTATTGTATATGCTACATACCTACACAATGGGTCCCAGAGGTACGAATATACCCGGACGATGGAATTAACCCTTCTATTGCCAGCCACGTAAATTTTACGTGGCTGCCTCTCCAACCGTTAAACGCCAGCCACGTAAAATTTACGTGCCTGACTTTCCCCATAAATAAAATAAAAAGTATAAAAAAATATCACTTACCTGACCCCTTGTTTGATTCATCCGTGTCTCCTCTTCAGCCAGAGGGGCTCCGATCCGGCTGCAGGGGAGGGCCCGGAATAGGGTGCCCCCCCCCCGTTTCAGCAGCCGCCGGCATTTGCCTGCAAAAAAAAAAAAAAAAAAAAAAAAATGACATTTACTCACCTCCGCTCCCGCCGCCTCTCCTCTTCATGGGCGGGGGCTCCGATCACCCCCCCCGGGTCTTCCGTCTTCTGGAGGAGGGCATAACAGCCCTCCTCCCTTTACCTCCTTCGATGGCGGCCGCCATCTTGGATTCTGGCCCCGCCCCTCCGGGGGCGGGGCCGATGACGTCACCGCCGGGTGTCATCGGGGCACCCGGCAGTTCAGCCTTCAGATGCCGGTGACGGCTGGACAGAGGAGGAGGGAGGTAGGCGATCCTCCGATCGCCTGCCTCCCCCCTCCTCTGCCCAGCCGTCACTGACAGCAGATCGCCGCGGGACACAGGAAATGAAGATCGGAGGTGAGTAAAGTAAAAAAAGTTTTTTTTTTTTAATAAAGTGTTTAAAAAAAAAAAGTGTCTTGTCTTTTTTTTTACTTTAACCCTTTGTGAACTGGTAAGGGGTCCATGTGACCCCTTATACCAGTTCACAGGGCTCGGGGGTCTGGCAAGTCACCTGCGCTAGCGGGTGGCTTGCCATTAACCCCTGGCCCCCCAAATTACCTGCCTCCCCAAAGCCCAGGGGGGGGCAGAAGAGCCGTGGCCCTAGGCTATGGCTGCTTGTAGCCGCAGGGCCAGGGGCCACTAAAGCTGGCCCCTGCGCCCTGTTCTACAAGCCCCCATAGCTGGTCACAGGCTGGTTACGCTGGGTAGGGGGGACCTCACGCCATTTTTTTTTTTGGATTTTTAAGGGTTTTAACCCTTAAAAATCCAAAAAAAAAAATGGGGTCCCCCTCCCTTCGAGGGGGGAACCTATGTCATTTTTTTTTTAAATTAACCCTTTCTTACCTGTAACCCAGTAGGTATAAAAGGCTTCCAGCAGCAGCAGGAGAGCAGAAGCCTAAGTGATCAGCGTGGGACACATGGATGGATCGGAGGTAAGTATTAAAAAAAAATATTAAAAAACATTTATTTTTTTTTAATAAAAATATTTTTAAATAAGTGTGTCTGTGTGTTTTTTTTACTTTTAACCCTTTGTGAACTGGTAAGGGGTCCATGTGACCCCTTATACCAGTTCACAGGGCTCGGGGGTCTGGCAAGTCACCTGCGCTAGCGGGTGGCTTGCCATTAACCCCTGGCCCCCCAAATTACCTGCCTCCCCAAAGCCCAGGGGGGGGCAGAAGAGCCGTGGCCCTAGGCTATGACGGCTTGTAGCCGCAGGGCCAGGGGCCACTAAAGCTGGCCCCTGGCCCTGCGGCTACAAGCCGCCATAGCCTAGGGCCACAGGCTGGTTACGCTGGGTAGGGGGGACCTCACGCCATTTTTTGGGGGGATTTTTAAGGGTTTTAACCCTTAAAAATCCAAAAAAAAAATGGGGTCCCCCTCCCTTCGAGGGGGGACCCTATGTCATTTTTTTTTTTAATTAACCCTTTCTTACCTGTAACCCAGTAGGTATAAAAGGCTTCCAGCAGCAGCAGGAGAGCAGAAGCCTAAGTGATCAGCGTGGGACACATGGATGGATCGGAGGTAAGTATTAAAAAAAAATATTAAAAAACATTTATTTTTTTTTAATAAAAATATTTTTAAATAAGTGTGTCTGTGTGTTTTTTTTTACTTTTAACCCTTTGTGAACTGGTAAGGGGTCCATGTGACCCCTTATACCAGTTCACAGGGCTCGGGGGTCTGGCAAGTCACCTGCGCTAGCGGGTGGCTTGCCATTAACCCAGAGACCCCCCATTACCTGCCTCCCAAAAAAACCTTAAAATTCCCCCAAGAAATGGTGGACCCCCCCCCCCCCCCCCCCGTGAAGGGGGACCCCACACCAATTTTTTTTTATTTAACCCTTTATTATGTGGATAGTAGTTGTATTTTATTTGTAAATGTTATAAAGTGCTCTTTTCAGTTTATGGGATCACCTGGACAGGAACGGGGGGCTACCGATACATATGTGGTATCATTGTAATCGGGAGAAATGGGGCTTTCACATGCAATATGGTTTTCTTTAATAAAATAAATGTTTTGTTTAAAATAAAGGAGACAATTTAAAAAATATATATTTTTTTATTTTTTAATTTTTTAAAAAATATTTAAAAAAGTAGAAAAAATACAAACAAGACATTTCATGTTAAAGCCTAAACTCTGCCACAAAAAGAAAATATGCCATTTTCTTGGAAATTCCTGCAAAAATCACAGTTAAACATCACGCAAAATGGTGAAAAATATCCTGTCAGGAGAGGGTGACAAAATCTCAAGTAGACTGGCAGTCAAAAGGTTACAGGCACCTATGCATGTTGGGTATTGTTCTGCTCGGGGGACCTTGCGCTTTCAGATTTAGCTTGTTTTTTCTTATTTGCATATTGATATTTTAAGAAAAGGTGTTTTTTATTCTGCTTTTTTATACATTTTTTTGTAAAACCCTGTGCAACCTAAGAATTCTTCGAGATATTACTTCCAGAAAGATGAGCCCACTACAACAAGCTGGGTACGCTTAGAAAGCTTAACATGTGTACTTTCAGGGAATATATGGTTTATGGGGGATATTCCAAATGTAAAGGGTTGTTTTGGTAGAAAAAGCACAAGGTGCGCACTTTGTCTGCAGAGCTAAAAATCTGAAGTAAAACTACCGCTATGCGCATGCTTTACTTTGGTGTGTTTGGCAACTCTTTCCTTGACAGAACCTATGCATGTTGGGTATCGTTCTGTTCGGGGGATGTTGCTTTTTCAGATTGTCTGTTTTTTTCTGGTTTGCATATAGGTTTTTTTTTAGGAAAATGTGGTTTTGATTCTGCTTTTTTATTCATTTTTAGGGAAACCCTGTGCAACCTAAGAATTCTTCGAGATATTGCTTCCAGAAAGATGAGCCCACTACAACAAGCTGGGTACGCTTAGAAAGCTTAACATGTGTACTTTCAGGGAATATATGGTTTATGGGGGATATTCCAAATGTAAAGGGTTGTTTTGGTAGAAAAAGCACAAGGTGCGCACTTTGTCTGCAGAGCTGAAAATCTGAAGTAAAACTACCGCTATGCGCATGCTTTACTTTGGTGTGTTTGGCAACTCTTTCCTTGACAGAACCTATGCATGTTGGGTATCGTTCTGTTCGGGGGATGTTGCTTTTTCAGATTGTCTGTTTTTTTCTGGTTTGCATATAGGTTTTTTTTAGGAAAATGTGGTTTTGATTCTGCTTTTTTATTCATTTTTAGGGAAACCCTGTGCAACCTAAGAATTCTTCGAGATATTGCTTCCAGAAAGATGAGCCCACTACAACAAGCTGGGTACGCTTAGAAAGCTTAACATGTGTACTTTCAGGGAATATATGGTTTATGGGGGATATTCCAAATGTAAAGGGTTGTTTTGGTAGAAAAAGCACAAGGTGCGCACTTTGTCTGCAGAGCTGAAAATCTGAAGTAAAACTACCGCTATGCGCATGCTTTACTTTGGGGTGTTTGGCAACTCTTTCCTTGACAGAACCTATGCATGTTGGGTATCGTTCTGTTCAGGGGATGTTGCTTTTTCAGATTTTCTGTTTTTTTCTGGTTTGCATATAGGTTTTTTTAGGAAAATGTGGTTTTGATTCTGCTTTTTTATTCATTTTTAGGGAAACCCTGTGCAACCTAAGAATTCTTCGAGATATTACTTCCAGAAAGATGAGCCCACTACAACAAGCTGGGTACGCTTAGAAAGCTTAACATGTGTACTTTCAGGGAATATATGGTTTATGGGGGATATTCCAAATGTAAAGGGTTGTTTTGGTAGAAAAAGCACAAGGTGCGCAATTTGTCTGCAGAGCTGAAAATCTGAAGTAAAACTACCGCTATGCGCATGCTTTACTTTGGGGTGTTTGGCAACTCTTTCCTTGACAGAACCTATGCATGTTGGGTATCGTTCTGTTCAGGGGATGTTGCTTTTTCAGATTTTCTGTTTTTTTCTGGTTTGCATATAGGTTTTTTTAGGAAAATGTGGTTTTGATTCTGCTTTTTTATTCATTTTTAGGGAAACCCTGTGCAACCTAAGAATTCTTCGAGATATTACTTCCAGAAAGATGAGCCCACTACAACAAGCTGGGTACGCTTAGAAAGCTTAACATGTGTACTTTCAGGGAATATATGGTTTATGGGGGATATTCCAAATGTAAAGGGTTGTTTTGGTAGAAAAAGCACAAGGTGCGCAATTTGTCTGCAGAGCTGAAAATCTGAAGTAAAACTACCGCTATGCGCATGCTTTACTTTGGGGTGTTTGGCAACTCTTTCCTTGACAGAACCTATGCATGTTGGGTATCGTTCTGTTCAGGGGATGTTGCTTTTTCAGATTTTCTGTTTTTTTCTGGTTTGCATATAGGTTTTTTTAGGAAAATGTGGCTTTGATTCTGCTTTTTTATCCTTTTTTTAGGGAAACTCTTTGCAACCAAAGAATCCACTGAGGGATTACTTTCAGAAAACTATGGCCACATCAACAAGCCTGGTACGCCTAGAAAGCCTGAGGTGTGTACTTCCAGAGAATATATAGTTTGTTGGGGGTATTTCAAATGTAAAGGGTTGTTTTTCTTGAAAAACTGCAAGGTGCGCATATTGCATAGCATAGTTGTATTTTATCTGAAAATCCCCTAAAGCGTTGTTTCAATTTGGGGGAGTCTCCTGGGCAGGAAAGGGTGTCTACCTATACATATGTGGTACAGCTGTAACCGGGAGAAATTGGGGTTTCACACACAATAAGATTTTATTGACAAACTTACATTTTTTATTACAAAAAAACACTACAAATTGTAAAAAATAGTTTTTTTTTTATTTATTTGCACAATTTTCACCCAAAAATATTGAGAATACACTTAGAAAATGACAAACAAGACATTTCATGTTAAAGCCCAGGCTCCGCTGAAAAAAACAATATATCACTTTCCTGGGAAATCCCTGGAAATCCCTTCAAAAATCACAGTTGAACATGGGGAGCGCAAAATAGGGCAAAATAATCTGGCAACAAAGGGTGACAAAATCTCAAGGTAGGCTGGCAGTTAAAGGGTTAACAGTGCTTTGTGAAATGTTCAGGAGCTTGATAATTTTTTTATATCTGGTGTGTTCTTTAATTTTCATTATAATGTTCAAAAAAAAACCTCAGAGACCTTCATAGAACATCTGAATAAGAATACATTACATACAAGTGGCAAAATTGTTTATGTGACAAAATAGATCCCCAGTGGAACAGCCCTGAATAAAGGTGAATATTCCCGTTTTATCCCCCGCAGATGATCTCTCTAATCCGGCGCAGGCTGCCTTACCTAATCCCCCGATCATATCCGGTGCCTGATCGACCAGTTCTTTCTCCATTCTCAATGCAGCACCACCCACTGCAAGGAGCTATGGGTAATTCCATGTACATGTTGGACGCTGTGTAAATACTCTCAGTTCTAGGCCAAGCAACACTTTTTTACGAGACAGATACATAGGGCAGACTAATTAGCAAACTAATTAGCTGTGACCTTAACTTTAATGAAGCACTGAAAGCCCAGCAGATACGTTGCAAGCAGCAATTTTAATTTCTCTAAATTGTTTACCTTGTATAAATATATAAATGGGCAATACAAAAAATATGGGAGAACACAATTTTAGGTAAAATCTTCTCTAAAGACAAAGGGGCACTCCCTTCGATTGGAAAAACTGAAATTTAGTCTCCGGAGGCGACAATCACTTTTTACCATAAGAACTATAAATCTATGGAATAGCCTCCCACAGAAGCTTGTTACAGCATCAACCGCTGACAGCTTGAAAAAAGGATTAGATGCTTTTTTTTTTAGAAGAAAATAACAGTTACTATTAGCAGTTTAAAAAATTAAATAAATAGCTTCCCCTATAAAATAAAATAAAAAATAACTTCCCCTACCCCAACACCCTTCGTTGAACTTGATGGACATATGTCTTTTTTCAACCGTATTAACTATGTAACTATGATTAATAGATTATTAGTAAAATAAAAAATATTTAAACTGACACACATTTAAACACACCCTCCTGCAAGTAAGTCCATTACAAATTTTCTCTATAAACAGAATATGACTTATCAAAAAGCCTACAGTAAAACCAACGCATTTCAGAAAGAAGTTTTAAATCTGTGTTGCGGGCAGATTGGAAATGTTAACAGTAAATTAATTAGACCTATGCTGTTGCAAGTGCTTGAAAGTCTTGATCTATACAGAAATCCCTAACCAATTTTATATTCTTGCTTTTGCCGGTCTAGCATTTTCTGACCTTATTTATCGAGCATCTTCCAAGTCCAACATTAGCTTCTGTAGTTTTTTTTTTATTTATTTAGTTAGAAATTCTGTGGAATGAACAGAAATGAATCTCTTATGGGGCCTCATGTTTTCTTCCTGGCCTAGAGAGAATTGTTTGAAGGCAAGACTGCAGGTGAAATAAATAAGAGAGTGGATGTGGGAAAAATGACGGCATAACCCTTTCCTATTCATGAACATGCATTTCACAAGCCTCTTTCATGTATAGTAGATTATAACATATAATATACACACAAATATAACTTACACATACATCTGAAGGGGGGCCTTCAGTTGATATTTTAAGCATATACTAGGCTTTTAAAATTTCAATTAAATTTCAGTTGCATAGTATTATTAAAAAAAAAAAAGATGCAAATGGTTATTAGTTGGTGAAATGAAATTTATGCTTAAAGTGGACCAACACCCAGGGGTGATCGGCCCGGAAATCTATAAGATACCCGGGCCGATCACCTCCCACCCCGCGGGATATCCGAGATCGGGATGTCCCGCGGGGCGAAACCCCCCAGAAACCCAAAAAAGATCTTACCTGATCCGCCGCCGCCTCCCGCGGCGGGGGCGCGCGCGCGCCGAGAGTGACGCACGGGAGGCGGCGGCGGCGGAAGCGGCTTGGACGTTCCTGTCCCCCGCCTGGACGTTGGCGGGGATTGGCTGCGGCGTTCACGTGGGAGCGGGGAGAGGTGAGTTTTTTGGGGTTTCTGGGGGGTTGCACACAGCGGGGCACCCCCGATCAGGGTGCTCCGCCGAAGTGGACCAAAACCCAGGATAGTCAAAATCCTGGGTGTTGGTCCACTTTAAAGAGAAATATCACAGAAATAACGTTTCCAGGTTTTCTAACTACAGTATAGTTCTGCAGGAATAACTGGATTTGCAGAATTTTCTCTTAATAAGGTCACAGGATTGACTTTTACAAAAAGCCTAATGCAGAGTGAAACATCTTCAAGATAGAAAGGAACACTGCAAATGTATTTGCCTTGGTTTTATTACTACAGATATTAAAGAGCACCTTGGCTTCAGCTATCAAGACTATCAAGACTAGCACTCTGTTCTTAAAGGGTAATTCCACTTCCAATGGTATTTTTAAAAGTTTCCATTATGGTGTGCCCATTTGAAGTGGTTAGGGTGCTCAGCTTATCTATTAATTTTTTTTTTGAGTTATAAAAGAAAATGTTTTTAGCTAGCAACAAGCAATCAGATAGGGGGTGTTCCGGTAACCAAAGGGCTAGTGGCAGCATTTTCAGCTGGGGGACGTCAATACTGAGCTTTCTTTACCCAAAGCTGCTGATGAGTTCACCTGTTACAGTGGAAGCTTTCTGAGATTTGAAGTCAGAAAGTATACTAAGAGCTTTACTAAAAGGGCAAGAAGGACGCTCCTATTTTACATCCCAGAAAAGGAAAGCAATAAGGCAGAACACCAAAAACCTGACAAAAAAGAAGTTTTCCTTTAACATGGCCAGGCATTACAGCTAAAACAGGCAGCATTAGCTGAGGGTCAACTGAAGTAGGAGCATCAAAAATTGCTGATGTTCTAAATGAAATTCAGGGAATATGGGGTTTGGTCCACTTTAAGCTGAATTTTCATTGCAGCAGAGAGGAGCGCTTTCTACTCTTTCAAGAAGAGAAAAAGAATAAATGGAGAATAGTGCAGGGGAGTGGTTTACTTTGTCTGGAGGCCTGCTTTAGAGGGACAGTCCAGGCAAATTAACACAATGCATATCTGCCAATTTGCTGACAGGAGGGACACACGCTGAGGATAGAACAGGAACTCACAATCGGCACCAGAGCTGACAGCGCTGAAACTTGACTGTACAGGGCACCATTTTACCCTCCTTGCAATTTCATGTCTCCAGGAGTGAGAAGTGAGCAAGACAAACCACATTGGCCCCAAAGCTGTCTCTGAGTACCGCAAAGCGTGCACCAAAGTAAGCTGCGCCATGACACATCCATCCCAGTTCAACCACAACCATAAATGGATGCAAAGCCAGGGGCTTTTCTTAGAACACATAAATGTAATAATGCATAATCATATATTTTTGAAATGCCACTGTTATGACTTTTTTAAGCCTAAAACTGTTTTTTAACCTTTTTAACAGTTAAATTCAGCACCTGGATGTATTTTTCTTTCTTAATATTTGACATTTTAAAATAGGGTGCAAAACAGGAAGCAATTTCGTGCACAGAGTTTTGGGGGTTTGCTGGAGTTTAGCAGCTGCCCATTAGTAATAAATTATTAAGCCACTTACATAAGCCTGCAATTACATACTGAAGCGCTGCACTTAACCGAGCCCTTGTTATTTGGAAACGACGTGAAAACCATACACAAATGATTTTCTGTATGGCACTGTTAAACAATGAAAACAGCACACAAGATATGCAGTTATGTTGGCATTTCATCATCAATTACAGCCTACCTATCTGTTTCCGATATTGATCCACTGGAATTCTTGTAGCTGAAGCATCTTTCCTGCCCATCTTTCTGCTGTACTGCGCATGAAAGATAAGAAAAATGTCAATAGTAGTATTCACAAGAGACATGACTGTGTTTCTGTAGATTTGCATGCACTTGAAAGGTTTGCTTTGCTGGAAAGCAACGACATATCTGTAAAATACCATGATGTGGTGAATGGAAACAAGTCTCAGGATGGCAAATTACAATCCCATTAAATGAAATGAAATAGAATTTTAGAATGTATCTGAAATGAGTATCAATAACTAACAAGGTCTTTTAATTTTTCAAATTTCAAATGCTGTTCCAGGCATTATCCTACTTGTACTAAGCATGCAATTTATCCACCAATGGTAGGCAGGCAAATGTGAACTGACTTGACTCCGGCCAGTTCAATCCATCATAGTCAATAGACATTAAACTGGCTTAGAAAATTCCTTCATATCTATACTAGAATCAATGCTGTGAAACAACTTAAAAAAAGCCATGCAGCATTTTTGTAGGAGGTGGTCAGCAATATCAAGCACACTTATTTATAACTGCCTGAAAGAAGGCAGGAAGTAACTTAGTTTTCATTTTCAACATTCCTGTTTTTGGAAAGTACCAATGCATAAGCAGCTTGAACTAGAACAATACCTATTTTTAACATCCCAGTTGCCCGTGCCCCCCGGGCACCCTAATGGCCACTAAAACAAATCTTAATCGGATTTAAAGGAAGCAGTTGCTTATCTTGGATCAAGTAGCAAAAAAGTTCCCCAGTACAAAGCTTATTTCTAAAAAAAAATTACAGGTGAAAGGTTTGCAGTGGCGTGTACATAGCTAGCTTCGCCTAACCAATTCAGCTCCAGCCATGCTTCAATGTGTCCTGCACAACAAGCCTTCTGCTTTCAGTCCTAAAGGAATAGGATTCCTTGCTGACTGGCCAGGTTAGGCGCTCTTCACTCAGGGTTACTAGTCAGGGGCAAATTAAGAGTGGCAGACAAACGAACATGCTTGGTGCCCAATTAAAATGACAAAAGAACAGTGCTGTTTGGGGAGCTTGAGATGAGCTGCGTCATGTCTCGTGGATGTAAAGAAACTTCTTAAAACTTCTATAACCATTTTACACAAAATGGGGGTTGGTCCCAGGAGGAGGAGCATCTTAACTGCCGATGTGCCCGCTCCTTCATCAAAACCGACCCCATGGTTGGCTCTTGACGCCATGTGGTTCATAGTCCTTTTGCAGCTAAAAACCCGGAAGAGGATTCTGGACCAGAGGCCGATATATGTGTAGGGTCATCAGCACCCACTCTGGGATTATTACCCATTTTGTGCAAGATGCGTCTTGGGTTATGTAAAATGGTGGGTAGCGCTTGCACACAGTCCAAGCCTGTACGGCAAATTCTGTCATAGGAACAGCAAGGCGTCAGCCTTCAGCATAGAGATGGTGGCCGCCCACTCCAATCATTATCACAGGTATTCCAACGTGGGTGCATGGTCCGCAGAGACACAGCAAATCCACATGCTCAAAAAGGACCGGAACACCAAATGATCTATTTGATGACATCAAACTGTATTTTAATCCACATACAGAAAAATCCATAAAGCTTTAGGGTCGGTCGAGGTTTCGGGGAGCCTTCATCAGGGCCTACTACTCAGTATCAGGACAGATACTGCTTGGTCATGAGGAAGGGGGGCTTGTGGACCCCCGAAACACCGATCAATTTGAAAGCTTTATGGATTTTTCTGTATGTAGATTTAAATACAGTTTGATGTGATCTTCAGCATGGAAACACATAAGCGCGTGAAGCATCACAAAAAGTCCTTGCTGAAGTGGTGAATGCTGTCAACACAATTTTACCATCCCTTTAAGATAAAGGGATGGCAAAGTCATACCAAATTAAAAAAAGCACAGGGGAGGGGTATTATTTTTTAGGTTTTAGTTTTTAAGATATTCAAGCAGATGCCACAGTACCCTTTGCTATAGAAAATAGTACTCAAATAGTACTTTGCCTAGACGGCAAAACTAAAAAGAAAACCATTAAATGTCATAAATCGTTTCACAGGCAAAGTTGTTTGACAAATAGAGAATTACATTTTTTGATTTAAAATATGCTTGATAATCTACAAAAAAAATAATTATATTGCAAAAAAAGAATAAACAATTTTAATGCGATTTGGTCTAATAGCATTATGAAATAGCACCGAAGCGAACATAATTATAACGCAGTACAGTATGAGGTTAAATAAGGAGGATTTGAGCAGCTCTTCTAAGATTCAGACGATTGTTCATGTTGCCTGCTGTATAATCCCATTAACTGCCACTGGCTTCGCCTGATAACCATTTATTACAAAATGTCGCTACTGAAAGATTCTTAAACTGTAATTTTAGTCCTGCCAATAAAATGCTTCCAAGTGGGTGATGACAGTATTCCTTCTATTATTATGTTTTTAATGTATATCTGTTACACTCGCTACTTAACCCAAAATAAGCAGCCTTGTTCACCGGCAGCCATCATGCTGTCAAGATCTAAGACATCTGACACTGATAAAATGCCGTGACTTTTCTTTGTTCTTGAAAGCTACGTGGTAATCATTATTCAGTTTTATAGCTCTGATGGTGGGATAAAAAAAAAATATCCCCCTAAGATTCCAGCGGAGACATTAACACGTACAGTCACAATGCCTAATAAGCTAGCTATCTGCATAAAAGATCAGCCCCATTTTCCAGTGTGCCATGGAGAAATGGAGTGTAAATTAGCATGTACATAATCAAGATTGTTTTCACAATGCCCGTCCTGGGGGAACATTGCTCATCACCTAACCTCAAAAAAAAAAAAATCCACATGTCCCTGTGGAGGAGGCTTGTCGATGAAACTTAAACTGGAATATGGATTAGGATGAGATGATGTTTATGACTTATTAATCTTACTGTGGATGTGAATTACAATTGTGCATTAGAACTTCAAAAGATGTGAGGCTTAAAATATTTTCCTGTTTGCTGTGAAGAACATAAATTATTTTTCAGCGAGCTGTAGGAATCTTAGCAGCTTGATGAATAGCAGTGAAGAAAAAAAAATCAAACTTAATAATTATTTTCGTGAATAACAAAAAAAATTAGTTGTAACTTTAAAAGTGATTTCAAGTTTTTTATTTCCTTTTTCTACTATGCGTGGATTAATTTAAAATCTACTCTACATACTTTTTTCTTTAAGAATACGATTCCATATTTTTTGTAAAATGTTTCACTTGTTTTTTATGTCAGAGCTAAAACATATTTTAAAACAATTATACACAATTATCTTTTGTTCCATATATCCAGGTTTAGGTTTTGTTTAAATTACAGCATAAATCAGTTTAGTTAGAAATAGCAAAATTATATTATTTGTTATAAAATTTGTTTCGCTACTACTAGATTTTAAGATCCATAGCTTTTTAAATAAAGGTGTCTAATCATGTACATAGGAAAATATATATAAAATTACAAAGAAATATTTGTCAAATGCAATTTCTGGTCGTTTCATACCAAGCAAGACATGAGAAGTAAGGCTTTATCTTAGGAGCAAAGGTCAGATAAGGGAAGAAAAAGCAGGTGCAAGAGAGACAAAGGGGTCAGGCTAACTAGTAATTTTAACTTTGGGTGCACTTTTGTGTGTTAACTGAAATGTACACCTGATATACACATAAAAATGCAACAAAAAAAAGTTTACAAAAAAGTCTTCTTCCCCATTGATGAGGTATATTTACAGCAGAGGCACATTCCACAGGGTATTTTGAATACAGCAGCACCCTATGGGGTATAAAACTATATTTGCCCCACTGGAAAAGGATTAAAAAAATTAAAGTAAAGGAGCAACTTCTTATATTGCATAGAAAAGCTTACTTGGATGAAAGTCTCAGTTCACTCCTAAATCTAAACTTGCTTCAATAAATAATTAGCAAGACTCCAATTGTGAAACTTAAATTCAGAGTAAAGTGACATTTAAATTCAGTTATAAAGGAAACAAGAGAATTCTGTAAGTACTCATCTGTAGAATGAATTTCTCTTCCATTATTACTTCAGGCCATCAGACTTAATTCAGAGACGAATGGGTTAACCTCTCCCGAAGGGTGTGGTCTGCAAGAACAAAGGTGTGTCTCCACCTCCCGGGCCTATATTCACCTGGCTGACTTGATCCACTTCAGTTTAATTAAAAAGCAGTAGAACCAGCCGCCCAGAAGGCATACCTATCCTGTTGGAAACAAAAGGCTGGAGACAAAATACAAGACTCCTCTCTCCGTTTATTTATTTATTTTTTTTCATTATGCTGCTCATTATTTACAGCAACTATTTACATATTTACCACTCCACTAAACTAGGCATCCAAGACATGGACATAGTAACCTAGCAGACAGGGAGGGTCTGATGTCCTGAAGCAATAATGGAAGAGAAATTAATTCTACAGGTGAGTGCCCACAGAATTCTCTTTTCTCTTCCATTTTGCTTCAGCCCATCAGACTTAATTCAGAGACGAATGGGACCTCCAAAAGCAGTACCCGAATTCGGGTAGGATCCCCAAACCTTATTCGTTTCAGGAACAAGACATCTCAAAAACCCTTACTCCATTCAGGAATAAGACATCTCAAAAACCCTTATTCCATTCAGGAATAAGACATCTCAAAAACCCTTATTCCATTCAGGAATAGGACATCTCAAAAACCCTTATTCCATTCAGGAATAAGAAATTCCAAATACCCCTTTTTTATTCAGAAATAAGACATTCCAAAAACCCTTATTCCTTTCAGGAATAAGACATTCCAAAACCATCTAGTAGGGGATTGACAGGAAATCCCACTCTCTTAATTAGTGGTGAGTTCCTGTCTCATCCCCCTCTCTAGTTTGAGCCCTTATTTTTCAAGGCTGAACCCATATTGTGGTGGGGTGGTGTAGACGCGTTTCGCAATTTTATTGCTTCTTCAGTACACCATTTAAGACTATAATGTGATATAGAAAAAAAAAAAAATTATAGGTAATCATTTTACATACATCATTTACATATTTACTTATTTTTGCGAGTGCACTTACTCATAATGTAGTGGCTACTAGTAGTATTCCACTTAATTTTTCTCTCAGTTTAGCGTATATCTGCAAATTGATTTTATATCTAAATTAGTGAATGGTCATAATATAAGTAATTGATTAAACTGAGATTATCTCAGACTACCCTTCAATCCTGTGAGTGGCCAATGAGCAGCCCTCATGGTCGGCGGAGGGCGGTGCGTCAGCGGATGTGACGATACCGCTCCTTCCGCTCCCTGGCCGGCCCCTCCCGAATGATAGGTAATGTCACTGGGCTGGGTGTGGTCATTTTTTTGAACTGGTTAGAAACCAGTTAATGCAGCGGCCGCCATTTTGTTGGAGCCCGTATTGCGGTTCCTAAATTTAATGGGTACATTTGCTTTGCACTTTTTGGTGGCTTCGCTAGCTTTATTAAGAACTCTTCAATAAGTTAATTCTAAGTATGTCTGAGGCTGTGTCTTGATTTTACTAGTCTTTGATCTTACCTATAAACATATCTAATATGTACTAGTGGTTTATTTTTTCTTCTTAATATCTTTGGCCGTGTCGGTGTGATGGGTAGATATGTGTGTATGTATCTAAGTTCTTGGTGTATTTTATTTTTTGTGTATGCTCTCTTATGATCTATTGACACTCTAGAAATCTATAAATCATCTTTTGGGTAGGTGCACTTTCATTACAAACGTACCTGAAGGCAATTGTCACTTGTTGTATATGGCTGGGTCAAATATTATCTTTGTCTTTTTCATTTGTATTTCTTGGCTTTTGAACGGCGTATAAATAATAAGCTTTATGTTATGGTTGGTTAGTGAATGGGAACAGTTCTGTAGTCCTATTAGGGATATACTTATTTCACTGGTTAGTCTAATGAAGGTTTAGTTTTCTTTCAGGAATGGTACGAAACTACAAGTTTCATTTAATCCTGGGGGTCTAGTGGCCCTCAACATGGTGATCCATTTGGTCTCTTTCTGAAGGGTTATTTTAGTGGGATCCCCTCCTCTGGGGTGTGGGTGGATCCTATCCAAGATTTGGAATGTAAAACCTTCTGGTGAGCCCGCATGATATTTTGCAAAGTGTCGCCCCACTGGGGTGAGGATGTTCTTTTTACTAATATCTCTCAGGTGTTCATATATTCGGGTTTTTAGTTTTCTGTTTGTTTTACCTATGTAAAATCTTAGACATGGACATATCAAGATGTAAACTAAGTCCGTGGTGTTGCAATTACCAAAATGCTTTAGTTTAATAACTATATCTGGAGGTATCCGTATTTCTTGTCCTTGTTTGAGGTATCGACAGTAATTACAGCTCTGGCAGCGATAGGTGCCTTTGATGGAGCAACATTCTCATTTCACTGTGTGTAAGTAGTGACTTTGGACAAGATCATCTTTGATGATCATAAACAAAAACGTGTTGTGTGTGAGTATAAATTCTAGCAATTGCAGTACCAGTATGCTTTGGGTTGAAGTTGTGAGGTTCTGGAGCATCTGTAATAGGTGAGGGGTATCTCTTGTGTATGAGGATAGTGATTGCACAAAGGGCTGTAGAAACGATCTAGATCGCCTGAAGGTTAACTTTGGGCGATCTGGAACAAATTGTCCCACATCTGGATCTCTTCGGAGTATGTGCCAATGTTTCTCTAAAATCTGCTTTATTTCTTGATGTTGTTTGTTGTACGTCAGAATAAACGGAGTGAAGTCTAGCGTTTTTGATTGTTTGTGAGGTTTGTTCCAGTTTTGGTTGAGTATGCTGTCTCTATTTTTGGATTTTGCTCTATTGAACGCCCTTTTGAGTATCTTCTGACTATATCCTCTGGCTAGGAGGCGGGTTCTGATCCCATCTGCTGTAATTTTAAAGTCTGAATCTTCCGTGCAACTCTGCCTGGCTCTAAGGTATTCCCCATAGGGTATACTGTTCTTAAGAGGGGCTGGGTGTTAGCTAGATGCCCTTAAAATGTTGTTGGCTGCTGTAGCTTTACGAAAAAGGCTTGTGCTAAGCTTTCCTTGGTTGTCCCTTCTTATTGTGAGGTCGAGGAATGTTACTTCTCTAGTGTCGTATGAAAGTGTGAATTTGAGATTAAGATTGTTGTCGTTTAGTTTATCTACGAATGTGATCAAATTTATTTCTGATCCTTCCCAAATTATGAAAATGTCGTCTATGTAGCATAGCCATAGGGCCACTTGGTCTGAAAAACTGAGTTTTGTCATCGTCATTCAGTATCTGGTTCTTCCACCTTCCTAAATAAAGATTTGCATAGGATGGGGCACAAGTCGTCCCCATCGCGGTGCCTTGTTTTTGGTGGTACAGTCCTAATGAGTGTGGAATGCTAGAATACAAAGCCTCTACATCTAACCTTACCAGTATGCTTTGGGTTGAAGTTGTGAGGTTCTGGAGCATCTGTAATAGGTGAGGGGTATCTCTTGTGTATGAGGATAGTGATTGCACAAAGGGCTGTAGAAACGTATCCACATATTCACTTGCCCTGCTTGTCAAGGAATTAATCCCTGCAACAATTGGGCGACCAGGTGGATCTTGCTCTGACTTATGAACCTTTGGCAAGGCATAAAAGGACTGTGTCATTGGATTTGTTACAGATAAGAATTCTTTGGTTGATTTATCTATGATTTTCCGTATAAATGCCTCATTTACTATTGTGGTGTAAGCTTGTTCATCTGCTCTTAGTTTTGAAAGTGATGTTTTCTGGTACCAATGATGGTTGCCTAATATTTTCAGACACATAATTTCGTATTGGGTCTTAGACATTATAACTATGTTACCCCCTTTGTCTGCTGGTTTTATCTCAATCGTTTGGTTTTGTTGCAATTCTCTGATGGCTTGTTTATGTTGGGATGTTATGTTTTGGGGTCTTATACCTCTCGTTTGCATTCCCTCTATCTCTTGGGTGACTAAATTAATGAAGGTCTTTACTCCTGCATTCATAGTTAGGGGTGGGAAATATGTTGATGGCTTTCTGAATGTTTTTTCTGGTGTATCTTTCTGTGTGTCTTGTGTATCGGTGTTGCCTTGCTGTGTGTCCTGTGTATCAATATTGTACAGAGATTCTAGTATGTTTAGGCTTGTGATGTCTCCTTGTGTTAACTGATCCCTCTCTGTATCTCCTGTTGGGCTTTCTGTTTCTTTATGTGCATGTTCTATCATTACTTTGTCCTTATCACTGAATTGATATCTTAATAGTATTTTTCTGGCATACAAGTTAAGGTCTTTAATTAGCTCAAATTTGTTGAGGTTCACTTCTGGACAGAAGTTTAAGCCAAGTCTTAAGACTTCCTCTAGATGTTTGGACAAGGGGATATTGGCAAGGTTGATGATATCATTCTTTTCCTTTGCTTGTACTATGTGTATTGATGCTGTGTGCAGTTTATTGGTCATTGTTGTGTGTATGTTCCCTTTTTGTGTGCTTGGGAAATGTCTCACGGTATTTTTTGGCCTATTTGACCCAGTCCTAAAAAAGGGTCTTTCTCTGCCCCCGTGTCCTCCTGTTATCGGTTTTCAGGGGATGGTAGTGTTTTTCTTTTTCCCCGCAAGTAGGGGGTTGTGGATCCTCTATTACCTCCTGATCCCCTGTTTTCTTTCCTTTTGATATCTTGTGGACAAAGTATAGCGCCTTTGTGTTTGATCCCTGGATGATGTGCTGTCAGATGATGAAGAAGTATAGTCTGTGATGTATGGATCTGTATTATCTCTCTGTTGTCCAAATGTTCTGGGGCCTACCTGTGTTTGCCACCTATATGCTCTGTGTTCTTTTTATGCTAGTCTATCTCGGTTCAGTTTTCTGTTCTTAAATTCCCACACCTCCTTTACTAGACTCTTTATCTTCTTTCTAACTTGTATATTCTGTGTGTCAAATTCTGTCCAGTCCTTGTATTGGTTAAGGTCCTCACAATTTTGTCTAAATTGTGTTTCTACTCTCACCAGGGATGCTTCTTGTTGTTAAATCAACAGTTTCAGCATGGTAAACGAGCATTGTTGTAGATTCTGTTCCCATTTTTCCTTAAAAATAGGGTCTAAGTCCCCTACCTGTGGAAATATTCTTATCCGTAAACCTAGTGGGACTATGTGTTCATCCAGGTATTTTTTCAGGTAATATATGTTCCAATAGATCTTAGTTTTTTTCCTTAAGATTCTCTCTAATGTTATAATTTTTTCTTGTGCATTAGATTGAGGCATTGTGTTATCTGGGTCTATATCCTGTCCTAATTTAAATTCCCTAAACATTTGTTTCCATTCTTCTCCTATAAGTTGTGTCATGCTAATTATGTTCGCCTAGGGTGCTGTGTGGGTGGGCTTTTTTTCAGCCCGCTAATTCAATAATCTGGGGGAGGAGGTAGGGGATTGATAGGAAATCCCAGTCTCTTAATTAGTGGTGAGTTCCTGTCTCATCCCCCTCTCTAGTTTGCGCCCTTATTTTTCAAGGTTGAGGAACCCTATATATACAGTGAAGTAGGCAGACCCTGTCCTGTCTACCTTTTCCCTTTCTTTTGCTCTCTCAATGAATTAAGTGTAAGGAGTAAGTGCACTCGCAAAAATAAGTAAATATGTAAATGATGTATGTAAAATGATTACCTATATATATATATATATTTTTTTTTTTCTATATCACATTATAGTCTTAAATGGTGTACTGAAGAAGCAATAAAATTGTGAAACGCGTCTACACCACCCCACCACAATATGGGTATAAACCTCTTGCTACAATACCGAGGACCACTTGCTACAAACTAAGAACTTGTTACTAAACTGATTGCAACAGACAATTGTATTATCAAGAACTGAATAAATTTTGTGTTAAGATACTACTTTGCATCAAATGTTGATATATGTACCGAATATTATAGAGATTTGGGTAACGTTATATTACTGTATATAATTAAATAACACCACAAGGTTGGCAACAAAGGACCCAATTTTGCCTTTACTGACCGTGTTCTCCCTCCTTCCCCCCGCCCCCCCCCCCCTGCGCTCCCACTTCATTGAGAGAGCAAAAGAAGCAGTAGTCTTAAAAGAAGAATCCTTCCCCTTAGGGAATATAGGCTCTTACCACTGCCTGTCTAATCCATCGCTGATGGTAGACTTAGATGGTGGAAGACCTTTCCGTGGACCCTCAGGTATGACAAAATAAGGAGTCCGACCTACGGAAAGATTGTGTAGCAGTGAGATGGTATCTTAGTGCTTTTCCCAACATCCAGCAATGTAGAATCCTTTCTCTATCGGACACTGGAGTAGGACATAAGGAAGACAATTCACCTCTTCATTAAGATGGGAACCACCTTAGGCAGAACATCCTGTTTAAAGCAGAAGACGAACTTTAGTGGTGGAACACTAAATAAGGAGACTTAACTGATAAGCTGCTAATTCAGAAACCTTAAGAGTCAAACTTAATGATGCATCTGCCAACAGTTCAAAAAGGAGGACGCTGATAAAGAGCTGATAAAACTAAGTTCAGGTCCCAAACCGGCAGAAGTAGCTTACGAGGAGGCCGCACATGAGCGACTCCCTATACAAAAATTGTTGATACATTTATTCACAGCAATGAGTTTCTGACTAAAAAGATAGATAAAGCAGATATCTGTCCCTTTAAAAGTACTCAATTAAAAACCTTCATCAAAACATTTCTGCCAAAAAATCAAATATTCTGGGAACAGAAAAAAATCTACCAGCGAACCTTCTGGATTCGCACCAAGCGATAATGCTTGCCAGACTCTATAGTAGATCATTGATGAAGGCTTCTTCCTGGCCTGAATCATAGTCTGCATGACTATGTCAGAAGAACCCCCTTTCTGCCAAGATAAAGGATTCAATAGCCAGGCCGTCCAAGCCAGAACATGTAAATTGGGATGCCTTAGAGGCCCCTGTGCGAGAAGATCTGGATCGTCGGGTAACCTCCACGAGTTGCCCTCTGACATCCTTACTATTTCTGAGAACCAGCTTCTTCTTGGCCACAGAGGAGCCACCAGAATGGTTGGGACTCCCTTGTGAGCTAACCTTTCTTTGTACTTGACCCAGGAGTGGAATCGGAGGGAATGCATAAAGAAGCTTGAATGCTGACCCCTGAAGAGTCAGGACATCTGTTGCTATAGTTAGAGGATCTCTGGACAGAGACACAAACCTTGTAACCTTCCGATTGTGTCGTGAAGCACAAGAGATCTATGCCCGGAATCCCCCAGCGCATGCATAAGGATTCAAAAAACCCTCTGACTAAGAGACCATTTCCTCTGATGCAGGACCGTTCTGCTGAGATGATCGCCCTGCAAGTTGTCCACTCCAGGTATGTGTACAGCCGAAATGCATGAAACCTGTTTCTCGGCCCAAAGTAAAAACTAGCTCACTTCCATGAGGGCTTCACTGCTGCCCCCATGGTGGTAAATATATACCACCGCCGTCCGATTGTCTGTTTGAATCCGGGCGGGATGCCCCTTCAGATGGTATGTCCAATGTCTGAGATACAATAGAATCGCTCTCAGTTCCAGGATATTTATGGAGAGTTTGCTCTCCTTCAGACTCCACTGTCCCTGGAGCGTTGGTGACTCCATAACACTCCCCCAACCCGATAGACTGGCATTCATTGTGATGATCTTCGACTGGATAGTCAATTATCCAATGTCGATCAGACAGTCTGTGTATTCTTCTGGGCCCCCTGACCTGATGGGGCCCATATCAACAGATAGTCTAAGTAAGGGATTATATGTATACCCTGACTTCCGAGAGAAAAAAGGAGACCTGTAAACACCCTTGGTGCTGAAGATAGACAGAAGGGTAATGCCACAACCGAAGATGTAGGCCACCTACATCAATGTAGGTATGTATCCTTATATATACACTACCCGGCTGGAGTAACTTCACTGTGGATCAACAACTCCAATCACTAAAAAGGCGAGATAGGGCAGATCTCAATGTTTCTGTTTTCTGCAGAATTCGGGATACCCCTGACCAAGAGAATCTCCAAGGGGGTCTGGCTCCTAATTTGATCTTCTAACCTGAGGATACAACTTCCTGTATCCAAATATCATCAGTTACATGAAGCCTCCAAATATAAGCAAAATGCAGAAGAGGTCCCCCCACGCCTGCAAGAGCGGGGCATCCCTTCATGCCTGAGCAGGCTTTGAAGGCGGTCTGGCTTTATTCTGCCAGACACCTGTTGCCTTAATTTGGAACTTTGTCTTATTCAAAAAAATACAATTCTGTGATTACTCACCTGTAGAATTGGTATTATACGTATACAGCACGTCCTGTTCCAGAATATTCCTTACACATGGGTAATACATCCACAAGATGGCGCTGGACTGCAGAAAAACAGCTTGTGGCTCCTCCCGGCCCTATATAAGTCAGGGACCTCCCACAAATTCCCCAGTATTGACAAGCAGTTAACAAGAAGCCAGGAGAACAATAATAAAAAGACTTCAAAAATGAACATATGAACAATCACCATACAGAAGTAACTAAGAATAATGATAACAAGGGTGGGATGGAACAGGGCGTGCTTTATACGTATAATACCAATTCTAAAGGTGAGTAATCACAGAATTGTATTATTCTAAGTATACAACACGTCCTGTTCCAGAATATTCCTTACAGATGGGACATCCAATAGCAGTGTCCGTAAGGTAGGGTGGGATCCCCAAAAGTAACAGCAAGCAGTTTAAACCACTGCCGCCTGCAGAACTTTGCGGTCAAAAGCAGAATCCGCTGAGGCCCTAACGTCAACCTTGTAAAACTTAGAAAAAGTGTGAACTTAAGACCAAGTAGAGGCCTTGCAAACTTGTTCAACAGAAGCTTGGTGCTGAAAAGCCCAAAAGGCACCAATAGCACGAGTAGAATGAGCAGTAAGGCAGAAGGGAGGCTCCTTCCCCTTAGCAGAATAGGCCTGTACCACAGCCTGACGGATCCACTTGCTGATAGTGGACTTAGCTGCAGCCAGACCCTTCTTAGGTCCAGACGGGAGCACAAAAAGAGCATCAGTCTTCCTGAAGGATTCAGTAGCCTCCAAATAGAACTTCAGAGTCCTGACCACATCCAGAGAGTGTAAAACCCGCTCCTTAGGGTTACTAGGATTAGTGCACAGAGAAGGCAAAGCAATGTCCTGATTGAGATGAAAAGCAGACACAACCTTAGGCAGAAAATCTGGCTTAAAACGAAACACTACCTTGTCCTGATGTCTCTCAAAGTAAGGGGGTTTGATGGAAAGCGCCGCCAATTCAGAAACACGCCTAACAGAGGTGATGGCCACCAAAAAGACTACCTTAAGCTTCAAAATGGACAAAGGGGCCTCACGCAAGGGCTCAAAGGGAGACCCCTGCAAGGCAGATAAGACCAAGTTCAAATCCCAGACTGGTAACAGACTTACGTGGGACACGCACATGAGTAACCCCCCTGGAAGAAGGTCTTAACCAAACAATGGTGAGCAAAAGATCTTTGGAAGAAAATGGCCAAGGCAGAAACATGACCTTTAAGGGTACTGAGTTGAAGACCCAAATCCAAACCATGTTGCAGAAACTCCAGAATCCTAGGGACAGAAAACACCAGACAGGGAAACGACTTAGACTCACACCAGTCAATATAAGCATGCCATACCCTATAATAGATGGAGGATGAGGACTTCTTCCTAGCCCTAATCATGGTATGAACAACAGAGGCAGGCAGCCCCTTTTACATCAAGATGGAGGTTTCAGCAGCCAGGCCGTTAAACCCAGCGTTTGTAAATTGGGATGGCGTAGCTGCCCCTGAGTGAGCAGGTCTGGAACCTTGGGAAGGGCGTACTGATCTACTGCCAACTGCACGATGTCTGCGAACCACACTCTTCTTGGCCAACAGGGGGCCACCCGGATGGTTGGCACCCCTTCCTGGGATATCTTGCACATCACCCTTCCCAGCAGAGGAAACTAAGGGAACACAAAGGAGTTGAAAGCTCTACCAAGACATTGCTTGTGCATCAATGGCTAAGGCCAGAGGGTCCTGGGACAGAGAGACAAAGGCTTGAAGCTTGTGATTGTGGCAGGACGCAAACAGATCCACATCCAGCTGACCCCAACAGTGGCACAGGGAGCGAAAAACCCTGCTGCTGAGGAACCATTCCCCCAGATGAGAGGTCCCCTGCTGAGGGAGTCTGCCTCCAGATTCTCCACTCCTGGGATGTACAGTGCCGAGATGCAGGGAACATTCTCCTCCGCCCAGGACAGGATCAGAGACACTTCCTTGAGGGCCCTCTTGCTCCGGGCCCCTCCCTGATGATTGATGTAGGCAACCGCCGTCTGGTTGTCCGAGCGGACCTGAACAGCGCGACCCCGAAGGTGTGGAGTCAGTTGGACGAGAACCAACCATATCGCCCTCCCTCAGTTCCAGAATGTTGACATGGGTGTGGGCCTCCTGAGGGCCCCACTGACCCTGGAATTTCAGGGATTTCCAGAAACCCCCCAACCTGTCAGGCTGGCATCTGTGGTGACTGTCTCCCAGCACGGAGCCAGAAAGGATCTGCCCACCAACAGGTTCCTTGAGTCCAGCCACCACGAGAGAGACCGTCAGGCCAGAGGTGACAGAACCAACACCTGATCCAGGGACCGAGGGTCCCGATCCCATACTGACAAGAGGTGAAGTTGAAGAGGTCTCATGTGAAACTGAGCGTATGAAACCGCCTAGAAGCAAGACGCCATCAGGCCCACCAGCTGCATCCCCTGCCGGATGGAGGGATGAGGGCAAGACATAAGAAGCCTGGCTTGCGCCTGAAGACTCTCCACCTTCTGCTGAGGGAGAAAAATCTTGACCTGAGATGTATCCAGAGTTATGCCCAGAAAGGACCTCACCATTGACAGTGACAGAAAAGACTTGGCGGTGGTTGATCACCCAGCCGAAGGACTCCAGTGTGGACACCACCAGCTGGGTATCCCAGAGCCATTATGCCCGCCAGCACCTTGGTGAATACCCTGGGAGTCGAGGTGATAACGAAGGGCAAGGCCACAAATTGGTAGTGCTTATCCTCCAGAGCGAACCTGAGGAATCTCTGATGACCTGGAAAGATTGGTACATAAAGGTAAGCGTCCTTGATGTCTACACTGAAGTCGCCCGGGCGTAGTGAACTGACAGCTGAGCGCAGAGTCTCCATGCGAAAGCATTTGAATCTGACAAATTTGTTGAGGCGCTTTAAATCCAGGATGGGTCTGATGGACCCCTTTCTTGGGAACAGTGAAAAGATTGAAATAGTAGCCTCTGCCCCTTTCCTGTAAAGGCACTTGGCATATGACCCCTAACTCCAGAAGGTTTTGGACAGCAAGGCGCAGACCCTGGGCTAAAAGGGGGTTTTGAGTAATCCGGGATTTGATGAATCTTGGGGGCGGCCAGGCTGCAAACTCTATCTTGTAACCGTGGGACACTACCTCCCGAATCCACCGGTCTGAGATGTGAAGTCTCCAGACGTGAGCAAAAAGCCGAAGCAGTCCCCCCACCCGGATGGGTGAGGGCGCCCCTTCATGCCTGAGGGGGCTTGGGTGAGGTTTTTGGCTTGAGACCCCAGGACGGCCACGTCCTCTGCCCCTACCCCAATGGTCTCCACGGGCCCTAGTAAAAGAGACTTCACGGTTAGTTCTGGAACCACGAAAGGATGGGAGAAAGGTACCTGTCCCCCGAAATGACCGAGATGGCCTCCTGCGTTGAGGTAAAATATCACCCTTAGCAAACAAATCCAAGCGTTCCCCAAAGAGACGCAGGCCCTTGAAGGGGAAACCAGTGAAAGTCTTCTTAGCAGCATTGTCAGACACCCACTGACGTAGCCAGACAGAGCGGCGTATAGCCACCAACAGGGCAGAAGTCCTACCACACATTCTAATGGCATCATCCATGGCAGAGAGGATATATGCAATAAATTCCTCACAAAGCAGGAGAGATCTATACTCCTCTCTACCCGCATCATCAGATGCCCCATCCAAAATACACTTAAGCACCCCTTTAATGGCAATAGCCGTAACAGCAGAGGCACAAACCGGGCGCAGTGCCGTCCCCACACAGGCAAAGGCTGACAGGCCAGTTGGTCCAAACGCCGGTCCTCGGCATCTCGCAGGGTAGTAGTGTCAGGAGAATGCATGCCAGATGTACTGGACAACCCTAGAATGGGCGCATCTACCTCGGGAGGACATGACCAATGCTTAACAACATCAGCAGGGAAGGGATACCTCTTGTCCCAACTCTTAGGCACCTTGGGCAGCTTGCTAGGCCGTTCCCATTCTTTGAGCACTAGATCATTAAAGTGAGACTGCTCAGGAAACTCCCAGTGTGGCTTAACCGTATGAAAAAGCTCGCCCTGCTGCTGCGGAGCCACTGCCGGGGGAGAAATACAAAGCACCTCAAATATGTGACTCAGCAATCTTTCAGTGTCATCAGGGGACCACGGGTCTTCCCCAAAGGGAGTCCCAGTACCACCGTATATCTTAGGTTGTTCCTCAGAAAATTCTGAATCAGAAAATAATTCCCCCTCCTCAAGGGGATAGGGACCTGAGAGTGAGTAAGGACCCTCATCTTCTTCAGGGAAGAGGGAAACCGCGGGGATAAATGCCGCTTCTTAGCAGAAGCCTTACGCGGGGCAGACCCAGCAAAATGTTTCTCAATGCTGGCCACCTGTGCAGCTAAATCAGGTTGAGACTCTCCACTAGTATGCCCCGCAGTGGGGGTCACATGTAAGCGTGGGGGGGGTAGGTGAGGCCAGAGGGGGCGCACCACCAGGCCCAGTAACAGACAGCCCAGATTGCAGCGCAAGTACCTGCTGGGCGCGGGGTACACACACCCTGACATCATCACAAATAGGGGATACCCCACACACAACACATAGCCGGGCTTGTCCCAAAGGAACCCCAGGCCCATTATCCCCAGAAGCCTCCATATGGTGATTTGAATGGCACAATAGGCCAGTAAGGGTTAACGCTAAAGAGCTACCCGGGATGCCCCAAGAACCGCTAGGGAAGTGGGCGTTAGTGAGGGAAAATGGCCGGGAGAAACCACAGTGCTGAAGTATTCACCCGCCTGGAATACATAATCAACATTCCGATGACAATAAGGCAGTCGGAAAAAACTTTTAGAAAAAAAAAACACCCCATCGGGGTTACTCACAGACCGCAGTGAGCCAAGCAGCATGCAGCAAGGAGACAAAACGGCGTCCGCAGACCTCGAGGGGCAGGCCGTGGAGTTATGAGGTAAATGCATCATTCACAGGGCCCCCCCGAAGAGTGCGAAACGCGCCCACGTGATCCGGCCGGCCAATAGCGGCCCAGCAGCTCTGAGGTGAATGGGGCTGCCAGGTGCGGAGCGCAGTTCAAAGCGTGGTGGCGTCTTATTATAAAGTTACAAGCACTAAAACATGTCAGAGTGAAATACAGTGTTGACTCACTAGATGACGACCCCCCCCCCCCCCCGGAGATCCCCCAAGGGGAGAGTGAGGGAGAATAACAGCAGAATTCCAAGGGACAATGGCGCCCAGAGGACTAATGTGAGAAGTGAGGGTGGAGGGGGAATGAATAGGGTTTAACTGCACAGGGTTTAACTGCACAGAATAACCTGCCAAAACCCATGAGGCAGTGGGGGCATCCCAAAAAGGCTCACCATTAGCCTAAACCGCCTACCCTGTTAGAGCAGGGACTGCGGTAGGAGCCTAGCTCCTCACCACCATTGGTGCTTGCTAACCTACCTTCACCCGAACCTTAACAGCCGAGGCTGGGGGGCAGTAAATGAGACGGAACGGGTGGGAATAGTCTTGCAGGGCCGCAGGCATATAAGCCCAGCTCACCTGCGCCACAGAGAGCTATCTTCTGTCTTCGAAGTGCAGACTGCAGAAAGAACTGGGGAATTTGTGGGAGGTCCCTGACTTATATAGGGCCGGGAGAAGCCACAAGCTGTTTTTCTGCAGTCCAGCACCATCTTGTGGATGTATTACCTATGTGTAAGGAATACTTTGGAACAGGACGTGCTGTATACACTGAATATGCTGAATATCTCTTCGGTATCCCGAAGAGGCCGAACCTCTAGCCGGAACCCGGGAGTATTAGAAGCCCTGAGGAAGCAGTATTAGATTTCGGCTTCTGTGGCAGATTAGATGATTTACCACTAGTAGCATGCATTACCATGTCAACCAAGCACTCCCCAAACAGACACCCCACCTTAAAGGGTCCTGTCATTCTTTTTTGGAGGCTATGTCAGCTGGCCATTGCTTAAGCCATAAAGCACGCCTTAAGGCTAACACCAGAGCTAGGCCTCTGGCATCCTGCACAATCCTCCATAGCCCGTATCATATACCTGTAGTAGCCAACTGGTCTTGATCACCTGGGAGCATGACTTCCATGAATGACTCCTACAAGTCTTCGAGTCCAGTTGTTTTAACAACCTCCTGCTCCCCAAAAATGCTATGGATGTAGCACAGGCTGGCCACAAGGTCGACCCCATAATAGAATAAGCATGACATGCCACCTCATCCACGCGCTTATTCGCTGGATCCTTTGGAGAAGCACAATCCGAGGATGGCATAACCAAAATCTTAAAAAGACCTGGCCCCAGAGCATCCACCACAGGAGGGTGAGACCATAATTCAATCTGATCTGGAGGGAAGGGATACATAGTATCTAGTACTTTAGGAATGGGCGGAAGACAACCTGACTTCTTCCATTCCGTATTGATCAGGTTAGAATAATGCGTATGCTCTGCAACATCCTCCAGAATGGAGGAAATCAAAACCATCCATCCATCTTAACTGAGCACCCCCTTGTGTAGAGGACTATGAATACGAGTCCCTACTGGATAAATCCTCCCCAACGGATAACTTCCTGGGAGACTATGGCAGCTACAATATCCTCTTCAAGTTAGAGGATAAATCTTTTCTTTAAAAACCTTTTTAGTAGCCAATCCTTCTAAATGACTTTCTAAAGGTTTTAGGAACACTTGAGGGCTGCCGACAGAGTTTAAAGGCTATGGCAGCCACAAAATCCTCTTCAAAATTTTTTTTTTTTCTCAAAACCTAGCTCATATGACTTAAAAGGTTTTATGTCCGCTTGAAGGCTGCCAGGGTTTTTTTTTAAGCTCATAGGGCACCGGCAACAAGGGTCAGAGCCCTTGCAGGGAGGAGACAATCGTCTTCCATATCCACTACTACAGTAGCATAACCCTGCACACCGTGCTATCCTCGTCCAGTGTCTGTTTGCATACTGAACATGGGGTGAATCTATCTGCTAAAGGACCAGATCCGATTACCCCAGATGCCTCCTTCATGGTGAACATGGTGAGGTCACAGTCTCATTCCACAAATAAATATATATCTTTTAAAAACAAGAACAATTACAAAAAAATATCATATTAATACACATAGTAATTAAAAAATGACCTACCTAAAGATTTAGGTCCGCTTGAGGGTGGTCGTGCAGTGGCTCACTGTATTTTTGTGCTTCCAATGAAGGCGGCCGGAGAAGAACCGCGATCTGAGCAGTACTCGGCGCTTTGCCTGACCAAAAATCTTTCATTGAAGGCTGCCGGAGGAGAACTGCGATGTTAGCGCTACTTGCCGCTTAGTCCCGGCTGAAAATGTTGCAGTGCGAGCGGCCGGAGGAGACCCACGATGTTAGTGGTGCTTGCCATTTCACCCGGACGAAAATCTTCCAGTGCAAGCGGGGTAAGAAAAGAGCCGCACACTGGTGCTCGCTGCTATGCTAAGCCAAAAATGTTTCCAGAAATTTTACAGAATAGAGAAGATCTAATTGTGAAGGAATCAGATAAAGGGGGCAACATTGTCATCTTAAAGAGGGAATACTATCGGAAGGAAGTGTTGAGGCAATTACAAGATGTGAACACATATCAGAAATTAACTGCTAATCCATTACAAGGTTACAAACGTGAGTTTGATGATTTGTTATATAGTGCCTTTACAAATGGTATCAACAACAACACTCAGTACAACTTTTTGAAGGTGGACTTCCCACGGATGCCCACCTTTTACATCCTTCCGAAGGTACACAAGAATGCACAACAACCCCCAGGATGCCCCATAGTGTTGGGAGTGGGCAGTTTAACTGAACATGCCTGTGCCTTCATTGATTCGTTTTTATAACCTCATGTTACGGCCTTAGATTCGTATATAAGGGACTCCACGGACATACTAAACCGATTGAACCAAATACAGGTTCCACCGGATACATTTTTAATAACATGTGACGTGGAGTCCATTTATACAAATGTTAGCCATCATATGGCCAAACATGTAGTTGGATACTTAGAAATGGAGACAACAAATAAGAGAGCCTTGCATAGTTCCATGTTAGAATTATTAGACTTTCTGCTCAGTCATAATATCTTTATCTTTGACATGGGATACTACAAACAAATTAGAGGCGTTGCCATGGGAGCTCGGTGTGCTCCCTCGGTTGCTAATCTTTTCTTGGGCTGGTGGGAGAGGGAGGTTGTATGGGCAGAGGAATTTGATAACTACCATCAACACATTCTTGGATGGTATAGTTTAATTGACGACGTGCTTATTCTGTGGCATGGGCCTAAAGAATTGGGCAGTACGTTTATTGAATGTTTGAATAAAAATAATTACAACATATTCCTGACCCATACACTCTCCTCCCACCAGGCCACCTTCCTGGATTTGACTTGAGGCGGATGGCACTATACGCACTACACTTTACAGAAAGGCAACTGCTACCAACAGCCTGCTACATTTCACCAGTGCACACCCTAAGAATCTAAAGAAAGGGATACCCACTGGTCAGTTTCTTAGGCTGAAAAGAAATTGCTCGCATGTATTGAATTTCAAGAAGGAAGACAAGAAACTAGAGCACCGGTTTAAACAACGGGGCTACCCGAAGAATATCCTAAATCGAGCAAAGCGTAGAGCAGAAGAAACTGTGAGGGAAGATCTTTTGAAATATCGACACCGTAGATGTGATGATGAGGTAAGATTTTCATCTGAATACAACAGTGATTGGCATTTACTCCAATGTATTTTCAAAAAGCATTGGCCGGTCCTTAAAACAGACCCCTACTTAGCAAGGTGGGTAAAAAAGGGACCATTAATGACTCCCCGAGGAGCACCCAATTTAAGAGATCGTCTTTGCAAAAATACCATTTTGTGATTACTCACCTGTAAAATAGGTATTATAAGTATGTCTCACACCCTGCTTCGGAATTATTAATAACACGTGGGTTATGACCAGTAGAGGGCAAACTTCTGCAGAGATGACTAGAAAAAAAGAAGACCCTCCCGGTCCATAAATACCTGGGACCTCCCACACATTCCCCAGTATAAGAAAGCAGTAAGGGGACCAGGAAGAGCCAATAAAATCTATAAGAAAAAATTTTCACCATATAGAGGATCCAAGATACAACTCAGGGTGGGACGAAGCAGTGTGTGAGACATACTTATAATACCCATTTTACAGGTGAGTAATCACAAAATGGTATTATTCTAAGTATGTCTCACACCCTGCTTCGGAATGATTAATAACACGTGGGACATCTAATAGCAGTGTCCAAAAAGGGTGGGGATCCCAACAGGCAATAATGCACAAATTTAAACCACTGCAGCTTGCAGAACTTTGCGGCCAAAAAACAGCATCCACTGAGGCCCGCACATCAACCTTATAAAACTTGGAAAAAGTATGAACAGAAGATCAAGTAGCAGCCTTACAAACTTGTTCAACAGAGGCCTGGTGCTGAAAAGCCCAGGAAGCCCCAACAGCACGAGTAGAATGAGCAGTGATCTGAAACGGGGGAACCTACCCCTTGGCCGTATAGGCCCCAACAATGGCCTGACAAATCCATTTACTGATGGTAGACTTGGCGGGTACCAAACCTTTCCTGGGCCCGGAAGGCACCACGAACAAGGCATCCGTCTTACGAAACCACATCCAAAGAGTGCAAGACCCTCTCCTTGTCATTGCTAGGCTTAGGACACAAGGAAGGGAGAACTACATCCTGTGAGATGGAAGGCAGAAACCACCTAAGGAAGGAAATCTGGCTTAAAGCGAAAAACCACCTTGTCCTGGTGTCTCTCAAAGTAAGGGGCCTGAATGGACAGAGCCGCCAACTCAGAGACACGTCGAACAGAGGAAATAGCCACCAAAAAGGCAACCTTTTGAGTGAGCATAGAAAGTGCAACATCGTGCACCGGCTCAAAAGGAGGCCCCTGGAGGGCCGACAGAACCAAATTCAAATCCCAAACGGGCAACAAAGGCTTTCTAGGGGGCCTCACATGAGTGACCCCCTGGAAAAAAGTCTTAACCATAGGATGTAGAGCAAAAGAACCTTTGAAAGAAGACCGCCAGAGCAGAGACCTTCCCTTTCAAGGTACTAAGCTGGAACCCCAGGTCCAGACCGTGTTGAAGAAACTCCAAAATCCTAGGAATCGAAAAACACCCTGCAAGGCAAGGCCCTAGCTTCACACCAGTCAATATAGAACCTCCAAGTCCTGTAGTATATGTTAGAGGAAGATCTCTTCCTAGCTCCAACAAGAGTCTGAATCACAGCCTCAGACAAACCTTCCTCCCTTAAGATGGAGGTTTCAGCAGCCATGCCGTCAAAGCCAGTGTTTGTAAATTGGGGTAACGTAGTTGACCTTGAGTGATCAGATCTGGAAACAGGGGCAACCTGTACTGATCTACCGCCAGCCGTACGACGTCTGCGAAACAAACCTGTCTTGGCCACCTTGGGGCCACCAGAACTGCTGGCGCACCCTCTTGAGCCAGCCTGCGCACCACCTTGCCTACCATGGATAAAGGGGGGAAACAGGTACAGAAACCCCAGATCCCTCCAGGCAAGAGACAAGGCATACACTGCCAGGGCCAGAGGATGCTAAGACAGAGACACAAAGGCCGGAAGCTTGTGACTGTAACGTGAGGCAAAGAGATCCACCTCCGGAATCCCCCACTTGTGACAAAGGGACCGGAATACCTTGCGCTTGAGAGACCATTCCCCGTGGCGAGAGGATCCCCTGCTCAGGGAGTCCGCCTCCATGTTTTCCACTCCCGGAATGTACACAGCTGAGATGCATGGGACATTCCTCTCTGCCCATGCAAGAATCAGAGACACTTCCCTGAGGGCACTCCTGTTGCGGTGATTGATGTAAGCAACCGCAGTCCAATTGTCTGATCGAACCTGAACCGGCAAGCCCTGGAGATGATGCGTCAAGCATGACAGAACCAACCGAACAGCTCTCAGCTCCAGGACATTGATGGGGGTGTGAGCGTCCTGAGGACCCCACGGCCCCTGGAACGGATGTTCCTTCCAGAAACCCCCCCAGCTCGACAGGCTGGCATCCGTGGTAACCGTCTCCCAACAAGGAGTCAGAAAAGATCTGCCCCTCGTCAGATTGCTTGGTTCCAGCCACCACTGAAGAGACTGCCGAACCCGGGGAGACATCAGAAATGACTGATCCAATGACAGCGGACATCTGTCCCAGGCTAACAAAAGATGAAGCTGGAGCGGCCTCATGTGGAACTGAGCAAAAGGAACTGCCTCGAAGGAAGCCACCATCAATCCCACCAGTCTCATCCCTAGCTGGATAGACGGGCGAGGGTTGGATAGGAGAAGGCGTATCAGATCTTGAACCATCTGCACCTTGGACAGGTAGGAAAACCCTGGTCTGAATGGTATCCAGAGTCATGCCCATAAACGAAATCTCCCTTGAGGGGGAGAGAGACGACTGGATGCCGTAATGAGGAGGTTGTCCAGATACGGCACAATGCGAATGCCCTGGGCCCTGAAGAGGGCCATTATGCCCGCCAGCACCTTGGTGAACACCCTTGGTGCCGAGGTCAGCCCGAAAGGGAGGGCAACAAACTGAAAATGCTGATCTCCCACCACAAACCTGAGAAACCTCTGGTGTGCTGGGAATATTGGTACATGAAGGTAAGCATCCTTGATGTCTATGGACGACATGAAGTCCCCCTGACGGAGAGAAAGGATGGCTGAGCGCAACGTCTCCATGCGGAACTTCTTGGCTCGAGTGAACCTGTTGAGAAGCTTCAGATCCAGAATGGGTCTTATGGATCCATCCTTTTTGGGAACCATGAAGAGGTTGGAATAATAGCCCCGGCCTCTCTCCGAGAAAGGCACCGGGCATATGACCTCCAAGTCCAGAAGATTCTTTACAGCCAACAGGAGCCCCTGCGCAGCCCGGGGATCCGAGGGCACCTGAGACCTCAGGAATCTGGGAGGAGGCCGGTACTCAAACTCCAGTTTGAGACCACTTCCAAGATCCATTTGTCTGTGACCTCCCTGGCCCAGACCTGGAAGAAGTGCCACAGCCGTCCCCCCACCCGCAAGGGTGAGGGCGCCCCCTCATTGCTGAGCCGGCTTGGCAGCGGGCTTGGAACCCCAGGCAGGTCCAGGACGAGCACGTCCTCTGCCTCTGTTCCGGGAATCACCTCTGAAGTTAGAGTAGGCAAAACCTCTGCCTGCTCTGGCACCGCGAAAGGAAGGATTAAAGGAGCCTGCCCCCCGAAAGGAGCGACTCCGCTTCTTACGCTGAGGTAACTTTCCACCTTTCGCCACTGAATCCAATTTATCTCCAAACAGCCGCATACCCAGGAAGAGTAGCCCTGTAAGTGATTTCTTAGCCGCAATCAGAGTACATCAGAGTGCGACTCCCTGCTAATGACAGTGTCACTCGGGGTAAGGATAAGGCGGGGTGGAGTAGGTGAAGAGACCGGCGGCACGGACCCAGACGCCTGGGACCCCGACTGCCGCGTTATGGCCTGCTGAACATTATCCCCCATAAGGGATACCCCACAACCCACACACTGCCGGGATTGCCCCGAAGGGAGCCCGAGCCCAGTATCCTGGGGAGCCTCCATATGGTGATTTTAAGGTAGTCGCAATGACCAGAGGGAATTACGCTACTTAAGCTACCCGAGATGCCCCTTTAAGGCCCAGGAGGGAGGATTTGTGTGTACCCCAAATTAACTCCAAGGGACCCTAGGACCGGCAGAACCCCCTTTTAATACAATTGATAGGGAGTCCTCCTGAAAGACACAAGGAGAAGGGACCCATAAGAAGGCACAATCATGCACACAACATAAAGTACATTATATATATAATCATGTATAAATAAGTAGCAAGGGCCTGGGCAAGCTGCCCCAATGCTCTAAAATGGCTGCACATAATGACAAGTAAAGGGGGGGCCCAAGGGGCACTCACAGACAGCAAGGCAATGGCATCCAGCCAGCAGCTCAGAAAACCAGAGGAGGGAGAGAGAGAGAGAGAGGGAGGGAGAGGAAAGGCGGGCCAGCGCGGATCGCGCGCCGCGCCTGGCCCCGCCCCCTTTCCTCACAAGTGAAGACGCGGTTCCCAGCAATGGCTGGGCTCCGCGATGCCAGAGACAAAGGTGAGCACGCCGACCGCCCGGCCCCGCCCCCTGTACGAGCACCTGAGGGGAAGAAGCTCCCCCACCAAAAATGGCCACCACATGCGACCATCACACACCAGCGCAGAGTGAAGTCAACACTCAAAACACACACACACACATTCACACAGACAAAGAAGAAAGTCTATGGGAACCCCCCCCCCCCCCCCCGAAGAGGGGAACAGAGGGACCCGGAAGGGGGGAAACCCACACTTCAGAGGAGGAAAGGAAAAAGTAGGGACGGGGCATCCCAAACCGGGATCACCAACCCGGATACCGCCTACCCCTTAATATGGGGGCACCCTAGATATGCCTCTAAGGTGTTGCCTACCCTCGCCCGGACCTACAGCCAAGGCTGGGAGGCATAGTACGGTTTAATTTAACAAGGTCCGGGCAGCAATAGGGGCAAAGTGGCCGGGTGTAGACCCAGCTTACCTGCATGGAAGAAACACAGCCATCTCCTGACTTGCTTGTCGTCCTGCAGAGAAGATACTGGGGAATGTGTGGGAGGTCCCAGGTATTTATGGACCGGGAGGGTCTTCTTTTTTTCTAGTCATCTCTGCAGAAGTTTGCCTTCTACTGGTCATAACCCATGTGTTATTAATCATTCTGAAGCAGGGTGTGAGACATACATAGAATAGCCATTATACACGTCCTCGTACGTGGTTATCCAGCAAAAATATGGGTTCGAGTAGGCCTTGTGGGCAATGCAGTATGTGTAAATGTGTTGTGACCTGTAAAAATTTTTATGGATTACAATCTCCTAAAACATACTACATCCACCAACATTTGAATTGTCGAACAGAGGGTATTATCTATATGATAGAATGTGTGTGCCGGAAGCAGTATGTAGGCGAAACGAAAAATTCTGATAGAATTAGAATACAGGGACACAATATAAAGTTGGCAAAAAAGGATATGGAGGCAGGAAAGACCTTAACTCCAGTGGCTGCTCACTACCTGACACAACACAATTGTAATATGGAGGGAACGCGTATTACCTTTATTGAAAAGGTGAGTCTTGGAGGGAGGGGGGGGGCAATCTCAAAAGACGTTTAGAACAAAAAGAGTTGTAATGGATTTATAATTTAAACACTAGAGCACCTTATGGAATTAATGAGGAATTTAGTTTTACTTCATTTTTGGGGCGGGATGGATAAATTGGGGTTATTCTTCCTTTATGGAAGTCTAGTCAGGTATTAATTTATATTTAATGCACATTACATTTAGAGCACTGTTAATTTGTTGTTTTTGATGTCACAGATTATGGTTGTTGTCCGATGATCCGTCCGCTCTGGAATAATGGTATATCTGGACTCCAAGTAACATCGGGGACCAGGTTACATATTGGCTTAGCCTTCGGGATGTCGCCCGCCCTCACTGCTGAAATACTCACCTAGTGTCTCCGCCCCATAAAGTGTGCAGGATCTGAGGCTTTTTATATCGTTTCCAGAACTCGGATGTAACGGAGAAATGGGAGATTCGTTCTTTTGCCAACACTATATAATATATATATTACACTTATTGTGCCCTCTCATTTGATCCTTACTTGCAAACAGTTGCTTCTATCTGTGAATTTACACAGGTTTTGAGATTAGATTATAAGCATTTGGTTTGCAATCAGGATGTAATGGGAGAATAAGTTGTTTGGTGTTCTTAAAAAAGCTCACAATAATGGAGATTTCTTTCCTGTCCCACATCTATCCTTATAGTTGGTTCTTTTCCTAAAAGGCATTGGAACAGCTTGGAGACCGGTATTGGAAGATGGGATTATTACAATAATTACATCAACATTTTTAGACTATGCCTCATGGTGAAAAAAGTACTAGCCCCCATGATAGAATTACTTCATGCCCCTGTATGTTTATCTATGCACATATATTTACTGTTATAATCATATTAATATGAGAGTTGATATTTACACATAGTCAAAATTAATCAATTTATTTAGGTTGCTATTGCCAATTGTGTACAGAGTGCTGTGCTGGTCTGTGCCACCTTCCTCTCTTATATCTGTAACGGAGCTTTGCTGTCAGTTGCGAGATGAGGGGACGGGGTGGCGTGCTGCGCGCGCATGACAGACTGGAGCCAATTAGCTGAGGGGTTTAAATATGGGAGACCAGCACCTTGGTATTACATCCTGATGAAGTGGGACGGATAGGGCCCACGCAACGCGTCGGTGTGTTTTGGGGACATCTGGACGAGACTTCTTATACATGGTGATATAATACTTATTCTCTTTATAGATATATATGTCTTCTTGGCCCCCAATGTCTTGATTGTTAGATCACGGTCATGTTCACTTTTGCGGCCTGTGCAGTATTCATGTATCATGTTCTCTTCTAGCACTTAGCACTTTATTAATATATTAGCAGCTTTTCAGTGTAGTTTTTGTATATTGTTTATTATCAAAATTAGGTTTAAGGCATATTTGCACAATTAATATAGCACATGTATTTATACACTTAATGTTTATGAATTTTGATTATTGTATGCACTTTAAAATTCACTTCAGCACTTTAACATTTTCTGTAATGGCTGTTTTTTGGTTAGACCTTATATAGGGGGTGTTTCAATAACAAGACCTTCTATTTAATTACATACTTAGTCCCTGTATTCCAGGTTACCCTTGTATATAGTTTTAATTGGTCTTAAATGTATATGTCTTTTATGTACGAATTGATTTCTGTGTAAATAAATAAACATTTAGTCTATTTTTACATAATATTCTGGTGTGCGGCTGTAATTTAGGCAGAGCCATCTTTCTGGGTTGATCTGGCAGCCCTCTTTGCTGTTGTGTACTGGGTATGACACAATTGTGTCTTGACTCTGTCTACAGCCAGCACCCTTTAATCACTTGAGAAATTAAATAGCTGTGCTGAGTCTCAATTGTTGTGTTTGTCGAAAATGTTTCCATAGCGGCGGGTGCAAATTTTGAATTTTTCAACCAGTAAAAAAAACACATGGGAAGAGCAATAAAGAGGAAATTAATTCCCCTGGTTCCCCTCAATCAGGCTCACCAGACAAAAGCCTTATGGCTGCTTTTTCCTGTGGCGGAATTCTCAGCCATGAGTGTCACTCTTTTTTAAAAAACAAAAAGGTGACAGCCCACAGTGCCCCAAGAGCCTGGCGCTTACCTTACCATCCTGATGCGAATGCAGCTTAGCTGCAGAGGCAAAGGGGCTCAATTCAGATCCAAGGAGTATAAGGGCCAAGGAACAGTCAGGTTTCCATTACCCCCACTTCCAAGGCATAATTCCTTTTAAAACAAAAAGTAAATGGGAGAGGAGTTCAGATAAGTCCTTGCAGTGACCACTGCAAGAAAGGAAACTGAAGTGGATCAAGTCAGCCAGGTGGATATAGGCCCGGGAGGTGGAGACACACCTTTGTTCTTGCAGACTACACCCTTTGGGCGAGGTTAACCCATTCGTCTCTCAATTAAAGCGGACCTTCACTCTAAATAAGAGTCTATCTTATATGTTTCCCACACCCTGTACATACAGATTGCTCACATTAAAAATCATCCTACCTGCATCTACTGCATTTTATAAGCCTTTAAACATCCAAGATGGCGGCTTATGGAAGCTGCCATTTTTGCAGGCAGCCTGCAAACAGGAAGTGCCTGCAAACAGGAAGTGACTGTGCTGCTCTGCATTCTGGGACTGCTGACCTTTCCCTGACCCCAGCTCTGCTCTGTCTGAGCAAAGCACAGCTATAACCCGCCCCCCTGTACCTTATCCCACTCTCCTCTCCTCAGTAAGTGTGATGCTTCTGAGTCAAGATGGCGGCGCCCGTATCCTAAATTCCCGAACAGAGTTGCAGCCCAGTGGGGGAAAGTATAATAAATTAGTGACTAAACATGTAAAATATATTAATTTTAGATGCTGAGGAATTGTTTTTTAAGAGTTTGGGCTTTTCATTAAATCATGGTGAAGGTCCGGTTTAAGTCTGATGGCCTGAAGTAAAATGGAAGAGAAATGTATTTTTAACAAGACAATAATTATTAGACATTAAACCATGTCTAATATCACCAGGGACATAGCTAGAGGGGGGCAGGGGGGGCACGTGCCCCAGGTGCAGGAGGTCAGGGGGGGCGCCAAAGGGGGGCCTGAGCACAGGTGGGGAGCGCCATTTTGAATGTCCTGTTTGCCAGAAAGCCTAGCTACGCCTCTGAATATCACAATATGTAAATAGAATGATATATGATAATATATTATTACATTATATATACACACACTAATGGTTAATTACTGTGCAAGAATACATAAGAGTTACAAAACAGCAAATCTGCTCCCAGACACAATCCTTTATAAAAATTCAAGGTATGTACTATAGCTAATTAACTAAGCCTGTAAACTATTCAGCCAGAGCTCTAAAAGAAGAAAAGTTATATGTTATATGTATGTGCCCTCCCCACCCCCCCATTTCCGGCAGAATCTCCCCAACAGGTCACCAGTCTGCACCACTGATCCAGTGGGAAGACAAATGAAGCAATGCCAGAAAATGTGAGCTACAGGAAGAAGTGCGGCTGGTGAACTCTGTTGCCATCACTATAACTGCAGGCAAATAGCATCCATATATAAAGTGATACAAGTGATATGAAGTATGATGTAAAGAATACCACCTCTCACGAGATCAGTAATGTAGACCTTTTTTCCACCGGAAAAGAAGGAGCAAGGGTTTGCACGGAGGACTCCAATTAGAGAGTGATCTACTCTATGAGCATCAGACGTTCAGCCTCAACAAAGCGATCTGAGAATCACGGAATTTGTGAATGATGTGAGACAGACAAGATATAATTTTCTGTTACAAAGTAGGTATCTATTGCCTTATATCTGCTTTAAAGTGGACCAACACCCAGGATTTCGACTATCTTGGGTCTTGGTCCACTTCGGTGGGGCACCCCCGATCGGGGTGCCCCGCTGTGTGAAACCCCCCCGAACTCACCTCTGTCCGCGGCGACGGACAAGCCGCGGACAAGCGGCTCCTCCGCCGCCGCCTCCCGCGCGTCCCTGTTGACGTGCGCGTGCCCGCGCCGGCCATTCACAGACGGCCGGCACGCGCACGTCTAGAGGGGCGCGAGGGAAGCGGCGGCGGAGTTTGGGGTTTGGGGGTGTTTGGGGGGGTTTCACCCCGCGGGACATCCCGATCTCGGATGTCCCGCGGGGAGGGAGGTGATCGGCCCGGGAATCTTATAGATTCCCGGGCCGATCACCGGTGGGTGTTGGTCCACTTTAAAATGGTGAATCAGCTGTGTGGGACTATTGAGGAGTACCTGTGGTTTGTGGTTTTTGCCCAGACAAGGACTTTATGTAGTCTCTGCCTCCCAATCCGCATTTTGTGTATTAATTGCGTTTTTGATATATTAGTATATATTATATTTGATATATTAGTACATTATGTTAGTAAATATTTGTTATTACGAATAAAGAAAACTATTTCAATCATATTGGTTGGAAATTGGATAAAGTAGCTTAGTAGTTTGTTAGGAAAATCTGTAACTTATGTGTGTTTTTGCTTCACCTAGGATTTCACCACGCCGACCAAAGCTTGAAGTCACACAGAGAAGATGGATATCAACATCATGAATTAAATTATCACAATGATAGGGAGGTGGAGAATATTAAGAGGATGGAGGAACTGGCACTGGACGGGGTTGAGGGGGGCACTGAGAGACACTTTAGAACCTGGACGGTGTGGGAAGTCTCTAAGAGTTCCCCGGGGGTTCTGTCTTTGTTGGAGGGGACCGGTTGATGAGAAACAGGCGGAGGGGTATGGTATTGTGCTGTAGGGGGCATGGGGCCTGGGATTGGCATCTTTGGGGGGGGGGGGGGGACCTATTTCTTTCTTTATTTCTATACTTATTTAGCATCTTTGCTTTTTCTCCTTCTTTTCTTCCCTTCGTTCCTTCTGTTTTTAATTCTTCGATTCTCACATTGCCTTCCCTTATGCTGCTCCCCTTCTCCTGGGGTTCACCCCCGGGAGAGGGTGGACAGGGATTGTATGACAAGGCATGAGGCACCGTCAGCTCGAGGGGAATATTACTAGTGGAACGGGTGGGAATAGTCCTACAGGGCGGCAGGTTAATAACCCCGCTCACCAGCGAGTAGAGAGCCAATTTCTCGTCCTTCGCAGTCAGACTGCAGAGAAATTCTGGGGATTTGTGGGAGGTCACTGGGTATTTGAGGGGCCGGGAGGAGCCTATTTTCGATGTCTCTGCAGTCCAGCGCCATCTGGCGGAGTATATCCTAACTGTAAGTATTTGATTTGGAGCAGGACGTACTGTATACTAAGAATACTCTTTGTTGTTTCTGTGTTTCTGTCCTGTGTCACATCATCAACAAACACTAGTGGACCAGTGCCACTGGCAGCCATGTATGCCCAAGCCATCCCACTGCCTCCCTCCGCTGTGTTTTATTTTACAGATGATGTGATATGCTTTGGATCACAAGTTGCACCAAGCCTTTGCCATACTTTTTTCTTCCCATTATTCTGGTGGGGGTTGATCTAGGTTGGATCTGTCCAAAGAATGTTCTTTCAGAACCATGCCATTTTTTTTTTTTTTTTAGCAAAGTCCAATCTAGCCTTTTTATTCTTGAGGCTTATATCAGCGGCTTGCAGCGTGCAGTGACCCTTCTTTATTTAGTTTCATGCAGTTTCATGCAGTGTGGTTCTCTTGGTGGGCTGTCGTGAAGGGCTTTCTATGCACCATGGGGATTATTCTGTGATCATAAAACACTGTTGTCTTCCATGGGCTTCCAGGTCTTTCGGCATTGGGGAGTTCACCAGTGCTTTCTTTCTCAGGATGTACAAAACTGTAGATTTTGCCACTCCTTTCTTTTCACCACAAAATCTTCCAAATGCAAGCGCTACACCTCAAAATCAACTCCAGGACTTTTGCTAATCTGCTAATTGAGAAATACATAATGAAGGAACAGCCCACACCTATGAAACAATTGTCCAATTTTAAAAATAGGGTGGCACATTAAAGAGCTGAAACTCGTAAACCCTTCATCTAATTTTAATGTGGATACCCTCAAATGAAAGCTGAAAGTCTAGACAAGTCCATCATAGAATTATAACTTGACCAAGTTTCAGTAAACCGGTAAAAAAAAAAATTGTGTCAGTGTCCAAATATTTATGGACCTAACTGTATGATCCTGCTGTGCTATCGGACAGCTGAATGAAAGCTGACCATTATAACTCATAAAGGTTCGAATTATTCTTTAGTAAAGAAAATAGTAGGCCACTACCCCATACCGCATAAGTCAAGTTTAATACTCCTCAGGGTAAGCTGAGCCATGACAGTGGGATAGGCTGTATTTCCTATATCCTTGCTTGTCCACCTGTGAACATAAGTGATGGGAGGAATTAAAACATGTTTTCTTACAGTTACCTTCTTTGATTTTTAGGTAAATTAATTTTCATAAAAATATCAATTCTGTGCAAGTTTAGGCACAATGGGGTAGAAATCGAGTGGAAGAAAATAAATCAGATCAGCATTTCCCAACCTGTAGTACTAGTACTCAAGTTTCCTCTAGTGGTACTCACAGTCACCGGGGGATTAAAAAGTGGCATGAAATGAAGCACTGCACACAGGCTTATGCACTGGAGAATGTTGGAAAGGGTCTTTTTTCCCCCCCAAAGAAAAAAAAGTATACCAGTAGGTCTGTTGTGAGTATAGTTTTACTAGGAAGGGTGTAGGTGTCATGACGATCCACTCACCTCGCTCCAGTGGCATCCTGGAGTGATGCGCTGAACTGACCGTTGCCCGGCCAATGTGCCAGTCTTAGACGCCGGCTCAAACACGTTTGCTCTCTGGCGGTGCTGCAGACAGCGCAGCCACCGGAGGCTGGTGTGAATGGACCAATGAGCCTCAACATTGCTCATGGGCTCTTAGCCATTAACAAGGAAAAACAGACCTTCCCTGTTCCTCTAAGAGCATCTCTTCCGCACACTGCCGTTTAGCTGTTGGCGTTATCTAAAAAGGGCAACATCCTGCTGCAATCCTGAGCAGTTTCCAACAGCCCCCCCCCCCCCCCCCCCCACTTAGCCATCGCTGACTGACAGTCACTCCAGCCCTCTAGCTGTCCTCAAATCTCAAACGCTGTGCGAGATCTAAGGGGCGGTGAAGTGTCCGTCAGGAAGACAAAGGCTTCCAAGATGGTGCACCCCTATGGAGAACGACAGGGAAGTGGAGGGATGCAACCGGAAAGTAAGTTTAAACAAATGAATCGCTAAACTGGAGGGGCAGGGGAGTCAGGCAAGCCAGATTTGGGGAGTTTTTTTTTATTAATTCCCCATGACCTGTAAAGTTCCTCTTAAATTAGTGTGGGCTAATCAGCCATGGCTTTGTTACTGGCCCAACTAGCCCAAAGTTGCCACTATAAAGGTGCCCCTGTCATTAGTTCTTGATAGCTAGTGCTGGTGCATTGTGCAGTGCTCTGTTTCTCTTGCTTCTAGTGTTTGACCTGGATTAACTTTTGACCTCCCCTTCTCTGAACCCCCGTTGCTGACTCCTTGACCCCTCCTCTGACTGCTCGCTACTGTACCTCACTCCATCTTCGGTTGTAACCTTTGGCATGCTCCTCTGACCTCCAGTTATCTCTCTGCATTGATGCCTGTTGGACAGACTTCCCATGTCTGACCTCTCATGAACCTCAGTTATACTCACACACCTACAGGTACAGCCCTCAGTCGATAATATTTGCGATTGAAAAACCTGGGGGCAACCGTGTCTGGTGCCAGCGTCCCGGAAAACAGGGGCTTGTCTAAAGGTGAAGATAGCAGTGGAGATTGAGCATCACCAACTAACCTGGACCTGCTAACTGATAAACCTAAAAAGTAGGTCTGCACTAAAATGGACTTCTAATGTATGGGAAGTCTAGCACAGGTCACCAGGTAGGTAGCTAAAATAATGGGATGCCGAGCCAGGTGGAGTACGCATAGCAAAAATCTTCCTTAAAACTAACCTTCAATCTAATCCAGGGTAGTACTTGAGATAAATGGAAAGAAAGTACTAAGTGGAAACAGTAGATTCTGGTATCAACAATTCGCCATGCCTGTAGTCTATAAAGATTTAGGCAAGGTGTGTTCCAAAAGTGGCTACCTCAAGATATAACTTAACACCTATAATGGTTTGAAGATATGGGGCATGGTATTAAAAAGGCATATTGTTGTGCTCACAGTACAATTTTTTACAAGAAGGATGACTAAATAATATAAAAATGCATTATATAAGTTTTATAGAATGCGTACCAGGAGGCAGAAGGCTAGGGCAGCAGTTCCACACTAAAAGCGATGGAAAATATAGACATCTTCAGTTCCAAACTAAATTGGTAAATGGAGAAGAGTCAAAAAGGCAACAGGCCACAAAGCCAGAAGCAGCGACACAACAACAAGAACAAAACAGAAATGTATTAAACCAAGAAACCCTTTTACAAACCAAGGTTGTCAAACTAGCACAAGTAAACACCTTACACAAGCCAATGCTACAGCCAGGGTGGATAAAAATCAATGTTTTTTTTTAAAAAAATTTAAAAAAACGGATTTTTTTGATTTAAATCAGATTTTTTTTCAATAAACTGCTTTTTCAGGAAAATATTTTACCATCCAAAGGTTCTTCCATCATGAGATAAAGCTGAGTTGTTTAACTCAGTAGAATAAAGGCTGTATATGTGTAACATTCACAATGCCATGCTCTTCCAGAGGTTGGAAGTCACTTAAGCGCTTGGATTTAGAGACTGTTCAAGTAATGATTTCACTTTTAACAGCAGTAGCTTCTTCTGCAGGCGTTGAAAGAATATTCTCTTCCTTTGGACTCATTCATTCTAAATTGAGAAATCGGTTGGGACCCAATAAAGCAGGAAAGCTTGTTTTTCTTTTCCAGATTATGAATAGGAACAAAGAAGAAGATGATGATGAAGATGGCGACTAGTGAGCTACAGAGGACAGCAGGGACAGTAGTATTTAAAGTGGACCAACACCCAGGATTTTGACTATCCTGGGTTTTGGTCCACTTCAGGGGGGCACCCCGATTAGGGGTGCCCCGCTGTGTAAAGCCCCCCAGAAACCCCCAAACTCACCTCACCACGCTCCCACGGACAAGCGGCGGACAAGGCAGCGCGTCCGCCGCCGCCTCCCGCGCGCCCCTCTGACAGTGCGCGCCCGCGCCGGCCATTCACAAACGGCCGGCGCGGGCGCGCGCACGGCTAGAGGAGCGCGCGGGAGGCGGCGGCGGCCGCTGCCGCCGCCGATCAGGTGAGTTCTTTTGGGGTTTTGGGGGGGGTCCCTCACCGCGGGACATCCCGATCTCGGATGTCCCGCGGTGAGGGGGGTGATCGGCCCGGGAATCTTATAGATTCCCGGGCCAATCACCCGTGGGTGACGGTCCACTTTAAGTTTTTCATGTGTCGGCTGGGCTGACAGTCTAAGTTTCTTAAAATATATATATATTTTGTTTAGCCAAATTAGTTAACAAAACATGGATGTTTGTTTAAGCAAATAACTTATGCTGTAATGTTGTTATTGTTTCAGTTGAATAAATCTATTTAAATTGTTATTAAGGTCAGGATTATTTTTCTCCTTCCTAAGTACAACAGAACAGTGGTGTCCAAATATGAATGATTAACCCATTAAACTGGGGAGAAAAAAGTAATATAAAAAGTGATTCTAAAAATCTTCATCTACTTGCATGTTAAAATAGCAAGAACTAGTTTAGGTAGAAACTTTGATTTAAATCACTGATTTAAATCAAGCCTTACTGACTAGTGATTTAAATCGTGATTTAAATCGTGATTTAAATCAGTTAGATTTAAATCAAATCCACCCTGGCTACAGCATTCAACTGGTAGAACTTGGGAGTATGGATGAGATTGAGACTTGTCCTGGTGGTTAAAAGCCTAGTTAGACCCAACTATCCTTGCAGAATATGCAGAAGGTGAAGGGGCTTGAAGGAAAATGACCTATTCAAATGACCTATTCACCAAGAATCTTAACCACTCTCACAGAACCCAACAGGCCCCTTTGCATAAGGCACCAGAAATAGAGCATTAGTATTGCAAAAGAACAGAAAACTGCCCTGTCAGAGTATTTAGGTACAAGTGGTGTTCTGGTAGCTTATATAAGTTGTATATAAGTTGTATATAAGCTTATATAAGTTGTTAACTTTGACCAGGGATTCTACCTGATTCCACTGGTGACAGTCGAGATCGAGCAAGTTTATAGACCGGTCTGTACCCCATCCTGATCTGCTTCCATCTAAACCTTACCCAAGGCTGATTAGCTCCATATATACAACACTGTTGTAAATGTGATAAAAACTATGTTTGTGCATTTAATCTACTTTGTATGGTTGTTTTGTGTGTTTAAGACTGTTTTACATGTGGACATACGTACCACCCAGGTGGTACTTGAGTTGGAAAAATGTAACTGGTACTTGATAAAAAAATTTTGGGAACCCAGATCTAGACTGCTTGCACCAACAAAAGTGGGACTTGTAGTTCACTAATGCTCAAAATGCGTTACCCCATGGGAGGTTACATGGACCCCGATATTTTGCATTCCTGGCAGAAATAATTTTAGAAAAAATACCCAGTGTCTCACATAAAAAAAAGGTGCACAGACAAGAAAAAAATATTTATATTGCAATAAAAAAATCACAGCAGCATTTTTGCTAACTGCTAATAAATCAAGCAACGAGTTCTACCAAACCCACTAAAAGACAGAAATCAATGTTTTCATCTGCCTTGGAGACTTCGATGCATCAGAAGCTCAGGCCCCAGGTTGAGAATCAGCAATTTCATTCATCTTCCCATTTTCAACATACTTGCACACCTTTGGTCTTTATTTACTTTTATAAGCTGGCAATCAATTGGAATTTAAGGTCAAGGGGGGGGGGGGGGGTGGGAGGTCAGAAACCTTCAATGTTAAGAACAGCTGAGCCCTCATGAGGCATAGGATAAAAAAAGCAGTACAAGATAAAACCAGGGTTCAAAACGAAAAAGAAATGCATTAACAATCGAGTCTGAATTTAAAACAATAATAGTAAAAAGACCAAAAAGAAGATCCCTTTCTTTACACAGAAAATACATACATAACACATACAGACCAAGAATAACAGGATTGTTCATTAATCTTAGCAAGTAGACATATAAAACATCTCTTTATGACTCTCATTACTATCCCAAGCACTTATAACCACTATGCGTAAAAACGCCTGCCTATAGCTTTAAACCAGACCAACACCCGTTATTACTTTAACGAGTGTTGGTCCCTCTCTCTGCTGATAGGAAGAACCTCGGGGGAGCATCCAGAACACTGGAGCCCCCTCGCTGCACAGATAGCTCGTAATACTCACCTTCATTGCGAGCAAGCGCCGAGAAAGGAGTCCCGCGATTGGCAGCGGGGCGGTCATGTGGGCATGTCCTGACAGTGGTCAAAAGAGAGGACGCGACTACAGCCCACGTGACCACTCGGCGGACAATCGTGGGACTCCTTTCTGGCTCGTAAGGAAGGTAAGTATTACAAGCAATCTGTGCAGCGAGGGGGCTCCAGCGTTCTGGATGCCCCCCAAGGTTCTTCCTATCAGCAGAGAGACCAACAACCGTTAAAGTAATAACGGGTGTTGGTCCGGTTAAAGTATTTACACAGCCCTCATCTTCCACTTGTGGACACATGTTTCAGGTCGCTGACCCTCATCAGCACAAGGATTGGTGAGGGGAGGGCACTTGAAAAAGCAATAGAAGGCATAAAGAGCTTATTTGCATGGCTCCTCCAAAAACTGATGGGACATGTATTCTTGGTCTGTATTTGCCATGTAATTACATTGTTTTATGAAAACACCTATTTTCTTTTTACCTTTGAATGGGGTTATTTTTATCCATTTTAGCTCACTAATATTCAAAAACAACAGGAAGAACAGGAACATCTCAGATCAGGAAGGCTATAGGGGGGGCACAAGGTTTCGTTACTTACCTTCACCCAATCCCGTGGCATTGACCCTCTTCCCGGGGTCAATGCCAAGGAGCTTGACTTTTACATCCGAAGCTGGAAGTGGACGTTTCCTGAGTACATGGCCAAGGCTGCCTATAACTGTCAGTGGGCACCTAGGCTGAGCTTGTACACCAGCTGATACCTGAAATGTGTCATTCGGATTTAGATATTGGGGTCTATGAGAACGATTAGCATGAGGGGGGCTGGGAGAAGGTAAGTGGGGAGCCTCATGCCCTCTAAGGCATCTCTGATCTGATGTCTTTATTATTAATCCAAACAATAATTGTTTAACATAATCATAATGGCTTAAAAGGGACCAAAACCCACATTTTATCTAGCATGCCCTAAATTGCTGCACCCATGAAGAGTACCTCTTGCCAATTTTCCCTGCTCCTGCTTCATTTTGCTACCAGCTAATGCCACTTGTTTTGAAGACCCACCTGCTCAGGTCACTGCCACATATATGTAATGACCAATCTCCTGCCATCTCACATTGAAAAACTAGTAAAATATAGCAGGTAGTGTATTTATATCAGCACACCTAACCACAATGCTGCAATATAAAGGTGGCCAGGACGGGCAGCGTTATAGGCCACTAGCTGAGCCCTAGTTAAGCCCCAGAGGAAGTGCCAGAAGTTAGTGCCACGTTTCGGCTTCTAGTGGCTGCTGTGAGGTTATGGGAAGGGAGAGGACAGATGGGACTAGGTAATCTGCTGAATCATACTTTTTACATTTTGCCTGGACAGTCGCTTTAAGCAACATAGTAAAATTACGTGTGGAGCTCAAACGCATATTTTCAAAGCCTCATTCAGATTTATACATAGTCAATAAGCAAGTCAACTTGTCCTTTTGGAATAGATGGTCAATACCTGTGCTTCACTATGTTTGGCCTTCATTCCCAGAGGCAGGTAATGACAGCATAACATATAAAGTTGATGGGACAACAATCTGGTGCCTCTGAAAGCTGTGTGTTTTCTGATAAACATACAGTTTACTACAGATATACTTGTACTAGGAGTAAAACCCTTTTTGGTCATCTGCTTGAATACCCCTTGATATCCCAATTTGTGATGCCCTGCTGTGGGCCCTTGGGAGTGTCTCAAAAACTCACCTTTCCCAGGGATTCCATAGCGTTTTTGCAGTCGCATACCTGGCTTCTCTTTAGTTGGGGTGCTCTCCAGAGCACAGGCATTCATATAGGCTAGGGGAGGGAGTGTGCCTTGGACTAGAGGGTAGCACGGGATATGGCCAGTGGGCTTGCACATCAGCTGGCAGATTTGAGATCAGCCAGTCCGTAATCTCGAAAAAAAAGGTTAGATTTCTCCTGCTCTGCACTGTTAATTCGCAGGGGGGCATCTGCAATTGGGAAGCCCCCAGTGCTCATTTTCAAAAAATGGGTGTTGTAGTTTAAGATTTTTTAACATCTTTTGATGTGTGCTTTTTTTAGGTGTATAAATGTCTGTGGTGTTTCAGTTCCTTGTATAACATATCTGAGGAAGAGACCTTCTCACCCTACAATATACCCCATTACCCAACAAATTGTATGGTCCAATTTTTTTTTACTTAAAGCGAACCAAAACCCACTGAACTTACGTAATACATTTGGCCAAAGCCCCTGCCGATATTCCCTTCTCCGGGTGTAGAACTAGAAATTAATATTTTCCCTTTTCGAATCAGCTAGGAACATTGTTTTTTGCTGTCCGTCTCTGTGAGATGGCAGTCATTGCATAGGTGACATCATTGCCACACACAACAATGGCAATGAATGGAGGAGGCGGAGCTTTACAGCTAAAATAAGGACAATTAGCTGGGATTGCAGTGAAGTAGGAGCACTAAAAATTGTCATAAGGTGCTCTTCATGGGGGGAGCAATTCAGGGTATGCTACCATTTTGGACCGCTTTAACGCAACTCTATAGTTGGCTTGCTTTGTCCTCCACTGAACCTAAAGCTATTTTCTAACCCATTTTCTTTCCGTGCTGAACTATATTGTATATAAGTCTTTTTCAATCTAAATACCTACTTAAAATGCATTTCCAGGCACTAACCATCCCATTGCACTAATCACTTGTTAATGATAAGCTCTAAGTGGCGTTGGAACGTTCAAGCCTTTCAATCATTACCATCTAGTAAATAATCAGGACCTACTAAGGATTTTCCTTTAAATGTGCACACAAGGGGTATAAAAATTCAAAGGACTTAAATGTCTTCTTTGTAGTGTATTTTCCCAAAGCAGATTCTACCATTTTTTTTTTAGAAGGGCAGTTTGTAAAATAGTTTTTGGGAGCAACCTTTTCTATATTTATTGTCACAAAGCTTCTGTGCAAAGAGAAAGAACCTCGGCTATAACGCAATATACAGTACATCCATCTCAACCCAAACCTATGCTACCTTGTCTATAAAATTTAGCAATGGAAAAGCAGGTATAGCAATATCTGACTTGCGGCATTATTAGAACCTTGTATCTTACATTAAGATTAAATGATCCTTCAATTATACAGAATATAACAGGCATTTAGTAATTGAAACAGGATTTGAAAGAACTTGAAAGTAGATGGATGGGGTCTCATTCTGATATGGTTTCAATTTTCAAACTCTGGAATCGAAATCCCATTGGCCAGAGCGACAGACAGACAAAGTCACAGAGTGCCACTAGCTGCATAATTGCTACTCACACATTGAAAAATATTTTGGGAAAAACTAAGGTTTCACTGTATCCTTTTTCGATGCCTAAGTAATATACATTTATTAATTCAATATATAGCTAATTAATTCTATTTGAAAGTAAACCTGTACGACGGTACAGGTGCCTGTACGACGTTCTACTTTTAGCACTCAATTCTCAGTCCACATTGTAGTCATCAGTACTAGTATTAGTTTGTACGTCAGCAACCAAAAGATTATTACAGGTTTACTTTAAAGAAGACCTATAGTTAGACTTAAAATGACTTTAGGTCCTTACAAAAGCCAGTGGACGGGAATCCTAATTTGGAATGATCTGCAAGTTAAAAATGATATGCCCAAAAATAGTAGGCCTTCTAGTATCCACCGGCAGCCATTGATCATTCACTCTTCAAAAGCTATTGCCCAGCTATTCGTATAAAATGGGGAAAGGAGCAGGCTAAAGGCAAGCCAGGAATGCGGCCAGCGGGCTTGTCACATCAGCCGGCACATTTGAGATTAGCCAATTAGTGAGCGCAAATCTGCTAGCTGGCTACATAAAAAAAGTTTTTTTTTAATAAACCAGGCCACTGCCGAGCCAGCAGCATTGCCCAAACTACTCAGGGGAGGGAGACAGACAGGAGGCATGTTTGCCTTTAAAGAAAGGAAAACAAAGACAATGGTCATTCAAATAACTTGAAACGTAAAAACGAATTACACATTTTAATTTACTGAAAAACAACTATTGAAAATCCTATGTTGCTTTTAAATTGTGGTTCAGCATACAAACTTTAAGAAACAAAAAACTCAACCATAGGCATAAGGTTAAAATGAACCTGTTATTAAACCACAAATGTCTTCAAACTAACGTATTCTAACAAACATATTCAGTCAGTCTGCCTTTTTAAAAGGTAAAAAGTAGTCGTGTTATTTGTTACTACAGTGTGACCACACTGAGCCCGGGTCAAATACGTGGCACAAAACCCCGGTGGGCCTCTTTAGCTGTCGACAATCAGGTTTTATAAGTTATTCTGCCCAATTTTAGGTTTCCATTTAACTTTCAGGGCATCCAAAATTATGTGCAGCAGTGGAGAGACCTCCAGTCATTATAACTAGAGGTCCACTTTAAGCAGAACTACATTCTAAAAAGATGTGAAATCTGATGTAGCACAGCATCTCCCCTTCTGCGTGGCTCAGAACCTGGCACAAAGACTGCTGACTGTGATGCTCCCCCAATAGGAGAATGCAAAACGTGAAGCAGCTTTCACACGCCACCCTAGACCAGACCTAAATCTCATGTAGGATCATAAAAAACACTTCCAACAATAGCACTTCCAACCAATTCTGCTAGATTGACGGAAAAATCATTTTAGACCCCCAAGAGCAGTCAGATCAGATTCCCGTAACAAAATGGTCAGGGTATAAAATCTAGTTTTTTTAAGTTTTCTTCCTTCAATCTCACTGCAGAGCATTCTAACGCTGGACTAGAGTAGTATACCCGCCTACCCTCATTGTAGCATCACCAATGCTTCATATATAACTGAAGCCCCCCATTTCCTTACTAAGAAATTTGTTTGCTACCAGTTCTTGGCCTTGAAGTGTGGTTAAAAGATTTAACTGGCCAATGAAACAGAAAATCAATTGTGCTGTAAATGCATATAAGCAGCAGCACCTGTGTGTTAAGATGAATGTTGTTTTAAGAGGATTGTCCGGGCTACTACATAGACCATATAATCACACAGCCCTAAAGCTTCAATTTTTCAAAATAAATCCCCCTGAAAGTACAGAACTTAAATTGCAGTTTTCATAAATTTTTGACATTTCCAGCCAGTGGAAATTGCTGCTCTCCAGTACAATAGCAGGAGGCGTGCTTGTATTAGTATATACTACTTTGACACCTAATCAGGATGCTGCAATACACAGACAACCACAGAGGGCAGAGTTCTAGACCACCAGTCAAGCCCTATGATTGGTGGTCTTCCTCTAGGGGAATCAGAGGGTGTGCAGAAGTCAGTGCCAAGTTTCCACTTTTAGGTGCTGCTGCAAGATTGTAGAAGGGAGGGGGCAGATATGATGGTAAGCTGCTGAATCATGTTTTTTACATTTTGCCTGGACAGTCCCTTTAAGAATGGCCTTTTTGCTTTTTCCCCAGAGAGAACTTCCTGTTGACACCCTCACTTTCTTTCCATGGTAGGATAACACAATGTGTTCCTAGCAGAAAGATCCTTGGGTGTCACTAGTACCAGGATGGCGGGGAAAGCCTGATCTGTGGGCCCCATTGTTACCTCCTCATGTGATCCCTGCAATGGAGCAGGCATATAAGGTGTCGGCACACTCCTTACATTTCAGAAAATGGAGAGGGTGTGGCCACAGCTTTGTGAAAGATGGTGGAGAGTCACAGTACTGGTGACTGAAGTGGTGTTCAGGCCGGCACGGGATGCGATATGGTTGTCGATCGCTGGAGTAGGACCATTAAAGCTGTGGTTCCACAGGTGGGCTTGGCCAGTATAGCGCCCAGGAACAGCACAGCACAAAAAGATCAGCAACGTGGGAGGTGTTAGTAGTGTGTGTGTGTGTGTGTGTGTGTGTGTGTGTGTGTGTGTGTGTGTGTGTAGGCGGCCAACCGGCCATTTAGGGATCATTTACCCTGCCTTCCAGGGGAGCGGGACTACCACGCTGCCTGTAACAGGGCGATAGAGGGTAAGGGTTCGACCAAGCTGCCTGCAACTGGGTGATTGGAGGGAGATTGGGGGATCGGGGCGATTCTGCCACACTGCCTGTAATGGTGTGATTAGGGGGCAGGGAGATTCTGCACACTGCCTGTAATGGGATAATTAAGGGGCAGAGGGACATTTAATAAACCAGGCCACTGCCGAGCCAGCAGCATCGGCCAAACTACTCGGGGGAGGGAGACAGACAGGAGGCATGTTTGGCTTTAAAGAAAAGAAAACAAAGAAAATGGTCACTTAAATAACTTGAAACGTAAAAACTAATTACATATTTTAATTTACTGAAAAACAACAGGTGGGCTTGGCCAGTATAGCGCCAGCGTCCATTGAAAACAATCACATGCCGCCCAGAACCAGCACAGCACAAAGAAGATCAGCAACAGGGGAGGTGTCAGTAATGCGCGCGTGTGTGTGTGTGTGTGTGTGTGTGTGTGTGTGTGTGTGTAGGCAGCCAACCGGCCATTTAGGGACCAGTTACCCTGCCTTCCAGGGAAGCGGGATTCTGCCACGCTGCAACTGGGTGATTGGAGGGGGATTCTGCCACACTGCCTGTAATGGGGGAGCAGGGGGGATTCTGCCACACTGCCTGTAATGGGGTGATTAGGGGCAGGGAGATTCTGCACACTGCCTGTAATGGGGTGATTAAGGGACAGGGGGATTGTGCACACTGCCTGTAATGGGGTGATTGGGAGGGGTATATTTTAGCAAACTATTTAGATCTGATTTTTTTTTCTTATTTTCCTGCTCTAAACTCTAGAAGCCTCTTATGGTCAGATGTGTTTTATAGTGCAAACAATCTTATTGTATTTTGGGGAGATACAATTTTCAAATGTTTTTCTACATTGTACTTTGGTGCATAGCATAAATTAGTGCATATACAAGAAAGCGTGAGCGGGGATTTTCGCATACCAGCCATATTGTGATTTACTTGTAGTACTGGTAGTTTGATTAATAATCACCCTTGTGCTAATCCTGCATTGCTGATCAGTTCATCAATACGTTATGACTCTCCTGGGCTCTGGCTCCGGCACAAGCGAGAGGACATTGATTTCTATTACCCCAAGCATAATCTCTGTGTAGAAACACTATCTGAACATGCCAGCTGAGCCCTTGACAGCCAAAGAGGTAACTTGTGCAGTCTCTAGGGTGAGATTAATTAGCACTTCTCTAAGATCTCATCCTCATTACAACCGCTGGCTACCAGGCAGCTGCAGAAATGGAAATGAAAATGATTAACCCAGAGGCACAAAAGGTATATGTGAAAATCCCAGAGCTCTATTTAGGCTGGCCCACACTGCAGCATGCAGGGCAGCACTGGAAACTGGCCTAACCCAGCAATAGTCTGATCCCAGAGTTAGCAGCACTGCAGAGCTCATTAGAAGTTACAAATGTTCTCTGAATGTAGGAGGTTGTTTATTCCAGATAAAATATAAATATCTTTTTATATTGCCTGACACAGATTTTGGCTGTGTCTCCGCCACCTGCCGATGAGACACCGGTTCCCGACGGCACCTCTGCCTGGCGAGTCCCCAGCCTGTTGTCCTAACTCCAGCTCAGGCCCCACCTACTTACCCATCCACATAGCTGCTCAGCCACCTACCTGCCTGCCTACCCACCTAGTTGCCTGCACAGCCACCTACCTACTTGCCTGCCCAGCTACCTACCTGTCCTGTTACCCACGACCTACTTGTCAGCCTCCGACCCACCCAGCTTCCACCCTTCTACCTACTTTCTGGCCCACTCACCCACAGCCCACCCACTGGGATGCCACTGCCCTAACTTCCAGTAAGGCCCTACCTACCTGCCCACCTACTTGCCTGCCCAGCCACCTACCTACCTACTTGCCTGCCCACCCATTTACTTGCTTGCCAAGCCACAAACCTGCCTGCCTGCCCACCTACATGCCTGCCCCTGACCCACCTACCTGCCCACCCGCCTGCAGCCCTCCTACCTACTTGCCTGCTCAACCACACTACTACCTACAGCCCACCTACCTGCCACCCACAGAGATGCCCCTGCCCAAACTTCTGTTCAGGCCCTACCTACCCAACCATCCACCTGCCTACCATCCACCAAGATGCCCCTGCACAAACTCCCGCTCAGGCCCTACCTACCCACCCACCCAGCCACCTAACCCCGACCCGCGCACCTACCTTCCACCTACCTGGCCACCCTCCCACCTGTCTGTCTGCCGCGCTACTACCTACTTGCCTGCTCAACCACCCACCTATTTGCCTGCCCACTTACGTTCCTACCTGCCTGCTACCCACCTATCTACTTGCCTGCCCACCAATCCACCTATCAGCTGCCCACTTACCCACCTGCCCAGCCACCTACCTGTCCACCTACCTGCCTGACTGACTGTTCTTATACCCCTATGCCCACTTACCCACCTGCCCAGCCACCTACCTGTCCACCTACCTGCCTGACTGACTGTTCTTATATCCCTATGCCCATACACCTGTCCAACTGCCTGCCTGATCGCTGGAAGACACGAGGGACAAAAATGTACTGATCCACCAGGCTATATTTAGAAGGGTCATTAAGCAGTATAAAAATACAATTCTGTGAAACTTGTTTTTGTATACATCCAGTCCAGGCCGTCCCAATATCCTCACAATTAGGTGTCCGCCTCCAGAGGGCGCTCAACTGCAAGATCAAAGATGTAGCTCCTCCTGGCCCCCTAGAAAGGCAGCTGTCCCTCTATCATTCCCCAGTGGTTTAAAAGCAGTACTCAATAAAGAGGGCAGGCCGGGAGGCCTAAGAATCCATGTTACTTCACATAGCTTCAGCTTGTACTCTCTCTAAGCAAAAACTAGAAAAAACAGTGTCCTATGAACAAAAATGGTTGATCATCAACAGGCATACAGGACATAATGAACACAAGGACGGGGTGGGAAGGCCTGGACTGGATGTATACAAAAAACATTCTACAGGTGAGTTTCACAGAATTGTATTTTTCCCTACATCCAGTCCAGGCCGTCCCAATATCCTCACGATTGGGACATCCAAAAGCATAGTGTCCATATGGGCGGGACAGCATGTAGCTCATTTCACTACGGCCTGAAGCACCTTTCGGCCAAAAACAGCGTCAGCTGAGGCCCTGACATCCACCCTGTAAAACTTTGTAAAAGTATGAACAGAAGACCAAGTTGTGGCCTTACAAACTTGTTCGACCGATGCCTGGTGCTGAAAGGCCCAAGAGGCACCAACAGCCCTGGTAGAATGAGCTGTGATCCGGAAAGGGGGTTCCTTCTCCCTGGCAGAATATGCTTTTACCGCCACCTGCCTGATCCACTTACTGAGAGTTGACTTGGCTAGTGGCAATCCTTTCCTAGAACCCTCTGTTAGGACAAAGAGCAAATCCGATTTCCTGAAGGATTCAGTAGCAGGCAGGTAATACTCTATGGCTCTGACCACATCCAAAGCATGGAATTCTTTGGAATTAGCCGGTGCTGTACACAAGGAAGGTAAGACAACTTCCTCATTAAGGTGAAAGGGAGACACTACCTTAGGCAAAAATCAGGTTTAAAGCGAAAAACCACCTTATCCCTGTGCAGCTCAAAGTAGGGTGGTTTCATACAAAGCGGCCAGCTCGGATACATGACGCACCGAGGTGATCGCTACCAGAAAGACCACTTTGAGGGTCAACATAGGCAATGTAGCATCGCTCAATGGTTTGAAGGGAGGACCCTGAAGAGCAGATAGTACTAAATTCAAGTCCCACACCGGTAATACTGACTTACGCGGTGGCCAGACATGGGTAAAAAGTCTTGATCAACCTATGGTTGGCAAAGGATCTCTGGAAAAAGATGGCTAAAGCCGAGACCTGACCCTTGAGGGTGCTCAGCTGGAGACCCAAGTTTAAGCCGTGTTGTAAAAAATCCAGAATCCTAGAAATAGCAAATTTTCAGCAAGGAAGGCTCTTGGCCTCGCACCAAGCGATATAGGCCCGCCAAACTCTGTAGTATATCATGGAAGAAGATTTCTTCCGTGCATGAATCATAGTATGCACAACCGTGGCCGATAACCCCTTCTTTGTCAGGATTGAGGTTTCAATAGCCAGGCCGTCAAAGCCAGTGTCCGTAAATTGGGGTGCCGCAGCGACCCGAGGAGGAAGCCCTGGGTCATCGGCATGAAGTAACGATCTATTGACATCTGGACTATGTCTGCAAACCAACTCCTTCTCGGCCAGCGAGGAGCCACCAGGATGGTTGGTACCCCTTCCTGGGCTATCTTGCGCAGCACTCTGCCCAGGAGCGGAAACGGAGGGAATGCATACAGAAATTTGAACTCCGTCCAAGGAATCGCCAAAGCATCTGTTGCCATGGCCAGCGGATTTCTTGAGAGGGAGATGAACCTTGGAAGCTTGTGATTGTGTCTAGACGCAAAACAGATCCACTTCCGGCTGACCCCAGCAGAGACACAGAGCCTGAAAGGTCTCGCTGCTGAGGGACCATTCCCCCAGGCGCAAGGAACTCCTGCTCAGGGTGTCTGCCAAGATGCAGGGAACATTCTCCTCTGCCCAAGTCAGAATCTGAGTTACCTCCTTGAGGGATCTCTTGCTCCGAGTCCCGCCCTGGTGGTCAATGTAGGCGACAGCAGTCTGATTGTCCGAGCGAACCTGGATCGCAGGGCCTCTTAAATGGGGAGTCAAGCGTAGAAGAATCAACTGGATAGCTCGCAGCTCCAAGAGATTTCTGGGTAAACGGTTCTCCTGCGGACCCCACTGACCCTGGATCTTCTGGGTCTGCCAAACGCCTCCCCAGCCTGTCAGACTGGCATCCGTGGTAACCATCTCCCAATGGGGAGTCAGAAAGGACTTGCCCACCAGCAGGTTCGGGGAGTCCAACCACCACCAGAGGGACTGCCTGGCCAGGGGGGACAGTGAAAATCCATGTTCCAGAGATTCCTGCATCAGATTCCAGCTGATCAGCAGGTTAAATTGTAGAGGTCTCATGTGAAATTGGGCGAAGGGTACTGCCTCGAAGCATGACACCATTAGGCCCACCAATCTCATCCCCAGACGTACCCACGGCTGCTGACAAGACAGCAAGACCTGCACTTGCATATGGAGACTCAAAACCTTCTGCAGTGGCAGAAAAACCTTGACCTGAGCGGTGTCTATCGTCATTCCCAGGAAGGATCTCACTGTTGAGGGAGTGATAAACGACTTGGGGTAATTGATTACCCAACCAAAGGCTTCCAGGCTTGACAGTACCGTCCGAGTATCGCTCTCGGCCTGCTGAAGGGACAGAGCCGAAATCAGCAAATCATCCAGATAGGGTAACACGCGAATACCCTGACTCCTCAGGATAGCCATGATGCCCGCCAGCACCTTTGTGAACACACGGGGGGCTGATGATATCCCGAATGGGAGTGCTACACACTGGTAATGTTGATCCTCCAATGCAAACCTCAGGTTTGCCCTGGAAAATCGGGATGTGCAGATAGGCGTCCCTGATGTCCACCGTGGTCATGAAGTCGCTGGGCCAAAGCGATCTCACTGCCGACCACAGCGTTTCCATGCGGAAATGTCTGACTCTTAAAAACCAGTTGAGACCCTTCAGGCCCAGGATCGGCCGTAGCATTCCGTCCTTCTTGGGAACTGTGAACAGGTTGGAGTAGAATCCATGACCCTGTTCCTGCCGGGGTACAGGACAAATCACACCTATCCGCAGGAGGTGTTGAACAGCCGCTCTCAAAGCTTGAGCCTTTAGCGGGTTCCGGGATATCCTTCAACGGAGGAATTTTGTGGGTGGCCTGGCTACCAGATCAATCTTGTAACCAGAGGACACTACCTCCTGAATCCACCGATCCGAGACGTGACGTCTCCAGATCTGAGCAAACAGCAGAAGCCGTCCCCCCCACCCGGATGGATGAGGGCACCCCCTCATGCCTGAGAGGGCTTGGCAGGGGGTTTGAACGTATCTCCCCAGGAGGAGTTGGGTCAGCCGCCCTGGGGCCTACCTCTGCCCCAGGTATCTCTGGTATCTCTGGTATCTCTGCCCCAGGTATCTCAGGTACCCCAGGTACCTCTTCCTCCTCTAAAGGAACGATAGGCAAAGGGGTTCCGAAAGGACCGAGCAGGCTTCCTTCTCTGAGGGAGTCTACCATCCCTGACCAGAAGGTCCAGGCGCTCCCCAAACAGGGACGCATCAGCCGACCACTGCTTCAGCCAGAGCGAGCGGCGCAGAGCAACAAGCAAGGCAGAAATTCTGGCGTCAAGCATGACCACATCATCCATGGCAGTAACAACAAAGTCAATGAAATACAAGCAAGCCTTGAGTTCCTTATACTCCTCAGCCCACTTGCGAGCCTTAGCTCTAGCCACAAGGTGTCTCACCTTTCTCCTGTTGGCTAGTATTGCCGAGGCACACGCCAGACGAAAGAGGGCACCAGCAAAGGTGAACGCATGGCAGACCAGCTGATCCATGCGCTTGTCTGCAGGATCACATAAGGAAGCATTATCAGGCGACGGCATGACAGTGGTATTGGACAAGCCAGACACGGGAGAATTCACCCCGGGAGGGTGACACCATAACCAAACCAATTCAGCAGGGAAGGGGTACCGCCTATCCAGGCCCTTAGGGCCTGACGGTAACTTGTTGGGCCTTTCCCATTCCTTAAGGATCATGTTAAGAAAAGTGAGGCTGCTCCGGGAAGACCCGTCTTTGCCTCTCAGGCCGAAATAAATCACCCTGCTTCCTCTTAGCCGCTCTGGGAGGAACAATGTGTAGGGTATCAAACACGGAGGAGAGAAAATTCTCTGTATCATCCGGGAGTCAAGAATCCTCGTCCGAGGAGGAACCAGAGATACTGTCATCGCCAGCGGAATATTCCACCGTTGAGCGTGAATCATCTGGCAACTCACCTTCCTCCGTAGAACCCAAGCAATCCAAAAAATCGACTCCAGATTCCGCTTCTTACTTGAGGTCTTCTTAGGGGCTGTCAACGAGATCTAATTCTCGCGACTAGCCAGCCTATGCGCAAAATCAGTATGAGACCCCTTGCTGGCTGAATGCAGCGGTGGAGGGTCTGGAGAGGCCGATGGTAATACAGGGCTAGGGTCAGGGGCAACCGCCCACTCGTGGTCCAAAACAATGCCTCTGGCGCAAGTGAGACAAATAGTGCTGAATCCGCCCAGAGGATTCCTTCTGCACAAGGGGCAGAGCCTGCCCTGTCCAAATGGGGCCCCCAGCTCACTATCCCCTGATGCCTCCATTATGGTGATTAAGAATAGTAAAATTCAATAAGGCTACTAGATGCTAATGGCCTAAGCCTATAATCGATCCCTCTTATTAAAAAGGGGGACCGGGAGGAACCACAACCCTCAACCTTAGCCCACGATCTAACAAAAAAGAAAGAGAGCCCCATGTCAGCCTTAACATAAAATACATATGGCAAGTGCAACAAAAATCAAACCGACACCGCAAACCGACAGGAGGGATCACCGCAGTGTCCACAGCAAGGAAGGTCTGAGCCTGGCTCCCAGAATAGCAGCAGTAAAGGCAGCGCGTCTGGCCCAACCGCGCCTTCTGGAAAGATCCTTGGGGGGGGAGGCACCGCCCCACTGCAGCGCGTGAGAGAAGAAACGTCACCCTCCTGAATCCACTGTCAGCGACGGCCGCAGCATGCACTCCCCCCCCCCCCCCCCGTCTCTCACACAGAGGCCCCACGGTGCGGAGGAGGCCCGCGGGGCGTGACTGCCTGCAAGAGGCGCGCGCCCCGGGCACACCGACGGGGGGAACGCAGGGAGGTGAGTAGGAGGTAAGAGACCGGCACTGAGGAGCGCAAAGTGAAAGTCGCACCAAACATGCAGCACACACACAAATAATAAAGCTTGTGGGCAGGGAGGGACATATATAGAAAAAAATATACTAGTGGTTCCCCCTCAGGCCCACCATAAGCCTGTGGCCGGCTACCTTTTAGAATAAGGTCTCCAGCCCAGAGCATGTGCTCTGCCGAACGCCACAGACCCCTGCGTTCACCCTACCAACACGGATCCCGTAGCAGCCAAGGGCTGGGAGGCAGGAATGGGTCAGGAGAGATCCTTGGGAATAGAGTTCGCAGCGGCCGACGGGCTAGGTGGCCCCGCTCTGCTGCCAAAATCTGAGAGAGAGTGCCAACGATCTTATGCAGCCAAACTGCAAGATGAACGACTGGGGAATGATAGAGGGACATCTGCCTTTATAGGGGGCCGGGAGGAGCTACATATTTGATCTTGCAGTCGAGCGCTCTCTGGAGGCGAACATCCAATCGTGAGGATACTGGGATGGCCTGGACTGGATGTAGGGAAAATCATTTCATTTAATGCCTGTGGAGCAGAGCAGACCGTCCACTATTGAGATAAGCATCTCAGCATGGATGTTTACATGTAGTAAAGTGTGAAGAAAATCTGGTGTAGGCCCTAATGTGGTATTTTTTTTCCTTTCAAGTCCAATGCCTTCATAACCCCATCCTTACATTGGCGGGCAGGTGGGGGGATGCCATTCTGTGCACTCTCTGTGAGGTGAGGCCGCTGCCCATGCCCAGGCAACAGTGCTGAATTACAGTAGAGATAATGTTTTTTTTGTAACCCCCTCATCTCAGCATGAGGTGGGTGGGCAACTGCCACCACAGCTCCAGGGTCTGCCAATTCTGCTGTTGCATCAGGGCTGCCAGCTTCCGCTCCAGGTCCTGGTTAGGGGTGAATGGGTAGGTAGGTAAATTGTTGGGTGGGTCGAAAGGCAGGTAGATAGATAGTTGACCGATATTACTGCTGATCTGGGCTGGAGGATCCTGTTGTGTGCTGTCCTCTGCACTGTCCACCACTTGTCTCTGTCGGCTCCAGTCCTCACCACCTCTCTGCTCTGTCTATGGCGCATTCAGTTCGTTGCTGCCCCCCTAAGTCATGAGATCCAGGCTTCCAAAGTGGGTCACCCTAGGAATCAATGTACCCTGCCCAGGGGGGTCCACTTCTGAGCCCAGATTCTCCAGGACCAGGGAGGAAAGGGAGCCCAAACTTACAGGGAATGTAACTTGAGCAGCAGAAGAAGCCCCATCCACTGATTTTTAGACCTAGGCTCTAACGAACAACAGTACCGGGACTTTGTGGTACCGTTGATTGAATTCACATGCCCACAATGCAGAGGTGCATAACTAAAGTCCTCCTCTTTCCAACATTTCTAGCCCCCATGGATCCAGAGAACTGTGGCTCCAAATCATCCTGGGAATCAATGTACCTTGTCCAGGATAGTACAATTCCGAGCACCAGATCTCCAGACCTAGGGGGGCCAACGACCCACTGGAAGTGTCGTTGGAAAGGGAGAACCACCAAGGGTATGTGGATCGGGACTGATTGGATCAACATGAAACTGTGAAAAATTATATTTAATATAGGTCATCACTAATATTAGTATAAACATTGTATCTGGCCACGCATTTATATGAAGTAAACCTTAGTGGCGCACACAGGGCATTGGACGTGTCATGGTGAGGAACAAAATGGATGAGGCTCAATGTACATCTGTATGCGTGAAAACAGCGTAAGAAATATCCTGGGGCACCATAAGCAAAACACATGAGCCAATCACAAAATGAAGACAGTAACATGTGCAATGTGTTAATTATTGCATGCTGCTGCACAACTTGACACTGGAACAGCAGAGACAAGTGTAAATTATGTAAACAATACACAATGCCATCACAACATAAATATCCCAGAAAGAAAATGGCCATGCAATAAAAAATTAAAACCTGGGATTTCCATTCCTGTCCCCCGCTGTGTGAAACCCTCTCGGTTGCCCAGTAAAACTCACTTTTCCCTGGGCCTACTGCGCATGTATGGGCATGCAGCCAATCATAGATTCCAGGGTTTTGGTCTACTTAAAAAAGGGTGACGAGTCCAAACTGGCGTGGCTTGGCATGGCATGGCCGAGTGAAGGTGCTTGGTGCAGGAGCTCCGCACAAAGACCTGTAGAGCAGAGCTAGGGCGGCTTGAGACACCCGCTAATCTGATGCCCAAGCGGGGGAAGCAGCGGGGATAATCCAGGAGGGGCAGGACGCAAACCATACCTGCCCTATTCCGCGCCCGGGGCGCCGCGAGTGTGGAGCTGCCAACGGGAAAGATGGCGGCTGCGGGAGGAGAGAGGCATCCACGTGTGCGCGAGGCTGCAGCGCGGCAATCGGGAGCTCCTGACCGCACACCGTCTCCGTCGGGGGACCAGCCCAAGCAGCGGGGGGCGGTGAAGGAGAAGCAGCGTCCTTCGCACACAACACGGAGGCTGCCAGACGGCGCAGCACACATCTGACAGTGGCGGCGGAGATTCACTGCGAGGTGGACAGGAGGAGGAGGAGAGAACCCAGCGGGCCCCAGGTCAGTTGTTCACCCCGCACCCCCTTGCTCGGCCACCGCAGCAGCATGATGGAGGTCCCGTCCCACTCCGTTTCGTGCCAAGAGGGGGTGGAGACAGGGGGTGATGAGAGGCCCCATACTGCCCCCACAAATGAAACCAGGAGACCCAGCAGTGAGCCCAGACATAATATTCCCCGCAGCCCTGACTCTCCGCCACGGGGTCTAAGTGGGGTCTCCCCAGCCCGGCTCACTTGGGTACGGGGTTACTCCTCTCCGCAATTAGAGGAGCCCCCATCAAGCATCAGCTCTCTGGCAGGCACTCCACCACCACCGAGCCCACAGCTAGCGTGGCAGTCCAAACCTGGGCAGTCCCGCCGGGGAGCCAATATTAATGGGGGATGCCCCTACCCCGGGCGGTCTCTGGGAAGAGGATGCAGTCACCCCGCCACAGGAGGCCCAGTCAGGAAATGCCCAGCAATGCCCACATCCAGCTTCAGGGCCAGCTCCGCAGGGGGGAGAATTGATGGGAGCCCCCATCCTGGGCCCACCCCTACTGGCCACTTACAGCACTGAGCACCCTTCTGCATATAATCCACCTGTACTAATTGATCTCCTATCCCACTCAAAGAGGCCCTGCGGGGGCTCCCAACGCGTGGGGACTTTGACGGATATGTGTCCAGGATGGAGGGCACCATCAAGAGAGAATTGGCGGCTCTACAAGGCTCAGTGGCAGAAGTAACAGAGAGAATGGATGGGGTGGAGGCCTCGCACAGAGCCTTGGAGACACGGGTAGTGGACCTGGAACAGCAGCAAGATCGGAATAAACGGCTTCTGGCTGATCTCTCTTTGGCCCACAACGGCATAGAGAACAGGAGCCGCAGGAATAATCTGCGACTCCAGGGGATTCCCGAGTCTGTGGAGTCGCGAGACCTGATGGAAGCGGTCACCTCCATCTTCAATGAGCTCCTCGACCTACCCAGCTCAAATCACATCGAAATGGAACGGGTGCACAGGGCATTGGGCCCCCGGCCTCAATATCCGAATAGGCCCAGAGACATCATCTGTCGAGTACACTTTTTCAAAATAAAAGAAGATATACTTCAGCGGGCCTGGGAGAAAGGTGCGGTCGAATTCAAGGAAGCGCAGGTGATCATACTTCAGGACCTCTCACGGAGGACACTGCAGATGAGAAGGCTTCTAAAACCCTTGCTGGACACTATCCAGAGGCAGGGAGCGTCCTACAGGTGGGGTCACCCATTCCAGCTCCTGGTGCGCAGGGGAGGGAGCCTGTTTGTCCTCAAATCGCCTGCCCAGCTCCCTGACCTGTTTCACTTTTTAGAGGCAGAGAACGTAGACATTCAGGATTGGACGGTTCCTGATCTGGCCATATACAGCAGGCATCTTCCGCAGCGCCCGGGCGGGGGCCCCAGAGGAGATAGAGGAGGCAGTAGGGGCCGCAGACGGTGAAGTCTTATGGTGTTCGTCCGCCACGCGGTGCCCTCGTCTACCCCCGGCCTGCGGCGGGGGTGCCGCGCGGGGGCGGGCGTTGCTCTATGACCCTGGTTTTGCCCCTTCCCCCAGCCTCCGATTTGAAGGTTGGGCCCGGACTCGGGTCTGCTAATACTGTTGCGCATGCTAATGATATGCCTGCCATTGTTTTCCTTTTGGAGGTTCCCCCTTGAAATGTTGAAATGTTTAAATTGTATGCTTAGAGTTAATTAGCTCTGCTTGGTGCGTGATCGGGCGCCCCCCTGGGTAGCCACAATCAAGGTGCGACTCCTGACCCTCTGAACGCTGGCCTAGTCTTCCAACCCCTCTCAACTTGGTACACCCCTCTAGGGAAGCCTTTGGGCATCCTCTAGACGGGAGTAGATTCTGCACAGGGCCTGATAGCCCGTGGACGAGGGCCCCCCTTTGGAGACCCCTCCACTACGTGCATAAAAAGGGCACCGTATCCGGGCTACGCCTATAGGCGAGTGACCGGCGGACTACTTGTTAGTCCTTAGTCTTTTGTTCAGTCTTTTTTTATTTTTCTCGTGGTTACTTGTTTCTTACTACCCCAAGACCCCACTTACCGTCACTTAGACCGCGGTTCCCCCCCTTGATTCCCACCTCCCCCCAATAACCCCTACCTGCTCACCCTCCCCCCCCCCCTTGGCGTGTGGGACCAGCGACGGGAAAAGTTGCACTACCGCTTGACCCTCCTTTCAGTACAGTCACCCTGAATGTAAAGGGTCTCAACACACCAGAAAAGAGAACAATTCTGTGGCAGGAGTTACATAGATATAAAGGGAAGATAGTCTTTCTTCAGGGAGACCCATTTTAAAAGAAACGCGGCTCCAAGACTCTGTAACAAGCAGTTCCCCCATGTATTCACCAGCTGCGCGGCTGTCATGCCCGGAGTTCCTCCTTAGCCGATTGCCTGTGTCTTTATGCAGCCTGATCACCAGATGGTGCTGTCCAGCAGAATGCCCGGAGTTCCTCCTTAGCCGATTGCCTGTGTCTTTATGCAGCCTGACCACCAGATGGTGCTGTCCAGCAGAACTCCTGGGATCAGCCAGCACCTGGGCTAATTAGCTGCTACCCTTTATAAGCTGATGCTGACATGTAGTCAGTGGCTCAACATTGATGATGATGATGATCATTGAATTGTGTACTCTGTGTTCCTTGGACCCTTTGATCTTGAACCTGGACCCTTTGATCTTGAACCTGAACTCTGTATAGCAGAGCATCTGTATCCTGTATCCCCTTGTGAACCATTGTGTTCATTTCTGTTGCCTTGGACTATATTGGACTGGACTTCGTGTTTGCATGTTATTCCTCACTACCACTGTATGTATAGCAATCTGAGTGTTTATGTTTGCTTGATCACAATAAACACATTGTGTTGCTGCACTACGCCAGTCTCTCTGCCTTTCAGTTCTCCAATTATTGGTCACCCCTTATTAACGGTTATCTCCCGGGAGATATCCGTGACAGAGGCAGACACCAAGAAGAAGGGAGTAGCGATTATGCTGGCCAGAGACTTGCCCTTTGTCTCTAAGGAGGTCTGGTGTGACGATTCAGGAAGGGTAGTGTTAGTCAAAGGGCTTATTGATCAAAGAATGTACACAATGGCCTCTATATACGTGCCCAATAAGGGTCAGACGCTATTCTTAAAGAGCACGCTTGATAAGATAGAAAAGTTCATGGAAGGAAATGTAATACTGGGGGGTGATTTCAATTTATCTATAGAGCCCCTGCTGGATTCTTCGGCAGGCAGATCTGCGGTCTCCCAATTGGCTTTGAGATCTTAGTCTGCAGCTGGTGGATGCATGGCGTGTTAGAAACCCAGGGGCACGGGATTATTCCTTTTACTCCGGTGTTCATGGGACATACTCCAGGCTGGACTATATTTGGATCTCACACAGATTACCGAGTCAGGCCACGGGAGACGGGATATACCCGATCTCTTTTACCATGCCCCGGTTTACCTCGATCCCGACCTTATAGATAGAACCCCACCCCCTTGATGTGGAGACTGAATGAGTCTCTCCTCCAGAATGCAGTGGTAACGCAAGATATAAGGGAAGGTCTAGAGTCTTACTTTAGAGCAAATGACAATGGGGAGGTCTCGCCGCTAACACTTTGGGAAGCACACAAAAGTGTGATAAGGGGAACTTTGATTAGTCACAGGCCAGGCTCAAAAAAGAAAGACTGGCCCAAATAGTGAAGCTCACTGAAAGGGTCCGGGGCCTGGAGTTGTCCTATAAGCAATCTGAAGCAGTGAAAGTACTTGGGGAACTGACCCAGGCAAGGGAGGCCCTCAACACTATACTGAGACAAAAGGCCAAACACATACTTAGGAGATGCAAACGCTCATACTATGAATACGGCAACAAAAGCAGCGCGCTATTGGCTAGGGCTCTTAGACAGCAGCACTCCCAGAAATTCATTGCAGAGATTCTAGACGACACACAGCAGAGGCATCACACCACTGAGGGGATAGCGGAAACGTTCAGGTCCTACTATTCGGGCTTATACAATCTAGGCGGGGGTGCAGCGGCACAGACGCGCCCGGGCAAAATAGAGGAATATATAGGGGACTCAGGTATGCCAGCAGTCACGGGGGAGATCGCACCGCTACTGGAAGACCCGATAAGGATAGAGGAGCTGACAGAAGCAATTAAACAGACCCCCGTAGGGAAAGCCCCAGGACCTGATGGGTATACTGTTAAATATTATAAAACCTTCGCCCCAATATTGGGCCCACGCATGATAAAAGCGTGGAACTCGCTGTTGGACCTAGAAGCGCCGGGCTCATTCTCAGGTAGAGAGCTGGAGGCCCACATATCTGTTCTCCACAAGCCGGGAAAAGACCCCCTGTCATGTAAGAGCGATCGCCCCATCTCCCTCCTCAATGCGGACCTGAAGTTATATGCCAAAGTTCTGGCCAATAGGCTGGCGCCGGTGGTGGCTCAGGTGGTCCACTTAGACCAAACGGGCTTCGTGTTGGGGAGGGAGGCCAGAGACAATGTGGTACGGGCGCTTAGCGCAGTTCATGTGGCACAAAATACCAAAATCTTTCAGCCCCGGTTCCTATTTGCAACGGCACTCGCCAAGGCTGCCCCCTTTCTCCCCTGCTATTCGCCCTGACCCTGGAACCTTTTTTGTGCAGAATCCGGGGAAATGGAGACGTGGGAGGAATAGTTATTGGGGATGCCACCGTCAAGGTCGCTGCCTACGCAGACGACCTCCTGTTTTTCATCACAAACCCCACGATCACGGTACCAGTTCTAATGAAGGAATTTGAAGTTTTTGGGAGGTTGTCCTTTTTTAAAATCAACTTCGACAAATCAGAGGCTCTGAACGTGTCACTTCCGAGGGACGTGGCCAGGAACTTTCAACAGACATTTCCCTTTAAGTGGGCCAGGCCCACAGGGGCTGGGGAAGGATGAGCCAGCTGAGGGGCGGAGACCTGATAACAGGGGCAGGGTGGGTCCCCATAGGGTAGTTGAGGACTAAATTAGAGAACAGTGATCTTGACCCCTGGACACTTCTTCGTTTCCAGTCACTTTTATCCCGGATGGGTTCCGGAGGGAATGTATCAGGGGGCATACAGAGTTCGAAAGGATTTGTCTAGAGGGGCAACCATACCCACACCTGATCTCTAAGTTATATTCACTCCTAATAGGCGAGCAGGACACCCCTCCAACATTCTGGAGAGATTGAGAAACTGACCTAGGTAGAACAATAGGGGACAAGGAGAGGAACAAAATAGCAACACTAGCCCATAAGTCCTCAGTTGCCACAAGAATCCAAGAGGTCAACTACAAACTGCAAACTGCTGACGCGTTGGTACTACACCCCTGACAGACTAGGTAAAGTGTTTGGTCAGGCTGACACGGGCTGCTGGAGGTGTGGTGACGGGAGAGGGACATTGTTTCACATTCTCTGGACATGCTCCGGGATTACTGGGTAGTGGTTCTGCCTATTGTCACGCAGCTCACTGGGACACAATTAGGGGAAGATCCAGCCCAGATCCTGCTCCACTCCACAAAGGCCCCAACAGGGAAGTACAAAAAGTCGTTGTTGGCCCACCTGCTGAACGCGGCTAAACAGACAATACCTAGGTTTTGGAAGCAAAAAAAAGCTCCCTCCGTGAGAGATTGGGCAAGGGAGGTCATGGGTGTCAAGGAAAATACCATTTTGTGAATACTCACCTGTAAAATGGTTATTATAAGTATGTCACACACCCCGCTTCAACTCTAATAATTACACTTGGGCTAACCCACCTGCAGGTGGCGATGTTGCAGAGAAGTCTTGAAAAACGAGCCCCTCCCGGTCTATACATACCTGGGACCTCCCACTTATCTCCCAGTTTTCAAACAGCAGTAAAGACAAGGTACCAGGAAAAACCATCGGCAACCCTCAAACTGTAAACGAAGCTTCACAATATAAAGATCCAAGAAACCAAAAAGGGCGGGTGAAGCGAGGTGTGTGACATACTTATAATACCCATTTTACAGTTGAGTATTCACAAAATGGTATTATTCTAAGTATGTCACACACCCCGCTTCAACTTTAATAATTACACTTGGGACATCCAAAAGCAGTGTCCACAAAGGGCGGGTATCCAACAAGGCAATAATGCAAAACTCAAACCACTGCAGCATGCAGGACTTTGCGGCCAAACACAGCATCCGCTGAAGCCCGCACGTCAACCTTGTAAAACTTGGAAAAAGTATGAACAGAAGACCAAGTAGCAGCCTTACAAACTTGTTCAACAGAAGCCTGGTGCTGAAAAGCCCAGGATGCTCCAACAGCACGAGTAGAATGAGCAGTGATACGAAAAGGGGGAACCTTCCCCTTGGCAGAATAGGCCCCAACAACAGCCTGACGAATCCATTTGCTAATGGAAGACTTAGCCGGAGCAAAACCCTTCCTAGGCCCACAGGGCACCACGAAAAAGGCATCAGTCTTACGAAAAGGAGATGTGGTAAGCAAATAGTACTTCACACAGCGTACCACATCCAAACAATGCAAAACCCGCTCCTTGTCATTCCTAGGCTTATGGCACAAGGAAGGAAGAACAATGTCCTGGTTAAGATGAAAAGCAGAGACCACCTTAGGAAGAAAGTCCGGTTTGAAGCGGAAAACCACTTTGTCCTGATGCCGCTCAAAGTAAGGAGCCTGAATAGACAAGGCCGCCAACTCCGAACCGAAGTGATGGCCACCAAAAAGGCAACCTTCTGAGTCAAAGTAGAAAGAGCAATATCCTGCAAGGGCTCAAAAGGAGGAGCCTGAAGAGCAGAGAGAACCAAATTCAAATCCCAAACAGGGAGCAAAGGCTTCCTAGGAGGGCGCAAATGCAAGACCCCCTAGAAAAAAGTCTTGACCAAAGGATGAAGTGCAAAAGACTTTTGAAAAAAGACAGACAGGGCAGAAACCTGCCCCTTCAAAGTACTCAGCTAGAGACCAGAATCCAGCCCCGATTGAAGAAAAGCCAAAATTCTGGAAACAGAAAAGACCCGACAGGGCAAAGATCTAGCCTCACACCAATCAATATAATATCTCCAAGTCCTATAGTAGATGGTAGAAGAAGACCTCTTCCTGGCGCTAATAAGAGTCTGAATAACAGAATCCGAAAGACCTTCCTCCTTTAAGATGGAGGTTTCAGCAGCCAGGCCGTCAAAGCCAGCGTTGGTAAATTGGGGTAACGCAGTTGACCCTGTGTGAGAAGATCCGGCCGAGGAGGCAGATTGAACTGATCCACCGCCAGACGAACGATGTCTGCGAACCACACCCGCCTTGGCCACCTTGGAGCCACGAGAATGGCGGGAACCCCTTCCAGGGCCAGCTTTCGGAACACCTTGCTTAGCATGGGAATCGAAGGAAACAGATAAACGAACCCCAGGTCCCCCCAGCTCAGAGACATGGCATCCACCGCCAGAGCCAAAGGATCCTGAGAGAGCGACACGAATGTCGGAAGCTTGTAATTGTGACGAGAGGCAAACAGATCCACCTCCGGTGTCCCCCACTGGAGACCAAGAGACCGAAACACCTGGGGATGAAGCGACCATTCCCCCCGGCGGGAAGAGCACCTGCTCAGAAAGTCCGCCTCCGTGTTTTCCACTCCCGGAATGTACACTGCCGAGATGCAAGGGACATGGATCTCCGCCCAGGCTAGGATCAGAGACACCTCTCTGAGGGCACTCAGACTGCGAGTCCCTCCCTGGTGATTGATGTAAGCAACCGCCGACCGAACCTGAACCGGCAGGCCCTGTAAATGCTGTGTCAAGTGAGACAGAACCAACCTGATGGCTCTCAGCTCCAGAACGTTGATGGGCAAGTGGGCCTCCTGAGGACCCCACCGCCCCCCGGAACTGAAGATCCTTCCAGAAACCTCCCCATCCCGACAAACTGGTGTCCGTGGTGACAGTTTCCCAAAGAGGCGTCAGAAAAGACCTGCCCCTCAAGAGATTGTCCGAGACCAACCACCACTGAAGAGACTGCCGAACCCGGGAGGACATCAGGAAGGGCCGATCCAGCGACCTTGGTCGCCGGTCCCAAGACGCCAACAGATGAAGCTGAAGCGTCCTCGTGTGAAACTGAGCAAAGGGAACTGCCTCGAAAGAAGCTACCATCAACCTCACCAATCTCATCCCTAGCCGGATGGACGGACAAGGATTGGAAAGAAGAAGCTGTGCCAATTCCTGAATCAAGAGGACCTTGGGCTGAGGCAGAAACACTCTGTTGACAAGAATCCAAGGACATTCCCAGGAAGGACACCACCCTGGCCGGAGCGAGGGAGGACTTGGGGTAGTTGGCCGAACGGAAGAGCCACAAATTGATAATGCCGATCCTCCACCACGAAGCGAAGGAACCTTTGATGAGCCGGAAAGATAGGAACATGAAGGTAAGCATCCTTGATGTCTATGGACGTCATGAAGTCCCCCTGCCGAAGAGAATTGACGGCAGAGCGCAGAGTTTCCATGCGAAACTTCCGGGGACGGATAAACCTGTTGAGGAACTTCAGATCCAGGATGGGACGAACCGACCCGTCCTTCTTGGGCACTGTGAAGAGATTGGAATAATACCTGAGGCCCACCTCCGAGGGAGGGACCGGACAGATGACTGCCATTTCCAGAAGATTCCTCACCGCCGCCAGGAGCCCCTGCGCGGCCAAAGGATCCGAGGACACACGAGACCTGAAAAATCTTGGAGGAGGTCGGGACACGAACTCCAGCTTGTAACCGGCCGACACCACCTCCCGGATCCACCTGTCCGAGACCGCCTGGTCGCATACCAGGGAGAAGTGTCGCAACCGCCCCCCCCCCCCCACTTGCAAGGGTGAGGGCGCCCCCTCATTGCTGAGCGGGCTTGGCAGCTGGTTTGGGTTTGGCGCCCCAGGAGTGACCGGGACGGCCACGGCCTCTACCCCTGTTCCAGCTTGCACCCCTGGAGGCCGAAAAGACCGCACCTCTGCCAGCTCTGGCTCCCCGAAAGGAGGGGTTAAAAAAAGCCGCCCCCCGAAAGGAACGACGTAGTTTCTTGCGCTGAGGTAACTTAACTCCCTTGGCAACCGAATCCAATTTCTCACCAAACAAGCGCAAACCCAAAAAGGGAAGAGCCGTAAGCGAGTCAGCAGTCCATTGCCGCAACCACACCGCCCGTCGGATAGCCACCAACAAAGCCGTGGTCCTACTACACATCACCATAGCGTCATCCTGAGCGGCAAGGACAAACGAAACAAAGGACTCACAACGCTTGAGAGCAACAAACTCTTCACAAGTAGGATCAAGGCCCGCAAATAAACCCCTGACAATGGAGCTAACCGCCAACAACAAACAGGTCTCAAAGCCCAATCCCGCGCCAACAAAACCGTGGCGAGCCAGCTGGTCAATCCGGCGATCCGGCGATCCTCACCATCCTTAAGGGTAGTAGTGTCAGGAGAATGCAACACGGCCGTGTTAGACAGCCCGAAAACCAGGGCATCAACCTCAGGAGGAAAAGACCACCGCTTCACTAAGTCCGCCGGAAAAGGATACTTCTTACCCCAACAAGACGTGTAGGCTGCTCCCATTCTTTAAGGACGACTTTCTCAAAATGTCGTTGACTGGGAAACTTCAAACGTGGCTTGGCCACATCAAACAGGGGGAGCCGCCTCAGGAGGGTCTAAAGCTAAAACTTCAAACATTTGAGCCAATATCGAAGAGGTGTCAAAGACCACCCCCGCAGCCTGGTCATCCTCAGCACCAAACAACTGCTGGACATCAGGATCGTCCGATTCCTCAAGGATCTCCCCCTCTTCAGCCGGGGGGCAATCGGACCAGTCCAATGCCTCAAAAACATCAACATCTGGGTCCGGCGGAGTAGGGGAAAGGTGCTTCCGCTTAGCCGGAGCCTTCTGAGCAACCACAGCAGAAAACATTTCTCCTAGGCACCTTGGGGTGCCGTCTACCCTTGCCCGGCCAGCAGCCTAGGCTGGGAGGCTTCACAATTAGGGCAAACAAAACATAGCCAAGCAGAAAAAGACCAGAAGGGGGGCCTGGGTGTAGCCCCAGCAACCTGCAAGCAGGAGACTTCATTCTGCTGACTTGTCGCCATCTTGCAGAGAAGAACACTGGGAGATAATTGGGAGGTCCCAGGTATGTATAGACCAGGAGAGGCTCGTTTTTCAAGACTTCTCTGCAACACCGCCACCTGCAGGTGGGTTAACCCAAGTGTAATTATTAAAGTTAAAGCGGGGTGTGTGACATACTTAGAATATGGAGGACCTAAAACTATCATTACATGAGCAGTTTAGAATAACCTTGTTGCCCTGGCTAATTTATGAGGAATCGGCAGAATTTAAGAGCCTGTTCGAGCAGTAGACCGGGGACTGGCTCTGTGCCTCTGGCCCGCCCCACTCATCATAGTCTGAGTGGGAATTGGTGCAATTCACACACTGTCAATTTTGGGCGTGCGGAAATCCGCGTCAGCCCGGGTGTCCTGTCCCACACGCCATACACCCTTCCCTTCCCACCCCCCTCCCACTTCCCAATTTGCTTTTCCCCCCTAATGTTTGTCTCCCCCCTTCGGGTTTGTAATTTGGACACACTTGACACTGAAAGAGCTGCCCCTACCGATAGGCAATGTGGTAATAAACATGCTTTAGGAGGAGCGGGCATTGCTCGCTCCGGGTGGACCAGAACAGTAAGACACCGAGCAGTGAAGATCAAGATCTAACCATATAAGAGCCTCGCCTCCCTGTTTGGGAGTTGCGGTAGCAACCTCTCCGCCTTACAATGTGTTACGGTGGCAGAAACTGGCCCACAATGATAATGATGCTTGTGCCTTAGCAAACAATGTCCCCGATTTTTTACACACCCATATCCTTCTTACCCTTTATTTTATTGTATTGCATGTCTAAATGTATGTAATGTATAAAAATGCAAAATATTTAAATAAAGAGTATTAAAAAGGGTGACAGCATATTATAAAGCACTTTGATAAAAAAATGTTATACTAATAAGTCACACATGACCAATATAAAAGACAGCCTATGGCATCTCAAGGCTGATGCGCGCCAACAGCCAATCACATAGGTTGGAGGCTGCACAGACGCAACAATAAAAAAGGCAAACGGTGGATATGGCTGCTCCTGGTCTCTATTGGCATCCCCTGTACATAAACAGGCAGACATTCTCATTCACAGCATACAGCGACAATTGAGCAAAAGGACACACATGCAGCTTTTATAAGTGGAAAGGTAAGTCAGCCAAATTCTGTAGATGCCCCTAGCCCCCATAAATGTAAATACAGAACTAAATAATAGCTAAGAGAATCCAGCTGCCTTAATCTATTTCTAACAGCAGGGCCGGATTATGAGCAGGGCGCAAGCAGCGTGTGCCACCAAGGGCCTCCACCAACCTCTGGTCCAGGAGGCTTTTCAGCCTTTGGTCTGACGGGCCGCGGGACCAACAACAAAGCTATCGGCAGCAGTGAGAGCCCCCCACACCCCGCAAACCTGCAGCCAAAGCCACCACAGGGCAGGGCGGAGAGTCTAGAGCAGCAAAACCGCCATCAGAACATTACAGTGATGGGTGCGTGCAGAGCTGTCAATCATCAACCGCTCACTGCACTTGAGCCACCAAGCACAGCGCTGGCAGCTCAATGCAAGAAACTATTTTCCCAGCTGGGCGACTACACTCCCCCCTCCAGCCCAGAATGACAAAGCAGGAGTTCCTGAGCAGCACGCACCCACACAAGAGGCACAAGGGACTCGGTCTGACGTGCCAGTAAGTAGGCTGGTGCCAGACAACCACCAATCAGTTACTTGGCTGGACATTTTTTTAAGGAAAAAAAATACTGTATCTGGGGCCTCCACCAAATTATTTGCCCAGGGGCCTCCAACACCCTTAATCCAGCCCTGACTAATAGATATAAGTAAAAGCATTGTCTATGTAATTGATGCAATGTGGCGAAATCCAATATTCAAGGATGATTTTACACTCAGATCCAAACGCCAGCCTCATATGTAACTTTTCAAACATAAACAGGCACTCTTACATAAAGATTTAAATTAAATTCAACAAAGGGGCAGCACAGGGGCCAGTGTATCTAAGCAGAAAATACAATTCTGTGATTACTCACCTGTAGAATTGATTTTGTTGGTGTCTTGCTCGGGTCGCTTCATTCATGACAATTGGGTTATCCGCCACAAGGTGTTGCAGCGTTACTGCAAGACAAAAAGCAGTGACTACTCCCGGCCCCCTATATAAGGCAGGTGTCTCATTAGAATCCCCAGTGGCTAAACAGCAGCAGAAGTGAGACAGGCCGGGAGGCCAAGAAAACCATGATACATCACATAGCTTCAGCATGTACTCTCTCAACAGAAAACTCCAAAAAACGAAGTTCAAAACAGAATGGTAATCACCATAAAAGCAAAATGAGAACAAAAGCAAGAGTGGGATAAAGCGACCCGAGCAGGACACCAACAATAGCCTCGATTCAAAGACACAGTCGTCCGGACTTCCGTAGCTGTCTGTGAAAGTTTTGGTGGGTGTTAGTCTTTTTTTTGCTTTTTTTCGTCCATTTTCTACTCGCACGAACCGGGAAAATGTGTATATGCTCTTTCGATGAACGGAAGCAAATTGGAACATTTCCAAACAAAATCGGAAATTTTCCGTTTATTCAGAAAACTTCTGTTGCTGGGATGGTTTCTGTCTGATTCAGAGAGCTGATTTCCAGACGGATCACCACCCTATAAATCCGTTTCATTTCCGTTCCACTTCCGAGACCTTTGAGGGCTCGGATTGCTATTGTTGAACATGTTTTGTGGCTATGTGGAGGAGTCTGCGTGCCTTTAGCACCAAGGCATTGCATGTATCAGCATGGCCGAGACCATAAATTGTATAGCAATGCATACCTGAATCAATACATTTCATGTACGCATTATAGATGCATTTTAATGCTGACCTAAATTAGTCCTTAGCATGTAAACATTTATTGTTCCACACATCCATATAATTGCTATATAATTGCTATATTTTTCGTGCTGTGGCCCCCACTGACCCTGGAACTTCAGCGTGTGCCCAAAAACTTTCCCAGCCTGTCAGACTGGCATCCGTGGTAATTATCTCCCACCGGGGAGGCAGAAAAGCCTTGCCAACCAACAGATTTCTGGAATCCAACCACCACAAGAGGAACGTTCTGACCATGGGGGACAGTGAAAAATCCTGATCCAGGGACTCCTGCGTCCAGTCCCAACCGGTCAATTGAAGAAGCCTAAAGTGGTACTGGGCGAAGGACACTGCCTCAAGGCAGGACACCATGAGTCCCACCAGCTTCATCCCAGAAGCATCGAGGGCCGCTGACAGGCCAGTAGAGCCTGCACCTGCGTCTGGAGGCCCTCCACCTTCTGCTGGCACCTGGACCTGCAAGGAGTCCAACATCATGCCTGGGAAGGACCTCACCATTGCGGGAGTGATCGAAGGGTAATTGATTACCCATCCGAAAACCTTGAGAGTGGATAACACTGACCGGTTGTCACTCTCGGTCTGCTGAAGGGACTGAGCCACATCAGCAATTGTCCAGATAAGGAAGAAACAAATGCCCTGGTTCCTCAGGGCAGCCATGGTGCCCACCAGCACCTTGGTGAACATACAGGGGGGCTGAAGCTATCCCGAACGGCAGAGCCACAAACTGTTAATGCGGATCCTCCAGCGCAAAAAAACTCAGGAAACTTCTGATGCCCCTTAAAATTCAGGATGTGCAGATACGCATCCTTGATATCCACCGAGATCATGAGCACGAACGAGCTCACCGCGGACCAGAAAGTCTCCATGCGGAAATGTCTGTTGAGACCCTTCAGATCCAGAATAGATCTCAGCGTTCCGTCCTTCTAGGGCACCAGGAACAGATTGGAGTAAAACACTCGACTCCATTCCTGGCAAGGCATGAGACAAATCACACCTGGTGGGTGAGGGCGTCCCCTCATGTCTGAGAGGGCTTGGCAGGGGGTATGGATTTAGCATCCCCGGAGGGATTGGGTCGGCCGCAAGACTTACCTGGTCCCCAGGATTATCTGCGGCCACCCGAAAATGAAGAGCCTCTTCCTCCTCGAAAGGAGCGATAGGCAGATGAAACCCGAAAGGGCCGCACAGGCTGCAGTCGCCGAGGGAGTCATTCATCTTTGGCCAGAAGGTCCAGCCGCCCCCCGAATAACCTGCGCCCCAGGAAGGGGATACTAGTGAACGTAACAAGCAGGACAGAAATCCTGGCGCCAAGCCGGACCTTATTTTCCATGGCCGAGACTACAAAAGCAATAAAATACACACAAGCTGCGAGGCCTGGCAAAAACAACAAGACATCTCATCCCTCTTCCTGATGGCAAAGAGACAAGGGCTGCGGCACCACAGAGTGAAGCAAGCCCGGCAAGGTGAATAAGGTGCGCCAGCGATCCATGCGCCTGTCAGCAGGATCGTGCAAGGAAAACAGTACAGGGTGACGGCACAACTGCAGCGTTAAGGAGAAAACCCAACACAGGAGAAACAGGGAGGCAGGATCAGAGACGGACCGGCTCCACCAAAGGAGATACCGCCTGTCCTGGTCCTTGATGGTAAATATTAGACCTTTCCCCATCCATAGACCATGAAAAAACAGGTCTGCTCAGGGAAGCAACCTCAGACTCTCAGGCCAGAGCAATCACCTGCTCCCTCTATCCTGCTTAAGAGGGACAAAGGAGCAACGACTCCCACCGAAGGGTAGTGCTAGTAATGCGAGGGCCCATCCTCCCAAAGAGGAGCCTTGCTCGATGCCATAGCCAGCCGAACGATCCCAAGGAAAGGAATCTTAAGTCAATAGTCGAAATCCATGGAACCCAGACCTCCCCCAGGGCCGTGCGGGATATCGGCAAGCCCAGGGAAGACTCTCAAGGCCAGCTACCCAGCAAGTCAAAGCGGGTCGGGACCGCAGCTGGCTTCCCCTTGCAGAGGACAGAAGCAAGGTGGGGGTGCTGACGAGGCTGCAGGCGAAAGGGGCCAGGGACAGATGCGCCCGCCCTATCATACTCCCACATACGCACCCAGCGCAAGGGAACCGATCGTGCCAAGTCCGCCCCGGGGGGCTGAACCGCACATGGGGCAGAGCCTCACCCGCCAGATAGGGCCCATAGCTCACTATCCCCAGAAGTCTCCAATATGGTGATTAGCAGGCCATTCAGCAGGTTACAAGGCACTAACGCCCAAACCGCTGGCCCCTCCCGTATAGTCCCTCTTCCGGTGATCCCTCCTAAAAAAGGAAGCATTGAGAAGAGGGAGAATGTGGGGGGGCGGTAAGAGCCCAGGAGGAACCACAACACAAGCAACAATCAGGCATCCCCCAGCACATGAGTCAGAATACTCATAATGAAGGCAAGACTCACGATGGCGGAGAAGTCCCAGTAGCGAAGGATCAACGGAAAGCCGGCCGGTCCTTAGATCCCGCTGATTCATCCCCCGCGAAGCATAGCGAGGGGAGCCAGGAAGGACCTCCCCCACCACATCTGCAGCAGCCTCAGCAAGATGGCGCTGCAAACATAAGGGGCATGCCGCACCCGCAGTGACGCGAAAAGCGTCACCACACGGCTCCTCCCCCCCCAACGGCGCGAAGGCAGCGCCCGCCTCCATCATCCTCATGGCCCAAAATGGCGGAGGCCCCGCCGAATACAGCAGTGCAGCCCGCGGCGCCCCCCCCCCCAATCAAACGGCGCGTCCACGCACCCTGACAGTGCATCGGTCGCCGGAGCTCCGTCTCCGTGAGCAGCCCCCCTTTCTCAGCAGCCCGAGTAAGATACACTCCGTGGGCGCTGGAGAGAGAGGGAGAAAGAGACAAGGAGGGAACGAGGGAGGCAAGAAGATATAAAGTGACACAGAAAAAACACGTACAATAAAGCTTGTAGGACAAACACAAAAAGGTGGTTTCTCACCCCCCAATAGGCACACCATTTGCCATGCCAGGCTACCCTTTAAAGTAGGGTCTGCGGCCCAGAGCCTAGCTCTGTGATGCCTGACCCTCGGCGTTCTCCCTACCGGCACCAGTCCCATACAGCCGAGGCTGGGAGGCAACGTGGGCCCACGGAGACAGTGGGAATAGGGGTACAGCGGCCGTCAGGCTTGGGGTGCCCCGTTCAGCTGCGATATTCCAAAGAGAGTATCCATAGATGTCTTTGCAGTAATACTGCAAGTGAACACTGGGGATTCTAATGAGACACCTGCCTTATATAGGGGGCTGGGAGGAGTCACTGCTTTTTTGTCTTGCAGGAACGCTGCGCCACCTTGTGGCGGATAACCCAATTGTCAAGAATGAAGCGACCCGAGCAGGACACCAAGAAAACACACACACACGTTTATTGGAGAATCCGAGACATTTTTTACAGCGTTTACTACTTGTAAAGTGGTTTTCGCTTGCCCTTTTACATTTTTCGACTGCAATTTTGAGTGTATTCGAGTACACAAATTTAATTCACCAGCCATTCTGAATCACTATTAAGTGTGATCCAATTTTCCAAGCGTTAACTATTTTTTTCTACCTTTAGTAAATCAAGTCCAAGGTCTGTCTAAAGCTACAATGCAGAACGTGGCCTATACTCTCCATGTGTGGTAAAGCAGACTGCTGGATTCCAAATAGATCACATGCACAGCGCATATATTCTGTGCTTCAGATTCTTGAACCTCTGGTTCTTCATATATGGCTTTGTTTAACTAGCCCACCCCCATGCCTTTATGTGTATGGGCAAGTATAAACTTTGATGAAATAACAATGCTTGCCAGATCCAAGCAATCCGTACTCCTCCAGGGTCAAAGCAGTGAGACAACAAAGACATTTGTTCTATATGCACCAATGACTTACCCTTCCTAGGGATTGTGTAATAGAACTTAAACATATATTGCATATGAAACGCCAGCAGAAGGTTAGGTTGTATATATCTGAGGAGCTTTAGAGCCACAGCATAAATACAATCGCTTTATACAAAAACCAGACGACCTAATGTCTTTCAATGCAACACTCATCATATGGTTTACTTTAATGATGTGTTTGAAGTACAGCAGTGACTGAACAGCTCCTTGAGGTTCCTGCAATTATACAGTCTATACAGAGTAACACAAAAGATGCAAGTACACGCTAATAGGAGTTTGACAGGTTTATTTAACAAAACATTGTGTGACAGCAAACCTACTTGTTTGCAGAACTGCAGACGAAGGTATACAACTCACATGGGTCAGAGTCCTACATTCTGCTGCCCCAAGGGAGATGCCTTAATGAATACCACTTTAATTGTACAATACACCACATTAATACAAATAAATACCCCCTAAATCCATAAAAACCCAGCAGATAAATATTTTTTAAATTCATAATCGCCTCTTGATGCAATATGGAAAACAGCAGATTGGCCGCTACCACACCACAGACCCACACAAATCAGCGGCACCAGGATTTATACTTGTACTTTCAAATTGGAACAACTGCCGGCCAAGATGTGTGTAACTTCCCAGGATTGCAATCCCAAGGCCCGTGAGCAGGCCACAATGCTATCGCTGGCATTCCTCTGGCTATATGCCCACTAACAACCAGGCATATCTGGATGCCCGGAGGGAAGCAGCTTTGGAGAAGCCTTACCCTCTTTTCAGCTTTATACTGCTTACCCATGTGCACTGCATAAAAAGCCGATTGGAGGAAAGCCTACCCATCTGTGGGATAGCGCAGCATATTCACAAAAAGTTCCACATGGTTCAACCTGTATAGCAACAACACTCCTATGAGGGGCCTGATAAGTACATTGTAACATTTTGAATCTGTACAAAGAAGAAATTGCTATCACACCATTCAGGTGTGAGGATAAAACGTCTGTTTATTCGTCCCATTAAAATCCGTATATAAAGATATGAACAGGTAAAATGTCACAGTATTAAAGATCTGCAAAGCCCATTAATCAACATATTTCAGATGCTTACCGTACTTAGTCATGGAACTTTTTTGTTAATAATAATGTGTACATATGAATTATAACCCAAACACAGTAGGGGTGCACCACACAATACCTAAGATGTGCTACACTGTATTAATAAACTAGAAATACCAAAGAAGATGGCTAAGGGGAAAGAGTCCCTCTTCACCACATAACAGGAGCACCAGAAAAATATACTAACAATCTAAGACAATAAATGCATCATTTTATTAATAACAAGACAACAAATGGTCACATGTACCTACATAAAAACACATTAAAAAACACTGCATGTCCATAATTAAAGCCAGAGCCAAAAAATAAAAGGCATACAATCACTGGAAACTCTCCTAATAAGCCTACTGTGGGGACTACACATAAGCTGTCCTAATATTTTGTGCCGGCACAAAAACCTAAAGGTGGGCCTAAACTCCTTATTTCTAAGAAGGGAAGTAGAAAAATACTACAATACTAAAAAGTGCATAGTGCTGACAAAATACAGTTATATATCCACAAATAAACGCTTGTGCATTAGAAGAAAGTGACTAGTGCTAAAGTTATATTACAAAAAACATGTATTTATACAATATCAACACAATGAAAATTCATATACATATAAACAACGTGAATAAACACAAACAATAACCCATCTGTAGGAAATCTACAGTAATGTGTAATAACAACTAATCATTGGCACCAAAAGTATGTAAAAATATCAACAATCAAATGATAAATGAGAAAATACAAAAAACACACAAAAGGTCAAATACTTAGCACCGGACAGCCGAGTCCAGACAATATGAAGGAGAGTAGGACTAGCAGGTGGGACACCTGCGCACGCGGCCGCCCGTGCCGCTTCGCTGAGTGAAAAGTAACAACAACTTACTGTGCCCATGCTGTTTTATGTGAACAGCCATTACCGTCCCGATTAATGAATGGAAACCGATGTGTCTGGAACGCAGATGCGCGCCAGACTCAGCGCGCCGGAAGTGACGTGCCTCGGAAGTGCCATAGATCTAAGGCTAGAGACTCAGAATGACAGGCCGTCATCTATTACACATTAGCAAGTTTACGACCGTCAGAGCTCAGCGCATGCTCAAAGATGCGCTCTCTGAGTGAATACCAGGCCGGGGCTTAAAACAATCTACTGCCCCTATTCACTACAATATGTCTGGAACGCATATGCGTGCCAGACGCAGCATAGCTGAAAACACACGCCCCGGAAATGACATAGTGATATGGCTGCCTGATGATCGTAACTGGCCATCGAGTGGAGCGCAACAACAATGACGCGCAGAAAAACACTGCGCATGATCAGAGCTGCGCTGTCTGTAAGGAAACACAGAGGGGCAAATATGGATGTTGATACCCCAGAGACGGGAAATGATAAAGGCGGGACACATAATTAAAGCATGGGACTTCAATTAATTCAATATTGACAAACTATACTATACACTATATACATAATTACTAATGCTAATCTTGAACGTATTTTCATATCAAAAAGAAAGAAGGCCTCTATTATTGAGAAAGGTAACAAACTGACTATCCTGTATATACAACACATATTCTCATTGCTAAACCAATCTATCACTACGACAATAAATCCATTGGATAATTTGATAATAATTGGAGCAAGCATTTAACCCATATTCTGGCACTGGGCAGGGAGCCCCCTTAGAATACAAAGAGGACCTATGGGGTGCGGAGGGCTTTGTCCTCACTAGGGCCCTCCGCACCCCATAGGTCCTCTTTGTATTCTAAGGGGGCTCCCTGCCCAGTGCCAGAATATGGGTTAAATGCTTGCTCCAATTATTATCAAATTATCCAATGGATTTATTGTCGTAGTGATAGATTGGTTTAGCAATGAGAATATGTGTTGTATATACAGGATAGTCAGTTTGTTACCTTTCTCAATAATAGAGGCCTTCTTTCTTTTTGATATGCAAATACGTTAAAGATTAGCATTAGTAATTATGTATATAGTGTATAGTATAGTTTGTCAATATTGAATTAATTGAAGTCCCATGCTTTAATTATGTGTCCCGCCTTAATCATTTCCCATCTCTGGGGTATCAACATCCATATTTGCCCCTCTGTGTTTCCTTACAGACAGCGCAGCTCTGATCATGCGCAGTGTTTTTCTGCGCGTCATTGTTGTTGCGCTCCACTCGATGGCCAGTTACGATCATCAGGCAGCCATATCACTATGTCATTTCCGGGGCGTGTGTTTTCAGCTATGCTGCGTCTGGCACGCATATGCGTTCCAGACATATTGTAGTGAATAGGGGCAGTAGATTGTTTTAAGCCCCGGCCTGGTATTCACTCAGAGAGCGCATCTTTGAGCATGCGCTGAGCTCTGACGGGCGTAAACTTGCTAATGTGTAATAGATGACGGCCTGTCATTCTGAGTCTCTAGCCTTAGATCTATGGCACTTCCGGGGCACGTCACTTCCGGCGCGCTGAGTCTGGCGCGCATCTGCGTTCCAGACACAGCGGTTTCCATTCATTAATCGGGACAGTAATGGCGGTTCACATAAAACAGCATGGGCACAGTAAGTTTTTGCTTCTTTTCACCCAGCGAAGCGGCACGGGCGGCCGCGTGCGCAGGTGTCCCACCTGCTAGTCCCACTCTCCTTCATATTGTCTGGACTCGGCTGTCCGGTGCTAAGTATTTGACCTTTTGTGTGTTTTTTGTATTTTCTCATTTATCATTTGATTGTTGATATTTTTACATACTTTTGGTTCCAATGATTAGTGGTTATTACACATTACTGTAGATTTCCTACAGATGGGTTATTGTTTGTGTTTATTCACGTTGTTTATATGTATATGAATTTTCATTGTGTTGATATTGTATAAATACATGTTTTTTGTAATATAACTTTAGCACTAGTCACTTTCTTCTAATGCACAAGCGTTTATTTGTGGATATATAACTGTATTTTGTCAGCACTATGCACTTTTAGTATTGTAGTATTTTTCTACTTCCCTTCTTAGAAATAAGGAGTTTAGGCCCACCTTTAGGTTTTTGTGCCGGCACAAAATATTAGGACAGCTTATGTGGATATATAACTGTATTTTGTCAGCACTATGCACTTTTTAGTATTGTAGTATTTTTCTACTTCCCTTCTTAGAAATAAGGAGTTTAGGCCCACCTTTAGGTTTTTGTGCCGGCACAAAATATTAGGACAGCTTATGTGTAGTCCCCACAGTAGGCTTATTAGGAGAGTTTCCAGTGATTGTATGCTTTTTATTTTTTGGCTCTGGCTTTAATTATGGACATGCAGTGTTTTTTTAATGTGTTTTTATGTAGGTACATGTGATCATTTGTTGTCTTGTTATTAATAAAATGATGCATTTATTGTCTTAGATTGTTAGTATATTTTTCTGGTGCTCCTGTTATGTGGTGAAGAGGGACTCTTTCCCCTTAGCCATCTTCTTTGGTACATATGAATTATATATAGGAATTTGTGCTCCTCTTTTTATCCATCCGTGCAGTGAGACAATCTAAAATCTAGTGAACACACAACCGAAATGCACCAGTAAAAACACTATGGGGGAGTGAGTGCACTCGTGTCTCACATGCCCTAGCCACAGCGCTCAGGGGAGAATTTGGGCGGTTTGGTGCCTTGCTCAAAAGCCCATCCTTGAATCGAACGTGTAATACCCATTACAGGCATTCCACCCATCCCATTCCCTATTACAGGCAGTATGGCATTCACCCCTTCCCATTCCCATAGGCAGTGTGACATTCTCCCCATCCCCTTTCCCATAGGCAGTGTGGCATTCCTCCCATAGGCAGTGTTCCTTCCATAGGCAGTGTGACAGTGTGACATTTCCCCCCATTGACGAGGTGAGTAAAGGTGAGTCAGACCTAGATGGGAAGAGGTGAGGTGAGTAAAAGTACCCAGAGGTGGAAAGAGGTTATCAGAGGGGATACAGAAAGAGGCATGATGGACAGAGAGGAGGTGGGCAGAAGCGAGATGAGCAGGTGTAGGAAAAGGTGAGGTGGAAAGTGGTGAGCAGAGGCAAGGTGGAAGAGGTGGGCAAATGTAAACAGAGGTGAAGTGGGCAGAGGCAAGCATGGATGGGGGGAGGGCTCAAAGTTAAACCAGACCAACAGCCTCTCCCAGCATCTCAGCCATGCTGCTGCCTGGATTAAACTGACATAACTGACAATACACAGTAACAAGAAGGCCAGTAGTACTTGTTTACAAGTACAGATGGCCTGCAAATACGTGAGCCACCATTTTGTTTCTAAAATTCAGTACAGCAGGAAAAAGAAAAAGGTATTTTGTTTTTATGTGCAGCAATCGAAATTGCCCTGGGGAGGGATGTATATGAGCACCGCTTGTTGTGCTGGTCTGGTTTAAGAGGTCAGGTGAGAAGAGGAGAGGAGGGAAGAGGAACAGACAAAGGTGAGATGGGAAGAGATTGGCAGTGTTAAGGTAGGGAAAAGTGAGGTGAGACGGTCACAAGAACTTTGGCACGCCCCTCTCCATTCACTTCAATGGACAAATGCGTGCCATAGTTTATGTGATGAGGCTGTGCAGTGTGGCATCCCCCCCCCCATTCTCATATCCCCATTCCCATATGCAGTGTGGCACTGCCTCTATGCCATTCCCAAAGGCGGTGTAGCATTCCCCCCTATCCCATTCCCATATGCAGCGTGCCTTGCCTCCATCCCATCCCCATATGCAGTGTGGCACTGCCTCTATGCCATTCCCAAAGGCAGTGTGGCATTCCCCCCTATCCCATTCCCATATGCAGTGTGCCTTGCCTCCATCCCATTCCCATATGCAGTGTGCCTTGCCTCCATTCCATTCCCATAGGCAGTGTGGCATTCTCTTGAAAAGATGAGATGATCCGCACTACTCCAAGTAAAACTTTGCTTTTAATCCACAAGTTAAAAACATCTCCATAATATTGATCCGCCAACATAAAAAACAATAGTGAAAAAGTTCCTGCTATACATGAGTGAGTGATAAAGCCACTAACGCATTTCGGACGCCCAGTCCTTAATAATAGTAACCTTGGCACATATCACTAGCCCTTATATATAGAAGTGAGTAAAGCTATCATACCTTAATTGTAATTACCCATACCTGTGGGATTCCGGTGGGGCCGCACCCCGCTGCTAGGAATGGACAGCGAGGCGGGAGTGCTACTGGGAAAACTAAAGCAATGGTACCGGGAGTGCATCCCGTTGGGTCAGATGGAACAATTCCCGGTGGGGTGCTTCCAGCAATGGTACCGGAGCGCTTCCCGTCGTGTCAGTGTAGCATTCCCCCCTATCCCATTTCTATATGCAGTGCGGCACTCCCCCCACCAAAATCACACATGCAGTGTTGTATCTGTCACACTGCATATTGCAATGGGATGGGGGTAATGCAACACTGCATATGGAAATAGGTATTATGCCCTATTCACTTAGGCTCCAGATATCCCAAAGCCTAAACCAGTCCCAAACACACCATAACCACCCCAAAACTCACTAGGTACCAGCTATTGCCTGCTTCCTTGCCAGAAGGGTGAGAGGGGAGTATTTTTCCCCAGTCCACAGCACAGGGAATTTTAAAGTGGAAAATGTACCCTGCATATCCTAGGCTTGGTGCCTGCCCCCAGGGTATCCTCCGCAGCGTAAAACCCCCCAGTTCACCAGGTCTGCTTAACTCTTACACAACACATGCATGAGCTCACCTCCAACCAGTGTGTAATGAATGAATGGCATAAAATGCTGAATAAAAACAGACTGTCACAGAGCACTGAGAGTAGCTGGCATCTCTTGGGCCGGTCCCCTTTGGCTGGGGGTGGGATTCAGATATTCTTAGCGTGGGTGTGCACATCAGCCGGAGAGATACAGACATGACGTGCGATACGACAAAAAAGGTATGTTACCCGTAATCCAGAGGTCTTCATACAGCACATATTCTAATAGCCTCTAGGGCTAGTATTGGTCTACGTTAAAGCAAACCAAAACCCCCAAAACAACTTGCTCCCCCACCCCAGGTACATTACCGTTGGGATGTTTTCTGCCCTCAGGGCTGCTTGGTATTTCTGTTATAGTGAATTTAATTTTAGATTTCCCCATGTATGTCATTGTATGCTGTTGGTTTCTGACAGGATACCATTGTTTTAAACTAGCTGTTTCACCCCCCCCCCCCCCCTCCACCTCGCAATCTCATGCTGGGAGCAATTACAATCTATTGAAACATGATTGTAATTGTGAAAAAATTTCACTTAATTCCCCCCAACTTTTTCTTTGAAGCCAAAATCATTTGTGAATATTTGTATCCAATTCATTACCAGGACACTAAAGGGGTGGATACATGTTTTTTTTTTTTTTATTTAACCTTTCATATACGTGTTTGGTCCGCTTTAAGTGACACAACCAATTTTCCTTTTTGTGGCAGTTTTCTGCCTCGCCATTCATAAATGTTTTAGCAGGCACTTGGTAAGGTACACAGGGCCAGGGACTATTTATTCGTAGTCACCACAATGATCTGGGGTCAATTCATTGACACATAGGATGATCAACAATGGGTCTGGGAGTGGGAAAAAAATGGGAGCCAACGGGGCACTTTTTTTTTTTTTTTAAAAGGCCAAAAACATTTTACGCACTGCTGGTTTTACAATCCTTTTCTATTTGCCAACATTTTACTCTACTCCCACATTGTAAATGTAAAAGAAAAAGTAAAAGACTAAATGGGGGAAAAAAACGATCTCACAATTACATGACATATCTATACAATTAAAGGCATGGAGAAAGAAAAATCAATAAACTTTCATCTCGCCAAGATGGACTCTTGTTTGAGTCATCAGCTGGATGACGCTTTTATGAAAGGTTAACTGAAGCAGTGCAAGTGTTCCAGGATCTATTCTCACCGGTTATCTGTGATCGTTGGCGCACAGTAAGCGCCATATTGTGAACCAGTTACGGCCAGTGAACGCAAGAGTTTTCATTTTATTCTTCTTCTTTATTCTTCTCCACTCAACCCAACATCAATAACGGCAAAATGCAGCGCAAATGCATCCTACTTCGGATGCGCCAAAAAGGTTCTTTGTGATTATCAAGCTAGCTACATTAAAAATGTACAGTTGGACTATTTTATTCATTCCTATTCAGAACTTTAGTTGTGTTTTATAAACTCTTTACATTATTCTCTAATGCTAAAGAACTTACCACGGCATAGCCACATATTTGGGCCAATTTAAAAGACTGCATTTCATAGGGTCATGATACTATAGGCCTGATTCAGAAAATGGAATTTGTCTGCTTTTTGAGAAAAAAAAAAAAGCAGATTCAGCGAACGAAAAAATGATTTTTTTTACTTATCATTCAAGTGAAAAATGGTTTGAAAATCTTAAAATTACATCCCAAATTAAGGCCATTTTTCACCATTTTGCGCTATACATCTTTAAGTGTGATTTTTGAAGGAATGCCCAGGGTTTTTTCAGGAAATTACCGTATACATTGTTTTTTTTTCAGCAGCATTGCTTTAACATGGAGTATCTTGTCTGTGATTTTTATTTTAGTACTTTCTCAATATTTTGGGGTAAAACATGGATTTTTTAAAATAAAATGTAATATATTTTGTAGCTTTTTAAAAAAGAAAAAAATGTTAAAGTCATACTTTAGGCAAAACACAAAAAAAACACTATACTCACCTTTCACCTTAGCATAGGCCATCACTGCTAGTCCAGTGCTAAGATACTTACCGGATCACCAGATATCAGTCCCAGGCCGGACACCGTTCCCTCCTCCGCCACCGCAGGACACCGCAGGATTGTGCTGTTGTTGACAAGGACAGGTGCGCCAACTATGGCATGCCCTCCCCCTCCATTGCTGACACCACATAAAACAATCTCGGGGGGCATCCAGAATGCTGGAGCCTGTGCCAGAAAAGGAGCCCCTTGATTGGCCGCCCGGAAGTCACATGGGCCATAGTCGTGTCCTCGGCTCTGGCCCCCGAAATGCGCCACCCACGTGAGCACCAGAGGGCAATCGCGGGACTCCTTTTCTTGCGCAAGCTCGAGGTGAAGGTAGGTATAATGGGCATTCTTGAGGGTAAGTGCAGGGGGGGGTTCCGGCATTCTGGATGCCCCCCCAAGCTATTTTTTATGTGGTGTCAGTGGGACCAACATCAGTTAGAGAAAACCCCAATTAGCTTACCGGTAATTACATTTCCGGTAGTCCTCCAGGGCAGCTTATCTGAGTAGCTCCTCCCACCTAAATAGGAAACACAGGCTGGACATGGTTAAATACCCCGCCCTTTCCTTCTGGACCTGTTTTAACAGAGGAATCCCAGAAGAAACATGTCTAAATCATAATATCAAAAATACTGGAAATGCCATTACCGGTAAGCAAATTGGGGTTTTCCCCAAACGTCCCCAAGGACTGCTTAGCCGATGATAAGCAAGTAACACTAATTACTGTTCTACCTCGGGGAGGGGAAATAACATGTAGAAACCTCCTGCCAAATTGTTGTTTCTTGTCAGAAAAAAATACACTCTTTAGTGCTTCAAAAATGTTTGCGGGGAAGCCCAAGTTGCTGCTCTGCAAATCTCGTCCAGGTCGACTCCTGACCAATTTGCTCAGGAAGCAGAAACCGCTCTAGTAGAGTGTGCTAGCAGGGAAACTGGCACCTGTCCCCCAGAACCTTTGTAAGCTAACAGGATGACTTCCCTAATCCACCACGATGGAGGCTTGCAATCCTTTATTTTTCTTTGCAAACGAAAGCAATAAATGGTCGGATCTCCGAGGTGCGATTCAAGTATGTCAACAGAATGATCCTGGCATCCAACAGATCCTGGCTGATCCTTAAGGTCCTCTGGTCTGAGGCCTGGCAAGTAGACCTCCTGGGACCTGTGAAATTCTGAAGCAATCTTCGGCCAATAAAGCGTGTCAGGTCTGATGGTGGGATGATCTGAAAAAAATCCTAAGATATGGTTCCTTGATGGACAAGGCTTGCATATCAATAATCCTTTTGGACGAAGTAATGGCTAATATAAAAAGCCACTCTGAGGATCATGGGCTCAAAAGTTGTCCATGTAAGACTGTTAAGTATGATGGAAATATCCCAGAGAGGGAAGGTCTTAGGATATACTGGTCTTCCTCTAGACACAAACAAAAAGTCATATCAGATGCTCCTGTCTAAGCCTATGGTCTAAGAATACCTAGAGTATTGCCACCTAAACCTTTAAGGTACTAGCTAGGCACATTTCCGCTCCCTCCTGTAAAAACTCCAAAACTGATGCCAGGCCTGAGCGAATCAGGTTATTGACAGAACAAAATGAAGAAAACTTCTTCCAGACCATACCATAGATCTTCCTGCTCTGGAGAAGGGTCTTAATGACCCGACTGGAAAGCCCCTTACTCCTTAGCAGTCCCCATTCAGGATCCATGCCATCAGCCTTTAGGCTCTGAACCTGAGGGTGGAATATTGGTCCTTGATGCAGCAGATCTGGGGTCAGAGGAAGAGTTACCGGAGGCCCTACTGAAATCTGCCTTAGCAGAGAGAACCACAGTCTCCTGGGACACCAGGGGGCTAATCAGGATCACCATTGCATGGTCTAACCTAATCATCCTTATGACTAGAGAGAGAATCTGGAATGGGGGAAAGGTATAGCATAGATTGAACACCTCCAATTCTGCCCCCCAGAGCTCCCTGACTCGGGTGAAGAGAGAAAACGAGCCGACGTTTGGAATTTTGTCTTGTGGCAAAAAGATTGACCTCAGGGGAGCACCAGAGGTCTACCAGTTGCCTGAGCTGAACTTGACTGAGGAGGTCCGCCAGAACATTTAGCTCCCCCTTAATGTGGACTGCTCACAAGAAGACTATTGACCTTTCCATCTTGGCACAGATTGTCTCGGAGAAAGAAAGCAACTCAATTGATCTTGTGCCTCCTTGATGGTTGAGATAAGCCACGACTGTGGCATTGTCCGAGACAATAAGAACATCTCGATTCCATATGTGCGCGAAATGGTTTTCGAGGCTTTAGCTCCCGAAAGTTCGAAGATCTTTGGGTCATGGTGCCAAACCATTTTCCCTAAACCTGCCAGTGAAGGGTAAGGGCCCCCAATCCTGCGCACTTGTGGCTATCATGATACGGATCAGGTCCACCTGATGTCAGGGTCTCCCTTTGCATAGATTTTCCGGATCTGACCACCATCGAAGGGACTGATCCTGATCTGGAAGTGGAACCAGAGAATCAAAAGTTCTTGGATCTCTGTTCTAAGCGCGCAAAAAGAGGTTCTGGAGGGTTCTTTAATGTAGCTGGGCCCAAATGACCGCTGGGAGGGCTGAGAACATAATCACCAATAGAACCAGAAACTGCATTAGGGAGATTCTGGGATGTTCCTGAATGTAAGAGGACAGAAGACAATCCTTTCAATCTTGGTTTGCAGAAGGAAGGTTCTCTCTAGGGAGCTTTCGATCTGATATCCTAGATAAATGCAAGAAGTCTAAGGGAATAGACTTGACTTTTCCCCGTTTATGATCCCACCAGATCTGAAGGGAGGGACAATGTTAACCTCACACCGTTTTCCAAACTCTCCCTGGGCAGAGCAAAAAAGGTAGATTGTCCAGGTATGCCACAATGCCAATCTGATTTTATCTCAGATAAACCATTGCCTCCACAAGAATCTTGCTAAAGATACGAGGCACAGGCAAAAGATCAAAGGGAATCGCTCTGTACTGCCAATGATAGGTTACCCCAAACCTCAGAAACCTCCTGTGAGTCAGAAAGATAGGAACATGCATGCAGACCATCCAGACACCTTGAAACAGCATATCTTTGATGGTAAAAATTTATTCCATACGGAATTTCATGTATCTGATCCCAAATGTAATTGCTTTAGGTTCAGAATAGATCGAAACTTTCATGACAGTTTCTGGACCAAAAACCTGTCTGTTTCAGGTGCCACAGAACCTCCTTTATGACTGCCATTTCGTTTAGTTGTGTAATCACTAAAAGCAGGACCTGCTTTCACAGGATCTCTGGAACGTGGGTTACTATGAAATGATCCTGTGGCCTTGAGACGAATTTGAGACGGAGTCCATCCTGAATTGTCTGAAAAATGAAGGGGTTCTGAGAGATCTTCTTCCAGGCCGGAAGAAAAAACAGAAGTCTTGCCCCTACCAGTCCAGAGGTGGTTTGAACAACAAACCTCCCTTGGCCTTCAGCCTCTGGGTTGCCCAAGCCTTCCGGGAATCCAAGCTTTGGAAATCCCATTGAAAAAAAAGAGGTTTCTTGCATTCTGAACGAGGAGAGGGAGGGTATTTCCTCTTAGCCGGAAACTTCTTCCGCACCTCAGAAGAACGGGTTAGAACCTTCTCAAGTTCTGACCCAAACAAAATCTTATCCTCAAATGGTATGCTACACAGATGTGATTTAGACAACTGGTCCCCCTGCCAGGTCTTGAGTCAGAGAGCTCTATGTGCGCAATTAATCAAGGCCATATGCTTAGCGTTGAAAATAAAACTCACTGCTTTGGAAATAAAAAGCCTGGCATCCAATGCTTCCTACCTTGCCTACCCAGAGTTTCAGAACTCTACTTTACGCAATCTGTAGCAAGCAGAGTCAGAATCCTATGCCCGTTTGAGTAGAATATCTGACCTTTTATCCAGAGGATCTCTAAGGAAACCCATGTCCTCGAAGGAGAGATCAGATTTCCGAGATACCCGTGCCAAAGGAGCATACATCTTAGGGCACATATACCAAACCACCATCTCCAACTCCTAAAAAAGGGAATCTCTGCTTGAGAGACTTAGGAAGGAAGACCCGGGACTCCGGACTCCTCTATTCTTCCCGATTAGGTTTGTTTTTTAAGGGGTTTTAAGGGTTAAAACCATTGAAATGAAAGAAAGAAAAAAAAAAGACATATCTGTGAGTACTCACCTGTAGAATTGCTTTTGCCATGCATGGCACTGCCTGCTTCACGAAGTTATTACATCTGGGGTATTCTGACACAAGGTGGCGCAGTGGCACTGCAAAAGAGTTGTGGCTCCGCCTGGTACCATATAAAAACGGAATCACCATAGACTTATCCAGTAGTTGACAAGCAGTGATACAAGAACCGTGAACAAATAAAGATAACAACCCCAACTAATCTGGAACAATCACCATAAAGAGGAAACCAAGAACAACGTAACAAGGGTGGGGTGAAGCAGGCCATGCCATGCATGGCAAAAGCAATTCTACAGGTGAGTACTCACAGAATTGTCTTTTTCCCAATGCATGGCACGGCCTGCTTCACGAAGTCATTACATCTGGGACTTCCAAAAGCAGTGCCCGTAAGTAGGGTGGGATCCCCAAAGAGTAACAGCAGGCAGTTTAAACCACCACTACCTGAAGTACCTTGCGGCCAAAAGCAGCATCAGCTAAGGCCTTAACATCAACCTTGTAAAACTTGGAAAAAGTATGAACAGAAGACCAAGTTGCGGCCTTACAAACTTGTTCAACAGAAGCTTGGTGCTGAAAGGCCCAAGACGCACCAACAGCACAAATGGAATGAGCAGTAACCCTAAAAGGAGGAACCTTCCCCCTGGCAGAGTAGGCCTGCTCCACCGCCTGACGGATCCACTTGCCGATAGTGGATTTAGCCGGAGGTCCAGCAGGAAGAACAAAAAGAGCGTCAGATTTCCTGAAAGACTCAGTAGCAACCGAATAAAACTTCAGAGCCCTAACAACATCCAGAGAATGAAGGGTCCGCTCCTTGGCATAAGGAGGGTTAGGACACAAGGAAGGCAAAACAATGTCCTGATTGAGATGAAAAGCAGACACAACTTTAGGCAAGAAATCCGGCTTAAGCCGAAACACCACCTTATCCTGATGCCTTTCAAAATAAGGAGGTTTGATGGGAAGCGCCGCCAGCTCAGAAACTCGCCTGACAGAAGTAATGGCCACCAAAAAGGCCACCTTAAGAGTCAGAATGGGCAAGGCAGCCCCACGTATAGGCTCAAAGGGAGGACCCTGCAGAGCAGACAACACCAGATTCAGGTCCCAAACGGGTAGCATAGGCTTACGTGGCGGACGTACATGAGTAACTCCCTGGAAAAAAGTTTTAACCAACCAGTGATTGGCAGAGGATCTTTGGAAAAAAATTGCCAGAGCCGACACCTGTCCCTTGAGGGTACTAAATTGAAGGCCTGAATCCAAACCATGTTGCAAAAATTCCAGAATACTGGGGATAGAAAACACCCGACAAGGAAGAGACTTGGACTCACACCAGGCAGTGTAAGCATGCCAGATCATGTAGTAGATAAAGGAAGAGGACTTCTTCCTAGCCCTAATCATGGTATCAACAACAGAAGCTCTTATCCATCAAGATGGATGTTTCAGCAGCCAAGCTGTTAAAGCCAGCGTTTGTAAATTGGGATGGCACAGTTGTCCCTGAGTAAGCATATCTGGATCCTTGGGCAGGGCATACTGATCTACTGCCAACTGCACAACATCTGCGAACCACACCCTCCTTGGCCAACAGGGGGCCACCAGAATGCCTGGTATCCCTTCCTGGGCTACCTGCCCAGCAGAAGAGGGAACGGAGGGAACACACAGAGAAGCCGAAACTCCGTCCACGGCATTGCTAGCGCATCCTTGGCGAAGGCCAGAGGGTCCTGTGACAGAGAGACAAACATGGGAAGCTTGTGGTTGTGGCGGGACGCAAACAGGTCCACATCCGGCTGACCCCAGCGGGAACACAGGGAGTGAAAAACCCTGTTGCTGAGGGACCATTCCCCCAGCCGAGACGTCCCCCTGCTCAGGGAGTCTGCCTCCTGGTTCTCCACTCCCCGAATGTAAACCGCCGAGATGCAAGGGACATTCTCTTCCGCCCAAGACAGTATCAGAGTCACTTCCTCGAGGGCTCGCTTGCTCAGAGTCCCTCCCTGATGATCGATGTAGGCAACCGCCGTCTGGTTGTCAGAGCGGATCTGAACAGCCCGACCCCGAAGGTGTGAGGTCAGCTGAGAAAGAACCAACCTGATCGCCCTCCAGGACAGGACAGTTCCAGGACATTGATGGGAGCATGGGCCTCCTGGGGGCCCCACTGACCCAAAAGCCCCCCCAACCGGTCAGACTGGCATCTGTGGTGACAGTCTCCCAACACTGGGGCAGAAATGTCCTGCCCACCAGGAGGTTCCTTGAGTCCAGCCACCACGAGAGGGACTGTCTAGCCAGGGGGGCCAAGCAAAATCCTGATCCAGGGACACAGGGTCCCGATCCCAAACTGACAAGAGGTGCAACTGAAGAGGTCTCATGTGAAACTGAGTAAAGGGGACCGCCTTGAAGCAGGACACCATCAGGCCCACCAACTGCATCCCTTGTCGGATGGAGGGATGGGGACACAAGAGCATAGCCTGTACCTGCTTCTGAAGGCCCTCTACTTTCTGCTGAGGCAGGAATACGTTGACCTGAGAGGTATCCAGAGTCATGCCCAGAAAAGACCTCACCAAAGACAGAGACAGTGAAGACTTGGGGTAGTTGATCACCCAGCCGAAGGACTCGAGAGTGGAGGTCACCACCTAAGTATCCCTCTCCCTAAGGAAGAGACTGAGCCGCAATCAGAACGTTGTCCAGGTAAGGAAGAATGCGAATGCCCTGATGCCGCAGCAGAGCCATCACGCCCGCCAGCACCTTGGTGAACACCTGAGGCGCAGAGGCGATACCGAACGGTAAGGCCACTAACTGGTAATGCTGATCCTCCAGAGCAAACCTGAGAAATCTCTGATGACCTGGGAAGATTGGCACGTGGAGATAAGCATCCTTGATGTCCACGGAGGTCATGAAATCGCCCCGCCGAAGGGTACTGACAGCCGAGCGAAGGGTCTCCATGCGAAAGTGCTTGAACCTGCCAAACCTGTTGAGACCCTTCAGGTCCAGGATAGGCCTCAAGGACCCATCCTTTTTGGGGACCGCGAACAGATTGGAATAGAAACCCTGACCCCGTTCCTGGGGAGGCACCAGGCAAATGACTCCTGACTCCAACAGACGTTGAATCGCAAGGCGCAACCCCTGAGCTGACAGAGGGTTGTGAGACATCCGGGATCTGATGAATCTGGGGGGCGGCCAGGCTGCAAACTCTATCTTGTAACCGGAGGACACCACCCCCTGAATCCACCGGTCTGAGACGCGTAGCCTCCAGACATGAGCAAAGAGCCGAAGCCGTCCCCCCACCCTGATGGGTGAGGGCGCCTCCTCATGCCTGAGGGGGCTTGGGAGAAGGTTTGGGCTTGGGGTCCCATGATAGCCCGGGACGACCACGGGATCTGCCACGGCCCCAAGAACCCCTGCGGATACCTGAAAAGAGGGGGCCTCGACCTCCTCTAGGGGCACGAAAGGAGAAGGAGGAAAAGGAGGGCCCACAAAAAAGGCAGAGGCTGCCTCCTACGCTGATGCAGCCTACCATCCTTGCCTAAAACATCCAGACGCTCACCAAAGAGCCGCAGCCCCACAAAGGGGAGCCCAGTAAGAGCCTTCTTAGCAGCAGAAGCAACCTAACAGAGCGGTGCATAGCCACCAAAAGGGCAGAGGCCCTACTACTCAGCAGTACCACATCATCCATGGCAGTAAGGATAAAGGCAACAAATTCAGAGCAAAGCAAGAGGGCCCTATACTCCTCCCTACCAGCTGTAGCGCCATCAAGGAGACGATTGATCTGTCTCTTAAGATCAATGGCTGTAATGAGGAACAGGCAGGACGCAGCCCAGCCCCCACAAATTTAAAACCATGGCAGGCCGGCTGATCCATACGCCGGTCCTCGCTGTCCCGCAGAGTAGTAGTGTCAGGGAAAGGCATGACTGAGGTGTTGGACAGCCCTAGAACGGGAGCGTCCACCTCGGGGGGGACCCGACCATCGCTTAACCAGATCAGCAGGAAATGGGTATTTCTTATCCAACCCTTTGGGCACCGCGGGCAATCTACTAGGATGTTCCCACTCCTTGAGCACCAAATTAGTGAAATGACTCTGCTCAGAGAACTCCAGACACTGCTTAACAGTCCGAAAAAGCTCACCCTGTTTCCTCTTAGCCACCTCAGGGGGGACAATGTGCAAGATTTCAAAAATGTGAGAAAACAGATTAGCAGTGTCCTCAGGGAACCAGGAATCCTGACTCAGACCCAGGGTCACTGTCGCAGCCCACCTGCTGGTCCCCAGAGGAATCAGAGCCCGGGAAAAGCTCCCCCTCCTCTAGGGAGACCCTGCTAGAATCCCCCACACTGGGGGCTAAATGCAGGCGCGGCGGAGTAGGCGATGCCGAGGGGGCGCAGAGCTTGGGAGAGAAGCAGGCAGCCCAGACTGAAGCACAAGGACAGCATGGGCACACCGCGACATCATTACTGATAGGGGATACCCCACACATGGAACACAGCCGGGATTGTCCCGAAGGACCTCCCGAGCAGGTTATCCCCAGAAGCCTCCATATGGGGATTAATACAGGCACAATATGCCAGCACAGGGTAATGGCTAATAAAAGCCCCCCGGGATGCCCCCCCCCCCCAAGGGATGCCCCCGGGATTGTAAGGGATATGAAGGGGGGAGTAAGGAGCAGGACCGGGAGAAACCACAACCCACGGGTGTCCCGCCTGAAGGACATAAGCAAAATACATAAGTATCCCGCAGCCCATGCCCCAAGTACAACAAAAAACCCCAGAGGGGACTCACGGACCAAGCAGGACAAGGATCGCCAGCCACCAGACCACCGGAGGACGCGACACAGTCAAAAATCACCGCCGCAGCCCAGAGATGAAGAGGGCCCCAGATGCGCAGCAAAGGCAAGATGGCACCGGCAGAGGAACCTTGATACGCGTCATCTGCCGGCCCCACCCCCTCCGACGAGCGTGAAAACGGCGCTCACGTGACCTCGCCGACGTCATCTACACAGTAAAAAACGCCTCACAGATATAGCGCTGCCCGCTGCGGAACGCAGTACAAAGCGGCGGCGACTGTAAAAGTATACAAAAAACAGTTTAAAGTGGACCAACACCCAGGATTTTCACTATCTAGATCGCCCTAGAAAACTCACCTCACCCCGCTCCTACGCGAGCGCTCGTCCAAACAGAGCGCTCAGAGCCGCTGTGATATGCGCAGACAAGCGACGGACAACCACATCAGCTCTGAGCACGCTGGAGGCCACATCTCGCGCTTCCCTCTAACAGGGAGCACACCCGCACCGGCCATTCACAAACGGCCGGCACGGGTGTGCGCCCTGCTAGAGAGAAGCGCGAGATGCGGCCGCGGCTCGCACATGCGCCGTTGGAACGTGGATAAGCTAAGGTTTCTGGGCGTCCTGCGGGGTTTCACACAGTGGGGCATCCCGATTTCGGTTGCCCCGCGGGGAGGGATCTGATCGGCCCGGGAATCTTATAGATTCCCGGGCTGATCACCCCTGGGTGTTGGTCCACTTTAAAACACACAAACTCTTCTCTTCTGCAGTGAACTGCGCCACCTTGTGGCGGAATACCCCAGATGTAATGACTTCGTGAAGCAGGCCGTGCCATGCATTGGGAAAATAAGTGTGGAGCCCCTCCCCCCTTCCTAGTAAAACCATCCCGGGCACCCGGTAACCTCATGGGCTGCAGGTTCTTTTCCACACACCCTTTTGAAGATATGTTGAGACACCTTCACTTCTCCCCAATAGCAGTTGTTTTGCTTAGTTTAATTTTGGGGGTGCATTTAGAAGCACACTCAGTTTAAGGGTGGATACATGAGTTTCATTTTTTTTAAACATTTTGTAAGCTTCACCCTCCTAATTGGGGTAAATATAGATAGAGGATTCACTTAAAGGGTATATTTTGAGCTGAAATAGAAATTCCCCGAAAAAAAAAAACATAACACATGGTTAAGCTAAAAGCTAATGTACCACATATGAGCCTCTAAACGTTTACCGAAAAGTTCAACCTGTGCACCAGACATTTTGAAGTTGTGATATTTACTAGAAAAACATTCAGCCTGTTGTTTATCAGAGCTCTTAGTTGCCTTAGACAGTTTATAGCACATCTGAGACACATTAAAGAGAATTAAAGCACTTACCTAAATTGTGTTTCTGTTCTCAGTACAAGTTATATGAAGGAACGATCCATAAAGCACTATTAAAAAAAGAACGTTGAAGTGAGACATACTAGTAGCAGCTGAATGTCCCAAATCCCACCGAAATGGATAGCATCTTGATTCTATACCGGGTCAGGGTTTATATGACGATTAGCACAAAGCTCTTCTGAAAACTTTTCAGAATTTTCTCTTTCTTCAAATTGCAGCTATTTTTTTGTTTTTGTTTTAAAGAAGAGCGATCACTGCCCTAGATTCTCTGTGTCTCCAAAGCCAGTAGTCTCCCTATTTTTAGAAGAGGGGGTCATGATTTGGATTACCCTACTGTGGTAAACCCCTGGGATCCCTTCGGAAGCTGCATGCTCCCACTCCAGGCCTATCTGAATAGTTGGCACAGGTACACACAGCTGGGGGGAAGCAGCAATCTAGGATTCATTCTATTTACTAGGGAAAACACTAGTCTACATTATCAGAAGAAAAAACACAGGGCCTAAACAGCATCATGCCCTATAACAAGGCCAGTGCAGTCCACAAGATAATTAGGAAATGAGTCTGTGGTCTAGGTAGTACGTTTTTCTTTTCATTAGAACCACAGTCATTTTAACACTTTAAAACCCAAGCCAGTAGAATCTACGCTACTGCCTCTCCTACCGTTAAGCGAAACTCCCGTAGATTCTACGTACTTGGTGTTTTCCCCAGATTACAGCGGAAAAAAAAAAGTCTGTCCAGGAACTAGCGCAGAAGGTCCCCTAATGCCAGTCTGGGGTCCTCAACAGGGCAGAGAACACAGATTCTGTCATTTCTCTTGCTGCCGCAGGGAGGGACCTTTTATACCAGTATACAAGGCCCCTCCCTGTGGCGGGAGCGAGAGACAAAGCACAAAGTGACTGCATAGGTGGTAGCAGAGCAGAGGACACCACTCCTCTGCCCTCTCCCCCCAAATATTAATTCTGGCTGATGACATCAGCAATTGGCAATGGAAGAAGGTAACTAGTAACAAAAATACATTAAAAGGACTTTTTCTTTAATGTGTGTGTGTTTGTTCTCCACTTATCTCTTTGTGAACTGGTAAGGGGTCATTGATATCCCTATATTAGTTCACAGTCCAAACACCCCCCACCACCTGCATTCCCAAATGCCAGGTGGGAGCAAAAGAGCCACTGTGGGCACATAGCTGGTGTTCCCGGGCTGGTCTTGTTAGAGAGGGGGGCACACTTTTTTTAAACTGTAAGGCTTTATTCTCACCTCTCCGCTTGCACTGCATTGGGCAACATTGTCAAAACGTAAAGGAAAATGCTGCCCATTATTTTTAATGGGCCAGTTCACATATATACGCACATATACATGTGAAATGGCCCATTAAAAACAATGGGCAGAATTTTTCCTTGCACTGTGACTGCGTTGCCCAATACAGCACAAGCGGAGAAGTGTGAATAGAGCCTAAGGGTTTTGACTGTTACATTTTTTAAAAAAGGGTTTAACAATTAATACTGCACATAGCAATTGTATTTTGTTTGTAAATCTCATAAAGCACTATTTTCAGTTTGGGAGATCTACCGATATATATTTGGTACTATTGTAATCGGGAGGAATGGGACTTTTACACGCAATATGAGTTTCTTGAAAAACTTAAATCTTCTATTTTTTAAAAATGCTATAAGATTAAAAAAAAAAAAACAGGCATTCTGAAGTTGTGATATTTACTAGAAAAACTTTCAGCCTGTTGTTTATCAGAGCTCTTAGTTGCCTTAGACAGAGAATCGCAAATCATTTTCCTAAAAATTGCTGCTGGCAATGAATTTGGAATCGCTGAGAAAACGTGTTTGCCTGTGTAAAAGCGCTCATAGGATGCGATGGCCAGCAATTTATTTGGGTGAGCTGGGCCTGACCAGAACCAGAAGTAGAGGGAATTGTGTATTGTCTTGGACATTTATCAACAGCATCTGATGCTTCTTTATTGTTCTAGCTATGGGCTGTCTCTATACTATACAAAGCAGTGTGAGGTCATTTTTCTTAAACATAAATATGTTAACATTTATCTAGTATATGTCCCTTAATGCAGACAGTAAAAAGGTGACCGTTCAGGCCCCAGAAAGGGTCAAGTTGCGGTTGCCACTCCCTCCCCAACAGGCACCATCCTATGTCTTGTTTACCCTATAAACCCTCAGTGTGCATCCTCAATAAACTACACATTTTCTTTTTGTTCCAGCGCTGCACACAGCAATACTGCTCCATCACCAGAGAATTTCCCCTCCTGCTGTGCTTCAAATGAGACAGAGTTTATTTCAGGGTTTCTGCACCAAGTGTCTGGAAAAAAAAAAAGCCAGGACAGGACAAATAAATGACTGAAGGAGAGCTCACTGCTTTATTAGAACACAAAGAAGAGATGTCTCCTGTACGCTTAGGTGAGTATGTTGATCGAGCTGGTCCTATAATCTATGTCTGGAGAGTGCTATAGGATCACTTGAAGCGAACACAGAAGCTACCTTAATGGTACCAATGCTGGAAAAAAAGTAGCAAACACACCAGCGGCCCTTGGTATTTTATATTTTATCGAACGCAGTTTTTCAAGCTGTGGTACGCATGCCCCAGGGAGTACACAGCTATATTCAGGGGTGCACCTAAAGGTGGGGGGTGCGACAGGTCTGCTATATTAGATTTAACAGTAAAACATTATTCCTTTTTGCTTTAAGAGTGCTACGAGGCCTGTGACCTACTCATTTTGGTAACATTTATAACTGATCCCCTACTTGGGGGTACTCAGTTGGTACTTGATGTCTCTAGGGGGTACTTGGTGTACAAACCTTGAGAACCTACATTATAGAAGATGTTAGAAAGGTACTCCGGGATGACTGCCAAAGCGGTAAGTGGAATCATTTATTTACCTTTGTTTAATCTATAAAGGGACTTAAAGAGGAACTGGAGCATTGCGAGTTGGGATGCCCCGCTGTGTGAAACTCCCTGGATCGACCCTTCCACTCACCTATGCCTGGAGCTCTTGCTGCGTCTTGGCACAGCAGCCACGTAGCGCGTACACACACCAGGCTTTCTGAATGGCCAGCAGGGGCAAGCCGACAGCTATAGGCGAGCGGGAATGCAGCCAGCGACCACTCGGCCAGTCAGCACCCTCGGTTTCGGCCTCGCCTGTGTCATGGGAACACCAGGAAGGTGAGTTTTCTTGGCGACCAATGGGAATACACACAGTGGGACATCCTAAAACAGGATGCCCCACCTGAGAGCAACAACACCCCGGAGAGGGAAATTCCTGTATGTGGTTCTCTTGCTTTTTGTCAAATTTCTATGGTGTTCTGCCTTACTGCTTTCATCTTCTGATATGTAAAATAAACCTGTGTGTTAGGATTGTTCCCAGAGACCTGTGATTTACTCACCAGCATGCTATTTCCAAAGACACCCCCCCCCCCCCAATGATCCTCTGTCCAGGCCACTCTCACCAGCAGATATTAAACTAGGTGGTCCCCAGCCTAGATTGCAACCACAGACCAGTGCCACCCCCAGCCACCTACATCCCTTGGATGCTCCTTGGAACACCCCTTCCTTATAACTTTTACCCCCTCACATGCTGGATGTATAAGCAACCCCCTCCCTCATTATCTAGCCTATCCTTCCCACATCCCCCATACCAACATCCTGGCCCACCACTAACTGCTGGGTACTCCATTCAGCTCACCATTCCAGGCCCAGGTGCTCTTGCAGCCCTCCTCCCCATTCACCTCACTCTAAACATTAAAGCTCTGCCCCTCTCCAACATATTGGTTGTCCTCCTCTCTACTCCCTTACTTAGGGTTGATGTTCAATCCTTCTTCAACCCCCCATCCAGCCTCCATTCTTGCCCACTATCCAGGGCTGCACCGAGCAGCATCCCACACTCTGTGCTGCTCATGCATCAACAACATCACTGGATTTCAGCCGGGCGAGGTAGGGAGTTTTTGTTATTTGGTAACACCCCGCACCAAGGGGGATCTGGGGCACTAGACAGCAAGAGAATGTGGAAGCATGTGAGTAGAGGTGCCTAATCCTGAGCCACCTGCTTGCTACTACCACAAAGCATCCCGAATTGGAAAACTCCCCCCTGGTGCAGGGGTGATCAGTTCTCCAGTCATTTCCAAATAGAGGTCCACTTTAACATCTCAGCACTGTCTCACATCTCACTGTGTATGCCCCTTTATAACCATTTACTTTCAAGCACCCCTCCCCACTACCTCCTCCTGATGGGTGCTCCCTATAGTCCCTCTCACTGTCTCATGAATGTCTTTGTCCTTCCCCCCACCCCACAGCCCACCGTCGCTCACTCCCCCTCTACATCTAAGCCCCAGTATCTACTATCCAGTTCTTCGACCAGAAAAGCCTCCAAGCGGCATCCTGGAATAGCAGCCTGGGTAGGTAGTTCCTGAGTTAGGGGACTCCCCACACCTCTAAACCCTAATCTCCTAATACACCTCACTTAGGTCAACTTCAGTATTTAACCCTTCCACCTCTATACCATTGATAAAGAAAGGAGGTGTCGAGGATCAGCAGAAAGGCACTGAACACCAAAAGACAATAAGCAAGACAATAAGCAACAGCAAAGGATCCAGAGGCGGCAGCGAGAACCAAAGATCAGTTAATCAGGCATAGTCACCCAATCAGTGAAGAAACACTGCAAACTTCTGCCTCAAAGAAGACCAATCACCAGGATTTCGACTATCCTGGTGACTGGTCCCTGCCTCTGGGGCATCCCGATGTAGGATGCCCACTTATGTGAAATGCCCAGATCACCCAGTTTCACTCACCTTTTCCCGCTCCCATGGTGCAGGTGCGGTTGCGCGTCCAATCTGCGCTTTATGCGGCGCATACTAATGTGCGGAATAAAGCCGCTGTTTTGAACTGCACGCCAGGATAGGCGCGTCAGTGGGCACATCCCCGGCTCCCCCGTGGAGTGTGCACTTCCCCGCACCCGGCATACGCGAATGGCTGGGCGGGGGAGCGCGCAGAGCTGCAGGGAAGCTGTGGATGAAGTCACCGGCGAAGACAGTGTTGGGGGAGCCGCTGGGATCAGCTGAGATTACCGGCACCCCGAGGGGTCTCACACAGCGTGGTATCTGGCATAGGATGCGCTTGGGGCAGGCTAGCTGCCAGTCCTGGAATCTTTTTGATGCCAAGCTGGCCACTGAGCATCATTGCTCCAAGTGGAACAAAACCCATCCGAGTCTCTGGCCTTCCCCTTGGGAACCTTCAGTCGGGATGCCCTGTTGTGTGAAACCCCCAGAATTCCCGTAAATCATTCCCCGCTCCAATGATGTATGCGCAGACTCTCACTCACCCAATGAGAGCACTCCTGCCTCAGCCACCGGCAGTGCATACTCCCCATTCTAGTCACTGAGAACAGTTGCCAAATAACATAGTCATGGCAGACATCTATCATTGGACGAGCCCTGTATAGGCTGGAGATAGGAATTATCTAATGGGAAACTGGGGATGCAACTGCTCCAGCTCCCTATTGCTGTGTTCTGTGTCTAAACAGAGCTGTATGCCGTGCATTAAACCGGTCCCAAACCCTAGACCACCATGTAAAATATACAGGATCCATGTCTGCAGGCAAAGTTGGTGTCAAAGAAAACCAAAACCCACCTACCCACATGCTCGCACCACCCAGGGCATCCAGATTCAGGATGCTCGGCTGTGTGAAACCCCGCTGGTCGCCCATAAACTCACCTTCGTTCCCGGTCCAATGGCGCATGCGTGAGCAGCGATCGCATCCCCCGCTATCCCTTCAGCAGGGCGCGTGCCCACACCAGGCATTTCGCGAATGGCTGGCATGGTCACACTCCTTGTTAAAGGATAGCGGGAGATGCGGCCGCCAGCACGCCTGGATCGGCTTGCATTAGACAAGCTCCTGGAAAAAGGGGCTCGAACGGATCCAAGCCCGCTGATTGGACGAGCTGCCGCGCATGTGCCATAGGACAGGGAAGAGGTAAGTTTGTTCCTGCAACCTGGGGGGTTTCACACCCAAGACAGTCAAAATCCTGGGTTTTGGTCCACTTTAAAAGACCTGACTCCTCTTCTCTGCCCCTGCCCTAGGGAGAGATGTAACAATTGAGTTTGAGTTTGTTTACCTTAGCTCAGCCCATGTAACTACACTGTAACAAATGGCAGCTGTGCAAGGCCAGGAAAAATTGCTACTTCTATCATTCGGGGAGGAGCATTTATACACAGTCAGGTCAAGGTTTCTAGATGCATGTGTGAGAAAATGTACACGTATAATACGCTAAATTAGGCATAAATGTGACCTCTGTGGGGTCGTTTTAAAAAGCATGATTCATTACGCTAATTGGACAAGAGCTGGCGCATGCATCATGTGACCAAGAAAGGGTACCAAATCACAGTGCCTCAAGGGCAAGGGCAGGCGGCAAGGGAAGACAAACGGAGCTAAGCGGGCTGATTGGCTGTGCGTCCACAAATACGTTGTTGGATTGGGCAAGGACCAAAACCCTGGATACTTAAAAGTGGACCAAAACCCATGATTTTGACTTTCCTGGGTTTTGGTCGATGCCCGGCTGTGCGAAACCCCCCTGGTCGCTAAAACAAACTCATCCTTTCTCGGGCCTATGGCACATGCGAGGCCGCTCATCCAATCGGTGCACTCAGATGCGAAGACGTCCCTTCGTCTATGGCGAGCAGCTCCGAGTTTACTGACAGACGCATACCCGCTACCCTCTAACAGGGAGCGTGCCCGCAGCGGCCATTCACAAATGCAGGCATGTGCCACGCTAGAGGGATAGTGGGGAAGGGCCGTGGCTCGCGTATGTGCCGTTGGACCGGAGAAAAAGGTAAGTGTATGGGGGGTTACACACAGCGAGGCATCCGGAATCGGGATCGTTGTTCCTCTGCAGCTGGACACCTTCTGGCACTCCCACAGTGCATGTGTGAGCTGCTGACCAAATGTCTGGCACAGTTACATGCCTCAGATGGAGGTATAGGAGGAATGTGGGCCATGCATGCACCATGGGATCGCCGGCTATGTGAGTATACATGGCAATTACGGGGGGGGGGTTTACAAACCGGGATGCCCCAGGGAAAGGGAACCGGCTGGCACTGGAGTCTTTTAGACAGGCACAGCAGACCAAAAGAGGACCTAGAACCTATAAGACTCCAGATAAATACCTGCCCCAATTTGGGATGCCCTATGTGTGAAGCCCGCTGGTTGCCCAATAATACCATTTTGTGAATACTCACCTTGTAAAATGGGTATTATAAGTATGTCACACACCCCGCTTCAAGAATCCATAACATGTGGGTAATATCGTCCTGAAGAGGCGTTCCTGCAGAGATGATAGTAAAATGAAAGCCCCTCCCTGATCCATAAATACCTGGGACCTCCCACTCATCACCCAGTATACAGAAGCAGTAAGATAAGGGACCAGGAAGAGGCAAATATAAAACGCAACCACGCAAAGTTCACAAAATAGAGGATCCCGAATACAGAAAAGGGCGGGTGAAGCGGGGTGTGTGACATACTTATAATACCCATTTTACAAGGTGAGTATTCACAAAATGGTATTATTCTAAGTATGTCACACACCCCGCTTCAAGAATCCATAACATGTGGGACATCCAACAGCAGTGTCCAGAAACAAGGGCGGGGATCCAAAACTAGGCAACAATGCACAACTTCAAACCACTGCAGCTTGCAAAACTTTGCGTCCAAAGACAGCATCCGCGGACGCCCAAACATCAACCTTGTAAAACTTGGAAAAAGTGTGAACAGACGACCAGGTAGCGGCCTTACAAACTTGCTCAACAGAAGCCTGGTGCTGAAAAGCCCAAGAAGCTCCAACCGCACGAGTAGAATGAGCAGTAACACGAAAAGGGGGACTCCTCCCCTTGACAGAATAGGCCCCAATGATGGCCTGACGAATCCATGTACTAATGGAAGATTTGGCAGGAGCCAAACCTTTCCTAGGCCCGGAGGGCACCACAAAAAAGGCGTCCGTCTTACGAAAGGAAGACGTAACCTCAAGATAATGTTCCACAACACGAACTACATCCAGGGAATGCAACGCCCTTTCCTTGTCGTTGCTAGGATCAGGGCATAGAGAAGGCAGAACTATGTCCTGATTCAGATGAAAAGCCGAGACCACCTTAGGAAGAAAATCCGGCTTGAAACGAAAGACAACCTTGTCCTGATGCTTCTCAAAGTATGGAGCTTTAATGGATAAAGCTGCCAACTCAGAAACACGCCTAGCCGAAGTGATAGCCACCAAAAAGGCCACCTTTTGAGTAAGCGAAGACAAGGCAACCTCATTCAAGGGCTCAAACGGAGGACCCTGAAGAGCAGAGAGAACAAGATTCAAATCCCAGACTGGAACCAAGGGCTTCCTAGGCGGACGTACATGCGAGACTCCTTGGAAAAAGGTCCTGACTAAAGGATGAAGTGCAAAGGACCTTTGGAAAAACACCGCCAGGGCAGAAACCTGCCCTTTCAAGGTACTAATTTGGAGCCCCAGATCCAAACCATGTTGAAGAAACTCCAGAATCCTAGGAATGGAGAACTCACGACAAGAGAAAGACCTACCTTCACACCAATCAATATAGGACCTCCAGGTCCTATAGTAAACAGAAGAGGAAGACCGCTTCCTGGCACTGATAAGAGTTTGAATCACCGCGTCAGAAAGACCTTCGTCTTTTAAGATGGCGGTTTCAGCAGCCACGCCGTCAAAGCCAGCGATGGTAAATTGGGATAGCGTAGCCGACCCTGGGTGAGCAGGTCCGACAGTAGAGGCAGAGCGAACTGATCCTCTGCCAACCTTACAAGATCTGCGAACCAAACGCGCCGTGGCCACCTCGGGGCCACGAGAATCGCCGACGCGCCTTCCAAGGCCAGTTTGCGCACCACTCTGGTTAGCATCGGAAACGGAGGGAACAGATAAAGGAATCCCAGATCCCTCCAGGACAGAGACATGGCATCCACCGCCAGAGCCAGAGGATCCTGCGAGAGAGACACAAAGACTGGAAGCTTGTGATTGTGATGAGAGGCAAAGAGGTCCACCGCTGGGACCCCCCACCTGCGACATATCAAACGAAACACCCTGGGACTGAGAGACCACTCCCCCTGACGAGAGGAGGCCCTGCTCAGCAAGTCCGCCTCCGTGTTCTCCACTCCCGGAATGTAGACTGCTGAGATACACGGGACGTGGGTCTCCGCCCAGTCCAGAATCAAAGACACTTCCCTGAGGGCACTCCTGCTGCGAGTCCCCCCTTGGTGATTGATGTAAGCAACCGCCGTCCTGTTGTCCGACCGGACCTGAACTGGCAGACCTCTCAACTGAAGAGTCAAGCGAAACAGAACCAACCGGATGGCTCTCAACTCCAGAATATTGATGGGCTCGTGAGCCTCCTGAGGACCTCACAGACCCTGAAAATGGAGGTCCTTCCAAACACCCCCCCAACCTGACAGACTGGCATCCGTGGTCACCGTTTCCCAACATGGAGCCAGGAAGGATCTGCCTATCGACAGATTGACAGACCCCAGCCACCATTGAAGGGAACGACGAACTCGGGGAGTCAACCGGAAGGACCGGTCCAATGACGACTGCGACCTGTCCCAAACTGTCAACAGATGCAGCTGAAAAACCCTCGTATGGAACTGCGCAAAGGGAACTGCCTCGAATGAGGCCACCATTAGCCCCACCAGCCTCATCCCTAGCCGGATGGTCGGATGAGGAGCCAACAAGAGAAGCTGAACCAACTCCTGAATCAAAAGAATCTTGGCCTGGGGCAGAAACACCCTGGCCTGCGAGGTGTCCAGAGACATCCCCAGAAAAGTCACAACTCTGGACGGACAAAGAGAAGACTTGGGGTGATTGATCACCCAACCGAACCTCTCCAGAGTGGACACCACCACTCCGGTGTCCAACTCCGCTTGGTTGAAAGAAGAGGCCATGATCAGTAGATCGTCCAGATAGGGCACAATGCGGATACCCTGAACTCTGAGTAGTGCCATCACCCCCGCTAGCACCTTGGTGAAAACCCGAGGGGCCGAGGTGAGACCGAAAGGAAGTGCCACAAACTGAAAGTGCCGATCCTCCACCACAAACCTGAGAAACCGCTGATGTGCTGGAAAAACCGGAACGTGAAGATAAGCATCCTTGATGTCTATGGACGTCAGAAAGTCTCCCTGACGAAGAGAGTGAATGGCCGAGCGCAGCGTTTCCATGCGGAATTTGCGCGGCCGAATAAACCTGTTGAGAAACTTCAGATCCAAGATAGGACGGACCGACCCGTCCTTCTTGGGAACCGTGAACAAATTGGAATAGAAGCCCCTGCCCTGTTCCGAGGGGGGCACTGGGCAAATGACAGCCATGTCCAGAAGATTCTGTACTGCCACCAGGAGCCCCTGCGCCACCAGAGGCTCCGAAGGCATCCGAGACCTGAAGAACCTGGAGGGGGGGCGGAGCTCGAACTCTAGCTTGTAACCGGAAGACACCACTTCCCGGATCCATCTGTCCGAGACTTCTTGGTCCCAGATCTGGGAGAAGTGTCTCAGCCGTCCCCCCACCCGCAAGGGTGAGGGCGCCCCCTCATTGCTGAAATGGCTTAACAGCCGGTTTGGGCTTAGAGCCCCAACTGTATCCAGAACGGGCACGCCCTCTGCCCCTGGTTCCGGAATCTCCTCTGGAAGAGGGAAATGCAGAGCCTCTGCCAGATCTGACTCCACGAAAGGAAGTTGTAAAGGCAGGCGCCCCCCGAAAGGGACGGCGCTGCTTCTTACGTTGAGGCAACCTACCACCCTTGGTGACGGAGTCCAAAGTTTCACCAAAGAGCCTCAAGCCAACAAAGGGTAAAGCCGTCAGAGACTTTTTAGACATAAAATCGGCCGCCCACTGGCGCAGCCACACCGACCGCCGAATAGTCACCAACAAAGCCGACGTCCTACCACACATCATCAAGGCGTCATCCAAGGCTGTTAATACAAAAGATAAAAACAACTCACACCGTTTGAGACTAAGGAACTCGGCACTACCAGGGCGAAGCCCGGAAGAGGTCAACAAGTCTCTGACCACAGACCTGGCAGCCAGCACCATAAGCTCTGAGGCGCACACAGGCCGTATGGCTGACCCAATGCTAGAAAAGCCATGACAAGCCATTTGATCAATACGTTTATCCTCCCCATCCTTAAGGGTGGAACAATCCGGTCTATTTAAAACCGAGGAGTTAGACAATCCCAAAACCGGAGCATCGACCTCGGGTGGGGAAGCCCAGCGCTTAACCGCCTCCGAAGGGAAAGGATATTTCCTATCCCACCCTTGAGGGATACCAGGGAGCCTAGCCGGCCTGTCCCATTCCTTGTCAATGATTTTGTCAAAGTGCCGTTGCGTAGGAAACTCCAAGCGCGGCCTGGACTCTTCAAACAACTCACCCTCCTGTTGTGACGCCACCTCGGGGGGGGAGATATTCAGAACCTCCAACATCAGCGCCAGGGCGTGAGAAGAATCCGAGGATCTCCCAAACTCACTAAACTCCGCATCAGCGCCAGCAGACTGCTCGTCGTCCGAGACCTCTGAACCCTCAGAAACTTCACCTTCCTCTAGCCCAGAATAATCAGACCAATCCAGATTATTAAACTCATCCAAAACATCAACCGGCGCAGCCGGAGACAAATGCTTCCTCTTCGCCGGAGCCTTACGGGCGACCGAACTGGAAACAATTCTCTCAAGGTTGGCCAATCTGGCGCACATCTCAGATTGCAGATCCCTACCCATGACAACGTCACACGGAGCGCGTGTCAGGGTGGGAGGTTGAGATGACTCAGCCGGCGGTGCTGACCCAGACGCCTGGGGTCCGGACTGCCGCGCAATAGTTTGCTGTGCACAAGGTATACAAAGCAGTACATCGTCCCCAGAAATGGATGCAGCACACAACATGCATCTTTTGGAATGCCCCGAAGGGGTGCCCGCCCCAGTATCAGGGGATGCCTCCATAAAGGTGATTTTGTGTGGTCGCTAAGACCCAGGGAATTACGCCAGTAAGCAACCCGGGATGCCCCTTTAATGTCCCGAGTGGGAGGAATTTCTAATGGAACCCAGGAATTTAGGACCGGGAAAGACCCTCTAATCACAAAGATGAAGCTTCCCAGACGACCTCCGCCTGAAAAACACAAGGGACCCTTATTGGCATAATGTCACCCCATAAACATAAATATAAGAACTCAAGAAAACCTGGCCCACTGGGCCACTCACAGTTTTGGAACCAGGGATCGTCTTGCAAAAAGGCGGGAAGGATCCTCTGAGGAGAAGGCAGGGAGGAGGAAGAACGCAGGCGTGGCCAGAAAAAGGCGCGATCAGCGCCATCACGCAGCTCCCCCCCCCCCCCCGTCAGGGCACCAGTAAGCACCACTGCGCTGAGGTAATGATAGGGAGGGGGCGGGATCGCGGTGACGCGCCGCGAATCGGCCCCGCCCCCCTCCCTCCATGAGTGAACCTGCGGGAACCGCAAGGTTCCTTCGCATTGAACCGGCGCCGCCGCGGCGCCGGTAGTACAGCTCCAGGCGGGTGCCTCCGCCTAGCGGAGCACCCGCCGGTAAGGAGCCGGTCAGGAAGGGGAATCGGGCCGCGGCAATGCGCCGCCGCCCGGTCCCGCCCCCCCCTCGACACAGGCGTGAGGTGATTTACCTCACGCCTGAATGAGCGGGTCTTAAGGGGCCAACAACGGAGAAAAAACAAGAGACACCAACAAAGTAAAAACACAGACACAAACACACAGGGGACAGGGAGAAGGGAAGGATAGAGAACCCCAACCCCTAAGGGAACTAAGGAGGGACCCCCCCTTTCCCCCCCCCCCCCCCCCCCGGGATAAAATTCAGGGACGGGGCATCCCAAACCGGGATCACCAACCCGGAACCACCGCCTACCCTCTCTGATAGGGTCTCACGGGGGGGGAGCTCAGCTCCTCAGCACCATGGGTGCCCGTATACCCTCGCTCGGGCCCACAGCCAAAGCTGAGGAGGCATATAACTTAATAAAACTGGAACCCCTAGTTAACATAGGGCCGAGCGGAAATATAAGAACAAATAGGCCGGGGGCAACCCCGGCTACCTTAACTCCCCCTGAGCAAGGAGGAGGCATCATCTTCTGACTTGCTCGCCGTCTTGCAGAGATGGAAAACTGGGTGATGAGTGGGAGGTCCCAGGTATTTATGGATCAGGGAGGGGCTTTCTTTTTACTATCATCTCTGCAGGAACGCCTCTTCAGGACGATATTACCCACATGTTATGGATTCTTGAAGCGGGGTGTGTGACATACTTAGAATATACATATCTCACAACTAAGCCAAGGCTCTTGCACAGCCGATTCGGCTCTCATTCAGCTTTTATTTGCGAAGCCAAATAAGCCGACTGGAGGAGAGCCGCACCTCTGTTTCACACAGCGGTGCATACCAAATCGGGATGCCCCAGAGGTATGCACCAAAACCCAGAAGAGTAAAAATCACAGGTTTTGGTCCACTGTAATGTGAAACAAAAGCCACCCAGTCTGGCCCAGGAATCTTAAAGTTTCCAGTGGCCAGCCCTGGAATCTTTTAGAAACCCCCAGGGTGCCCGTAAACACTCATCTTTCCCCACTTCCACAAACGTCTCTCATTGTTGTCCACGGGGGAGGCGTGCGCTGCCCGTGGTGTGCGCACACTCCCATCCCAGACATTCAGTTAGGCTGGGTCGGGAGTGCACATGCCTCTGGCAATGCAGCAGCATACGCACCCTCCGAGCGCGCTGATTGGACGAGTGGCCGCGCATAGGCCGTAGGACCGCGGTGAGTTGATCTGGGACATCTGGGGGGTTTCACATAGAGGGGCTCCCCTGATCGGGGTGCCCTGGGGGAGTGGGCCAAAACCCAGGATAGGCAATATCCTGGGTTTTTGTCCACTTTAAAGTGTCTCAAAGTCCACGACGATCGGCCCGCTGATCAATTCCCTAGCCCCGGGACATCCAGAATCGGGATGCATCGCTGTGTGAAACCCCCCGGGTCGCCCCGTTCACTTATCTTTCTGCCTGGTCCAACTGCGCATTCACGGGCCATGGCCGCATCCCCGCTATCCCATAGCATGGTGCGTACCCGAGCCAGGCAATTGTGAATAGCCGGCGCGGGCACGCTCCCTTTAAGAGGGAAGTGGGGGATGCCGCCGCCAGCGCACTCAGAGCCACTAGTTTCAGATGCAGTCTTAAAGTGGACCAAAACCCAGGATTATGACTATCCTGGGTTTTGGTCCACTCCCCCGGGGCACCCCAATCGGGGGTGCCCCACTGTGTGAAACCCCCCCCGATCGCCGCAGCCAACTTGGTCCTACAGTGCGTGCGCGGCCACTCTTCCAATGAGCGCACTCGGCATCGAAGCGACATCTAAGCTCAGCGGCTCCGAGCGTGCTGGCGGCTGCATCTCGCGCTTCCCTCTAACAGGGAAAGCGCTGCGCAGAGAGAAGCGCGAGATGCTTGGACCGAGATTCAGATAAGTGCAGCAGGCGTCCTGGGGGGGGTTTCACACAGCGGGGCATCCCGACTTTGGATGCCCCATGGGGAGGGAATGGATCGGCCTGGAAATCTTATATATTCCCGGGCCAATCTAGCTGGGTTTTGGTCCACTTTAAATGGCATGACGTCCGCGGCTCCGAGCGTGCTGATTGGAAGAGCAGGCGTGTTTAATGATCTAGTGACCTTTCTATGCAGGTCTTCATAGAATGGGGGACTGTAAACCATGCACACACTGCAGCAGCCAGAACCTCATTCAATGGGACGCGCTGTGTGCAGCAGTGTGTTCCCTGTAGGGCATGTTACCCGAGTCAGGTGTATATAGCTCCCTGTATAGGCAGTGAAGAAGCTGTCACACTCTCCCATCCATCATTGTGATGCCAGTGTGGAGCGAGCTTCCATTGAGCAGCAGACACACCTCCCGCCTGGTGCTGGCAGCGCCCTCCATTGCCCAGCTCGGGTGACAGGTCCTCTTAGCTCCCCCCAGGAAGTGTTTACAGGAAGAAGACATGGCGGCTCCGGGCCCACCACCACACCGCCGCCTCCTCACCCGGCCCGCCAAACGCCCGCCGCTCCTACCTAGATGCAGAGCGCGCCCGTCTCCCTGTCTGTGTGTGTGTCTCTCCTCCTTCCTCCAGCGGTGACCCGGCGATGGGCGGAGCCGTGACGGAGCTGCTGTGTTGACACGTTGCACAGTGTGTGTACACAGAAGCGGGAGTCGGATTACACCCGATAATAGTGTGGCTGCAGGAATGTCGGGCGTTATGCCCGGAGGAATGTCGGGCGCTGTGCCCGGGGGAGTGTGCCATGGCGGCTCCGGGGGGGGGAGTGCATGACCCTAACTCGGGCGGGGGCTCATTACTCACCTGCCGCCCTATAGACTGGGGTATATATATATATTACTCACTGTCACCAGCGCAATTAAGCCTGCTACCCCCACCCCTAACCTACTAAATACTGACACCTAATGTGGAATAGAATCGGGGCAGAACTAGGGCACAGAACCCCTATGTCCCTTCATTAAAGTGGAACAAAACCTACACCTCGACGGCCCTGGAATATATAAGATGGAATCTATAAAACTAACCTTTTTTCCCAGTCCGACGGCGCATGCAGCAGCCGCGTCCCTGCTATCTCTTTAGCAAGGGGCATGACAGCACCAGGCATTTGTGAATGGGCAGCACGGGCACGCTCCTTGTTAGAGGGAAGTGCGAGATGCGGCCACCAGCGTGCTCGAAACCGAGGTAAGACGTCGCTTTTATGCACGTAGCTCAGCCGCTCCAAATGGACGAGCGCCCGCGCATGCGCTGTAGGAGCGGGGGGAGGTGAGTTGATCTGGGGGGTTTCACGCAGCAGGGCCCCCCGATCGGGGTAGTGGTCAAAATCCTGGGTTTTGGTCCCCTTTAAGCATTTTTCTCAATATATGTTTACCTGTGATTTTTGCAGAGATTTCCAGGAAATGGGTACATGTAAGTTTTTCAGGGAAAGCCATATTACATGTATTTCCTGCCAATTACAGCAGCCTCACATATTTATAGGTAGTCACCTTTTCCTGCCCAGGAGACCCCCCAAACTGAAAAGAGCGCTTTCAAATAAAATGACTATGTGCACTATCAAAGGTTAAACCCTTAAAAGTCAAAGAAGAACAGCGGTGGGGGCTCCCAGCCCAGACACCAGCTATGGGGACTCATAGACCAGGGTGCAGAGGCCCAAAGGCCAGGCCTAAAGGCTACTAGCCCATACGGGCACTGGGCTCTTCAGCACCCCCTGGCCATTGTGAATGCAGCTAATGGGGCACGGGGTTTTGGCAAGTCACCCTCTTGCCGGCCCCTCCTGTCCTTTGAACTGGTTTTGGGGTCTCAAAGACCCCTTACCAGTTCACAAAGGGTTAAGTGAAAAAAGTCAGTTTTTTTTTTTTTTTTTTTTACACTAGTACTTTCCCCCTTCCATCACCGGGTGCTGCCCCCACACCATCTGATTTCAGCCAAGAGTCAGCGGCCGGAACGAGGGTTGGAGGATTTGTGTCCTATGCCACGCGCCAAGATTCCGCCGCTCAATTCCGTAGACTTACGCTCACTCCGCCGCTATAAAAAGCGTCAGGGAAGCGATCTTCCAGGAAGCCAGTGGGGGTCAGAAAATCTGTGTTCACTATCCCGCTGAAGACACCAGTCTAAAGCTCCAAAGGGGAGAACATAATAGCCACATGGAATTTACGTGGCTAGCACGTAACAGTTGCCGATGTGGTCGTACATTTCACATGGCTGGCACCTTAGGGGTTGCATCCCCCATTCCAGGCAGTGTGTGGGATACCCTAGTCCAGGCAGTGTGTGGCATCCCCCTTTCCAGGCAGCATGTGGCATCCCCTATTTCAGGCAGTGTGCATATAACCCATTCCAGGCAGTGTGCAGAATCCCCCATTCCAGGCAGTGTGCGGCATCCCCCATTCCAGACAGTGTGTGGCATCCCCCATTACAGGCAGTGTGCCGCATCCCCCATTACAGGCAGTGTGCCGCATCCCCCATTACAGGCAGTGTGCCGCATCCCCCATTACAGGCAGTGTGCCGCATCCCCCATTACAGGCAGTGTGCCGCATCCCCCATTACAGGCAGCGTACGGCATACCCCCATTACCCACCATTGCGTGTGTGAGGAGGGAGCGCAATGGAGGATTGGCAGACAGGAAGCCTTTACTTACACTTGCTTCCCACACCTGGCCCATACACAGGACACACACCACCATACCTTACAGTGCTCCTTAACTTGTTCCGGTAGTGAGCGTGGCATCTACTGCACGGTGTAAGATACACCGAAATCCCCCACCCCGCCTTTGGGGGAAAGTGCATCTTAAGCTGGGAAAAATATGGTAGATGACTCTTGAAGGCAGTTGGTCACATTGGATTTTATTTAGGGGTTTCAGAGTACAGGAGGCTGCACATATACATATCACACTTTTCCTTTCTTATATTTAGAAAATCGTCAGTCTCAGCGTTGCCAACGCCAATCACAACTCTGTCGATGTGAACTTTTAAGCAGTTTATTGAGGATAAAGCCCAATACAAATTCTCTGCTTCTTAACATGCAAAAGGGTGCAGAACAAAGAGCAACATAAATCCTTCCTGACCCAGTAGGTCCAAAGATTTGGAGGCAGGCAGCACGGGTCTCTCCAACACAGGAACTGATCCTGAGACAGGCTCCTCACATGGATTCCTCCAGACTGCTTCAAGATGCGGCCTTTGTGACTGAGGAGATCAGGAAAAACCCAAGCTGGAAGGAGGAGAACGGCAGGTCCACTACCAACATACCTGCTTTTTCTTAAGAATCTGTGCCTATATAAACCCTAAAATGAAACAAAACCTAGCACTGCCAGCCCCTGGGATGTGTAAGGCCCCTGGGTTGTTTACCGGCGAGGTAAACACCCGGGAGCGGCTGCATCCCCAGCATCTTTGTGCTAGGCATGCGCTCCCACCCCCAGCCATTCACTACTGGGGATGCACCCGCTGACACTCACTATTTCTGAACGAAGAGCTGGTTGCCGAATATTACATATGCACAGCAAACGCCTCTGATTGGACGAGAGCCCACGCATGCACCGTAGGACCGGTAAGAGGTGGATTTTACTGGGCTTTCACACAGAGGGGCATCCAAAATCTGGATGCCTGGGGGCAGGAAACAGAACCCAGAATAGTCAAAATCCCAGGTTTTGTTCTGCTTCAATAAACGGTTTTAATTCTCCAAAAGCACTGAAGCAAACAGCCTTCCTGGATGCCTTACCTCACCTAGTTTAGTATCCTGGGTGAGATATACACACCATCCTATATTTTAAAGAGAAACATTAGAGGTCATGGGGAGTTAGTAAAAATGAACAGCTCCCCCCCCCCCCCCGCCTGTCCAGTTTACAAAAAAGTAAATGTTAACTTACCTCTCCAGTCGCATCGCGCTCGGCATCCCTCCGCTCCTTCATCGGCCTCTGTCGGGCAGCACCATCTTGGAATCCTGGCATACACCGTGCCAACCCTAGGCTGCAATGACACTCAGCGCGAGATCTGAGGAGTGGCACAGGACATTTGATAAGATGACGGCTACAAGTAAGGCCGGTTAAGCTTGTAGCCATCACTCTGGGATGGCTAAGAGGGAGAGGAGGGTGGAAAGGGACCAGGAATGCTGCCGGATGTCAGTGTTTTAGATAACGCTGATGTCCTAAAGGCGGTGAGGGAGGGGGGAGGGATGTTTAAAGAGGAACATCAGAAAAGGTTCCCTTTTAATCACTGCATACCTGCTGCATGTATTATTTTCTTTACACATACTTGCCGCTTTGTGTTGCTCCATTGCATAACATCTTAATAAAATACATTTAAAGCAAACCGAACCCCACTTTTTTAACTAGCACCCCCCTGAATTGCTTCCTTAAGTAGAATACCTTTTGGCAATTTCTTCCGCTCCTGCTTCACTTTGCTCCCAGCTAATGCCACACCTTTTAGTTGGAAGCCCCGCCTCCCTAAGTCATTGCCACTATTTTGAGTAGCAGTGATGTCATTGCCACATCTATGCAATGACTGATTGTCTTTTATAGAGAGGGACAGCTAAAAAAAAATCAGTGTTCCAAGACAATTCAGTAGGCAAAAATATCCATATCTAATTCTAGACCCTAAGAAGGGAGTTTCCGCAGTGCAAATGTATTTCAGTGATTTTGGTTCACTTTAAAGCAGACCTACAGTCAATAAATTTGAGAAATGTGCTCCCCAAAAGCTCCCCTTTGACCATCAGTGGTGTATTCTGTTTGAAAGGGCGTAATCCCATTCAGATGTGGGATAGCTGCTCTCCTAGCGTTACATGGGAGCAGCCATCTTGATACTGCTTACATGTGAGCATGAGTGGGGTGATTGGAGAGATCTTTTGCTAGCACACAGACACACTGCAGATGAGCTGGGAGCTTCCATTTGATGAGCTCAGTCAGCCAAAGAAATATTTTATCTGTTTCCACACAGAATGTTAGAAGGAGATACAATCCTTCTTAAGCTGTTTTCACTTATGTAAAGATCAGCATGGCTGCAGGGTATCTGTGTGACATTGTTTCTCCTCACAAGGCAGCCTTAGAAAAGGGATCAGCACATACACACACTTATCAGCAGCTGCTGGAGGGGGTGAAGGTAACTGTATCAATGTAAGTCAGTGGCTTTGGCAGCCACAGACTTTGCAACAGTTGTTTACAATGCTTTAGAAGGGAACCAACACCCTCCACGGCGAGTGTGCCAAAGCCCCCCCCCCGCATGCTCCAGGACTCCGGTAAATTTCACCCATCGGGAATCCAGCGCCAGGATTGGCTGCCCGACGCTCATGTGGGCATTGTGGCGCTGGATTCTCGGTGGATTATGAATGCCCCCCCCATACTGTCTTATAGCGGCAGTGCCTGCGGCAACCAAACTGCAGCGCTGCAGAGGCTGTTGGTCTCCTTTAATGGTGTTCTTTTCATGCAGTTCTGGGCCCTTTGCTTTGCTAATTTGAGTCAAATTGTTCTATTTTAACTTCATTGGTCAACGGGAATTTAATTTTGAAAGAATTTTTCTCTTTATTTATTTATCATTTACTAGGCCGTGTAAACCATATAAAGGTGAAACAAAACCTGGGCTTTTCACTATCCCAGGTTGTGATTTTTGCCCCGGGGCATTCCCATTTGGTGTAAACCCTTGTATAGCCCATAAAATCGTACCTTTCCCCAGTCAAACGCGCATGCGCAGATTCTCATCCAATCAGCGCCGTATGACTGCACCACTGCAAGGACCAACAGGGCATGCCTCGGGATGCCCCTAGGTAAGTATTTAACTGGAGCTAGTGACTTATAGACGCAGGCATGCATGCGCTGCTGGATCACAGGCGAGGTGAATAAATATGCAGACCCAGGGGGTTTCACACAGTGGGGCATGCCTTCCTGCTATATCAGTCTACTTAGTGAGGAAATCCCTTCCTCATTCAGCTTTCAGTCTCCACCCCGCTGACCTGGTCCTTCATTCAACCTTCACGGGAATGAGAATGGAAACACCCCCCTCCCTCCACAGATGTCCTGATTGGCTGCCCCTCCCTCCTCTCTGGTCACACTATATGATGGCATTCTGGAGATGCTTTTAGCCTGCAGCATCTCTCACCCACTTTTCCTTATCACACTGTGCTGGCAGTAATAACTAGAGGCACAACAATGCACTTATTTTGTTTACTATAATATATGTAAGGCACAGGGTGTGCTTACATCACATTGCTGTTGCCACACCCACTGTTTCTCATATTCTATCTGCATCTCCAATGCTCTAATACTTTTATTAATAAGTTAGAAACTACAGGGTCTTTTTGAAAACCCACTATCCTGAGTTTTGGTCCTTGCCCCTGGGGCATCCCGATTGGGGGGAGCCCTGCTATGTGAAACCCCCCAGGTCGCCGAAACAAACTCGCCCCTTCCCAGTCCTATGGCGCATGCGCTGCCGCTTGTCCAATCAGCGCACTCAGATCTGCTCACGTCAGCTCGTCTAAGTCTTGGTCTAAGAGGGCATGTGCCCGCATCAGCCATTCACAAATGACTGGCACGGACATGTTCCTTGCTAGAGGGATAGCGGGGATGTGGCCACTGCTTGCGCATGTGCCATTGGACCGGAAAAGGAGGTGAGTTTATGGGTGACCCGGGGGCTTCACACAGTGAAGAAAGCCACTACTATTTTCCACAGTGGGTTTCCCTGGGGGAATCGATTGGCCTGGAAATCTAATAGGTTCCTGGGATGATCTCCATGGGTTTTGGTCCACTTTAAAGTTTGGGACAGTGCGACGTGTAGTCCGAGACAATAGGACAACAATCAGGCTTGCCTTTAGTTTATAACATTAAGCCCATCTGCGTTAATTCAACCTTGTCTGATAAGGGGGATCACAGTCTTGTGTTCCAGTAGCTAAAGGGTCACTGGCAGTGTTCTTAACTGGGGCCATCATTATTGCGGCTTTGTTTAGCCAAAGCTGGTGATGAGTTTACCTGTTACAGTGGTAGGATTCTGGGAGCTGTAGTCAGAAAGTATACTAAGGGCCTTATTCATGAAGGGATAGCGACAGGTAGTGCGTTGTAAGTGGCAGGTAGTGGGAGGTGAACGCCAGACACGGCACGCAAATACACATTTATGAAGCCGAATCTGATGAGCGACTAGAACACCACCATGTAGCGTACGATTTATCATTATATCCCAGGCTCAGTGTACAGCGCTACCTGCCGCTCTCCCATAAATTTCTATGGACGATCCCTTTCCTGATCCCAATAATTTTATTTTTTTTTAATAAAATCTCAAAACTTTCTGACATGTATCCTGGGCAAGTAAATGACATTCTTGAAAACTTTTTTGATTTATAATATTTTTATCCTGAATTGTCATTACATGTCTGGTATTAAAGTGTTCATGTTGCAATGTAATAACAATGTAATTACATATGTTTTTGCTTTGTTACTAGTGGATACATGTTCTAAAACAGACTTTAATCACACAGCTTCTGGCGCTATGGGCTACTACAACCCAATTTTGCGCTCCGGCGCTGTTTGAGGCTGTTTTTTGATGAATGTGGTCAGTCACACTGAGCTGGCGCTACCGTTCGCTCCCATACAGCGTAGTACTACGACTCACACAATATATTAATCAATGCCAGCCAGCGACTGAGGCGCTCTGAAACAACTAACCATGGGCGAGCACAGCGACTACTAGGGGTCGCTCTGAAATCCTCGCTACAGATGTTCATCTGTCACTACCTGGCGTTAGTAATGAATCAGCCTGCCTGAGCGTTACTAAAGGACAAGAAAGCCACTACTTTTTTCCAAGACAGAGCCGCAGGGTTATAAGAAAATTGGATGCAGCATGGTGATAAGTAAATCACAGGTCTGGGGGGACAATCCTAATATGAATACATCCAAGAGGAGCAAAACAATAATGCACAACACCAAAAACCTGACATAAAGGGGAGTTTTCATTTAAGAAACAACATTATATAAGATGGAGAATATGTCTTAGGACAGCAAGCACTGGCCGGGCAATGGGAGGATTAAAACAGGACAAATAACGTGATCATTGTGGATTAAGGTAGTAGTGCGATTACGCAATCTGAGGTGTAACCTGGCATAGTGACACTGGACTCTGCCCGGCACCAGAGAGGGAAATCAAGGACACACAATTAACCCCATCATGGTAAAGCTGCCTTCTCACTCAGATTAGGTTTATTCAGGAGACATTATGTTAAGAGAGAGCTCAGACGAAATGAATATGTTTTTTTAGAAGTGTACATGCATGTATAATGCCTTAGTAACTAGGGCCGACGTCAGCACCCAGCAAGGCAGGGCGGCTGCCGGGGGCCCTGGCCTCCAGGGGGAGCCCACTGACAGCCTGGCCAGCCTTTGGGGTGTGCAACATCGCATGGAGGACTGGGAGGGCACCAGCGATGACCTTCTTTTCTCCGCCGGGTGGGGACAACAGTATGCAGCAATATGGTTCTACTGCTGCCTGTGCTGTACCCACCGGGCTGCGGGTGCGTGCCAGGAGGGAAAGCACTGTAAAGGTAAGTTTTTTTTAAAAGAAGGTGTCTTTTCTTTTGATCATTAGGGGGCATCCAGATTTAGGACGTCCCTCAGTGATGGGACACAACTCTTCACCACAAAGAGGCCCACTGAGACCATGCTGCCCAAGGGCCCACACAAACCTGGAGCCAGCCCTGTTCGTAACAGTGGGGGACTGGGGCCTAAAATCTGCCCTGGATATTGCCAGCCCCAGGCCTGAGACCTCCCTGCTGAGCCCCCCCCCCCCCCAACCATGATCCCAGGGCTATAGCATTGGGGGCTGGGGTTCCTTGGCTTGTGGGTACAAGGGGCTGAGAGGGAGACTAAGGAGGCATAGATTGAATGTGGGTGTTAAAAGCAGCAGCTCAACTGGCCCCAAAGCAGTGCAACCCACCGGGCATTGTCCTGGGTCTCCCTATGGCCAGTCCGCCCCTACTACCTTTCCGTAGAAAAGCAGTCCAAATTATGTTCCCAAAAAACATTTATTTTTGTACCTATATGACCACTGTATGCGTGCATACACATAGGAATTTTTATTCCACATTTGCCCATTCATGCAGTGAAACAAACACAGCAGTTGGGGGTTTCCTATTCAGTCATGTCCCAGCCAGGAATGGAACCTGCAACCCCTCACATGATCACTTCCTTACCACCAGGCCATGACTGCCCTGTCATTTAAAAAAAACTTGGACCAAAACCCACAGCGATCAATTCCCTCCCCCTGGAGCATCCAAAATTGGGATGCCCTGCTGTGTGACACCCCCTAGGTTGCTAATATACTTACCTTCTTTTCGCAAGCCGCTGCCGTATACCAGCTATCCCTCTAGCCCTTTTAAAAGGCCGGCACAGGCACGCTCCCCGTTAGTGGGAAGCAGGGGATGCGCTGTCAGCACGCTTGGAGCCATTCGCCTTAGACGATAGAGCGTCAGCGGATCGGAGTGCGCTGATTGAACAGGCGGCCCTAGGGCGCGCACTCATAATACTGCCCTGTTGGCAATGCTCGGCTCCTTTGGGATAGCCATTAGCCGAGTCTTAGCCAATATTGACAAGCACAGCCAAGCAGCGCTGATTGGACGAAAGCCCCCACATGTTCTGTGTAAGGGACTTACCTCTGCCAGGGGGGGGGGGGGGCGGCAAGCGTCTGCTGGGCAACGTGGTGCTCCTGCTGCTGAGTGCGGCCGCCGCTCCTAGATGACGGGGAGCGCGGCGCGTCATTCTGGCAGCCCCCTAGCTGTGCAGGCGCCCGCCGCAGTCTGTAAATTTCGCCACTAGGAGGCGCTGCGAGTGGCAGGCAGCGCAGGGTGCTCCACACCTGATGGGAATCAGGGGCTGATCAGCCCTGCAGCCAAGACTGACCAGCCCCTGGAGAGTGTCTCCAATCACTCAGTGTTGTAAGTTGCACCAATCAGCACATACACTCCCTCCCAGGGTGGCCATTGGTCAGGTCCCCAATAAATATGGAATCAGCCCAGTGCTCAGTGCCCGTGATAGTTGCTTGTGATTAGGGTGTGATTCCGTTAGTTGTTGTCTGTTTCCGACCTGGCCCGTCCCCTGCGACCGTTGCTTTGTCTGACCACGAACCTGCCTGCCCCTTTGGATACCCTGCGATCTCTGACCTCCTGGCTAGACCCTTTGGCTTCCCCTGACTATGCACCTGTCTCATCCCTGTACTCTGACGCACCTTCTGGACTGACCTCGGCTTTGGGATACCCTCGCGGTTCATCGGCCTTCATCGTAAGCAGACCTCCTTTGTGCCTATTAAGACCTGGGGGCAACCGTGTCCGGTGAGGCGTTCCTAGCGCTCCCGCAAACGGGGGCTTGACTATAGACAGAAGCTGCGGTGGAGATTGGGGGTTGTCTGCTTACAGAAGGTCGGTGTCCCGCTGGGCATCACACTCTGTAGGACCAGGAATGGTGAGTTTTACTGGGCTACCTGGGGGGTTTCACAAGGACCAAAACTCAGGATAGTCAAAATCCACTTTAAATGGCAAGTTGTATTCACATAGCAGGTAGGAAAACGATTATGTTGAATATGACCGCATTTCCCAAGGGGTGGTGCGGCTATTGTGGTGGGCCTGAAGCTCCACTTGAGAAACCACAGTGGATGTGTCCATAGCATTAGGGCAATATTACTGGCAATACATTTGCGGACATGTGTAGTTTGTGTGTTCCGGACACGCACCGATTATAAGGTCAGCAGGCGTTGTTCTGTTTATAAAGGCTGCCGAGGATTACCAGCATAGGCAAAGTAACCGGAAAACAAACCTCAGGCCAAATGCAAAAGTTTACGTATTCGTAGATGACATTAACCCCGTAAAATTTTTCCTACAGCTTAATTGCCTTTGCTATTTTGGTCCGGAACATGAAAGTGCTTCAATAAAATGTAATTGTCGTAGGCTTTAATCACATAGATTTCAAATCTCACATAGACTGCACAGACAATTTACCATCTAAGAGACGCCTAATGCAACGCAGGAGCCCGAGCTGGGGAAGCGCTGCGGAAGGAGAGACAAATCAGGATTTCATCACCCAGACTGATAACTTTACTTTAGGTAATTACATTCCTTTTTGTATTACCCGGAGCAATAATGGACTTGGTTATTGAAAGCTGAAATGATTTTCTTGATGCTAAGGGGAATTTAGGCTTTAAGAAGCACATGAAGACAAGTATAGGTAATGTTTTTCCTATTGTAGAGATAAGCCATGAAAAAAAAGCAAACAACAAAGGGAAGTTGAATATGTCCTTTGTCCTAATTAGAGTTAAAGCAGATCTACACCTGGTACTGTTAAAGCGGACCAAAACCCACATTTTTAACTAGCATCCTCTGAATTGCTCCCCCCATGAACAGCACCTTGTGCCAGTTGCAGTGTTCCTGCTTCACTCTAATCCCAGATAGTGGCCCTTGTTTTAGCTGTAAAGCTCCACCTCCTCCCTTCATTTCCATTGTTGTGTGTGGCAATTATGTAATCGCCACATCTATGCAATAACTGATCATCTGTCATCTCACACAGAGGGACAGCAAAAAAAAAAAAAAAAAAAAATCAGTGTTCCAGGACAAGTTGAAAAGCAAAAATATCCATTTCTAGTTCTACACCCTAAGAGGGGAGTATTGGCAGGGGCTTTGGCCAAATGTATTTCACAAGTTCTGTGGGTTTTGGTCCACTTTAAAAGTGTCTGCCCCTCCTCCAGGGCAGTCTCTAGATAAATTCACATTCAGTGTAGGAAGGAAAAAAAATCTGCCCCCCCCCTCACCCATCCCATGGTGCTGCTGCCATCCCATACAGGTATATGCAATGCTGTGCCTCTAGCTTAGCATCAGGCTGTGTCCCCCTCTTATGACTGAGCCCAATATGAGGGGATGAAAGGCCTGTCTTATGTTCTGCATCACTAACACTGGCCCTGACTCATTTGCAGAAAAAAAGATGGCTGGGATAATAGGATGCCCATGGCATTAGCCCTGCTTGTCTCCCCCAGAGCAGCCCTGCCCTACAGATTTATTCCTTAAACTGGACCTTCAGCGTAATTTAATGAAAAGCCTAAACCCTTAAAAAAACTATTCCCCGGCATCTAAAATAAATATATTTTATGTTTTGAGTCGCTTACTTAATTATTGTTTCCCCCACTGGGCTGCAACTCTGTTCAGGACTCCAGGATACAGGCACCGCCATCTTGCCTCAGAAGCATCACATACTTAGGAGAGGAGAGTGGGATAAAGTACAGGGGGTAGGGTTATAGCTGTGCTTTGCTCATACAGAGCAGAGTCAGAAGACACTTCCTGTTTGCAGGCAGCCTGAGACTCCACGGGCCACCATCTTTGATGTTTAAAGTCTCAGAAAATGCAGTAGGTGCAGGTAGGATGAATTTTAATATGGGCAATCTGTATGTAAAGGATGGGGGAAACATATAAGATAGGCTCTTATTCAGGGTGAAGGTTTAATGGCGGCTTTAAAGAGGATCAAAACCTGGGATTTTAAGTATCCCGGGTTTCAGTCCTTATCTCCAGAGCATTCCAAATCAGTGTGAAATCCCGCTGCTGGAACAGAAACTTACCTCGATTCAGTGATCCCACGGCACAGTGAGTCGGTGTTCTTCAGACATCCAGGTACTTGTTTTTCTTGCCTATTGTGCCGGTGAATGAAGGACGGCCTGGGCATTAAAGTGGACCAAAACCCAGGATTTTGACTATCCTGGGTCTTTGTCCTGATCGGGGGTGCCCTGCTGTGTGAAACCCCCCCAGGTCGCCAAAACAAACTTGCCTGTTTCCAGTCCTACAGCACATGCGCTGCTGCACATCCAATCAGCGCTCTCGTGCTGACCGCCGCGTCCCCTGCTACCCTCTAACAGGGACAGTATCTGCTCACGCGTCCTGCTAAAGGGATAGCAGGGATGTGGCCGCTGCTCACACATGCGCCGTTGGTGAGACGGTAAGTGTATGGGCGAACTAAGGGGTTTGACACAGCAATGCATCCCAATTTTGGATGCTCCGGGGGAAGGGAATCGATCAGGCCGGGAATCTTATAGATTCCCATGCCAATCGCCATGGGTTTTCGTTCACTAGGGAGCTTATTCTCCGTACCAGTTTTATACTGCCAGCATAAGACCAAACAACTTCTGTGAGTGAAATGACATCACTCCCAACAGTGGATCACAACTACAACATTGTACCATGCTAATAGTGACCTCTAAATGGAGGAAATATACTATACTACATCAATACCTAATAGTATCTAAATGTCACTGTGCACTGTAGGGGCTGCTCAGCCAAATTCCAGCAGGTGTCCTACAAAGCCACCTGGTCACCAGGCCCATTATCTTACAATAAGCTGCTCCTGGCTGTTGGATATTAAATACTTGCTACGTCCTCTACTAGGGGCAGCAGGATTTTGTTACTTTCTTGTTATGTCTTCTAACCTGCATGCCAGCAAATAACTGCCCCAGTGGTAAGCTCTTTTTGTGCCGATTCCCTTTCCCTGATGGCTGTTTACTTCCCCCACAGGCCTTAGATAATCTGCTTAATACGTTATTGGCTGCTCATCCACCTTAAAGCTAAAGTGAGATGCCCCGTAAGGGTTTGATCAAGCACTGCTGGTCCCCTTATTCACTGATATCTACAATAACTCTCCTATGTGTACAGTCACCTCCTGTACCCCTGAAGTCTGGGGCCATAAAAAGCTTTTTTGGTACTCTCAAATACCTACCATATTTTTCACCCTATAAGATGCAAAAGTGTGTGTGTGTGTGGGGGGGGGGGGTGAGGATGTCGGTGCATCTTATTGGGTGAATAAAAACAACAAAAACGTAAAAAAAAACATACTTACAAGAGCCTGCACTGCAGCCACTGGGAGGCCAGCCAATGAAAGAGCGGAAGGCAGGGTAACTGAACCCCGCCCGCTGCCCCAGCTCTGGCTGCTGCCAGCACCGCCGTTACTCCTCGGGCTGGTGTGGGCACACACCCGGTCCATGCAACGGGTGGGCAGCGGCCAGAGCGGGGACTGCCTTCCCTGCCCGCTGCTCTTCCTTCAGCTGGCCTCCCAGTGGTCGCAGCTCAAGTCTCCAGGCAAGGCTATAAGTATATCTTTTTTTTTTTTCTAATGTCCAGCTTCGGGGTGGGGAGGATTCAGCCACACTGCCTATGTGAATGGGATGGGGGGGATGCCACAGTGTATATGGGGAATGGGATGGGGGAATGTCGCACTGCCTATGGGAATGGGATGGGGGGATGCCGCACTGCCTGTGGGAATGGGATGGGGGATACCACGGTGCTTATAGGAATGGGATGGGGGATACCACGGTGCCTATGGGAACGGGATGGGGGAAGGCCACACTGCATATGGGAATGGGAGGGGGGAATGCCACACTACCCATGGGATGGGGGGGATGTCACATTGCCTATGGAAATGGGATTGTTAGGGATGACACACTGTCTATGGGAACGGGATGGGGGAATGCCACACTGCATATGGGAATGGGATGGGGGGAATGCCACACTGCATATGGGAATGGGATGGGGGGATGCCACAGTGCATATGGGGAATGGGATGGGGGGATTCCGCACTGCCTATGGGAATGGGATGGGGTATGCCGCACTGCCTATAGGAATGGGATGGGGGGATGCCGCAGTGCATATGGGGAATGGGATGGGGGGATACCACGGTGCCTATGGGAATGGGAGGGGGGATGCCACAGTGCTTATGGGAATGGGATGGGGAATACCACGGTGCCTATGGGAACGGGATGGGGGAATGCCACTATGCATATGGGAATGGGAGGAGGGAATGCCACATGGGATTGGGGGGATGTCACATTGCCTATGGAAATGGGATTGTTGGGGATGATACACTGTCTATGGGAACGGGAGGGGGGAATGCCACACTGCATATGGGATTGGGGGGATGACACACTGCATATGGGAATGGGATGGGGGAATGCCACATTGCATATGGGAATGGGATGGGGGAATGCCACACTGCATATGGGAATGGGATGGGGGAATGCCACACTACCTATGGGATTGGGGGGATGTCACACTGCATATGGGAATGGGAGGGGGGATGCCACACTGTCTGTAATGCAGTGTTTTGGTTTAGAATATTTTATTCTTATTTTCCTCCTCCAAATCCTAGGTCTTATGGGCAAGTGTGTCTCATAGGGTGAAAAATATGGTAAATGAATTGCATCAGTCTGTTTACACAGAAAAAAATGGTTGAAGATGCAATAAACGCCATATCCTGGAATACCTGTTCCTATGCAGGGTTACGGTTTGTAGACTTTCAATACAGCCTGGGAATACTTTCCAGCAACCTTAACATTTGCAAATACCTCAGTAATTTTTGTCAAATAGAACGCAACAGGTGAGAATTGGATCATTTATGTTTATTGACACCAGTGCCCCAAGGTTGCATGCTGTCTCCTCCCTTTATGCCAATGATTGCACCTCAAGGGAAGAATCAGTTACAGTTTGTAGATGACCAGAACATCCTTGGCCTTGTCAAGGTGATGAACAATATGATTACTGGCAAGAAATTGAAAGGCTTGGGTTTTCCCATATCTATTTACAGAAACCAGATTACAAAGATGTACAGTGGATCCTAGACGCCATCTTTACCAGGAACCCGTGGAGCTATCTTGAGAAATAACAGAACAGCCGATAGACTTAAACCAGACCAACAGCCTGGCATAGTTGGAAAAGTAAGGTAGCGGCCATTTTGGAGTTTCCTTTCCCAGCATCTCAGCCATGCTGCTGCCTGGATTCAACTGACATAAATGACAATGCACAGTAACAGGAAGCCCAGCGGCACTTCCTGTTTGCAGGTGGCCTGCAAATGCATAAGCTGCCATTTTGTTTCTAAAATTTACTACAGCAGTGGTTAGAAAAAGGTAAACAAATTTTAATGTGCAGCAATGTAAATTGCCCTGGGGAGGGATGTATATAAGCACTGTTTGTTGTGTTGGTCTGATTTAAGTAATTTTTTACTGTTGTTCTGCTTTTAAATTGCTTTCAGCTATCCTCCTCTTTAGGACTTACATATACTTCTCTTGTATCTCTATCCTTGTATCAGTACTATAAAAGCATAAGGCCCCTTTCACACCACTACACTTTTGTGCTGCGTTGCGCATTACTTGCATTTGTGTTGTGTTCATATAGAATTCTATGAAGCTGCATTTGCATTGCATTGAAAACGCAGAATGCAGGACTTTTCCAATGCAAACGGGCCTAAGGCTATGTTCACGTCAGATAGTTTGTGATGAATTGTAGATTTGAAGAGTTGTAGATAAAGAAAATAATACATGCTTTTCCAAATGTTTAAAAGATGAAAACTGAAAAGCATGTTGTGTATATGTATTTAGTCCCCTGTACTCTGATACCCCTAAATAAAATCCAGTGTGACCAAAAGCCTTTAGAAAACACCTAATTTGAAAATAAATAGTGTTCTGTACCTGTATGTAATTAATTATTATAACTCATAACTAGAGATGAGCGAATCGATCCGGACGAACCCAAATTCATTCTGAATTTCAGGAAATATTCGATTCTGAACGAATCCGAATTTCCCCACGATTCGATCGATCAAATTTTTCCTTTAAACTCCATTTACTTTAATCACAGGCATTGTAAAATGGTGGATGCACATGTCTGGACATATCCCCTGGGGCAAGTTATCATGGGAAGGTCACATGCAGCCTATCAGCAGCCAGGAACCCTGGTGACGTCACAGTGCTATATAAACGGCGGCCATCTTGCTTGTGCGCATTTCAGCATTGTATTGCGGCCAGAACGGAGCTGTTTAGAGCCAGGGAGAGACTAACAGAGAGCAAGGGAGACACGCAGAGTACCAGACAGAACCAGGGAAAGATAGGGAAAGATCGAGGCAGGGACAGCAGAGAAAGTAACAGGGAAAGCTTTTTTTTTATTTTCATTTCATTTAATAGCCAGATCACAGTTTTAAATTGCTTTTGTTTCTGCTGTAAAACCCCCTGGCCACTGTGCATCCCATGTTGGCAGTGGCACATTTAACCCTATCTGTTACACACAAGCAGCTGTTAAAGGGGATTTCTTCTAACTAGATTAGTTTTAATTGTTTTTGTGTCTGCTGTAAAAACCCCAGGCCACTGGGCATCCCATATCAGCACATTTGACACTATCTGTTACACACAAGCAGCTCTGAAAGCGGATTTCATCTAACTAGAGCACAGTTTTAATTGTTTTTGTGTCTGCTGTAAAAACCCCTGCCCACTGGGCATGCCATGTTTGCACATTTAACCCTATCTGTTACACACAAGCAGCTCTGAAAGCGGATTTCATCTAACTAGAGCACAGTTTTAATTGTTTTTGTGTCTGCTGTAAAAACCCCTGCCCACAGGGCATCCCATATTAGCACATTTGACCCTATCTGTTACACACAAGCAGCTGTTAAAGGGGATTTCTTCTAACTAGATTACAGTTTTAATTGTTTTTGTGTCTGCTGTAAAAAACCCTGCCCACAGGGCATCCCATATTAGTACATTTGACCCTATCTGTTACACACAAGCAGCTGTTAAAGGGGATTTCTTCTAACTAGATTACAGTTTTAATTGTTTTTGTGTCTGCTGTAAAAAACCCTGCCCACAGGGCATCCCATATTAGTACATTTGACCCTATCTGTTACACACAAGCAGCTGTTAAAGGGGATTTCTTCTAACTAGATTACAGTTTTAATTGTTTTTGTGTCTGCTGTAAAAACCCCTGCCCACAGGGCATCCCATATTAGCACATTTGACCCTTTCTGTTACACACAAGCAGCTGTTAAAGGGGATTTCTTCTAACTAGATTACAGTTTTAATTGTTTTTGTGTCTGCTGTAAAAACCCCTGCCCACAGGGCATCCCATATTAGCACATTTGACCCTATCTGTTACACATAAGCAGCTGTTAAAGGGGATTTCTTCTAACTAGATTACAGTTTGAATTGTTTTTGTGTCTGCTGTAAAAACCCCATGCCACTGGGCATCCCATATCAGCACATTTGACACTATCTGTTACACACAAGCAGCTCTGAAAGCGGATTTAATCTAACTAGAGCACAGTTTTAATTGTTTTTGTGTCTGCTGTAAAAACCCCTGCCCACTGGGCATGCCATGTTTGCACATTTAACCCTATCTGTTACACACAAGCAGCTGTCTCAAGTACCAATGTTTTATTTAAATTAATGGTAGATAATGTACAAACATATTAAAACCATTTAAAAAAATATATACAATACATATGTCCTCATTAAGGAAAAAAGAGGAATGGGGAGGGGGGGCACCCCAAATTGGTTGATGAATAATAAGGACTATCAGAGGCCACCATATAATGATCACATAATGATCAGTTTTAGGTCCGCTTTAAACCTGGCCAGACCCCACCTAATATAACTGTGTGCATGACTGTGTGCATAACAATCATAAATGTATACTATCCTCTGTGAACATAAACAAAGTGCTAAGTGCCTATATACAAAAAACTATTATGTGCAAAACCTGCAAATTACTAATAAATTGCTTCCTCAAGAGGACCAGCCAGGTAAGGGTAAAAAACAGACCGATGTAAACATGTACAGTGCCAACAGTAATGAGACCTCACGTATCCAATATGCAATGCCACCGCCACGAGGGGATCCCCCGCCCAAACCAGCGCGTTTCGTGACGAGCCAAGCGTCACTTCCTCAAGGCAGACCTTTTTTTTTAAATGGTTTTAATATGTTTGTACATTATCTACCATTAATTTAAATAAAACATTGGTAGTTGAGACAGTAGGTGGTGCCACGTTTTTGCTTGGGTGGGTTGGGGAGTAGTGGGACTCTCTTTTTCTTGTTCTTGGATTGACTCTTATCTCACCCAAGGGGTTGTGCACGCCCTAATAGGCTAATTAGCTGGTGCGGTCCAATTTGTGTTTGTTGCATAGAGTGCAGTTTGAATTGTTTTTGTGTCTGCTGTAAAAACCCCAGGCCACTGGGCATCCCATATCAGCACATTTGACCCTATCTGTTACACACAAGCAGGTATTAAAGCGGATTTCTTCTAACTAGATTACAGTTTGAATTGTTTTTGTGTCTGCTGTAAAAACCCCTGCCCACTGGGCATCCCATATTGCCAAGTAAACACATTTTTTTAAAGTGCCTGTTGCGCTTTTCAAATACATGAAAATCAAAATGTCAGGCAGACAAGTGCCAGGAGGTTCACAGAGGAGTGGCAGAGACCTATATTTAGCAGGCAGAGGTCGCATCAGATTAGGGGCGAGTGGCAGCAGGAGTCGTGGTGAGAGACCTGATCTGCCAGTATCTGCTAGCGGTCGTGTCTCCACCAGTAACGCATCTGCCGTCGTAGATTGGTTAACGCAGTCATCCACATCATCACAAGTTACATCTGACACCCCCAGTCTACAGTCGGTAGGTTCCTCTGACACAACCCTGAGTTGGCATGACCCGGGAGCAGTCCCTGTCCTCCCATTGCCTCTGTCCTATGCCGTTCCCTCCCCCAGCGACGTACCCTATGCTTTGGGTTCAGCTCCACAGTGAGGACGATCAGATAGAGGACAGTCAGCAGCTACTGCCCAGCCAAGAAATGGAGGTGGCTTCTTTCGCTAGGCAGACAAATAGTGATGTGGAGAGTGGCATGGGAGGTGGTGTGGCGAGCGTTCCAGCTCCTGCACCAGACACTGTTGAGGAAACCGAGAACATCAGTGACGTGCAGACACAACCCGATGATGATGATGATGAAGCCAATCGCACTTGGGAGCCGGGTGCAGAAGGGGCTTCATCATCAGCATCAGGAGAAGAGGGGCGCAGGTTGCCCCGGAGTCAGCAGCTGAGGCAGCAAGGTGTTAGCAGCATGGTTGGCAGTCAGCATGGGGGCAGAATTGTAAAGTCTGGAGCCAAACGGGGCCGGGGTAGATCACTTGCTGCACGGCAGGCTACCTTCTCGGGAGGTAGTGGAGCAGGGGCTCCTGGAGTTGGCGGCAGTAGCAGTGAATCGGTGCCGGCTGTTGGTGGGAAAATTAGCTACTCGGCAGTGTGGCAGTTTTTCATCAAGCATCCGCAGGAGGGTAACATGACCACATGCAAGATGTGTAGGCAGAAGGTGAAGCGTGGCCAGGGCCCAAATGTTGGCACCACGGCCCTGCGTCAACATATGCTGCATCACCATAAAGCGGCCTGGGAGCACCGAGGCTCCGAAGAGGTGGTCCAGGCTGCTTTCTCACGCCGCTCCAAATTTCTACCAGACAAGGCTCCAGCACCTCAGCCGAAAGCAGCTGTGCGTCATACCCATCCTCTGTCACTCCAGATGCTCCTGCTCCTCCTCCTCCTCCAAGTCATGCATCCCGCCAGCATCCATCAGCGAAGCCATGTCCAAGAGACAGCAGTATGCGCCCACTCATCCTACGGTGCAGAAGCTGAATGTGCTCCTGTCCAAGTTGCTGGTGCTGCAGTCGCTCCCATTTCAGGTGGTGGACTCTGCACCTTTCAGAGATCTGATGGCTTGTGCCGAGGTGGAGAGTCCCAAGCCGTCATTTCTTTGCCAAGAAGGCAGTACCAGCGCTGCACACTTTTGTTGAACAGAAGGTGGGCCAGTCCTTGAGCCTGTCGGTGTGTACCAAAGTGCATGGCAGCGCCGACGTCTGGAGCTGTAACTACGGTCAGGGACAGTACATTCTGACCATTCTAACCCTGTGCCGCCCAGGCTTGCCTCCAGCTCATCCACCTTCACCCCTGTAAGTTCTCAACCTTTGTGCTACTAAGTCCTAGGGGCAACTGTGTCTGGTGAAGCGGTATAAAGCATCCAGGCAAACAGAGGCTTGACTATAGGTGAAGCTAGCAGCGGAGATTGGGGGTTGTGGACTCACTTAGAAGGTGGGTGTCCAACAGGGCTTGACACACATATTACTCCACAAAAGCAAGTATAACCATGGCCACCAGGGAACGCATGATAATACCATTAGGCCTCCATCTAATCCAAGGGCCAAAAACATTCCATCAATATTACTAGCAACAGATAAAAAGAATTGACCATGTTAACTGGCAGGTTTATGATGGCAAAGCAGAAATATCTTAGTCTAGTTAACGGTATTCTTTGGATATTGTATATCTATTCCTTTCTCAAAACATATATGTGAGCATAAATTGATAATTTTCCTAAACTCTCCGGCACTACAAATGGTACCCGCCAAGGCTGTCTATTCGCAGACTGTCACATTCCCTCATAGCTGACAGCCTGTCTGCTGATTCAAGCCACTGCCACTTTAAATAGGAATATATATATATATATATATATAATATTCACACTGTACCAGGACAAAACCCATCTATTGTGGTATGTCAAAATTAATTGCTGGGGTTAGGCCTGGTCCCCAAATTTTTTGTAAGGACCTAGCATTCCCACCACGCCTCAAGAGTATATTTGTTTAGAAATTAATAATCATGTTTATTTCATACTTTTAAAAAAAAACAATACATTTCAGGTTCAGACATTGCATATGGTCTGTAATACATATGATTGTGCACTTGATACAGCAACAAATTTGTATATATAAAAAATTACATATTATGTGCAACTTTGTTGATTAAAAGTTCATAATTCATAGTATCTGCGTTTTGTATTCTTTAAGCTTACTGGTATGATGGGCAAAAACAACCAGGGCAGACATGTTTCGCCATTGCGGCTTCCTCAGTGCCCTGTTGTATGGCAATATAGAGAACAGATTGAATTCTAGAGTAATTTGTTGATCTGGTTTTGTATGGCTGAGTACCCCTCCCACTGTACTCAAGGTTGTATGTCTTTATAAAAGATTGTGCATTGCAGGCTATTGCCTTCACGTTCAGAATTTTCACGATAAAGGGGAGAGAGAAGCCGGTCCCGTGATTCGGACCCTTAAGAGCTGAGATGCTGTGTCCCCGCTTTGATGCTGGAGTGCTAGGTAATGATGCGCTCTCGTCAAATCCTAACCTCATGTGCGTGAGTAGTATCCTGAATCTATATAGTATCTTATGCGCAGCTGCGTCTATGAAGTGAAGCTGTTTATTGTCAGGTGAGTGTGATCCTGGCGCGTGAGTTGCCCCTCCAGCATCCGGCGCGTATATATATATAATACTATTAATCTAATTAAGCAATTTCGCAACAGAGCAATTTAGCAACAAAGTAATGTGTATAATAACCAAACCTTTAAGGGTAGACTAAAAATGCTACCACTTGATCCAAAACAATTTCCCTTTTAATATCCCTTGAAATTTAATAAAATAGAAAATAGTTATTAACTATTTCCAAGAGGAAAGACATATACATAGACAACGGTCAATTTATATAAAATGTTACATCTTCATTAGACCAAAGTAGACTAAAGACCCTTATACACAGTCCTAGTCCTGGGTGAAAGTATTAGGATACCCAATACTTGGGATGGCCTGCAGTGTGACCCCCCCCCCCCCCTTGTTCACCCCTGCTTAATCGACCCTGTGATCCTTCACTGGCAGCCATTCAGGTCTTCTGGGCTTGGTGAGCATGCACACCAGAGATGCTAGATTTAGGGTACCACATGTGTCTTGGACTCAAGGAACCAGGTGAGCAGTTCCTTGTTCTAGGGGCATCCAAATTTGGGATGCTCTGCAGCATATCCCAGTAAACTAACCTTGATCCCCATTCTTATGGTGAATGTGTTGGCATGTAGCAGGGATGCAACTGGGGATGCAGCTGAGCAAAGTGCATCTACACTTAGATGCAGGACCTTGTGACATCCAATGATGTAGCCGACAATAAAGTCTGGAGAGGGCAGCAAGTGTGCAGAGCTGGATTGCCAACAGAACCTTGAATTCACTGTGAGAGCAGGGGCCGAGGTAAGTTTACTGAAACACCTGTGGTTTTTACAAAGGATTAATTTGGATTAGTTTTAGTTCTTTACTAGCAACAGTCCTAGCCAGGATAAGAGCGGGGAGGTACTTTAAATGTAAAGTATGTTTGGATTTTTTTTTCAAATTCTGGTAATATAAGAGGTGACCTGTTTTTGCTTTTTGAATGTTTTTCATTGTTTCCAATAGTATAAGGAACAAAGCCATCTGGGCAGAAGGACAAAGCCTCTGAATCTGTGATTAATTAGATATCGCTTTAATGTCAGCGGATTCATGAATTGAAATCTGATTATGTACAAATGTTTCCCGAACATTAAGGTCACATTAACAGTTTATTGAAACACTCTGATAAAATGTAAAATGGTCATCTCTTTCCCCTGGGCTTCTAATTGTTACATGATAAATCGCTTCACTGAGAAATCTATTACATTGTTCTAAATGAGAAAATATCATTTACCGGGGTACATGAAATACGGCGTTTGTTGCGGGCTATAATTGCATAAGTGAGCCACTGTCTTCATTTTGTGACTGTGGGAAAATTGGCTTCAAGCAGATCCATTTATATGAAAAATATATACTTTCTCTGACCCTTATTCTTTATTAGGAGAGCTACAGACTTAGAGCGTTGCCTGGCCCGATAATATATTCCGATTCATTGGCTGAAGCCACAAATTGTTGACACTAACTTGATAATGTTGATGAATACTTCTTCCTAGTGGCATTATTTCACTAATGGTGACATTACAGTTTACATTAGCTAGCTCATAGTTTCTTATGTACAGCAGGCTGCTATAAATTATACACTGATCTATTTCACCATGTTACTATGCTACAAAAGGCATTAAGTCTGGCAAATCTATGATAACTGGTTTTTAATTACCCAATTTGTACTGTTTTAAAGAATTTAAAAGAGTCTCGAGAGACTGTCTAGGGCAGGTATACCATATGGCTTAAAGTGGCCGTTCAACCTATATGCTAATATTAACTTGCAGCAGCCTAACACTCTGGCTGATCCTTCTTGCCAGACACATGTTGATGTTAATGCCCCCTCACCCCCCAAACACTGCTGGGGAAAGTTTTAGGCCCCATGGACAAGTGTGCAGTCTTAGAGACTGTGTGTATCCATTTTTCTGCTCATGTCCTTGGATTGTAACTTTTTGTTTGTATTGGCATATCGAACTTTAGATTTTCAATAACCTTTTACATACTGTACATCACCCGTGTCAAACTCAAAGCCTGGGGCCGAATGCGGACCTCCAAGCCTTTTTATGTGACCCTCTGACAGGTGCCAGACCAGCCCCATTATTTCAAGGCTTCTGACACTGGCAGCATGTATTCGTGCCTGTGTGTGGTACAGCTGAGTGATGTGCTAGTATGCTGTGCTCCACTATTGAGAGCATTCTACTCGCAGATGTGGGTCTAAAAAAATGGCTGGTGCTTTTTATCGTTCTGGGGGAGAAGAGAGTGTCTGCCCGCCTAACCCACCCAACCTACTGCTACAGCTGCTGCAGGGGTTATTGTTAGCTATTGCCAGGTGGGGTGGGAAAAAATTAGTATGGGGCTTTCCTGGGCAAAATTATTTTGCATCTGCCTCTAAGTGCTTGTCTGCATCTGTCCTGGGCAAAATAATTTTGTGTCTGTAACTAAACATTTCAATACATTTGCATGGTTGTGTTTGAATTTTGTTTTGCTTTTGTTATTAAATGGCCATTTGAGGGCAACCAGAACGCTGATGTTGTCCTCGGTCAAAATTACTTTGACATCCCTGCTGTTTATGTTGATTAAAAGTTTCAAATTTTTATATGAAGGTCAATACTGGCCTCCCAGTGGTTTCTTGAAGGACAATTAAGAGGCCGATTCAGTAATAGCGCCAGGTAGCGACAGATGAGCGCCAGTAGCGTGATTTTCACAGCGCCCGCTAGTATTCGCTGTGCTTGGCCGTTCGCTTGTTGACAGCGACTCAGTCGGTGTGCAGTAATGTTGAATACGGGGTTAGGAGTCGCTGTTTCACAGGTTCCGCACTGTATGGGTGTGCCTGACAGCGAATGGCCAGAGCGAACGGCTCCCAGCATATTCATTAACAAATCAAGCTCAAAAAATTCTCGCGCTGTGAAATGCTTGTTTAAACCCCAGAGCGCTGGCGGCGATGGCTTAAAAGTAGTTTTTAACCCCCAAACATCCATATTTTTTGATTAAAAAATTAAACAAGTTTTTCTAAACATTTTGTAATATGAATACATTAATATCAGACCTGTAATATCAATTCTGCACAAATGTTTTTTTTTTTTTTTTTTACCTTAAAAAAATATCTAACATTGCAGAAGTGGTCACAGAATTTTTGACAGTTAAAAAAAAAAAAAACAAACAAACAATCATATCAATTAATTATGAATATTTAAAGATTGCTCCATTGAAATGCATTGGAGAGCGCCAGGTAGCGAGAGGTCATACCTGGCGCTGTGATGGGATTAGCAGCGGCGCTGTTCATTGCAGTCCGCTACATGATGAATCCTGCGCTAGGTGACGCTCTCGCCGGCGCTAGCCTCATTTAGCATGATAAATGCGTGATTGTGTCTGCCGCCTGGCGTTCTGGAGTCGGTAGCCGCCGATAGCTGGCGCTACCTGGCGCTAGTGAGACACTACCTGGCGCTATCCCTTGATAAATAAGGCCGCATGTATCACAGTATTTAAATAGGATTTTTGGCATGTAGAGATTGAGGATTTTTAGTTAGAGGGTGTAGGTTGTGGGAACAGCTTTACTTTTTAAGGAGTTGGACTGCAATTGGTCAATAGATGCACTGAAAAAAAGTCAACATCTGTACACCCAACAGCAATAATAAAGGCAGCAAGCAACTCATCTGATGGCTGTCCCATGTCCTGGGTAGAAGTAGTAGATGGGTTACAAAGTTAGCCCTCCTTTCAACCTCGCAAAAAAAACAGCCTTTCAGTTTCTTGTTGTTCTCAGTGTGAGTGAGCTTGGCAAGCCACAGTGGTTTTACAACTGTCTCTAATCACAGCAGAATCATGCCCTTCCCAGAAATGTAGACAAAGAAAGCAGCATCACTTAGAATACGTATAATTGGAGATTTTGAGATGCTTTGAAATGGCTCGTATGGCACTGTTCCCACTGGGTACTAATCCTCCTTCATTCTTGGTTCGGGGGGTCACAGTAATACAGCTGTGCCTTGAGTGAAAGACTCTGCTATGGAGATTGGATGTCAGGCCTGTCACCTAAATCATGTTGCCCATGTTGGCCATGTTGCTCCAGCAATTGGGTGACTGGCCACTCAAAGTACTAGCTCACATCTTCTATGGAGAGTAAATGCCTGAGTCAAGTCATGGTCCATTTTCAATGTTACCAAGGGGGTATCCAGATTTAAGATGCCACAAAGTAGGAGTTGCTATTAAAGCCCAGGGTCCTGTGCTATATACACACCATCTTCTGGGATCCCGGGTACGCAGAACTCAGAAAGCAGAGATATCAGTGTTCTGCAGCAGGGTACGCAGAACTCACAAAGCAGAGATATCAGTGTTCTGCCGCATGTCATCGCCATTGGAATTCGGAAACTGATTAGTTATTTCACTAGCAACTCAAGATGATGCTCTAGGAAGAATGAAAGTGGACCAAGACTTCTAACTTTTGTAGGCTTCACATCAGAAGTTGCCGGGAGGGCACAAGACTGCTTACCTGCCAGCACCACTGATCATTCTTCCATTAAGAAAACAAATAAGAAAGAAAACACAATAAGAAAAAAAACACAAACACATTCCTAATCAGAGAAGGATGGTTTGTCTGTCTCGTGATCCGCACAAAAAAGCTCAAAAAAAGGTACAGGATCTCACTGTGGAACCTGAGGAGCAAACATCACAAAATAAATATATATCAAGGTTCAAGCAAAAAATTAGACATAGAGTCTGTGACAATTGCTTGCCTAAGACACGCTTTCACTTCTTTAAATGCTAACGTTCGTGATTTCCATGCTCTAGCAATCGTCTGTTTAGTGCCTTGACTTTCCCACATGAAAGGGAATGAGGTCACGAGTACAGCTCTCAGAACATCTGTGGCGGAGATAGTTACAGCTTTAGATTTAGATGTGTTAACACATAAGGCCAGATAGAAGAGAGAACAACCTTGCCTTGTTCCCTGGCCTATATGAAAGAAGACCTATATCCAGCATATTGTTTGAAGGCTTGTGGATCCCAATATAGAGCCCTAACTCAAGTGATGAAATTATTAACAAAGCCCTATACCAGTACTTTATAAATATAATGCCAAGAGGCTGCAAATGCTTTTCTAAAATCCAGGGAAAGGAGAATACTAGAAACACCTCTCCATTTAACCTCATGAATCTCATGTGAGAAATTGGCAGATACTATCTCATACTTGCCAAATGGGAATGACTTTCACATGATCCAAACCTATCAATCTGTTTCAACTAGTATAAAGAATTAGAAAATGATATTGGCTGATAATTAGCCCAGTGCAAATAACCTTGCCCAGCTTGGAGATTCCCCTGTAACTGGGAGCTTAACAAAGTCGTTAGTCGTGGAACTAGTAAATCTGAGCAGAGACAAGGCAAGCCATCGGCACCTGGTCTTTAATGGACCTAATAGCACACTCCGCTTCCTGTAAAGTAATTTTAGCTTTAATCAGGTTCTAGAAATTCTTGTTTATTGTGAAAAGGAAGGTCAAGGTAAAGAAAATAATCTGTTCTGTCTGACCAGTAGGTGCATCATAAATGTTCAACATGCATTGGCCTAAATCAGAAACCTGTGGTTTGCTAGTAATTATACCAGAAACATGTTTAAATTTCATTGGATTGCCCGACACTTTTTATATTTTTAATGTTTATCTAAATGAATGGAAAATCTTGAGTGGTAATCTCATCAAATACTGTAACTCTCAAAGTAGTCGAAACCATTAAGCAAGAAAAATATACTTTTCCTGAATGGTTTGTAGTCACAGGGGTCTCCACCCCACTGCAGAGTTTTGGATAGACTGTTTTATATTGCCTCATTTAAGTTTTAGAGTTTTGCCTGCATTTCCTATAATTCAGTAAAACTTTTCCTGAAAGGAGCCATGATGGTGGACAAAAAAAAAGCCCATCAAACTTAATCTCTAAGCATTAGAAAAGGCCTCATATTTCCCTGATAGTGTCCCTGAATATTTATTCCAGCTGCCGCTTGTTCGCAAGAGTTTAATACATGTTATACTTATAATAAATCACGTTGTGTACTTCATCTGATCTATTCAGGTTGCAATAAAACAGATTGTTTTTAATGGCTGCTCTAGCAATGAAAAATATCTGTGTTAGGTGGAAAAAAACAAATTGATGCTTTTTCAATTCCATTTAATGGCATAAGAATCTCTGCAGCCTGCTGTGAAAAATATTCTCTTAATGATAGGCCTGTGGCACAACTTAAAGAGTCATCAAGAAATAAATGCTCTGCTGTCTGTTTGGCAGCTTGGTGTCCCTTAATTGAAGTATTATAAGAATCTGTGCAGAGAAATCGCCTCCGGGGTTTTGTAACTAAATAGCATGGACGCTTCTGATGAGACATGCAGATGAAGATGTGTCAATTCCCTTCAATTTTTCACTCATACTGAGAAATGATGAATTTTGCTCTGATCCCTGCTAGCAAAGATACAGTCATTTATTGTTGCTTGAGAATTTCAGTACTTTACAGGTTTTATTCAGGTACCTGGAATTTTGAGCAGGAGTATTCCTTATATCCTTCTATATATTGATAAATAGAGGTGTTGTGTAAGCCTCATGTCTTCTTCCCACTTCTAGATATGTCAGTAACTTTGCAATGCTCTAGTTATTGACTATGTGACATTTTGAAGATCAGGTTTCCTGAGAAGCAACACATTTGGTAAGAAGCTAGTGGTCATCCTGAAATACAAAAGTAATGGAAATATATATATATATATATATATATATATATATATATATATATATATATATTGTTGTATATAAAGTTGTATTTAAATTCCTCTAGAACACGGATTCCAAATACTGGTGGCACCCAGGGCTGTATTTCCCATTAGGCAACCCTAGGCATGTGCCTAGGGTGGCAACCTGAAAGGGGGGGAGGGTGCTACTACTGTAGTAAAGAAAATAAATTAAGACTCCCATAGCCAGAATTAATCCCTCCTTAATAGGCACCCCCCAGCCACAGAAGGAAGCGTGTATATGTGTGAAGGTGGGGGAGTGCAGTGGGTTGAACACGGGCCAGAGCATCTCCCCTTCACTGGTGTGGTCATGGGACTCCTGTATGTCAGAATGTCGTAAAAGATGGAACATGCTTGCCTGCTTCTCTGCATTTCCCCCTTTGTGCCCTCACCCTCCTCCACACACATACTCTGCATCTAGCCCATTGTACCTTTTGCCCCTCCACACTTCCCTCCAAAAGGGGGTGCAAGAACTTTAAGTGCCTAGGGCACCATATGCACCAAATACGCCCCTGGTGGCACCTGAGGTCCTCTCAGGTGATACTCAACAAGGCTGCAGACTTGTCTTGCACCTGCACCTTTGGAGGGCCCACCTGATTCTATCTAACCTGGGCAGCTACGGGGAAAGGTAGTCACCAGATCTATGGATGGTCAGCCATTGGGAAAGACTTTTTTCTTCTGTCACTTCTTCTATTTTTTGTTTCTTTCCCTCCATTCTTTTTCTTTCATTTTTCCATCTATTCTTTTTTTTTTCCTGTCATGTGTTCTTTTTGCTATTCCTTTCCTTTTTGTCTTCTTTCCTTCTATTATTTCTGTCAGTCCTTTTATATTCTTTACTTTCCGTCTAGTCTTTCTTTTCTTCCATTAAATTGTTCTTTTCTTTCACCTGTTCGCTCTGTCATCCTTTTTTTTATTTCTTCTTTCCTTCTATTCTATATATCATTCCTTCTCATTTTTTGTCAGTCCTTCTATTCCATTATCTTTCTTTTCTGCTATTCCTTTTATTCTTTCTTTTTTTTTTTTGATTCATTCATTCTATGCTTTTGTTCTTTCTTTGTTTCTTTCCATTTTTTTTATTTCCTTTTTTTTTGTTGTTCCTTTTCTCGCTTTCTTTTTAGCCTTTATTTTTTTCTGTCATTTCTTATATTCTTTAGCAATATTCACCATGCATGCAACTTTAGCACCATGTATGACGTATCCTACCTCACCCACTGAGACTTTTTCGCCCAAGGGCGTACATAACCCTGAAGCCAACCCAGTCTGCTGCCATTTATACTTCAATCATGCATGACTTGCACCATAACTAAAAACTGCACTATTTTTTGGGGTCATTCACTTTAAATGGCTGTTGTATGTTGTTGATTACAGTTCTGGGTGGCTGACAACGCTTACGCACTAAGTGGTACTTGTTTTTATCAGAAAATGGAAAGTAGTACTTGATGAAAAAATGTTGGGAACCCCTGATCTAGAATAAACCACAGCCGCATCTGTTGAGAAAAAAAATTCATCACACAACAAAGTTATCAACTAGATATTTCTGGGTAATGTCCCCTAACTAGGGAAATGGACACTTAACCAAGCTGTGCACTGAGTACATATGAGATACATCAGATTCCAGGAGATGGCTGTTTCTGTGTATTCTTCCCAGCACCAAGCAGATTAATCATGTAATTTATCTTTCCTTTAGATGGAGGATGCAGCTTCAGCTTGACCATTTCAGCTAATAGATTCCCAATCCCCCATCTACAGTGTGCCATGCTTGCAGGTCATGTTCTTGGGATCTTTACTGAGCAGCAGCAGAGTTCGATGCTGCTGCTTTTACAATAACCAGCAGCTTTTGTTTTGGGGGGCATTGTAGTGGGGAGTCACCAGTATGCAAATAGTTGTTTGGGTCACCAAGGGTACTCCTAAAAAGGAACTTTATAGATGTGCCAAGGGATGCAGTTAGATTTTCTCCCTGGGCATCCATGAATGCAACAAAGATGTAGTTGGGATAGCTCTAATGGTGGCAACCAGATGGACTCTGTGGCTTAGGGGTTATGCAGAGGTCCGAGGAGGCAGATGATGATAGTCTTAGAATGCAAGAGAGGGGGGTGGTAAAGGAATGATTGATATCACTTATGGGGAGAATACACTATCTGCACAAAATATATTGGCTATTAGATCTTTGGTGTGTTCAATTTTGAGAACTGGCAGGCCATTGGCTTTCAGGAGAAAGCAGTGTAACTGGGAAAGGCAAGACTTACCTCAAAAGCCATGTCCAGGTTCACGATGTATGGATCAGGCAGGTAGTAACAGTAAAGTACAGGAAATAATTATACTCTATTCCCCTGGCTTACTTCTTTAACACCAAGCTTTCAAAGTAACTTTCTTCATGGATTCAATCCAGCACAAGAAGGGTCTAGGGATGATTCTGCCAGTACTACCACTGCTTCTTTTTTTTCTAACTTGGTTGTGGTCTCCAAGAAGGATGGGGCAGCCCAGATTTGTTGCATAGAGATGCAATGCTATCCCTATACCTATCCCTGGAATGGAAAAGGAGCATAGGAGCATCTACAGTGGACTTAGGTTCTGAGTCTCTATATTCCTATCAGCATTTTTTATGACTTGCAGTAGGGGCACTAAGGGTGGGAATTGGCAGGACTCTGGTGATACGATATGTATTGCGATACACGCATGGCGATACAATATATCCCTATTCTGTCTCAAAGACAATATATTGCAGTTTTTTAAAATTAATTTTATTTTTAATTTAAAAAAATGACATAAGGTCCCCCTTCCTGGGGGGGGGGCATTTTTTATTTTAAGGGTTAAAACCCCTTAATAATCCCCCTAAAAATCATATGAGGTCCCCCTTACTTAGCATAAGCAGCCTGGGACCAGCTATGGGGGTTTGTAGAACAGGACCGCTAGCCGCAGGTGACTTGGCAGACACAGAGCCTTGTGAACTGGTATAGGGGTTACATAGATCCCTTACCAGTTCACAAAGGGTTAACAGTAAAAAAAAATACCACCTTACAGAGAAAAAGTCTTTATAATAAAAAAATATTTTTTTTCTTTACTCACCTCCGATTGTCAGCTCCTGTGTCCCTCGCCGATCTGATGACAGATGCGGGGCTACTCCTGAAGATGGAGGCGTGTGTCGGGAAGGCAGGGAAAGAGGGTCTGTCGGGCTCTCTCCTGAAGACTAAAGAGCCCGGGGGGGGGGGGGGGCGGAGGCCCCCCGGAGAAGAGGAGAGCCAGCCAGATCGAACAAGAGTCAGGTGAGTGTTTTTTTACTTTTCTTTTACTGAAGTCAGAATCGATACTAGAAAGAAAGAATCAATTCTAGTATCATCGAATGAAATATCGCAATACTTGACAGAATCAATTTTTTCTGACACCCCTAAGGGGAACACCACTTGAAGTTTGTGAAACTGCTAATAGGAACCATTATGGTGACCCTCAGAAGACCGGAATCAGTATTATCAGTATTATCCCCTTTTTAAATGTCCCACAGGTCAATACTAGTGCAATGCTATTCACATCTACACAAGTTAACAGGTATAGGATTTTCTGAGGTGTACTGGATGTTCCTTACTTTTTGGAGGTGCAAGGGAGTGTCCATTTACCTTCCATGACCTGGAGCATATCTAGATAGGATATGCATCCTGCCACCAGTATAAGGAGTGCTCTTTTTTTGGCGGCTAGATTCCGCCTAAGTGACATCTGGTATGCCAATCTGAGGGGCTTGAGTGGGATGTCAGAGTACCTAAAATGTCATGGTAAGTTGTCCCCGGCCAGCTTCCCAGTCTATGGTTCATTGGTCTAGAGGCCAAGGGCTTGAAACAGTTTAAAGCAGGGGTTCCTAACAGGTGGTACTAGTACCACTGGTGGTACTTGAGATCGTCTAAAATGTTACTAGAGGTGAGCATTTAAAAAATTTGGTTCGCCCATTTACCAAATTTTCCAAAGAAATTTGGATTAGTCCGAGCCAAACTTGCTTAAAATAGAAACAAAATAAACTTTACACTTGTCCCTTTTCCAGAGTGAGGGGACCCTATGTCATTTTGTAAAATTTAAGGGCTGAACTATGCTATGGGGGCTGGTAGATAAAGGCTACCAGCCGGCATAGCCCCTTCTGCACCCCTTCTGGCTAAACCTATCCTGGGTTTCGGTCCTTGCCCCCAGGACACCCTGATCTTGCTGTGTGAAACTCCCCAGGTCGCCCAAACAAACTCACCTCTTCCCGATCTACGATGCATGCACAGACGCTTGTCCAATCAGGTCGCTCAGATCTGCTCGAGCCCCTTCATCCAAGAGCTCATCTGATGCGATCGGATCTGAGCGCGCTGTTGGCCGCATCCCCTGCTACCCTCTGACAGAGAGCGTGCCATTCACAAATGCCTGGAACAGGCACACACCCTGCTTAAGTGATAGCGGGGATGTGGCCGCTGCTTGCTCAGTTTCCGGGCAGCCTGGGGGGTTTCACACAGCGGGGTACCCTCCAGGGTGGGTTTTAGTCCTCTAAAAAAATGGTATGTAAAGCCAGCCCTGACACCAGCTATGGGGGCATATAGACCCAGACTACCAGCCCACAAAGCCCATGGGCCAAGGGCTCTTCTAAACTCCCCTGGGCTTTGGGGATGCAGGTAATGGGACAGAGATAATGGCAAGTAACACACTTGCTAGCAGATGACTTGGTCTCAAGGACCCTTACCAGTTCACAAAATGTTAAGTGTATTTATTTATGTATGTATGTATACCTATATATATCTATTACATTTTTATAATTTTTTTTTTATTTTTGATGGTCTCTGCAGAAATCCAATGCTGTCCCACATTGATCCACCACTGTGTCCTGTGCCAATCCGCGGCTGCTGTCACTGACAGCTGGAGAGATCAGCGGATGGCAGGTGCGTGCCCAGCTTCTGCCAATCTCTCCGGCTTCCCACTGCAGGGAGGGGCTATTTATACAGGGAAAGATGCCTGTATCCCAGCCTGCTGCTGGATGCTGCAGAGACTGCCACGGTACAGCAACAGAGCTGCGTGGGAAAGATGTGGGGTCAGCGAGAGAGCAGGTGAGCCAGAATTTCAGGGAAAGTTCGGTCAGCACGGAACCCCCAAAAATATGGGGTTCATAACAAAACAAATTTGAAGCGAACTCCGGTTCTAGCGAACTGGTTCACTCATCTCTATTGATAAGACTGTAGACTTACCTCTATCCCAAACTGACCTGCTGCCACTTCACACAGCCTTATTTGCATCATAAGTAAAAAAACTGCCAATGTTGTGTGTGATTCATTCACTTTAAATGGCTGTTTTATGTGTTTTGATTACTGTTTAGGGTGACTGAGAATGCTCACACAGCACCCAGGTGGTACTTGATATAAATTTAGAAAATGGAAAGTAAAACTTGATGAAGAAAGTTTGGGAACCCCTGGTCTAGACGATAGAACATGGTTAATTAGTGGGGATCACAGGAATGGGGCACTATATGGCAGACTTGGTTTGGATTAAGGCCGTAGCGTAAAGGGATTTGATCCTTGTCAACTCGGAATTGGACAATAGGAGTCTGCCAGTATATGATGCTTATATATTTAGGTAGGGTCAACATGCGCAGAGTGAAATGGCCAGTTGAGTATGTTTTCCTCCTAGCGCAAAAGTATTCTGTCCACCCCTTTCCATGTGTTTTTTGTCTACCCTGTTCTGGTTTACACTCTTGCATACATGCTTGTCTGAGAATAGTCATAGTAAAAAGTATGTGAGTTCTGCAGGAGCATAACACAGAGAGACACTGAAAATATATATATATCATGCGCCAACTTTGAAAGAGACAAGTCAGAGTGCATTAATAGGCAACAGCGGAGACAAAGGTCCTAATTATTGCGGAAACATCCTGGTAATATTTTAGAATAAATAGTCAAGAGATGGGGTGGCATAACAGGAGCAAAGAGTTCTGGCACACAGACACATAAAACGTGAATGCGGACTAAGAAGGAAGCAAAGCGATACAACTGTGGTTTGTAAGTGCAATGAAAATATAAGCGAGCCATCTATTATGATGCCTACTCACCGGTCATGAGAAACAGGATTAATGACATTATTACTGACCATAATAGGAAAGGGAGATGAATACATATCTGTATATTGTATTTTAATATGTCTGTTTCTGCTAATAGTGGTTACCACAGGGCTTGCATTCCAGCATGACCTTATACTATTAGTTTTATAGGAAAACTATTTCATCAAACCTTTTACTTTGCATGCCTCTAGCAGGCAGGTGAATATCAGCGAAAATCAGCTTTGAGCCCATTAAAACAATTATAGTGTTCTGTGTTTTGGTATGTATACGCTGTGCTGTAATTTACATTAATGGGGTCATAATATAAACTCTAATTGTGGTTTTTCCAGAACAACTAATTGCTCAACACTCTGCCTTACCGTACAACTGGTATTCCTCAGCCAACAGAAAATGACGTGTCCAGAATGGCTTGCCTCAAATCCTAGAGTCTAGGACCGGCTCCAGGTTTATGTGGGCCCTTTAACCAAGAGAAACTGGCTCAGACAAAAAAATAGGAAGGAGGTTTCAGGTAGTGTGTAGTGTTGGACGAACCCATCCCAAAGTTCGGGTTTGTATCGAACTTTGCGAGTTCGTGTTCCCAAATCCAAACCTGGACTTTAGCCAGAAGTCCATGTTCAGGTTCTGCGTTCGGCCAAAACTGGGAAAAGTTGGTTGATGAACTGTTGGACTGTTGAGCAGCCCATCAACCAGATTCACATAATCAAAGTGTGCAGCTAGAAGCGATGTAACTTACCTAAGCCTGGCTTGCAAATGGTCTATGAGCAGGGCCACAGAAAGAGTGCCGCGGCTTTCCCATGAGTGAGGACAGTCCTTGTGCCTGCATAGTGCCAGAAAGTTGGTGCGAAGGAAGCAGGGGCCGGATTGCGGGGCTCAGATAACTTACAGCCCGCTTCCAGCTGCACATTCTGCACCCCCCACTCACCCGCCATCACATTTTTTAGTTGATTTCATAGGGGACTACTGTTCTGGCTCTGGTTTTGTTCAAAGTTCGGCAGAACTTGCCAAATCTGAACTATAGGGGGTTCGTTCATCCCTAGTAGTGAGTCAGCAACCTAGTGCCAGAATAAGTGCAGATATTACAAAGAATGCTGCAGTTTTTTTTTGTATTAGTGGGTGAAAAGTAAAGATCATATAAGCTAGAACCCATGTGATCAGGAGCCAGTCCTAATCAGTCCCTAATTTTGCAAAGGGAAACTTGAGTAAGATCTAAACAGAGCAAGTAGTGATTCAGTAAGATTCCAAATCGGACAGATCTGTAAGTGGACATTAATCGGATAAAGAAGCTGCCACCTGGGCAGGTGGTTAAAGGAGCACTATCGTGAAAAAAATGGTCCAATAATAAAAATTTATATAAATATGCTGGAAGGCAGGAGGAGAGGTCACTTATACACACCGCATCTAGAAATATCTAGCCAGGCTTCTTTTTCATTTTTATTAATAGAAGGAAGAGAAAATTGGGTGACAGGCTCTGTCACCACTAATACACTAAACCTGTCACCCCTGGATTTTTTTCTTACCAGAAGAAGAAAACCACAAGTTTTGCAAGAGTTTTATTCAGTTTGGGTGTATAAGTGACTTCTCCTTTCATTAGCCAAAGTGTTTATATTGGTTTTTAAAGTGGACCAACACCCACGGGTGATCGGCCCGGGAATCTATAAGATTCCCGGGCCGATCACCTCCCAAACACCCTTGACGCGCGCACGCCCGCGCCGGCGCGGGCGTGCGTCAAGAGGGACGCGCGGGAGGCGGCGGCGGAGGAGCCGCTTGTCCGGAACTGTCAGATTGCTTGTCCGTCGGCGCTGGGAGCGGGGAGAGGTGAGTTTTTTGGGTGATCGGGGGGGTTTCACACAGCGGGGCACCCCGATCGGGGGTGCCCCACCGAAGTGGACCAAGACCCAGGATAGTCAAAATCCTGGGTGTTGGTCCACTTTAATATTGCACAATTTGTTGATAGTGCTCCTTTAATTAAAAAATGGCCTCTTTGTGGCTACAAATAAATCCTTATATTCTCACAACACATTTCATTAAAACATTTCTTTTATTGTCTTTAGCCACACAGTTTTGATTTTTACAGGCTTGACCTCTCCAGACCTCATCTCAATACACATGTGGCCTGATTCAGAGTCTGCACGTAAATACTTGGTTTTCTTCAGGAACTGTTTACGGAAACTGGGAAATTGCAAACGTTCGTATCATTCACAGTTGCGTTCCGAGAAAAGTTAATTCATGCATAAGCGTGTGTATTTGTTTTGCGTATGCATACAGTTTACCCGAGCATTTACATTATCTACAGGCAAAGTAGTCTTGGAAGCCGTGCTTTTACCTGTTTTCAGGTGTAACTTGCTGTGAAGCACATTGTTCCTGGTGTGCCGTGTCCTTCCGTGGCTTTCTGATGTAGGCCTTTTTTAATTTTTTCCCAGCTATTTTAAGGCGATTCATGCTGTCTCCCGCCAGTGTACCCATGGTAGTCTGCATGTCCTTGCACTTTCTTACCTTTGTCTCCCCTGCTGGCATCTAAGGCATCCCCTGTATTCTGCATGTCCTTGCACATACTTACCTTTGTACCCCTGGTAGCAGCTAGGGCATCCCATGTATTCTGCATGTCCTTGCACATACTTACCTTTGTACCCCTGGTAGCAGCTAGGGCATCCCATGTATTCTGCATGTCCTTGCACATACTTACCTTTGTACCCCTGGTAGCAGCTAGGGCATCCCATGTATTCTGCATGTCCTTGCACATACTTACCTTTGTCCTCCTGCTGACATCTAGGGCATCCCATGTAGTCCGCATGTCTTTGCACATACTTACATTTGTATTGCTATGGCGTTCTACCTACTGTTACTCACCTCCTACCTCGACCACCTTCTGTTTTGGTCTTCTGTTTTACACCACTGTTTGTTTGGTTTGTGTCTACTTTATGTAGTTGCATATAAAACACGCCACCATTTAGCATATAACTTTGTTTTATTAAAATATATATTTTTTTTACTAACTTTAAAAAAAAAATTATTTACATAAAAATAAAATAACATTTTTTTCAAAATATTTAAAACGTTTTGGTGGGACTAACATGGCACCTGCAACGCGAAAAAAATGCACATTACTTGTTTGTCCGCATGTGTGCCTGTAGATGCGTGTGCATGTGCACGCACATCTTTACATACCCAAACTGGTTGACGCATACTTTTAGGGAGCCAGCCTCCCTACGGCGTCAATTAGTAGTTAGTATTTATGGGCATGTGTTGTTTGTGTAATGTTTGGGTATTCTGCTTCACTGTCTTGGCACCCACCTGAGTCTTGCTCTGCTTCCATATCAAGTGGCTCCATCGCTGCATACTCTATCTCTGACGATTCTGCAGGGACAGAGAAGCACAACACACCAGTACTTAACAAAAATGTTATTAGACTTTACATGTAGCACATTTTCGTGGCCACTGTCATCTGTTGACAGGAGTGTAATGCGGCACACATGATTAGGCGATTGGCATTAAATTTCTTCCTGCTGCTCATGGGTAAACACGTTGGTTGCCATGTTGGATCTTGGGATGTTGTCTGTATGATGCACTCCTGCACCGAGCCACACAAGCGCCGACGTGCCCTGGCGGACCCCGAAAGTGTGCTTGCGTCCATACGCCCATGTAGCCTATAGGTTTCTGGCACCTGTGATGGCCTATTAAATAAACTTGTTTCCACCATAATTTACACTCAATTAGGTATCAAATAACACAGCTGAGGGTCAGATTTTCCTGCCCCTGCTTAGGAGCTCACTATGCCACACAGTAGGCTCCACCACAGCCCCCGGAGCCAGGAACACATGCCTGGCCAAGGTAGCCACAGCACCTGAACAAGGTGCCCCAGCCCAAGCCCAAGGCCCCACCATTCCTCCCGCAGGCAACCCCTGCTGCCTCCCACACTACCCGCTCTGAGCAGGTCACCCGTAGCAGTGGTAGGCAGCAGGAGACCCACACCCAGATCTCCCCGGGCTCTTGGCACAGCCCACCATGTTACAACCACCGATTGGGACACAGGAGCCCTGTGCAGACCCCAGGGCGGGCCCCAATGCGGAGTCCACAGCAGAGCCTTCTGCAGAGCAAATGGCAGATCCAACAGCAGAGCAAAAGGTGCAGCAGTGGAGCCGCAGCTGGGCTTGCTGGCTTCCAGGCCAGTAGCCTGCGATCAAGCCCTTCTGGCCCCGGTAGTGCCCACAGTGGCTCCCCCTCCACCCAACACACCACCCAGCAGACCGCAGCATCGACCAACCAGACTGGTTGCAAACTCACCAGGGACAAGCTGAGTGGCCAGTTTAATGACTCCCAGTTGGAGGTCCTGCTGGATGGTGTTTTGGCAAATTACGATCGCCTGGCTGGCACACGGTCCCAAATCATTGCAGGGGCGGATATGGGCAGATATTGCCTGCAACGTGATGGGTGCAGGGTCTGAGCCCAAGGATGCTGAGCAGGCCACAAATAAATGGGATGATCTCAAAATGGTTGTCTGGAAGAAAATCAGCACCAGACGAGGTAAGTGCTGAGTGAGCAGAGGGTTGTTTTCGCATCATACATTCCAACACTATATATAGTTAATATGGTTGAAAAAGACATATGGCCATCAAGTTCAACCAAGGATGTTGGGGTAGGGGAAGTTATTTTTTATTTTTTTATCTAATTTGCCTTTATTAAAGCGGTGCCAAATTATGGAGGAAAACTGGTGGGCCAATAGCCACAATTTTAGACGTCACTCCATCTGCTATTTTAAAGTGGTGCATCGTACCGCCAGGAAGATCCAGGAAGGCATGGATACAGTGGTGGGGGAGCAGCCCATTGCCTGAGGTACCCCAAACAGCAGAGAGTGTAAACGAGACCATTGCACCCTAATTATGGCTGATGGGATTTGCGGGGAAATCTTTTTTTTATGCCAAAGGGCAAACATTTATTTTTTTATGTGCACTGTGCTGCCCTTGAGCCACCCATGGGGAGGGGGGTACATTGTAGATATATCCCCTAAATGAAAGACATGAAACATCCATTTGTTTTGGCTGTTTTAATTGCACATACCAAAACATAAAAGGGGGTAAACAAAAACAAGCAACAAAACACAAATACATCAACACAAATTAAGTTGTCGACTAAATGCTGGCAAATAGAATGGGCAGCATGGCTCGGGGTACCGGAATACACTAGGCCATGTATCTTGGGAGCTGCAGCAGGGGTTGGCTCCTCCACATATGCGGACACCCTCTACGTTAGGGCAAAATTGTGGAGGGCAATACGGGCCATGATGATTTGAACAACTTTGTCAGGCTTGTATTGGAAGGTGCCCCTGTGTGCTCCAGAAACTGAAAACTTCAATGAGCCAAAGAAGCGCTCCACAACTGCCTGAGTGCAGCGGTCGACCGGATTATAGGTCTCCTGGCCATCTGTTGAAAGGATGTCAGGAGCCAGGGGAGCAGCGGATAACGCGAATCAGACACATAAACAGCATAACCCAAGTCCTAAGTGGAACCAGTGGGAAACACATTTTGTAGAATTCAAAAATTTAGTTTTGCCTAAGGCAAACCACTGAGCAATCAAGCAAAACAGAAGGCAGTATGCATGGCCAAGGGGGTTGATTAGCGACAGAGAGCAGGGTCATTTTAACTAGCCACATGAGCACAGTAGTAGTGATGTAGGGCATGGATAAATCTAGGCATCCACAGCAAAGTTGCAACACAACGAAAAAGGGCAAATACCTTTACAATGCATAAAACAGTGAAAATGCAATGCTAACAATACACACACAGAGCCAAGAGAAGCATAGAAACACTTGGATACACAGAAGCCAACCACCACTAAGCTCGCCACTCTCAAAATGGATATATAAACTCAAACTCCGCAAGATGAATGCGTCATGTGACGAGCCTGTCCAAAACCGAAGATCCGATCCCATGACGCATTGGACATTAAGAGAGTGGCCCATCTTGCAGTTTCTGAAATAAAGCCAAACAATCAGAGGGTATATTAATTGCAAATAAAATTCTAAATTACAAAGGCACAACAAGGACACAAGAAAACTGATTTAGGGGAGATGAGGCAAGAGTAGTTTAAAGACGAAAGGAGAGGGGACTAGAAGGCATAAATACAGGAGAGGGGGCAAGAAGGTGCAACAATAGAGGGAGAGATGGTGCATGCACACGTAAAACAGAGCTGCCCCCCTTGTTTTTTTTTTACTGTATTTTAAGCTTTTTTGACCCATCGCAATGGCCTTTTCTGGTGTCAAGACAAGATTTTTGTTCCCGAAAATGTCCGTCAGTCAGTTCTCCAGATCACTCATGATTATCCACTGGCGGGCCACTTTGTGGTTGCGTAAACCATCAACTTTTTGACACCTGGAACTTCTGTCTGGCTATCCAGTACTCCATTTCTCCATCAAGAGGGCCCAGCTCCTCCTGGACTTCTTTTCTAGCCTGCCTGCCAACTACTTAACTACTGACTGGCCCTCTTGTTCCTTGATGTCTTGGAAACCCAGTTCCCATCCTCAGGGAGACCTAGACTCATGAGACAGGAGCAGCCTCCTCAGCACCCAACCAGGTATGTAATAGCAGGGCTTCATAGCTGCAGAGAGAGGCAGCTAATCAGGACATATGGGGAGGAAGTGGGGGGTGTTTCTGTTCTCGATCCACTGAAGGTTATTGGAGTGAAGACTGAAAGATAAATGAGGAAGTGATTTAAGTGTGCTGGAGGGACTCAATGTAAGGTAAGGTAGGCTATTGATATTTATTGTTTAACTTTTGACTTGCCAATCACTTTAATTACCTTCTACTTACCTTCCTCCCCCCAGGCCCCCGCTCAAGCTCCTTTAAATGTATGCCGTGGGGGCATCTAAGGATGCTCCAGCGCCATTTAGAAAGGGGAACACATGTTTTTAAGGTTACTAAGAGGCTTGGCCTCTCTGGAATCTCCCTGATGTCAGAAAAGAGGAGGGGCCTAGAGGGATAGCAAAGGAAAATTCTCTCTAGGCCACTCACCATCAGTGGTGTCAGCAATGCCATCAGGGAGTTTCTATGGGGGCCATGCCTCCAAGTATAAATGCTGGCTCCTCTGGCCCTCACTTCAGTCCCTCACTGGGGAACCTAAGTTCCCCCTTCATCCAAATGGTGGTGCAGCCGTCAGCTTCTGGCTCCAAAATGGACGGCGCCACCACATCTACAGACTAAAGGGGAACTGGAAAGCCCAGAAGACGTATGAGGAGACGGCTTGGCATGGGACAGAAGATGAAAGACAGAGACAGGTGAGTTAAACTGAGAAAAATAGAAAAAAATAAAAGATTTTTGTGTGGACCCTTCTTTCTGTTTCACTTGGGGTGAACTGGTAAGGGGTCCAGGGGACCCCCTATACCAGTTCAACATGGTCAGCAGCCAGAATTGCACCTGCTGGGCTTGGCGGGTGTGACATTGGTAAAATGACACATTTGGGGCATCGGGTGCAGAAAAGCCTGGTGCTCATTGGTGTGATCATGGGATTCTCCCAGGGCTTCCCAATGCACCCCTGAAAAAGCCCAGAGCCCATACCAAAGGGCATAAGAGCTTTTAACTTATAGGGACAAGGATCGCCAATAGTGTGGCCTCTGAGCCCTGGGTTACAAGTAGAGATGAGTGAACTTTTGAAAAATTTGATTCGGCCGAGTTGCCGAATTTTCAGAAAAACATTGTTTCGGTCCGAATTTATTCGCAATGAATCGCTATTAAAAACGGCTATTTCTGGGCATCCAAGAGCCTCCATAGGGTTGCAGAACATTTTGCTTGGCTGTAACATGCAGAGGATGCATGCTGGGTAAGTGAAATACTATTGTAAAGAAGTATGACATGCAGATCAGAGGCGTCACTATTAGATTCGCTGTCGCCGAGCGGCACAATTACAGAGCCTTGAGGTGGCATCAGCATGATGAGCCCATATATTGCCTGAAAAACACACCCTGAATTTGTCAGCAGCATAGGGAGCCCATATATTGCCTGAAAGACACATTGGAGTTGGCAGCAGCATTAGGAGCCCATATATTGCCTGAAAAACACACCTTGATGAAAGCCATGTACAAGAGACAACAGTATGTGCCCACTCATCCAACGTGCAGAAGCTAAATGTGCTCCTGTATAAGTTGCTGGTGCTCCAGTCCTTCCCTTTTGAGGTGGTGGACCTTTCAGAGAACTGATGGCTTGTGCCGAGCCGAGGTGGAGAGTCCTATGCTGTCATTTCTTTGCGAAGAAGGCAGTACCAGCCTTGTACAGTTTTGTTGAACAGAAGGTGGGCCAGTCCTTTAACCTGTCAGTGTGTACCAAAGTGCACGGCAATGCCTACGTCTGGAGCTGTAACTACGGTCACAGACAATGCATATCCTTTAAGGCCCACTGGGTGATTGTGGTTCCTGCACAACCCCAACAGCAACTTGGACAGGTCCCTCCGCTGTGGCCTCCACGCTCCTAGGCCGTTGTGCCTGTGACAGTGCACTTGCACTTAGCAATGATGTCACAGAAAAAAGTGTCTAATTGTCAATTACATATTAATTGTTAACATTTATCTTATTTGAACACATTTATAATAATAACATATAACATAATAACAATAACATATAACATAATAACAATAACATTTATCAATTTTTTTCTTGTTAATTTTGTATTTTTTTTTTTCATTTTCTGTTTCTTTTTAATATTTTGTATTTTTAAAAAATATATATTTTTTTTCTTTTTTTTATATATTTTTTTTCCATTGTCTTTTTAATATTTTGTTAATTTTTTTATACATTTTTTTCACATTTTTTTTCATATTTTTTTCTAAATATTTTTTTTCTGTATTTTTATTTATTTTTTTATTTTTTTCAGTGCCCTTCCAGCCTACCATGTGTGCAGGACACAGCGGTTAGATGCTGTTCTTTACATGGTTTGCCTTGAGCCACGGAGTCACACATGGGAGGAACTGCTAAAAATCATAAATCTCCACCAAAACTGCCAATGGGAAGAACATCTTGTCTGCGCTGCGACAAGGAAGCCTGAGCCATGCGCCCTGTATGCCACACGTGTTCAACTTAGTTGTCAAGCATTTTCTGAAGTCTTCCCCCCATCTGCAAGACATCCTAACAATGGGAAGGAAACTTTGCATGCACTTCAGCCACTCCTACACCGCCAAGGACACCCTTCTTGAGCTACAGCGTCAGAACGGTATCCCCCAACATAGTCTGATTTGCGATGTTTCCACCCGTTGGAATTCCACCCTCCATATGTTGGACCGATTATATGAACAGAGAAAAGCCATCACTGATTTCTTGATGATCCAAGCGGATAGGGGGACTCCCCTGTGTAACTTCAATGTAAACCAGTGGCAGCTCATACGTGACACCTGTCGTTTGCTCAGGCCCTTTGAGGAAGCCAATTATTAGTCAGTCGCCAGGACTACGGAATGAACAATGTGATTCCACTGCTTCATGTACTACAACACATGTTGGAAACCATGGCTGGTCAGGGCACTGGAGACATGGCGCCTACATTTCACGGCCACATGAAGCATGTGGGGGCTGAAGTGGAGGAGGAGGAGGAGGAGGGGCACTGCGAAGCACAGTTTAGGTTTGACAAAGTGGCCTTTTTATCTAGTCATCTGGCAGGAGAGGAGGAGCAGGAGCCGCCAGAGGAGCTAGAGGGTTGTGAGGAAGGCGAGACAGAGGACCCAGACACACCGTGGCAGTATGCAGTGGAGATGGAGACAGGTAGTCCCTCCGAGTCACTTGCACAAATGGCACGATGCATGCTCACGTGCTTGCGTAGTGACCGCAGAATTGTCTCGGGAATTGTCAGCGGGATCTCCGCCTTATTGGACCCTCGCTACCGGCACAAAATGGGGGCATTTTTTACACCCACTGAGAGGGAGGATAAACTGACCTACTACAGAGACATTCTACGTAGTCAGTTGGCTGATGCCTATCTGCGCCATGGTCCATACTGTGATGCCCAGGGGGACACTAGCCTTCTGTAAGCAGGCAACCCCCAATCTCCACCGCCGCTTCTGCCTATAATCAAGCCCCCATTTGCCGGGACGCTAGGTACGCCTCACCGGACACGGATGCCCCCAGGTCTTAATAGGCGCAAAGGATGGCTGCTTACGGGGAAGGCCGATGAACCACGAGGGTATCCCATAGCCGAGGCCGTTCACAGGTAGTCAATCCGGAGGGTGCGTCAGAGTACAGGGATGAGACAGGTGCGTAGTCAGGGGTAGCCAACGGGTCAAGCCGGGAGGTCAGAGATCGCGGTGTATCCAGAGGGGCAGGCAGGTTCGTGGTCAGACAAAGCAGAGGTCGGTACAGGCAGCAGACAGGAATGGTCGATCAAGCCGGGTCGGAATCAGATAACAACTAACAGAATCACACCCTAATCACAAGCGACTATCACGGGCACTGAGTGCTGGGCTGACTCCATATTTATTGGAGAATCGACCAATGGCCACCCTGGGGGGAGTGTATGTGCTGATTGGTGCAACTGACAAAACTGTGAGTGATTGGACACACTATCCAGGGGCTGGTCAGTCTTGGCTGCAAGGCTGATCAGCCCCTGATTCCCATCAGGTGTAGAAGACTCTGCGCTGCCTGCCACTCGCAGCACAGCGCCTCCTAGTGGTGAAATTTACAGACTGTGGCAGGCGCCTGCACAGCTAGAGAGGGGCGAGGGAGGCTGCCAGAGTGAGGCGCCGTGCTCCCAGCAGCAGGAGCGCCGCGTCGCCCAGCAGACGCTCGCCGCTGGCCCCCTGGCAGAGGTAAGTCCCTTACACATACTCTTTCAGGTCTGACTCCATCAGCAGCAGCCTGAGTCTTCAGTCGTTAATGAGCAGCTTTCTTCACCCGCATAGTGAGGCTAATCATGAGCAGCAGAAAGACCTGAAGCAGGGCCTGAACCAGCAGGTAGTGTCATACCTTGACATGACCATGCCAACGCACCTTGAGGACCCGCTGGACTTCTGGGCAGTCAAACTTGACTTGTGGCCGCAACTGGCAGAGTTTGCCCTGGGAAATCTGTCCTGCCCAGCGAGTAGTGTGCCATCTGAGCGGGTGTTTAGTGTGGTGGGGGCCATAGTCATGCCAAGGAGAACTCATCTGTCCACGAAAAATGTGGAAGATTAATCAGGCATGGTTCAGCCAGGATTTCCAGCCACCAATGACTGATCCATGGTAGTAGCTGATGCATGGTAGCTCCTTATGCTGCTGCCAACTCCAGGGTGTGTCTTTCAGGCAATATATGGGCTCCCTATGCTGCTGCTGCCAGCTCATATGTGTGTCTTTCAGGCAATATATGGGCTCCTAATTCTGCTGCTGCCAACTCCAATGTGTGCACTCTTAAATGACACATGCTAGCATATTTGGGATGCCCCCCCCCCCCCGGTTAAAGGCAATGGCTGCTGGCAACTTGACAATGTGACTTTCTTTACAAAGTGCAACCAGTTAATAGACAGGTACTCTTGAAATATTTATGCTAGTCTTTGGGCTGCCTCCTCCTCACATACAGAGGTTGGCTCCTTTGATAGTGGAAAAGTGACTTTGCTTACAAAATGCAACCAGTTAGAACACAGGTAGTCTTGAAATATTAATGCTAGTGTTTGAGATGCCCCCTGCTCACATACAGAGGTGGCCTCCTTTCATTGTGGAAAATTGATGTTGATTATAAAATGCAACCAGTTATTAGACAGGTAGTCTTGAAATATTAATGCTAATGTTTGGGATGCCCCTTCTCACATACAGAGGTGGGCTCCTTTGATTGTGGAAAAGTGACTTTGCTTATAAAATGCAACCAGTTAGAACACAGGTAGTCTTGAAATAGTAATGCTAGTGTTTGGGATGCCCCCTGCTCACATACAGAGATGGCCTCCTTTGATTGTGGAAAAGTGACGTTGATTATAAAATGCAAGCAGTTATTAGACAGGTAGTCTTGAAATATTAATGCTAGTGTTTGAGATGCCCCCTGCTCACATACAGAGGTGGCCTCCTTTGATTGTGGAAAAGTGACGTTGATTATAAAATGCAAGCAGTTATTAGACAGGTAGTCTTGAAATATTAATGCTAGTGTTTGGGATGCCCCCTGCTCACATACAGAGGTGGCCTTCTTTGATTGTGGAAAAGTAATGTTGATTATAAAATGCAAACAGTTATTAGACAGGTAGTCTTGAAATATTAATGCTAGTGTTTGGGATGCCACTTGCTTACATACAGAGGTGGCCTCCTTTGATTGTGGAAAAGTGAGGTTGATTATAAAATGCAAGCAGTTATTAGACAGGTAGTCTTGATATATTAATGCTAGTGCTTGGGATGCCCCCTGCTCACATACAGAGGTGGCCTCCTTTGATTGTGGAAAAGTGACTTTGCTTACAAAATGCAACCAGTTAGTACACAGGTAGTCTTGAAATATTAATGCTAGTGTTTGGGATGCCCCCTGCTCACATACAGAGGTGGCCTCCTTTGATTGTGGAAAAGTGACTTTGCTTACAAAATGCAACCAGTTAGTACACAGGAAGTCTTGAAATATTAATGCTAGTGTTTGGGATGCCCCCTGCTCACATACAGAGGTGGCCTCCTTTGATTGGGGAAAAGTGACGTTGATTATAAAATGCAACCAGTTATTAGACAGGTAGTCTTGAAATATTAATGCTAGCACGCTTTTTAAAGAATGACACCAGGTAAAGGAAAAGCTAAATAGGCAGGTGTGTTATTAAAACTAAATAGGCTTGAAAGCTAATGCAAACACTTTAAACTGTCACTGTCTTTATCTGTCCCTGTCACAGGCTCTCTCCTTCTCTATCTGCCCCTCGCTCTGCTTCTTCTGTTCTTTGTTCTGTCTATCTCTTCCTCACTGTGTCTATCTACCTATCTGTCTGTCTGTCTGTCTGTCTATCTGTCCCTCGCTCTCTCCCTGCCTGATCTGCTCTGGCCGCAATACAGTGTCAGAATGATCTTCCGCAAGATGGCCGCCGTTTATATGGGGCTGTGACATCAGTAAGCCTGTCGGCTGAAAGGTAGCATGTGACACCTACCCAGGATTCCTTGCCCCATGGGATCCACCATTTTAGATGGGCTGTATAGCAGTAAATGGAGGTTTAACGAAGCGATTTGAGCGATCGAATCGCGGCGATATTCAGAATCATAACAAATCGAATATTTCATGAAATTCGTAATGAATTCGGGTTCGTCAGAATCAATTCGCTCATCTCTAGTTACAAGCCTAGAAAAACAAGCGAGATTCATTAAAACAAGGAAAAGTGACACAAAAATTCGGACAAATATTTTTTCGTTAGATAAAAATTTTATCTAAGGAAAAATGCCAAGGAATCACCAAAAATTCAATGTTAAATGGGATGCCTTTAAAAGCAGCATTTAGTAAAACACTTAAAACTGAAAAAATACAATTAAAAAACAAAAAGACTATTCTTCGTTAGATAAAAATGTTATCTATTGATAACTGCTAATCATTTGGCCCTACTAGCAATGTACAACTCGTTCGTTTTCTTCAAGACAGCAGTACCAAGCTCAAATTTGACCTTTGTACAGAAACATCAGCAGTTGCTTTGTTTTTTTTGTTGATGTTGAGGAAGTTGCAGGCAATGATAATAAGGCTAGATTAATTGGGAAGCACTTTATAAAGTGTATCCCCCCACCCCTGATCAGGAGGCTTGCAGGGTGTGTAGGAAGCACATTATTGGGAAAGATGTGTGGTACTATTGCCTGATGTGTCTCAGCAAACCCAGTTTATGTTTTTAGAGTTGTTTACCATAACCAGTTAGAATTTTCATTTATGTATTGTTTTATTCTACATTGTTCTTTTTTTTTCGTTTTACACTGTACGTGGGCTGTGCATTTACTGTGCGCTGGCACATGTAGTTTCCATATCCGGTGTGGTCAGTGTATTTTCTTTTCCTTTAGTTTATTTTGGTACTTTTGTTGATACAAAGGGAAGCACTGGTTACTTGTGGTGCGTGATGAAAACATGGGGCCCTTTTCAGGATGCCACAAACTATCCTAATGGCACAACACAAGGCTAGTCCTAATGGCACCTCTTAGTATCATTAAGAAATGTAAAGAGTTGTTTTACCAGAAAAACTGCAACATGTGCGCTTTGCCTACAGAGATGAAATTTTGAAGTGAAATTACCTTTACACCCATGTTTTACTTTGGGGTTTTTAGGCAACACTACCCTTAAAAGTGCCTATGCAGGTTGTGCATTGTTTGCATGCAGAAAACTGCACCTACAGCAATAAGCCTGGTAAGCCTAGAAATCTGGTGGTGTACTTTGAAATAATATCTAGTTTGTGGGGGGTGTTTTAAATCTAATGGGTTTTTTTACTTGAAAAACTCCAAGGTACGGGCTTTGTCTGCACAGCTCAAATTTTTAAATACAATTACCCTTACGCATATGCTTTACTTTGGGGTGTTTGGCAAGCCTACCAATGTACCTCAGCATGTTTGGTATTCTGCTTTCAAGAGACTTTGTGTAAAACCCTGAGGACACCCGCCTTCTAGAGAGTTCACAACCCCCAATCTCTACATCTAGCTTCACCTATAGTCAAGCCCCCGTTCGCCTGGACACTTTAAATGTCTCACTAGACATAGATGCCCCCAGAACTTGATAGCTCAAAGATTGTCAACTCACAGGGGTGAAGGCACATGAACCGGAGGTAAGACTGGGCGTTATCGGGCAAGCCAGCGTCATACACAGAAAGATCAGTCCTCAATACACAGCGCCAAGGGAGAAACACAAGAAAGGTCAGAGGTCAAGCCAAAGGTCAAACCGGGTAATCAGAGAGTTCTCAGCACAAGGGATGAGGCAGAGACGTAGTTGGAATTCAGGCAAAGGTCGGTTCAGGTGGCAATCACAAGAAAGGTCAGAGGTCAAGCCAAAGGTCAAACCGGGTAATCAGAGAGTTCGCAGTACAAGGGATGAGGCAGAGACGTAGTTGGAATTCAGGCAAAGGTCAGTTCAGGTGGCAATCACAGAATGGTCAGACAAGCTAGGTCAGCAATGATAACAATCAACAACACAGGATCAACAGCACTCAGCAGCACGCTATCACGGGCAATGAGGCAGCGTGGAAGTACAACCTTTATTAGATGGGAACCAACAGGATTGGGAGGGGGAACACTCTGGCTAATTAGCCCAGCTAAACAGCCTGTGAGCTGATTGCCAATACATTATTAGGGCGTTTCGCCACCAGTAAAATTAGGACTCATTGGCTCATTAATTGATCCTTCGGTGGGCGCACTGTCTGCAGTGCCGCCGGAGGGCATAAGGAAGGCGTGCTTGTATGCGTGAGCAAGGACAGACAGGTCGGGGATGCGGCCACGAGCAGAAGCCGCCGCTTGAGACGGCTCCAGCTGCAGATGCTGTTGGCAGGTGCCAGGGTCCCGGGCACACTAGCCGAGGACCGTGGGATCGGGCAGGTAAGTGAATCGTGATACATGCTGTTTCAGATTTAGCTTGTTTTGTCTTTGCATATTGATATTTTAGAAAAAAATTTTTTTTTCATTTAAAATTATCCTTATGTGCATTCTTTAAAACCCCACCCTTTAAAATACCTATACTTATTGTTCTGTTAAGGGGAACTTGCTGTATCAGATTTGGCTTGTTTTTGCTTGTTTGCATACTGATACCCCTATTAATACCCTTAGAGGGTAAGAGGAGAGATATACCCTGTTTCGCCAAAAATAAGACCTACCCCGAAAATAGCATGATTCTTTGAGGGTACTTTTATTCTAAGTCCTTTCCCAAAAATAGGCCCTCGTTATGGTCAGGGCCATTTCTTGCCTGGGGTGGCAGGTACCGCCGCCACGCCAAAATGACATAGGTGTGATGTGACAGCCTGTGCCATATTGTGGAGCCGTGTAGATGCCTAGGGGCCATGACTTGTAAGTATACATTGTGTCTCACCAGGGCAGTTTCTAGGCAAAATAGTGCCCAATGCGAGGAGGAAAAACCTTTTCCCCCTCCTTATCCAACCTGTGTTGCTGCTGCCGCCCCATGCCTGTATGTGCCATGCCGTGTCTATATTATATCAGACAGCAATCTCCCTCCACAATCCTGAGCCCAATAATGGGGATGAGGGGACCGGTGTATAGCTGGCACCACAACATTCGCCCTAACCTATCTGCCAGAAACAGAATGTTTGGGATAAAGGTGCCTCCAACAGCCTTGGCACCCAAGGCAACCACCCTGCTTGCCCTCCCCTATAAACAACCCTGTGCCTCACACTGCACACACTGCATCTGTGCCTGTCCTCCCCCAAGCCCTTTATGGGCGCAGTAGCACCCAAAGCAAATTTAAAGTTTTATTATGGATCGACACCCACCAAAAACATGGGGGAGGGGGCCTGCCATATTATGGTAGCTCTATCAATTTTGGAATGAAAATGAAGAGCTAAATGTAGCCTGTTAAAAATAAGACATCTCCTGAAAAAAAGCCCTAGCACATCTTTTGAAGCAAAAATTAATATAGGATCCCGTTTTATTTTTGGGGAAATACAGTAATGCAACAATACGACTTTAGACCAGAAACTGAAGCTTGGCCACGCACACACAGCTTGATATTGCTACATGCTGCAAAAGCTACTAGATATTGGGAGAGTATTATGTATATTATGTTCTCTCTATTCTCTCTATACAAATGCAGGAGTGGAAACTAAATGAACTCAGAAATAGTTATATTGTATATAGATGTATATATATATATGTAAATATATGTATATGTAAATATTTAATCAATTTGTAATTTGTGAGTTGCAATTTTTTGATTGAAAATAAAAGTACTGTGTTGAAGATCTATGAGCCTTTTGTTCAAAAATATAAATAGCAATTGTAGAAAAACTTTTTTTATCTTTAACAATGAAAAGAGAAAACAGAATAAATATAATAAAAACAATAAAATGAATAGTGGTGTATTCTGCAATATATTTTTCACAAATAATACAAGTAAAAGAAGAGCCACACTTTACATTACTTGCTAGGATCTATCGGAAGCGCGTTCCTTTCCAATTTTTTCTCTAGTCGTTTGCACTTTTGTTTGGTCCTAGCAGATGTGAGGAAGGCTGCCTAGAGCTGTATAGCCACTGTTACAATCTGGATTAACTGTGGTGTAAATGATGTTCAGTTTTGCTGGTGCCAAGCAAGTCATGTGTGGCATTCTCATATTGAGCTCTGTATAAATATAGATTTGGGAGCATTCCAGCTATGCACATTAAATACCTCTCTCTCCTCTATTGTCTGTAGAAATTCTATACATTTTACCAATTAAGTTTATAGTATTGATTTAATAATGTGATCATACAGTGTGACTTGTTATGGTGATGGATTCTAATAAGGTGCAATACATTTATGTCTTGCTCAGATCTTTTAACACTGCTGTTTAGCTTACCACTAAAAAGTATGCAACCTTTGGAACCCGTAACCCAGCCTGTAACCCAATGATGAATTTCTATAAACATTAATGCCTCCAGTGTTACAGGTTCTTGTGTAATGAAACAATTAAGGATGTCTCCAAAGTATGTGTTAGTAATTTAATCCTGGTAAAACACACTGATGAACAAGTTAATTATGGTATTTTTTGCTCCATAAGACACACTTTCCCCCCCCAAAAAAGTGTGTATGTGCGTCCTTTGGAGCAAATGTAATAGAAAAAGTTCACTCAGCTTCCCACTGGCTGTCCTGCATCTGATTGTCCTCCTGAAGCCCTGGTTCTGGTGGGCTGTGCGAGTATGATCAAATGCAGGACACGGTATTGTAGGTGTGGAGACCAGGCCTATGCAGATACAGACAGCTGTCAGCAATACCACCTGCAGCCTCCCCAGAGATACTGGGGATACTGGAGAAACTCAGTGGAGGGAAGGGCAGGAGTGTCAAGTGTGAGGTTGATGATCGATCAGGAACACTGGGCAGGATCTGAAGAGAATTGGGCAATACAGATTAGGACTGGCTGTATCTGGAGGTAGCCAGCAATGAGAAACTATGGAAGTGCTACACCAAGCACTGGTTTCAATGTGGGGAGTAGGCTGACATGTCTGACAGCGCTGCAGACAACCTGGGGTCCAACTATTATTGCCAGTGGTCAATGAGATTAAAGTTCAACAAGGATAAAGTCCAGTTCAGCTTTTAGGAGGAACTGATGAAGCAAGCCAGAGAATCCAGAGCCAGGAAGATCTGTAATCCAGAGCTAAGGTTTCAGGCATCCAAAACAGGTAGTCTTCGAAAGCCAGAGATAGAGAGCCAGAGCGAGGTCGGTATCCAAAGCCAGAGAGTCAGAGCCAAACTGGGGTCGATATCCAAAGCCAAAGAGTCAGTTCCAGAGTGGAGTAACTATCCAAAGCCAGAAGTCAGAGCCAAAGTTGAGGCAGACATCACAGGAGGCAAGCGTCACTTCAGGAAGATCTGCAGGCAACTTCCCAGTGCCACAGGCCTCTTTTTAAAGGTCATTTGGTTCAAGGAAGTGCCCACCGCTCAGGCGCAGAAGTGCAGGCACTTGCATTTGCCCACTCCGCACGTCTAGGGGCCATCCGGGCATGTGCAGACCGGCGTGCCAATCACCTTTACTAGCTGCATTGGGGCTATTCTACAAAATTCTACAACAGTTTTAGTGTCGTTGTTGTGAAAGCATAGGAAATTAAAGGGACTTTCAAATAAAAACCCACTTCCTGTCCAAGTAGTCTCCACTGACAACTGTTCTACTCTTCTCTAGCTCTGTGCCAGGGAGGGCTGTCAGAAACAGCTTATGAGGACTTAACGCCTAAATCAAAGCTTCTCCGTAGGCATTCCCATATGCGGGAATGCTTAAAAATCTCAGATTTGGCCCTTTTTCCAACTTGCACTATTTACTTGCATATCAGCCTACATGGGGAATGGGAGGGGAATGCTACACTGCCTATATAGGGAATGGGAGGGGGAATGTCACACTGCCTACATGGGGAATGAGAGGGGAATGCCACACTGCCTATATGGGGAATGGGAGGGTGAATGTCACGCTTCCTATATGGGGAATGAGAGGGGAATGCCATACTGCCTATATGGGGAATGAGAGGGGAATGCCACACTGCCTATATGGGGAATGAGAAGGGAATGCCACACTGCCTATATGGGGAATGGGAGGGTGAATGTCACTCTTCCTATATGGGGAATGAGAGGGGAATGCCACACTGCCTATATGGGGAATGAGAAGGGAATGCCACACTGCCTATATGGGGAATAGGAGGGGAATGCAACACTGCCTATATGGGGAATGAGAAGGGAATGCCACACTGCCTATATGGGGAATGGGAGGGGAATGCCATACTGCCTATATGGGGAATGAGAAGGGAATGCCACACTGCCTATATGGGGAATGAGAAGGGAATGCCACACTGCCTATATGGGGAATGGGAGGGTGAATGTCACTCTTCCTATATGGGGAATGAGAGGGGAATGCCACACTGCCTATATGGGGAATGAGAAGGGAATGCCACACTGCCTATATGGGGAATGAGAGGGGAATGCCATACTGCCTATATGGGGAATGAGAGGGGAATGCCACACTGCCTATATGGGGAATGGGAGGGTGAATGTCACTCTTCCTATATGGGGAATGAGAGGGGAATGCCACACTGCCTATATGGGGAATGAGAAGGGAATGCCACACTGCCTATATGGGGAATGGGAGGGTGAATGTCACTCTTCCTATATGGGGAATGAGAGGGGAATGCCACACTGCCTATATGGGGAATGAGAAGGGAATGCCACACTGCCTATATGGGGAATGGGAGGGGAATGCCACACTGCCTATATGGGGAATGGGAGGGGAATGCCACACTGCCTATATGGAGAATGGGAGGGGAATGCCACACTGCCTATATGGGGAATGGGAGGGGAATGCCACACTGCCTATATGGGAATGGGAGGGGAATGCCACACTGCCTATATGGGGAATGAGAAGGGAATGCCACACTGCCTATATGGGGAATGGGAGGGGAATGCCACACTGCCTATATGGGGAATGGGAGGGGAATGCCACACTGCCTATATGGGAATGGGAGGGGAATGCCACACTGCCTATATGGGGAATGAGAAGGGAATGCCACACTGCCTATATGGGAATGGGAGGTGGGAACGCCACACTGCCTATATGGGGAATGGGAGGAGAATGCCACACTGCCTATATGGGAATGGGAGTTTTTTTCTTATTTTTCTCCTCCAAATCCTAGGGATGTCTTATGGGCAGGTGTGTCTTATAGGGCGAAAAATAAGGTAAATAAATAAACAACTATTTTAACTGTATGTGTCCGTCTGCTCGGCCTCTGTGCCCTGGTCTACCAGCGCCCATAGCTGGTGCCCGGGCTGGTTTTACTAGGGAGGGGTACCTTACGCATTTCTTTTTGTTTTTAAGGGTTTATACCTTAAAATAAAAAAGCAACCCCCTCCCGAGATGGGGGATTCCACAGCATTTTTTATTACATTTTTCATTTTTGATTAACCCATGATAGTGCAATTAGTAGTTGTATTTTATTTGAAAATGTCATAAAGCGGTCTCTTCAGTTTCTCATATGTCACATATGTGGTACTGTTGTAATTGGTAGAAATGGAACTTTTGCATGCAATATTATTTTCGTGAAAATCCTTACATTTTAAATTTTAACATATTTAACCCAAAAATATTTAGAAATCACTGAAAAAAATCACAAATAATACATTTTATTTTAAACCCCAAACTCTGACGAATAAAACAATATATAATTTTCCTGAAAATCCCTGCAAAAATCACAGTTAAACACATATAGTGCAAAATGCGGACAAATAGTCTGACAACAGAGGTTGACAAAACCTTTAGGTAGGCTGGCAATTAAATGGTTAAGGTTCAATCTCTTTGCAAAGTTATTAATAAATATAATAAGGAAAATAGGGCCCAGTACTGGTCCCTGCAGTACTCCAAAAGTAAGAGTGACCCAATCTGAGTATTGTAGTGTGTGTGTGTGTGTGTGTGTGTGTGTGTGTGTGTGTGTGTCTACACATTTCCCCCCCAGTCAAGGAATTCTCATCTTTTGTAGCAATATTTTATATTTTAGATTGTTGTATGTTAAGATTGAAATAACTCTCTAAGGTTGTCTTCTCTTTGTTGGAGATGTTCACCCTTGTGCTTGTTCTGTGTTCTGTTACCAGTACCTCCCTTATGCTCCAGTGACCGCTGCCCCTGTTACTTTCCAGTTCCTGTTCTTAGTCAGGGACTAACAGCTATTTCTTTGGCTTATAGCATAAAGATCACCCCCATAAAGAGCACCATCATGAAAAAATGGCCAAACAATAAAAATACAAATAAAATGGATAACTGGAGGGAAGAAGAACTGTTACAGACCAGTTTTGAACATTACAGGAAAGAGCTGTTCAACTTTAATGGCATTTCTCCTGAGCCAGTCTGTGCCGGAATAACAGGTTGGTGCTATTGCATTTTTTCTGATGTGTGTAGATACTTTTACCCATCATGCAATGATACAGTGAGACAGACAATGAATGGGCACAAACCTGTCATCCTTGGATTTTATTCCCAGCAGGAGATGTTTTATCTCCTCCTCTCACTATCTCACTATCCAGCATGTTTATAAAGATTTGTAATTTTGGGCGATTTCGCAAAAGGGCTCCTTTAAAAATGAGTCAATTCTGTGACCCAGAAAAATTGTCTTGGTGTTAACATAATTTTGGAAACTCACGGTTTATATCGGCCTTCAGCATTTGTATACAAAAGCTTTCACTTGCAACAAGCATTGTAAATCATTTCTTTCAGGAAAGTCAAGGAAAGGGTTATTTCCGACCTTAAAACCTAAATGTGAGCTGAGATCTCCCTTTATGTGGTTTGTACGCTCTTTCTACAGGCTGTAATGTGTTTGGCTTATTGACATGCATGGTAAAGCACATATGTTTCTTGGGTTTGATGATGGGATTGTTGTCACTTAATCTTAGAGTTTGGGTTTAGAAGGTTTACATGACAACAGAATGATAAATGACAACAGCTTCTAGCATAACCCCGATGCTTTTCTTTATTAAAAAAAAATGTCTAAAATTGGTATTTATGTAAAAAAAATCACGCTGCGGAACACATGGGTAGGATGGCGAAATATCTTGCCTCAGGTGTTTTGTAGGCAAAACATGTGTTGATAATAAAAAGAAAAATGTATCATCTGTATTTTATTGTAAGAAATAGAGAATTCCCATTAAATATAAAATATTAGCGATATAAGTTTTAAATTAAATCTAAACTGGGTCTCCAAGTAACTGCCCTAGCTAGGATGATAGTTGAGCCTCTTAGATGCTAATTTGGTATCAACCCAGACATCTTGGCTGCGGTTGGGTGGACACAATAGATTTAGGTGTCTAAAGGATTCTTAACTATGTAATGTAAATGAAGTCAATTCCTGGTCATAAAATCCTTTTGTGAGTAGATGTGCTGTCTAAGGGATGGGCTAATCCTTTCCAACAGGAAGTGAGTGGTCCTAGAATGAGGTGGAGTAATATGTTGGGAGTGGAGAGGGGACCAAGGAGGAGAAAGGACGCGTGGGCACGAGGGCCCTGTATCGGTAACTAGCAGCTAGTAACTTTAGGCTTATTTGGCAATTGTACTTAGTAATGGTATATTATAGAAATTGTTTTATGTATTTGTTTAGTCCCTGTGATACCTAGACTGTCTAGTGGTTAATGTAACTGTTTAGGCCCTTATTTTTATATATATTTTGTATTATTTTTACACTTGTACAATTGTCCTGTATCATAGGTCTGTGCAAAATCTTTTATACATTCTCATTGGTTTGATTCCTTTCGTCATCCACAACTTAGAACCTACAGTGGGCAATTATTGTTATATTAATCATTGATATGTTTATTGATGTTTTTTATAATAATAACTGTTAACACTATCATTCTATCACTTCACCCAAAGTTTTTTGTTATGAATTTTGTGTTTTTTATGCTGATCGTCCAGAATACATTGTTCCATGTCAAGGTGATATCAGATTATTACATTCAAAAATCAACATATATCTAGTTGTACTTCTCAACTGACCAATTGTAAGGCTCGCCAGTTAACAAGTCTAGTTCAGGGATTATTGCCCAATCTCCACCGCTAGCTTCATCTATAGACAAGCCCCAATATCAAATAAGAAATACAGTGCTCAATAGACCAATTAGTTTAACCACTTATGGCAAAGTCTTATAAAAATGTCCTTAAGAATGTGCTCCACGTGCTGAACCTCTCATCCCAAAAGTTTGAACCAGAAAAACAATGTAAAATGCACAGAGCTCCAAGTAGGTGAAGGTAACTTAAGTTGAGGCACCGTGATTCTAAAACACATGCGCTTCCAACACAAGAATTAACAATGTGCCCTTCACTGAAATTACAGCTTCTTACCAAACTACATCGGTAAGTAAACACGTAGGTCTGCAGATGCTTCAATACAAAGTAGTGCGCACTGGTCCCCAAGATTTCCACAAATGTCTGCACTCACGATCTTCAATACAAAGGCCAGTGCTGCCAACAGAATCTAAATCGCCCGTTTCGCCGCCCACACTGCAGCCTAGACAAGGCCCAATTTGCCGGTATGCCCAGGACTTCAAAGTGCAAACAATACAGTAGTCACTGAGCGCTAGATTTGAAGATGGGTAAGCGCTCATGGGTGGTTCATGGGAAGTCAGACGTAGCCAAGGTCTTTCACAGGAAATCACTCCAAACTGGTGTCAAGGCAGAGGTATGGAGCAGAGGCAGAAACAGTAGACTAGCTGAAGGTCAAATGCGGTTGCGGTATCAGGTGGTAGGCAGAGGTGAGGTAGAGGAGTCTGAGGTCACAAGTTCAAAGGTCACAGCAGAGAAGTTCAGGCGAAGTGAATATTAATCCAAAGCATACCCTAAACAATGGCTATCATGGGAAGTGAGTATGTGCACTGATGACAGCTAAATAGGGCCAGATTTAGGGAGATTGGTCAGGCATCTCAGGGCTCATTGGTCCCACAACAACTACAGGGCTGATTTACCCACCTAAATTAAGGGACACTAGTCCATGAAGCGTTAACAGGGCTCATTGCCATGTTTGAATCTTCCTCCAGCGGCTGTGCTACCTGCACTGATGTGTCGGGTAGAGGACAGTCAGCTCGACAGTCAGACAAGGATGCCACTGGAATGTGGAACAGATGTGTTGCTCTTCATGACACCATTGACGTTCCAAATGTTCTTGCGGCAGGGTGGACCTTGTGGGAGGGTATGGGGCCTCCTCGGGTCCAGGCGGTGTCCCCTCCATCCTGTTCTGGTGGCTGGTCAGCTGGGCAGCTTGGTGCCTGTGCAAGCTCCAGACACATTCACATGCACATGCTCAACTGCATGTGCTGCTGTGTCCAGCCTTCTAGGACTATGCAAAGACATTAGGTCTTGCATGCTCCCAACTTCCTGTTAAGTGTCCTCAGGGACAGGAGCATTAGGATAGCTGATGTATCAGCTGCCTTCCCTGAGCTCCAACTAGCATCCATCTGGTCCTATTTAAGAGAGCTTCTGGCAGTCCTTCAATGGCAGAAGATTCCAATGCAGTTCTTCCTGTGCCGTCAGTGCGACATCGATCTGAACCTGTGAAAGTTTTGGAACTCTTGTGTATGTCCCCTCACTCTGCTCACTGACCTCGCTTCCGGATTAACCCTTTGGACTCTGCTGATTCTGCCATGTATGAACCTTCATTTTGCTCCTGGACTTTGCCTTTCGGATTTACCGCCCAATGACTATCTTTCTGTGTATGACCTATGGCCTGGCCTCTCAGATTAACCCATACTATGGACTGTTACCACGTGTTTCACCTCCACTTGTGTTCTTGATCCTGTATCTCTGCTTGTGACCTTTGACCTTGGCTGTACACATCAACTGCCTCTCCCTAGTCCGGTAACCACTGCTATCTTCTCAGGCCCAAGCAACAAATCTATCTTCCCTTGTAGGGGGTGGGCTCTAAAGAAGACCTGGGTGGTACTTAGACTCCGTTCCTGCAGGGTCGAGCTTGGGTACTGGGAAGTAGTCTCCGTGTGCCATCATCAGCGGTGGAAACCAGGACTCTGCACCCACAGTGCTCCCCCTCCTGGACAGTAACTGTGACAGGGAAAGTCCAGAGATATTGGAAACGTTGACTAGTGTGCAGGCTGAAATAGTGTTGACACCTCGTCCTTGGTGTGTAGTGATTTGCTGGTGTGATAAGCCAAGGTCTCCCAATTCAGTTATTCAGTTCCTCTCAGATGAACAGGAGGCATTGCACAACCATCCCAGTCCAATTTATGAGGTTCCACGTAGTTAAAAAACATTGCTTACAATGTGGTCTTTATGCCCCTCCCACATGCCACAGATGGGATCTCAATGCTTGGAAATGTGTTCATTTGCAGATCCTTGCAACACCTGATACAGTACTTCTTGGTGTAGCATCTTTAATGTTGAGGGGTGTTTTTTCAATATCTATCCCTTTAATAAGAATTTTTAAACTCCATCTTGTGACCAAAAATATAAAATTGTATCTAAATGTATTATTGATGAGCATTTCAGTTTGGGGTGGTCCCTTCTGTAGCCCTCGCTGATTGGGCCAGGGCAGTTCTTTGAATACTTGGATAATGCTGAAGGTTGGATGGTCTGGTCATTAGGTCAATATCCAGGCTAAAAACCTTTCAGTGCATGAAGGGAAAAAAATACACACATTTTATAGTGGTGCTGCGGCTGTTCCATATGTGTCATGCTTCCTTAGCAGCCGGTAGTATTCTTTCCCATGAGTCCAATATGGGAGGATCAGGGCCTGGTGCTGGCACTGCTAACAGTGGCCCTGACCCATCTGTTGAGTAGAAAACAGGATGGCTAGGATTATGCTCCTCCCACATACACAATAACCTTGGCACCAAGGGTAATTGCCATGTTTGCCCACCCCTAGAAATGGCCCTGTTGATCACAGACCATCAACCTCAACCATTGTGCAGCTGACTATATTTGGAGGAAAATACTGCTATATTGCTAGAACCTCCAGGGAGATCCTGCTAGAACATAAAGGAAAACTCCCTTTTCGTTTCCAAGTTATCTTATATTCCTGTGGCACTGTGTTGCTCAAGTGGGAGAAGCAGGGCCAGCTCTAGGTTTGTGGGGGCCCTTGGGCAGGAGAGTCTTAGTGGGCCCCAAAGTAAGTGAGTCACATGATGTCACCTTGCAGCTCCACTGCCACTTCTGCTGCTGATCGCCCTCCAGTTCTGATTGCCTTCCCTATAGCCACCAATTATTCTCTAGTCCTTGTTGCATTCTCTATTGGCGCCAAGCACCCTTACTGCTTGTCCTCTGCCACTAAAGACTTCATCATTGCTTTAGGTTGTCACCTGGTTCTGGCCACCTTCTGAGCCTCCATAAATTGCCCTCTATCCCATGCCACCTTCTCCATTGTTGCTGATCATCCCCTGTTGCTGAGGCCAGCCATGAGCAGGTCTACACACAACACCTGGCATTCGGTGGTTCGGGTCCACTGTAAAATAATACCATGGCCAAGTGGGAGAAGCCTTCCGTTGTTTGAGTAAAAACTACTGACTGCAAGTCCCAAAATCATTCCACTGTAACAGGTGAGCAGCTTTGGTTAAATCAAGCAGCAATAACGACCTCCTCAGGTGAGAATGATTCCAGTAACCCTTTAGTTACATAGTTAATACGGTTGAAAAAATACATATGTCCATCAAGTTCAACCAAGGGTGTTGGGGTAGGGGGAAGTTATTTTTAGCTACAGGAACAAAAGGTTGTGATCCCTTAATCTGGAGAGGTTAATTTACAGCAGGAAGGTTTAAACCTGTGATCTCAGGAATGTGAAGCATCGCCTCTCTCGTGTCAGGAAGTATCTGCCAGATGCACCAAACACATGTAGCTAGGGTAAACACATTGTCGCTAAAAAGAACAGTTTTCTTTGATAACAAAGTGTTGCAAACACATATAAAAGAAAATAATTCACAGATTCTCAGCGCCTTAAAGTGGACCTGGGGCACCCGATCGGGGGTGTCCCACTGTGTGAAACCCCCCAGATCGCCAAAGTCAACTTACCTCTTCCCGGTCCTATGGCGCATGCGCGGCCGCTTGTCAAATCAAACATCGTCTAAGGCTTTGTCTAAGGACAGCGGCTCCGAGTGCGGCCACAAGCCCCGCTACCATCTTGCAGGGAGCGTGCCCACACCGGCCATTCACAAATGGCTGGCACGAGCAAACGCCCTGCTAGAGGGATAGCGAGGATGCGGCTGCAGCTTGCACATGCCCCATTGGACCAGGAAACAAGGTAAGTGTATGGGGGTGATCTGGGGGGGGGGTTTCACACAGCAGGGCATCCCAGTTTTGGATGTCCCAGGGGGAGGGAATCGATCGGCCTGGGAATGTTATAGATTCCCTAGCCGATTGTGGTGGGTTTTGGTCCACTTTAAGAACATCTTTTGGGCACACAATAATGGAAACATTTAAAATTAAATCAAAAGTGCAATTAAACCGGACCTTCAGCATGACTTAATGAAAATCCCAAACCACTATCTTGGATGTTTAAAGGCTCATAACATACAGTAGATGCAGGTAGGATGATTTTTAATGTGGACAATCTGTATGTACAGGGTGTGGGGAACATATAAGATAGGCTCTTATTCAGGGTGAAGGACCGCTTTAAGTTTGTTCCTGCCCTGGCTAGGAACTGACCCAACAGTGATGAAGAATTGTTACAGTGAATGTATGTCTATATTCTGCTAGTTTTATTATTGCTTATAAAAAGAAAAGCAACTGCTGCTCATACATTTTTGGAACTGACCCATCCAGAGAAAACCTTTTTACATCTCTTACCCTTGGTTGCGGGGAAGAAGCATAAGGTTGATTTGAGACTGCACAGCCAGGGGGCCAGTGGCATCTACCTATGGGGTTTATTCATCAAGGGATAGCGGCAGGTAGTGCCTCGTAGCGGCAGGCAGCGCCTGGTGCATCCCGGGCACTTTACGCAATGCCACATTTATGAAGACGATTCTGGTGAGCGACTCTAACAGTAGCGTACGATTCATCATTACAGTCAGCTCAGCGAATAGCGCCAGAGCTCCAGAGCTTTCAGAGCTCCAGGTATTACCTGTTGCTACCTGTCGCTCTCCCATACATTTCAATAGCCGTTCCTTTTCTTCTGTTTAAACGGGGTTTTTTGTGTTTAATTTATTTATTTTTTCTCTCAAATAATTGTGTGACCTCTCCTTGCCTAGAAAGAGTCATTTTTGATATTTTTTATATTTTTATGCAGAGTTGTATTTACAGGTCTGACATTAAAGTATTAATGTCACAATGTTACGACAATGTCATTCCATGTGTTTTCACTTTGTTACTGGTGGATATGTGTTCAAAAACAGACTTTAATCACATAGCGTCTGCCGCTCTATGCTATAGCGCCCAGATTTAGAGTGCCAAAGCTCTGTGAGTCTGTTTTTTTGTTGAATATGGTGTGAGTCGCTGAGAGTCAGTTGCAATGAGGTGCCGCTACCTTTCGCTCCCTGCAATGCTGTACTAGTGTTATAGCGCCCAACATACATCACATTCATCAATGCCAGCCAGGGTACTACAGCGACTGAGAGGCTGATTTATTAATAGCGACATGTAGCGACAGTTGAGCGACTGTAGCGGTATTTTCACTGCGCCCGCTAGTAGTCGCTGTGCTTGGCCATTGTTCGGTTGTTGACAGTGACTCAGTCGGTGTGGCGTAATGTTGAATACAAGGTTACGAGTCGCTATTTGACAGGTTCCGCGATGTATGGGAGCGCATGATAGCGACTGGACAGAGCGTCCGTCTTCCACCATATTCATCAAAAAATCACGCTAAAAAAATTCAAGCGCTGTGAAATGCATGTTTAAACCCCAGAGCGCTGGCGGCGATGTGTTAAAAGTAGTTTTTAACCCCCAAACCACCATATTTTTGGAAACAAAAAAAAAAAATATTTTAAATAATTTAGTAATATGAATACATTAATATCAGACCTGTAATATCAATTCTGTACAATTTTTTCCTTAAAAAAATTATCTAAAATGGCAGAAGTGGTCACAGAATTTTTCACTTTAAAAAAAAAAAAAAAAAAAAAAACATTAATAACAATTAATTATTAATATTTAAAGATTGTTCCATTGAAATGCATTGGAGCGCGCCAGGTAGCGAGAGGTCATACCTGTCGCTGTTCAAGGTCGGACGCTGGCGCTGTGGGCTGAGGCTGGAATAATGATGAATAAGTCGCTATATATCTCAGTCGCTAAGCAGGATTGGCTTCACAAATGTGTGATTGTGGTGGGGAGCCGGCGTTCTCGTGGCGTCATTACCGGCCGCTCACCAGTCGCTACCTGTCGCTATTCCTTCATAAATAAGGGCCTGAGGCACTCTGTTACAGCGCCTGATAGCCGATCACAGCGTATACTAGGGGTCGCTCTTAGCGACTCTGTACAGACTCTCATCTGCCAATACCTGGCGCTAGTAATGAATCAGCCTGCTCATGTATACTTATTTAATTTTCAGATGGGCTACCACATATAAGAGGTGAAGCTGAATCCCCTTATATGGGGTAACAAACTGAAAAAAGACAATCTTTATCAGCCCCCCCCCCCCCCCCCCCCAGGAAAAAAAAAACATTTTTTTTGAAAGACACTCCATATCCATATTTCAAAACCTACAATAAAAACTTTTCTATGTTTACAGCTATTATCTACTGGAGAATGTGCAATAGTTAGCTTCACTTTATACTCAGAGCTCAAAAGCTTATTTAATAGCAGGCTACAAATTGTACCCCATTAGACATTTGCTTTTATTAGGCAACTCTGTCTAAGCAGATCAAAGCCAGTCTCTGTTTGGCTGCTAAGCCTGAAAGCACATTGATGTCACTCCTCCTCCCATGTTATTAAAAGCCTCTAATATTCCATTATACCTCGAGCTGTTATTTGCAGGGATCGGCATAGGTGAGATCCATTCTTTACGGGAGAAAAGACATCTGTGTAGCTAGCTCTAGTTGTACGCAGCCTCTGATGTATCTTTGCTAACTCATAAATGGCTCATAATTTGTGTTTTTATGCCATACGCTTTAATAAAAGCATCCTATCTGGCAAGTCCTGAAATGAATCCCAGCTGCCGCGATTTTTCTTGGAAATAAAGTTTTTGTTTACACAGGTGCAGAAAACCTTACACGGTTTTTATGTGCGGCGCGGACAGATGTCTCTGCGCTTTACTTGGCATTCCTCCCTTTTCCAGAGCAATTTGTATCAAGCATGTCTCAATGTGATGCTGGTGCAAACGACAGCGTAAATTCCTGCACATGGCCCCAGCTTATCTGAATGTGTGGAGCTGATATGGAGTTATAAATTACCTTCTTATCTTAAGTATCCTTTATTTTATCCTTTATTTTTGACGCTCCATGGAAGTGGGGTGGTTCATACTTGCAACAGTAGGAGGCAGGGGTAGGGTTTGTCATGTTGTTATATGTAAATTAGTTGGGCTTCTCCCACTCTTGCTGGTTTGTGGGGCATGTAAGAAGAATAAGAGGCCGATTCATCAATAGCGCCAGGTAGCGACAGATGAGCGACTGTAGCGTGATTTTTTCAGCGCCAGCCAGTATTCGCTGTGCTTGGCCGGCATTAGCTTGATGACAGCTAACAGCGGTGTGCGGTAATGTTGAATACGGGCTGGGGGGGTCGCTGTTTCACAGGTCCAGCGTTGTATGTGAGCGCCTGACAACGAATGGCCAGAGCGAACGGCTAGCTTCATATTCATCAACAAATCACGCTCCGAATGTGCTGTCGCTGTCCATTCCTTGTTTAAACCCCAGAGCGCTGGCGGCGATCTGTATTAACTAGTTTTTAACCCCTAAACAACCATATTTTTTGAATGTAACATTATACATGTTTTTAGAATCATTTTGTAATATGAATACATTAATCTCAGACCTGTTAGATCAATTCTGCACATATTTTTTTTTTTCTTTTTTTGACTTAAAAATAAATCCTAACATTGCAGAAGTGTTCTCCGATTTTTTGACATTAAAAAAAAAATTAAAAAAATTATTACCAATTAATTATGAATAATTATAGATTGCTCCATTGAAATGCATTGGACATCGCCAGGGAGCGACAGCTCATACCTGGCGCTGTGAGGGAATTTGCAGCGGCGCTGTTCGGTCCAGGCGGCTTCATGATGAATGCCGCGCTAGCCGTCGCTCTCGCCGGCGCTAGCCTCATTTTGCTTGATAAATGCGTCATTGTGACCGCCGCCGGCGTACTTGAGTCGGTAGTCGCCGTTAGCTGCCGCTACCTGGCGCTCGTCAGACACTACCTGGCGCTATCGCTTGATGAATAAGGGCCTAAGACTAGACTCATTCTCTAAGAAGATAATTGACACACCTAAGTGACTTGTATGAGAGGCATGTCATGTGCCAGAAGGTTTTTTTTCAGACACCTCCCATCCTGGTCACGTACAGTTTTTCCCGCGTCCATCAGATCAGCGCTACAGATTTCCACCATGCAGGAGCATTAGTTCCAAGAATGGCTTCTATCCTTCAGCCATCTGCTTAATTAATGGAGACCATTGACTAACCAGTCAGATGACCTATGCCACATATGCCATCAACGCCATCTGATGTGGCCCTTGAACCGCTGGGGGGAAAGTCGGAGTTGTAAATAGTGGAAATTAGAATTGCCACATCAAGGTAGTTAAATAAGGGCACAGTAATGATGGGAGGTTGCATGAGAGGGATATAGGAGGAGTAAACTAGCAAATAGCAGTGGCTGGGAGGAGAGTGGTGACATTGATTGTACAACACCACCCCTGGGTGGAATCTATATCACATTTTTTCTATATTAATTAGTATTGGTAGGACTTTAGATGGGTTGAGCATTGGGAACATACTTAAAGGAGCACTATCGCTAAAAAATGGCCCAATGATAAAAATTTATATGAATATGGTGGATGCCGGGGGGAGGGGTCACTTATACACCCAGCATCAAGAAATATCCAGCCAGACATATTTTTCTATCTTTTACTGGAAGGAAAAGGACATCTGGGCTGACTAAACCTGTCACCCTTGGTTTTTTATTCCTACCACTAGAGAATAAACCACAAGCTTGGCGAGAGCTTTATTCAGTTCAGGTGTATAAGTGACCCCTCCTATTAGTAGCCGATGTGTTTATATGGATTTTTAATATTACACAATTTCTTGATAGTTCTCCTTTAAGATTTGGGACAAGGGAAGGATATAAATACAGGGCCCATATATTTGGAGAGGCGAGACAAGCAGCATATGTATTTCTGGCATGTGGAGATGTTACATATAATATGTGGTAATGGGGTGGTGTGGTGACAGGACATATGAATGTAAAAAATTGCTTTAATGGTGTCTGTGGAGACAGGGGGTATCCTGATTGCTGCAGAAAATCTTCATTAGGCTATTAAAAATGACATATTCTATTCTTTATAGGCCAACAACAGTCCAGGACTATACGACCATGGATATCACCATGATAGCACTCACCAGCAAAGATGACACCCAGGCCTAAGTCAGCAAGTCAGGTCAATGGTTTAGACATGACTGTTAACAACCAATCAACCGTGGTAATTATGCAAAGAAGGAGGGACTGTTGAGGGAGAACAGAGCATGTGAAACTTATCAGCCATAATCACCCAGGACTTAAAGAGGAATAGCCAAGGTCCAACAAAGACTCCATAGTGCAGTCGTTGAACCAGTGATATGTGCCTCCATGTTGGTTTAGTTTAGGGGTGGCACCAAAAAAGACAAGCAGAGGTGGAGAAGATAATTAGGATTTATTTCCCTGGACTTCTTTTTTGAATGATGACTGACAATCAGAGGAAACAAGATTACTGGTGATTTTTTTCCAAAAACTCCACTCTAGGTTGCTGATTCAGAAAACTGCTAGATACATAACTTCATACCATAGTCACTCAACTATGGCTTATAATGGATAATTTTCCAGCGTGTGTGTGTGTTTGTGTGTATATATATATAATGAAACACAAGAATTTGGCACCCATGGTCAAAATAATTGAACAATTAAGAAAGTTTAAGATGAAGTGATCCAAAGGCATACCAGTTAAACTTGAAGCACACCTTCCCCCATTTTTACAGTGGAAAAGAGGACCTTGCAAAAGTATAGAAATCAAAGTAGACTTGTGAGCTCAAATAACTTTGGCCAAGATCTTGGACCTTAACCCTTTAAATGCCAAGCACATGAAATTCACTTGGCTGCATGTCTGTCCAATAACTGCCAGCCACGTCAATTTCACATGTCTGGTGTTTCTCCTGTTTAAGGTCAACCAAAAAATTGCTCACCTCAGCTCAGGATCCAGCAATAGAGGTCTCCCCTTCCCCCATTGGGCCTCTGATCCCCTCCACGGGGTCTTCATCCAGGCAGAGAACACCCATTCTCTGCCTTGCATGCAAGCCTCTGACAGCTCAATTACCGCTGCAGGGAGGGCCTTTTATACTGGTGAGTGAGCTGACGTCATCTCACTCATCATCATCATCTTAGACAGTATAAAAGACCCCTCCTTGCAGCGGGAGTGAGCACAGAAGCTTAAGTGATGGGGAGAAGCTCGGTGCAGTGGCCAGATATACTGTTATTCTTCCGCACTTCCAGCTTCTGCTGATCACTTCCAACTTGAGAGAAGAGACCTGCACCGCAGATATAAAAGTAAGAGCGGGCTTAAAAAAAAAGGGGGAATGCAGGAACAAAGTGAGCAAGGGCCCCGTGCTGGGAGTGAGATCCTGCTACGCCACCAGCAGACGCCTAGATACCTGACACCCCATGGTATTCTCCGGAGGTGAGTGAAACTCAGTCCCGTGCCTGGGGACTGTGAGGAGTTGGCCAGCTCCCATGGACAACCACTTACCTGACCCTTTACCTGCTAGTGACCGTTTCCCTGGGTCAGTGTCAGGAGAGGAAAAAGTGCCCACCTCTGGACACCCATCCCTGCTGGAGAAAACCCTGTAAGCAACCCGAAAAGTGGGGTGACCTGCGTGTCTTACCCCTAAGAAGTGTGTATTGTGTGGGCACTGGGAAATAAAAACACCCACAACCGTTAGAGACTTTTGTGTTTCGCCTTATTGCTTTCAGATATACATAAAGATAACCCTTTCCCATTTGAGTTTCTACACACTATGGGGGTCATGCTAAATATTTTGGGAAGCCATTGTGACCTCCGATGTGCATTGTGGTGATTGCAACCTGCATCCCTGTGAGCTTTTTAGTGTTTAGACAAAAAAAATTGCAATAACATTTTCTACCTTTTTCCCCCAAGATTACCTGTACCTGTAGACTGAAGTGGACGTGTCCAATTACACACCTTTCTTCAAAAAGGAGCACCAATATCAATATGGATACAAAATTCTTTATTATGAAAAAGGAGATATTAAAATACACAAAAACACACTGGACAATTAAAATCACATGGATGACCCCATGGTCACAATAATATTAATGAAAAAAAACCCTAAGGGGAACAATGCATCAAAAGACCCTATGTGCACTTATTAGATCCTATTATAACAGTTATTTTATGCCGGCATAAAAATTGTATGTGTAAACCCTCAAAGTGTAAAACCTCTAATAAATATCAACTCTTAACAATACCTCATATGTGAAAATGAATAAAAAACTAAATTCCACAGAAAATATATTGGCAGACTCGCCCAGTTCAAACAGTTATAAGTGAATGGAAACAATAAAGATATACTCAAAGTGCACGTGTGCGTGCTAAATGACACCAGCAAACCTGAATATTCAAGAATAAAAAATGGCACATAGAGTCAGCATCACAGGGTCATCAAATATAAATCACCGCACCCGCAACTCCCATGTGTGTAATTGGCTCCTTTTTGAAGAAAGGTGTGTAATTGGACTCGTCCACTTCAGTCTTGTTTGGTTCATGTGAGTGAGCACATGTTTATATTCAGTGGTATTGTCTGGTGCACCCCTGTTACTAGAAATTACCTGTACCTGTGATTAGGCATTTTTACAGGTTGGGCACATTATTTGTCCAATGAGGTAAGGGTATTTGTTTTTAAGTTTGGAAACAACAGAACCCTATGGGCTATGCAGAAAAAAATGGTGAAATATTTAGATTAACCCATAGGGTTCTGTTATTTCCAAACTTTAAAAATATATCCTTACAGCACTGGAAAAATAATTTACCTAAACTGTAAAAATGTGCACGCACATGTACAGGTGAATTTTTTGGGGAAAATGTAGGACAAACATTTTATTATGCACTTTTTTTTGTCTGTTATCCCTAAAAAGCTCACCGGCATGTAGGTTGCAATCCACACCACCATGCACACCAGAAGTCACAATGGCTTCACCAAATATTTAGCATGACCCCCTAAGATAAGAAGATTAGTGGGGCTGGTGTGGGTGTGTTCCCTGGTCCAGCCAGCTAGAGAGTCTGCTTCTGAGGGCAGAAAATCTGCTGATCATTAGCTGATGCTGAATCTGCCTGCCGCAGGGCAAGGTGAGTGTAGACACATTTTAATTTTTTTTTTTTTTTTACTACAGACAGACATTAAAGGGACAGCCCAGGCAAAAAGAAAAAACCTGATTCTTATCTGCACTCTCCCTTCCTATAACCTCAGGGCAGCACCCAGAAGCAGAAAATTAGTGCTGACATCAGGCACTCCCCCTGATTCCCCTATTAGGACACCATCAACCATAGGGCTCGACTGGTGGTCTATAACTCTGCCGTCGGTGGCTGCCTGTGAAATGCAGCATTGTGATCAGTTGCTGATATAAACACGCTGCCAGCATTTGTCCTGAAGTGCGGCCACGCACTTCAAAATAAATTTGGGGCGTTTGTTTTTAAAGAAAAAGAATAGAAATGGGGATCTGCCATTTTTATTTGAAAAAAAACCTGGTGCTAAATTGAAGAAATCTTCTATTTTATTTCTATTTCTTTTTCACCAAAGTGCACTTTTTACACGTGCTGAATCAACCCCAATGTGTAAGAAATAGACATTGTAACGGTTTTCATAGCAATAGCTCCATGTTGTACAGTCATGTTATATAGAACTGAACATTGTGCTTTTCTATCTGCCAAACCAAAGGAAAACAAGTTATTGCTTCATTCCTTGTGCCCTGGGTTCAGCCATTTACACTTTATTTCCATTCTCTGGGATTCATTCCCATCCCACTCGTCCTTCATACATAAGCATGAGGAAAATCAATGCAATGTCCGAGAAATTAATCATTTTAGATGACACCCAGCAAATAAATCAATAAAAGTGATTTTGATGAGCATACTGAGCTGAATGATGACTGCGGGGGCAATTCACAGGCTCTCTGCCTCCTATGGGAGACCTTCTCTCTTTAGACCAGAGCCAGGGGTGGGCAAGCAGGTTGATCGCTCTGGATGCCAAGACTATTGTATATGCCAAGGGGAGCCATTATCCCAGCCATAATGTTTTCCACAGATGGATCAGGGCTAGTGCTAGTGGTGCCGGCCTTACACCAGGCCCCTTATTTCTACATTTTGGGCACAGTCATGGGGAGGGGGCACTGCCTGCTGCTAAGGAAGAGGCACAGCATGGCACATATCACTATGGAACAGCAGCAGCACCATAGGATGGGTGAAGAGATGCAATTTTTTTCTTTCCCCTAACAACTGCTCTGCTTTAACCCCTAATTCTTTATTTACAGCAAATCCGTATGTTATAGAATAATGGAGGGACAAAACACGCAGGAGATGTATTGTGCTTGACCAGAGTCAAACTTATGGTAAAAACATTGGAAAATGGAAAATCAGATGAAACATGGAAAGGGGAGGAAGGAATGTGAAAATACAAAACAGGATGGAGGGAATGTGAACAAGAGATTGTTTAAAATATAAAAATTGGGAATGTGGAAAAGGAAGTAAGATGGAGGTGGTGTGGTAAAAGAGAGAGGGGAAAAAAGGAAATGAGTAATAAAAAAATGGTGGGAAAGTGTCATTGCAGCTTCCAACCTGTTTCCTGCCATTGCTGCATCTAACCTGTGTCCTGCCATTGCTGCATCCAACCTGTGTCCTGCCATTGCTGCATCCAACCTGTTTCCTGCCATTGCTGCATCTAACCTGTGTCCTGCCATTGCTGCATCTAACCTGTGTCCTGCCATTGCTGCATCCAACCTGTGTCCTGCCATTGCTGCATCCAACCTGTTTCCTGCCATTGCTGCATCTAACCTGTTTCCTGCCATTGCTGCATCCAACCTGTGTCCTGCCATTGCTGCATCCAACCTGTTTCCTGCCATTGCTGCATCCAACCTGTTTCCTGCCATTGCTGCATCCAACCTGTTTCCTGCCATTGCTGCATCTAACCTGTTTCCTGCCATTGCTGCATCCAACCTGTGTCCTGCCATTGCTGCATCCAACCTGTTTCCTGCCATTGCTGCATCCAACCTGTTTCCTGCCATTGCTGCATCCAAACTGTGTCCTGCCATTGCTGCATCCAACCTGTGCCCTGCCATTGCTGCATCCAACCTGTGCCCTGCCATTGCTGCATCTAACCAGTGTCCTGCCATTGCTGTATCCAACCTGTGTCCTGCCATTGCTGTATCCAACCTGTGTCCTGCCATTGCTGTATCCAACCTGTTTCCTGCTATTGCTGCATCCAAACTGTGTCCTGCCATTGCTGCATCCAACCTGTGTCCTGCCATTGCTGCATCTAACCAGTGCCCTGCCATTGCTGCATCCAACCTGTGTCCTGCCATTGCTGCATCCAACCTGTGTCCTGCCATTGCTGCATCCAACCTGTGTCCTGCCATTGCTGCATCTAACCAGTGTCCTGCCATTGCTGTATCCAACCTGTTTCCTGCCATTGCTGCATCCAAACTGTGTCCTGCCAATGCTGCATCCAACCTGTTTTCTGCCGTTGCTGCATCCAACCTGTTTCCTGCCATTGCTGCATCCAACCTTTGTCCTGCCATTGCTGCATCCAACCTGTTTTCTGCCGTTGCTGCATCAAACCTGTGCCCTGCCATTGCTGCATCCAACCTGTTTTCTGCCGTTGCTGCATCCAACCTGTTTCCTGCCATTGCTGCATCCAACCTGTTTTCTGCTGTTGCTGCCTCCAACATGTGCCCTGCCATTGCTGCATCCAACCTGTGTCCCGCCATTGCTGCATCCAACCAGTGTCCTGCCATTGCTGCATCCAACCTGTTTTCTGCCGTTGCTGCATCCAACCAGTGTCCTCTCATTGCTGCATCCAACCTGTGTCCTGCCATTGCTGCACCCAACATGTGTCCTCTCATTGCTGGATCTAACCTGTGACCTACCATTGCTGCATCCAACCTGTGTCCTGCCATTGCTGCATCCACCCTGTTCCCTGCCATTGCTGCATCCAACCTGTGTCCTGCTATTGCTGCATCCAACCTGTGTCCTGCCATTGCTGCATCCAACCTGTGTCCTGCCATTGCTGCATCCAACTTGTGCCCTGCCATTGCTGCATCCAACCTGTGTCCTGCCATTGCAGCCTCTAACCTCTGTCCTGCCATTGCTGCATCCAACAGGTGTCCTGCCATTGCTGCATCCAACCTGTGCCCTACCATTGCTGCATCTAACCTGTGCCCTGCCATTGCTGCATCTAACCTGTGTCCGGCCATTGCTGCATCCAACCTGTTTCCTGCCATTGCTGCATCCAACCAGTGTCCTGCCATTGCTGCATCCAACCTGTGTCCTGCCATTGCTGCATCCAACCTGTTTCCTGCCATTGCTGCATCCAACCTGTGTCCTGCCATTGCTGCATCTAACCTGTGTCCTGCCATTGCTGCATCCAACCTGTGCCCTGCCATTGCTGCATCCAACCTGTGTCCTGCCATTGCTGCATCCAACCTGTGTCCTGCCATTGCTGCATCCAACCTGTGCCCTGCCATTGCTGCATCCAACCTGTGTCCTGCCATTGCTGCATCCAACCTGTGTCCTGCCATTGCTGCATCCAACCTGTGTCCTCTCATGACTGCATCCAACCTGTGTCCTCTCATTGCTGCATCCAACCTGTGTCCTCTCATTGCTGCATCCAACCTGTGCCCTGCCATTGCTGCATCCAACCTGTGTCCTGTCATTGCTGCATCCAACCTGTGTCCTCTCATTGCGGCATCCAACCTGTGTCCTGCCATTGCGGCATCAAACCTGTGTCCTGCCATTGCGGCATCCAACCTGTGTCCTCTCATTGCTGCATCTAACCTGTGTCCTGCCATTGCTGCATCCAACCTGTGCCCTGCCATTGCTGCATCCAACCTTCGTCCTCTCATTGCGGCATCCAACCTGTGTCCTGCCATTGCGGCATCCAACCTGTGTCCTGCCATTGCTGCATCCAACCTGTGTCCTGCTATTGCTGCATCTAACCTGTGCCCTGCCATTGCTGCATTCAACCTGTGTCCTGCTATTGCTGCATGTAACCTGTTTCCTGCCATTTCTGCACCCAGCCTGTGTCCTGCCATTGCTGTATCCAACCTGTGTCCTGCCATTGCTGCGTCCAACCTGTTTCCTGCCATTTCTGCTCCCAGCCTGTGTCCTGCAATTGCCGAATCCAACTTGTGTCTTACCATTTCTACATTCACCATGTGTCCTGCCATTGCACTATCAAGCCTGTGTCCTGCCTTTTCTGCATCTAACCTGTGTTCTGCCATTGCTGCATCCAACCAGTGGCCTGCCATTGCTGTATCAAGCCTTTTGCTATTGTTGCATCCAACCTGTGTCCCTCCATTGCTGCATCCAACCTGTTTCCTGCCATTGCTGCATCCAACCTGTGTCCTGCCATTGCTGCATCCAACCTGTTTCCTGCCATTGCTGCATCCAACCTGTTTCCTGCCATTGCTGCATTCATCTTGTGTCTTGCTATTGCTGCATCCAACCTGTGTCCTGCCATTGCTGCATCCAACCTGTGTCCTGCCATTGCTGCATCCAACCTGTGTCCTGCCATTGCTGCATCCAACCTGTGTCCTGCCATTGCTGCATCCAACCTGTGTCCTGCCATTAGTAGTTCCAACCTGTGTCTGCAAATCATCCTCCTCTCTTTTTGTCCCCCTTTTTTTTTTGTTGTTTCCTTTTTTGTTTTTTTTTTGGTGTCTATCTCTTTTCACGGTCTAGCCTGGCATCCCGCACAGGGTGTCATTTATCATAAGGCCAGCCCTGATTATATCCAGTTTGGATTCAGCAGAAAAGTTTAAAGGCAATGTCCATGAAAAACAATACTCACCTTTTGCCCCCCGCATCTTCTGCGTGCAGGTCTAGTGTGTCTGCACAGCTCCTCTGTTCAGCGTCAGCATTTTCTTACTTACCGACAGCAGGGATCAGGCAATTCAGTCTTGCAGTGCGACAACCTCTCTTGGCGGTGTCCATGAAGCCTTGTTTTCACTCGCCTTCTCCACTGATTGCAATAGTAGGGGCATATCAAGGCAGGTTGGACATACCGTGCCTTGGCAGACCCCCTTCATTGCAATTAATAAAGTGGGCATTCCATTGCAATTAATAGAGTAGGTGTGTTAGGAGGCGTGAATCCAGTCTGATGGATGCTGCCATCCCTGCCCAGCTCTGAAGGATGGAATCATTCGGTATCTCTCCGGTATCGGTAAGTAGGAAGACGACATTGCTGCATGAAGGGGCTGCGGGGGACAAAAGGTGAGTATAGACTTTTAAAAGAAAAATACCTGTACAGGGACTTTAACAAAGTTTGATGTTTTAAGACGTATAAAGACTTTAAAGTGGAACAAAACCTGGGATTTAGACTTTACCATGTTTTGTTCCTTGCTCCCGTGTGAAACCCCCAGTTCGCCCACAGCAACTAACCTCTTTCTGGTCCTTCCCGCTCTTGTCCAATCAGAGGAGCTCTTGTCCAATCAGAGTAGTTTGCTGTGCATATTAACTATTCAGCAAATGGCTCATGTTTATGGGGAAGGGGCAGCCGCATCCCCAGCTGCATGCCACCTCCTGTCCCCCGGCCTATCTGAATAGCTGGGTACACAATCTGGGTGTGTGCACAGCTCAAAGATGCAGACGGCACGGTAGCCGGTGTTTACGTCAGCGAAGGAGCCCAGGAGTAGTTGAGTGTTGCTGCTCCCTGAGGGGGATTCACACAGCAGGACATCCCAATTTTGTATGCCCCAGGAGAAGACCAGAGGCCACTTCTTGAAGATTTTGTTCTGCTTTAAGGCAATGTTTCTTGGGTGTCATAACTGGGTCCTGGGAGCAAGGCCAGATTAAGTGTGGTGGAGGCCCCTAGGCAAAAAATTTGGTGGAGGCCCCAAATACAGTCCAGCAAAGTAACTGATTGGTGGTTGTCTGGCACCCGCCTACTTACTAGAAGGTCAGATCGACTCCCTGGTGCCACCCTTGTGCGGGTGCAAGCTGCTCAGGAACACCTGCGTTGCCATTCTGGGTGCCTCCTGGACCGGACCATAACCCAAAGATTGGTGGAGGCCCCCGGGCTCCTCATAATCCGGCCCTGCCTGGCAGCAGCCTTTTGTTATGACGCTGGCTGGGAACATTGTATTCATTTCCAGGTTAGAGATATTTTGAAGATTATTTAAATTCATCCCTGTCCAAGTGAAATACTTGACAAAGCAGTAAGGAGGGTCAAGTTCCCCTTTAATACACAATCTCTACACAAAAGTGTGTTTAAGGTTCTCCATTTGAAAGGCTTTATTATAAGAAAAAAATCTATAAACTAGTTTATTATTTACTTGCAAATGTACTTTTTTTATGCTGTTGCTCCCTTTTATTTACATACATAAGCAAATGAAAGCCCCAACTGACAGATTTGAGCAGCAAGCAGTATGCAAAGCTTCACCCAAGCGACAGATGTTTCTTCTAAAGCCCTTTGCAATATAATATTATGTTTTGTTCTATTTTTTCCTTAATATGAAAAGCGAGTGACATACTTGAGGTTTTTCTTTCTGGCAGCCAGATGGACAGAAATGCAGCGTTCGGTTGATAGCTAACAATTCATTTTGTTAGAAAGATGAAAAAAAATGCTTAGTGCAATTATCATTTTTATGTACTTATGAATTGCTAAATAAAGGACAAGCATTGTAACCTTGGAATCGCTTATCAGTGTTATACATGAGGAGGCAAGGACTGCCCATCTGCTGGGTTATCTGCAACTGAACAATAACTGCTTTCCTTTTGCCCACCTAAAGAAAAAGTAATGTGACGGGGGCATTAAAGCGGACCAAAATTAAAAAAAAGAAGGTTTAACCGGACCAACAGCCTGGCACAGTTGAAAAAGAAAGGTAGCGGCCATTTTGGAACTTTCTCATCTCAGCCATGCTGCTGTCTGGATTCAACTGAAATAACTGACAATGCACAGTAACAGGAAGCCCAGTAGCACTTCCTGTTTGCAGGTGGCCTGCAGATGCATGAGCTCCATTTTGTTTTTAAAATTTACCCCAGAAGGAGTTAGAAAAGGCAAAATAATTGTGCGTCCAGCAATCTAACTTGCCCCGGGGAGGGATGCATATGAGCACCATTTGTTGTGTTGGTCCGGTTTAGGTCATTTTTGACTGTTGGTCTGCTTCAGTAAATTGCTCCCCTAAAGCCCCCCTCTGGCAAAAACTATTTAAGAGGGCTTATTACATGCAGATGTTCTGGAATAACAGGCCGATTCTTTGCTGCAGTAGTGCATGGGAGCGGCCATCTTGTCACGAACATAAGCATGAGGGGAGAGCTGTGCCAGGAGAATCCCACACCAAACAGAGAGATAAATGCCTTAGAAACACATACAGCTTGTGTATTATGTTATACAAACAAACACACTGAATAACCAGCTTCTATAGAGCTGGTGTGTGTGTGAGCCTGTGAGGGGAGAGTTGCAACAATGTTTCTTTATCACTATTTCTTTATTCATTGTAAACTCATTGTAAACGCTGCATTTGTAATAGTCTATGTACTGCATATTTCTACCCTGTCTGTGATTGTTACTTTGTACAGCGCTACGGAAGATGATGGCGCTATATAATAAACATTAATAATAATAATCATTGTTCACTGCAGGCTCTGGATTTGCGGCACCCCCATTCAGCCAGTGTAAACATTATGTATCATATAAAATAATAAAATTTTTTCAGCTGTGTTTCAGAGTAATGAGTCATCACAACTGATGGCTTCCTTCCTCCAAACTTACCTACACTGTGTAAGGTGGCCACCCAGGTGGGACCCAGAAAACCAATGCATTCTCTTACATATGCCTCTGACTGCCGATGTCCATCCCTCTGCAGGGAACCCATTACCACCTGTGCTACTAGACTTTAGCCAGGCTTGGACGAGGGGCACAATAAGCTACTGCACACAACAGGGTAATGCCTCCACCAATCAGTGGCATGCATGCCTTTAAGTAAAACCAGATTGTGTGTAAATTCACCCTCCGATACCTACGCCACCACTGCAGGTGGAGGCAGCATTGGTCCTACTTATGTGTGGGAACATTGATGAGTATCTTAAATTAGATTCATTTGATGGATGTTAACTGCAACAAAATCTAATAGTCACACAAGGGTATAACAGTTATATATTTAAACAGATGAATAGCGTGAGTCAGGCACCGGTCATCGCCATCAGAGCTGGCCACACTCCATAGGTTACGCTATAAATGTCACTAAAGGATGAAGCACATGGCTTTGGCTATAGTAATGATGTTTCCATATAAACTGCTGGCATGATTCATTACTTACAAAATGGTCCTGGAAGTCGAGCATTTCATCGTGAGATCAACCTGTCATTTTTATTACCCTGTTCATTTATCACGTTCAGCATCGGTCACTGAAGGAGGACGTGACTGTCACATTTTTTTTAAAAGGGTGTTTAAGTTTTGTGATATAAATATGGTGGTCAGGTGGGATCACACTGTCAGCAAGGTCAGATTAAATACCCAGAAGTGCTGTGCTTGTGACAGTGATCAATACGTGAATAAATTGCCGAAAGATTCAGGACATACATATATTTGATTTCCGTTTCTCTTTCTAATCCCCCAAAGGGTCATTGTCATCAGTTTGGACTAGCTTCAGAATAATGTCTTTTCAGAGCAAGATTTATACCAAAGTTTTATCTTGCTTCAATATCTCGATATCTTGTGCTCATTTTGTGTACAGCAAATCAGATACAGACCTTACTAGCCTACTAATCATATTTACGAATATAGGTCAACTATTGCTCCAGTGTGGGGCATGAAATGAGTCCCCACTGCAAACATCCAAGATGAAAAGGGATAACCACAATCAGGGCCAGATTATGAGGGGGGCGCAAGGGGCATGTGCCCTGGGGCTTCCACCCCTTGCCCTGCAAAGGGGGCCTCCACCAACCTTTGGGTTATGGTCTGGTCCAGGAGGCTTTTCAGTCTTTGGTCTGATGGGCCGCGGGGCCAGCACCAATGATATCGGCGGCAGTGCCCCCCCCCCCCGTGCCTGGGCAAGCTGTTTTTTGTTTTTCAGCCCACCACAGGGTGAGATGCAGAGTCTAGAGCAGCAAAGCCGCCATCAGCAACGCTACAGTGATGGGTGGGCGTAGAGCTGTCAATCGGGGGTCGCTCACTGCACATAAGCCACCAAGCACAGCCGCTGGCAGCTCAATGCAGGGAACTGTTTTCTGCTGGACCAGCTGGGCCACTACACCCCCGCCCCGCCCAGAATGGCAAAGCAGGAGTTCCCGAGCAGCACGCACCCGCACAAGGCTGAAACAATGGACTGATTCTGACATTCCAGTAAGTAGGCGGGTTCCAGACAACCACCAATCAGTTACTTCACTGGACTATTATTTTAAAGGAATAAACATACTGTATCTGGGGCCTCCACCAGATTTTGTGCCCAGGGGCCTTCACCACACTCTGGCCCTGACCACAATGATACAAGGGTCTTTTACAGGGCAGTTTTAAGGGCGGGTAAGCAGGGCGATCGCCCTGGGTGACAAGGCTGTTGTGTATGCATGGAGGGCTTGTCCCAGCCATTCTGTTATCTGCAGATGGGTAATTTATAAAGTAAAAACTGTGCTTTACCTGCACTGCTCTAGACATCTATGGGCTGTGTTGCAGACGTGCTGCGGGCCAAACGCTGTATGCAGCATTTTCCAAAACGCACCTCATGCATAGATGTGAAGGAGCCCTTTGATTTCAATGGGTAGAATTCCCAATGAGTAGAATGGGTAGAAAGTGGACCAAAACCCAAAGAGATTGATTCCCTCCACCTGGGGCATCCAGTATCGGGATGCCCTGCTGTGTGAAACCTCCCAGGTCGCCCATAAACTCACCTTCTTTCCCGGTCCAACAGGGCATGCGCGAAAAAACAGCCGCATCCCTGCTATCCCTCTAGCAGGGCGTGTCAAGCATTTGTGAATAACAGGTTCCCTGTTAGGGGGTAGCGGGGCTGTGTCCGTCAACGCGCTTGGATGCGCCCATATTAGAAAAGCTCCTGGATGCTCCTGGATGGACGAAGGGGCTCGAGTGGATTGGAGCGCGCTGATTGGACGAGTATCCGTGCATGTGTCGTAGGACTGGGAAGAGGTGAGTTTGTTCAGGCAACCAGGGGGGTTTCACAAAGCGAGGCACCCCCGATCAGGGTACCCCGGGGATGAGGACCAAAACACAGGATAGTCAAAATCCTGGGTTCTGGTCCACTTTAAGGGGGCATTTTTGTATTAGGACAAAGTAGTCCTGGGCTCAGAAGTACCTGGGCCAAAATAAAACACGCCAAACCGTAGTGGCTTCTACATTTTTAAAGTGGATCAATCACCGATCTGTCCTGGATTCGGGATGCCTCACTGTGTGAGCCCCACTTACCTTTCCTCTGGTCCCTCGCCGCAATTGTGGGCCACAGTCACATCCCAGCAGCTGTGAACACTCCGACTCCCAGCCATTCTGATGGGCCGGGTGTGGGAGCACATGCCCACACAGAAACCATCCCTATTAGGTGTCAGTTTCAGTGCGGTGTGCACGTGCTCCCGCGTCCGGCTGGAGCTCAGTTTAAAACAACTGCTTTACTGCCGTGCATAAAGCGCTGCAAAAGCCTGCACATGTGAAGTGGAAACGGTGGAAAGGTAAGTAAAGTGGGCGATCTGAGGGTTTCACACACCTGGGCATCCAAGATTGAGATGCCCCAGGGACAAGAACCAATCACCAGGATAGTTAAAATCTTGGTGATTGGTCCACTTTAAACTCAGCTTTCTAAGAAATGTATTAATAAAGACATTTACATATAAAATGATATTTTTGAAAATACTGCAGCCTAAAACAATGTAAAAATTCATAAAATACAGAAAACTAGAAATACTAAAAGTGTTTAATAAAAGAGTTAACTCACAGAATATTACTGACAGATCGCCAGCGCAGCATCCCGTGAAGATCCGGTGGGCACATAGACCCATCCAGCGCTCGCTTTAAGGCATAAAATGTCAGCTTGTAAATCATGATCTTCCCCTGACAAGCATCGGATCATTTGTTAAAATGCTGCCATATAAAATATGGAATTTCATGTGTAAAGCTACAAATCCCCAATCTGCCTGGAAAGGTCATTTAAAGCCTTAAAGAACTTGACATTTCCTCTTTAAACATCTCCGACTTGTTGGCCCGGCATTCATGAAGACTAGTTTAAAATGACCTTCACCATCCACTCTAAGGGAATATTCTGGAAAAGTTAAAATAAAAAGTCAGAAAGAACATTTTACAAAATTCCACATTTCCTTTTGACTCTTTTAGGAGAATGGTGATTAGAGATGAGCGAACTTCTTGAAAGTTCGATTCGGGCGATTCGCCGAATTTCCCCAAGAAATTCTGGTTCACCCGAATTGAACTTTTACGAATCGCTCATAAAAAAAAAAAAAAAAAATGCCGGCATGGTGGGAGCGGGCAGGCCGGCTACGGCTGTCAGCGGGCCGTCGCCGGCCCGCTGACAGCGTAGCCGGCCTGCCCGCTCCCACCATGCCGGCAAAAATGCCGGCATGGTGGCAGCGAGCAGGCCGGCTACGCTGTCAGCGGGCCACCGCCGGCCCGCTGACAGCGCAGCCGGCCTGTCCGCTCCCACCATGCCGGCATTTGTTTAAAAAGCAAACACTTACCTGCATGCTCGGAGCGTGGAGGCCGGCGTCGCTCTCAGGCGCCCTCTGATGACGCTTTCTCTGATGACAGCTGAGAGCGGCGCCGGCCTCCACGCTCCGGCGCCGCTCTCAGCTGTCATCAGAGGACGCGTCATCAGAGGGCGCCTGAGAGCGACGCCGGCCTCCACGCTCCGAGCATGCAGGTAAGTGTTTGCTTTTTAAACAAATGCCGGCATGGTGGGAGCGGGCAGGCCGGCTGCGCTGTCAGCGGGCCGGCTTCCGCCGCCCGCTGACAGCGTAGCCGAATCGAATTTTCCCTGAAATTCGGAGCGAATTCCGGTTCATCCGAACCGGTTCGCTCATCTCTAATGGTGATACATTGTAAATGGTTATGCACTGCTTAGTGCATTTGTTTTGTTGGAAGTGTAATAATTTGTTTGCATACCTGTATTTGGAAATGGGCATTTGAATGTCCCCCGGTGGCTGCAGGAGTGCACTCAACACTGCGGAACAAGGTGAAAGTACTGTATGCACGGGAGCATTGTGCCACTATGTGACCCCTAATCTAAGGTCTGTATGGAAAGTCAACAAAAAGTGTACTTTCCCTTTTCCATAGCCCCTAACACAATGAACAAATATACAATCCTTGCATGGCTGATTCATTACTAACGGCAGGTATTGCCAGATGAGCGTCTGTATAGCGTCGCTTGGAGTGATCGCTAGTAGATGCTGTAAGCGGGTACCGGGCGCTGTAACAGAGCGTCTCAGTCGCTGTAGTAACCTGGCCCGCATTGATGAGTGTGATGTATGTTGGGCGCTCTAACACCAGTACAGCGCTGCAGGGAGCGAAAGGTAGCGCCATCTCAATTTATCAAAAAAGGACACACACACAGCGCCGGCACTCTAAATCTGGTCGCTATAGCATAGAGCGCCAGATGCTGTGTGACCTGTAACAAAGTGAAAACACATGGAGTGACATTGCTGTAACACTGTGACATTAACACTTTAGTGCCAGACCTGTAATGACAATTCTGCATAAAAATTTAAAAAGTCAAAAAAGTTTCTAAAAATGTTTGTTTGCAGCCAGGAGAGGTCACACAATGATTTGAACAAAAAATAAATAAAACATGCTGTTTAAACACAAGCAAATGAACACCCATTGAAATGTGTAGGAGAGCGACAGTGAGCGAAAGGTAATACCTAGTGCTCTGGAAGCTAGAGCGCCAGCGCTGTACGCTAAGCCGCCTGTAATAATACATTGGACATTACATGGCGCTGTTACAGTTGCTCATCAGATTCCCTTTCATAAATGACGTCACCCTGCTGAAAACTGCACCCACATCAACAAGCTTAGTACGCCTAGAAAGCTGGAGATGTGTATAGTTTGTGGGGGGTGTAAAAGGTTGTTTTTTTTTAAATCACTGCAAGGTGCGCATAGCAGTTGTATTTTATCTAAAAATCTCCTAAAGCACTGTTTCATTTTGGGGAAGTCTCCTGGGCAGAAAAGGGTGTCTACCAATACATATGTGGTAGTGTTGTAACCGAGAGAAATTGGGATTTTACATGCAATAAGATTTTATTAATAAACTTAAATTTTATATTACAAAAAAGCAATACAAATTGTAAAAAACACATTTTTTCTTGTTATTTTGCACATATTTCAACCCAAAATATTGAGTATACACTTAACAAATGACAAACAAGAAATTTCATGTTGAATCCCGGACTGCTGAGAAATCCCTGGAAATCCCTTCAAAAATCACAGTTGAACATGTGTAATGCAAATAGTAAGAAATGGTCTGGCAACAGAGGGGGGCAAAAACTCTAGGTAGGCTGGCAGTTAAAGGGTTAATCCCTCAAAGAAAGTATTTTCATGTAAAAGTTACAATGATCTAGAACTCCTATATGTTACAGATAACCAATGTTATTGCATACCTTGCCCTCTTCAATGAGGCTTCCCATGCTGCTTAGTTATAATTGTCCACCTATATTTTATAGATCAGTTTGATAGTAGTCTTATAGTTAACAAGTAACCTCAATTCCAAGTCAAGTGGCTCTTTTTACTAAAGTGGGAACTTAATACCTTTCTTCATAATTGAATTTGCCTTTCCTTCCGTCCAATAAAAAAAAATGTAGGCATAAATTAACAATTTTATGGCAGACCCAGTGATTTCAATTAATGTCAAAAAGCAAGAGGCACAGCTATTGAAAACTAATCTGTGCACCTTGATACCTTTGCCTCCTGCAAATGTTCAAATCTTTTCCAGACAGGAAGCAATAAATTGGTCTATTCCCTCCATGAATTCTTTGATTGTTTTGTCGTTATCTTAGGAACTAGTTTAATTTAAATGAACATTGTGTTCCTCATGCTAATCACCACAAAAAAGAAAATTTGCAATGGAAAATATTATCTTTCATAAAGGGCCGTAGTTATGAGTTTTCCAAAGAACAGCTAAAAATAATAGAGACGGCCTACCCTACCATGTACCAGCATTTACACCACAAAAAGTCTGTGATGACGGGATGAGGGGAGGTTCCTGACCGCAAAACCAATTAAACTGGACCTTCAGCATCATTTAATGATAAGCCCAAACCCTTAAAAAAACTATTCCCCAGCATCTAAAATTAATATATTTTAGATTTTTAGTCACTTTTTATTCTTCCCCCCTATGGGCTGCGACTCTTTTCAGGACTTTAGAATACAGGTGCCGCCATATTGCCTCAGAAGCATCACATACTGAGGAGAAGTGCAGGGGGCGGGGTTATAGCTGTGCTTTGCACAGACAGAGCAGAGCTGGTGTCAGGAAATAGACGACAATCCCAGAGTGGCACAGTCAGAAAACACAGCCTGAGACTCCATGTGGATTTTTAAAGGCTCAGAAAATGCAGCAGATGCAGGTAGGATGATTTTTAACATGGGCAATCTGTATGTACAGGGTGGGGAAAACATATAAGATAGGCTCTTATTCAGGGTGAAGGTCCAGTTGAAGGAAAAAAATTTAAAGTAGTATATTTTATGAGCTGCCTTTATGCAATCCTTCATATTCCCAAGTGTGTGGAGGGATTTTTATCCCTCCCCCTCATAGGAATGACTGTTACTAAGAATGTTGTCTGCTTAATGAAGAACAATTGTCCTTAAGGTGTAAGTTAAACTTTCTATATGTGTAGTATATGTTTGAAATGTCCAATAGAATTATGACATGTGTCCAGGCATCCAATAAGGATGGTTATTTAAGTTCCTTTGTCTAAACCTGTATTTAAGCAAGCCGCAAAGGGGGGCTATTTCGGGCATTTGCTATTAAAGTAAGCAAGCCCCCAGCCGAATAAACATTGTATTTCCTGAAAATGTATGCTTCTTTTTAGGGCGAGCGCTGCGCGCTCATTTCGCAGCACTTGACTTACCTCCATGGCTGCATCCAGCCGTCATCCATCTTACAGCACTTCCCTTACCTCCATGGCTGATCCCAGCCGTCTCCCTTCCCCCCATGATTCCTCCTCGCATGGTCAGGTGCGCGCACGTCCCCATCCACTAGAGGGAGCGCGCACCGGATTCCTGAGATTTAAAGGGCCTTTACACCACTGATTGGTATCTGGTCATCCAATCCTGCATCCACTTCCCCTATTTAAAGGGGCACTTCCTTTCCATCTGTGCCGGATCTTGGTCTTTCCATGCCAGTTTTTGCCTGCCCCTGTGCACCACGCTAAACCTCGGCTAACTGTGGAACTGGGCAGCTGTTGGGGGGTAGCAACCTGGGGGTCACTCGCCACTACAAGACCAACCTGCCTTGCGGTGGGCTCTGGTGAATACCGGTGGCATCTTAGACTCTGCTCCCCTGACACTCGCCATCAGTTCCACAGTCAAAGCGGATCCACATCCAAGTCCGCTCCACCCGGTCCGTGACAGAAAGATCCGGATGCCACTGAATTGCCTGCTATTGTGGCTATGCAGTCCCGCCAAATTAATCAGCTCTCGGCTATGATGCAGCAGTTACTATCGATTCAGCAACAGCAAGTACCACCACCGGCCCCAGCTTTGCCGCCACAGACTCCTGTAGCATCTACAGCTAGAATCCGTCTCTCCTTGCCGGCTAAATTTGACGGAGATGCCAAGTTATTCCAAAATCCACACCTTTGTCTCGGAGTTTCGCCAGGTCTTTGAAGAACCAGCCCGGGCTTCATCTGCTGAATCTGCCCTTTTCAATTTGGTCCAGGGCGAGTCGTCTGTTGGGGAATGCGCCATTCGGTTCCGTACTCTAGCATCCGAACTGTCTTGGAATAATGAGGCCTTGTGTGCCTGCTTTAAGAAGGAACTTTCCAGCAAAATTAAAGAAGCTCTAGCTGCACGCGATTTGCCTTCATCTCTTACCGACCTCATCCATTTGGCTACACGCATTGATGAGCGCTTTACTGAAAGGCGTGAGGAACTCGGGCAGGATAGAGACTCTCAGCACCCTAGGAGGACATTCCGTCTAGCTCCCGTGTTTCAACACCCTTTGTCCACGCATGTGCCTTCCAGTGAAGAGGCCATGCAGGTCGACCGATCTCGCTTGACCCAGCTAGAGAGAACTCGTAGAAGGAACGAGAACCTTTGCTTGTATTGTGCCAGCTCTGAGCATTTTTTGAAAGACTGTCCTATTCGCCCCCCCCCCCCCACGTCAGGGAAACGGGCGCACCTAGTGGATGTGGGAGAGGCGTCCGTGGGTGTATGTGCTTCCTCTCCACATCTCACGATTCCTGTGCAACTTACCGTTGCACCTAACACTTCTTTGAATTTTACTGCCTTCTTGGATTCGGGCTCCGCAGGAAACTTTATAGAGGCCTCCTTGATTAATAGATATAATATCTCCGTGAACCGCCTCGCCAAGCCCTTATCTATTGCCTCGGTCAATGGTGACAGGCTTAACTGTACTGTGCGTTAACGCACCGTTCCCCTCCTTTTAAAGAGTGGACTGTTCCATCAAGAGAGTCTTGAGTTTTACGTCAAATTGCGCCAAATTGCACCTCTCATATTCTACTCGGCCTACCCTGGCTTCAACGTCATGATCCCACTCTTGACTGGAACACGGGTGAAATCAAGACTTGGGGTACAGCTTGTTTTAAGAGGTGTTTGAAGTCCGTTCCTGTCCGACCTATTCCTACTCCTATCTCTCTACCTGGCCTGCCTGCGATCTACCAGGTCTTTTCTGATGTGTTCTGCAAAAAACAAGTGTAGGTACTTCCGCCTTATCACCCTTACGATTGCCCTATTGACCTCTTGCCGGGTACCACTACACCTCGTGGCCGAAATTACCCCCTCTCGGCTCCGGAGACACAGGCCATGTCAGAGTATATCCAAAAAAAACTTCAAAGAGGGTTCATACGGAAGTCTTCCTCTCCAGCAGGTGCGGGTTTCTTCTTTGTGGCCAAAAAAGACATCTCTCTACACCCTTGTATCAATTTCCGTGGCCTCAACAAGATTACCATAAAGAATCGTTACCCCTTACCGTTGATTGCTGAATTATTTGACCGACGGCGTGGGGCTAAGGTCTTTACCAAACTTTACCTGAGAGGGGCCTATAATTTGATACGTATACGCGAGGGCGATGAATGGTGGACCGCCTTCAATACCCGCCATGGCCACTTCGAATACCTAGTGATGCCCTTTGGACTTTTCAATGCACCCGCTGTTTTCCAAGAATACATGAATGAAATTTTCCGGGACTTTCTCGCTCGCTCGTCGGACATCTCTGATGCTGAATCCTTTCCACAACATATTATCCCGCCTGAATGCCTTGTCCACTCTGCTCCCGCTACACTAGTACAGGTTCCGCCTGGAAAGACCTTTGTGCCATCTCGCCAACATTGCAAAATATTAAGATGGGGTCATTCTTCACATGTAGCCGGTCACGCTGGTATCAGAAAATCTTGTTTTCTAATTTCCAGGTATTATTGGGGGCCTACTCTCGAGAAGGACGTGATGGAATTCATTCAGGCCTGTACCATCTGTGCCCGTGACAAGACTCCTCGCCAAAGAACTGCTGGCCTACTCCTTCCTCTTCCAGATATCCCATGGAAATGATATGGGTCATATCACTGACCTCCCTTCTTCGTATGGCAATACTGTTATTTGGGTAGTAGTGGATAGGTTTTCTAAGATGGTGCATTTTGTACCCTTGCCTGGCCTCCCATCGGCTCCTCAGTTGGCGAAGTACTTCCTGATGCATATCTTTCGGCTTCATGGGCTTCCTACACACATTGTGTCTGACAGAGGTGTGCAGTTTGGTTCCAAGTTCTGGAGAGCCCTTTGTAAACAAATGAAAATTAAACTAGACTTTTCCTCCGCTTATCACCCCCAGTCAAACGGACAGGTGGAAAGAGTTAACCAGATTCTCAGGCATTATCTTCGCCATTTTGTTTCTGCCCGTCAAGACGATTGTGTCGATCTTCTGCCCTGAGCGGAATTCTCGTATAATTTCAAGGATTCTGAGTCTACGAGGAAGTCCCCTTTCTTGGTAGTATACGGTCGGCATCTTCTTCCACCTCTGCCCTTGTCCATGTCCTCTGGAGTATCCGCCGTGGATGACATCACACAGGATTTCTCTACCATCTGGCAAAAGACCCAATGTGCCCTTTGTCAAGCTTCCGCCCGTATGAAAGTTAGTGCTGATAAGAGGAGAAGGGCTACGCCTGTCTATTCTCCAGGAGATAAGGTGTGGCTGTCGGCGAAATATATCCGCTTCCGAATTCCTAGCTACAAACTGGGTCCCAGTTACCTGGGTCCTTATAAGATGAAACAACAGATCAATCCAGTTTGCTATAAGCTTCACCTACCCACCTGCGAATCCCCAACTCCTTCCACGTCTCTCTGTTGAAGCCAGTAATTGTCAGTCGGTTCTCTCCTAAAACCTTGGTGCCTGCTCCAATCTCTGGTACCGAGGATGCCTTTATGGTGAAAGAGATTCTGGCCTCTAAGCTCTCCAGAGGTAAAAGATATTTTTTAGTCAACTGGGAAGGCTGTGGACCTGAAGAAAGATCTTGGGTACCCGAAGAGAACATTCTGGACCGCAGTCTCATCTCGGATTTTCTTGGTCCCAAGAAGAGGGGGAGGGGGTGTACTGTAAGAGCGAGCGCTGCGCGCCCATCTCGCAGCACTTCACTTACCTCCATGGCTGCATCCAGCCGTCATTCATCTCACAGCACTTCCCTCACCTCCATGGCTGCTCCCAGCCGTCTCCCTTCCCCCCATGCTTCCTCCTCGCATGGTCAAGTGCCCGCATGTCCCCATCCACTAGAGGGAGCACGTACCGGATTCCTGAGATTTAAAGGGCCTGTACACCACTGATGGTGTCTGGTCATCCAATCCTGCATCCACTTCCCCTATTTAAAGGGGCACTTCCTTTCCATCTGTGCCGGATCTTGGTCTTTCCATGCCAGTTGTAAATCAGTTGCTTTTGGATTGCTCACCTGTGTACCGACCTCTGCCTATCCCCGACTCTGAACCTTTGCTGCCTGCCCCGACCTTGGCTACTCACCTTTACCATGAACCTGTGCTGCCAGCCCTGACCTCTGCCAGTACTCACTACGTCTTTTGCCTGCCCCTGTGCACCACGCTAAACCTCGGGTAACTGTGGAACTGGGCCTCTGTTGGGGGGTAGCGACCTGGGGGTCACTCGCCGCTACAAGACCAACCTGCCTTGCGGTGGGCTCTGGTGAATACCGGTGACCTCTTAGACTCCGCTCCCCTGACACGGCACACGCCATCAGTTCCACAGTCAAAGCGGATCCACATCCAAGTCCGCTCCACCCGGTCAGTGAAACTTCTGAGTGTGTTCAATTTCTACTTCATGGTTTAAGAATATTTTATTATTATCTAACATATATATCCCGCCTTCCCTGCTTCCCCCGGCTATAAAAATAATCCATTAATCAATCAATCAAACAACCAATAAATCATTTAATCTGCCAAGTTCATAGTACAAGAAATATACCATAGCCTTCGGTGTTTGCAGGCTTCATATCCTTCTTGTAGATATTGTTGTACAGACTAGGTGTACATTTTCCAATAGCAAGAGATTGAATCAATGCTTCCATAAAACACACATTTGCTAACAAAAAAATGAAACACTTTTCAAAAAATTAAATTTAAAGTGTATTTTAACTTTAATTCCATGTAACTTCCAGCAAGGGGAGCTGTGTACTGTTTGTTTGTTTCCTAGTAGAGCAAGCAGCTATTTCAGATTTGGGTACATCACAGTAAATTCTGGAGCCTTAGAGGTTGGATTTTTATGTTTCCAACAGGTGCTGTTTTATATAGTTATATCTTCCCTGTAATATTATAATTAAACCTAAAATATGGAATTCATGCCTGAAAAAATATCTGTATCTATAAATATATTTATATCATTACAAGTGGATCACTGAGTTTTTCTCTCCTCGCCTTTGTTCCCCCCCATTCTTCCCTTGTCTTTATTTCAGATATACTTACAATTGCTTTTAAACCGAACCTTCAGCATCTTTTAATGAAAAGCCCAAATCCTTAAAAAAACTATTTCCTAGCATCTAAATTTATTTTATAAAAATTTTTTTTAGTCATTCTTTTCCCCGCTGGCCTCCAACTCTGTTCAGGGCTTTCGGATACACCCACCTCCATCGTGCTACTCTTTGTTCCTTCTCAGCATCACATGCTGAGGAGAGGAGAGAGGGGCCAAGTGCAGGGGTGGAGTTATAGCTGTGCTCTGAACACACAGAGCAGAACTTGGATCAGGACAAGGACAGCAATACCAGAATGCAGAGCAGCAGTCAGAAGACACTTTCTGTCTATAAGCAACCTGAGAAGCCACGGCCGCCATCCTTGACATTTAAAGGCTCAGAAAATGCACTGGGTGCAGGTATGATGATTTTTAATGTGAGCAATCTGTATGTATAGGGGGTCTTATTCAGGGTGAGGTTCCTGTTTAAATTAAGCAATCAAGCAATATATTTGGCCTCAAAGCTGTCTCTTGTCCATTCATCCTTCAACTTCACTATATAAAGAGTGTCAGTGCCTTATGCTGAAAAATAGCCCCACACCATGATGTTTGCACCTTCAAACTTCACTGTTGGCGTGGTGATTTAGGGTGGTATGCTGCTCTTTGACTTTAAAACATGGTGTGTATTTTGGCATCCAGAGAGTTCAATTTTACAGTAATAAGGTGGTAAGGTCTTGGAAGAGCTCACTGGTCTTACCCATCATGAGTTGTTTGTTGAACTGCAACTTGGTAATGCAAAATCTTTTAAAAGGCCATCCATTGAAACAGCTGATAATAATTTGAATTACGTGGCAGGATTGTCTCTAAATACTAATAGATTTCAGCTGGTGTAATGACTTTCCATTGCTTTGCTCAATGCCACTATAATGGCGCTTTTATAAATAGGCAATAATTAAGACGCTCTAGCGCCACGTAGTACCACATAGTATCAGGTGAACGCCGGGCACAGTATGTGAAAACCATATATATGAAAGTCAGTCTGGTGAGCACCTCTAATAGCGTCATGTAGCGTCACATGTATCACTAGCGACGGCTCAGTATAAAGGGCCAGCGGTGTATGTGCAGTGCCACGTAGCACCTGTCGCTCAGTAGCGGCTTCCATACAATTCAATGGTCTTTAATTTGTTTGTGTATATACAGAGTTTGGATCCACTTTTTCCTGCTATTTTATAATATGACAATAGTCTTTGCTCTCCTGGCCACCAACCAAAGACGTATATTGTCATTTATTCAATTGTTTTTATTCTGGCTAGAATGGTATGTGTTGGTCTGCCATTGAAACAATGTCATTTCATGTGTTTTCGCTCTGGTGCTGGTGTATATGTGTTCAGAATTTTTTTTTATATTGCGTCCGGCACTTATTGCTAGAGTGTCCAGTTTTATAGTGCCAACGCTGACTTTGTTTTTTTTTTCTTAAATATTGGCTTCAAGGCTGAGCATTGAAGGCACTTAACTGGTGCTACCCATCGTTCTCTGTAGCGTGTGTCCTATTGTTATATGTGGCATTGCTCTGGAAGGCTTTTCCTCAGGGCACTACATATGCATTGATTCAGGGAGAGCGCTTCTACAGCGCCTTCCAGACATCACATTTATCAATGCTGGACAGGATACTACAGCATCACTTGTCCAGCGCCAAAGCTACGTTTGAGCGTCAGACACCCGTGTTCAGTTTACTCTTGTGGACACTCTAAGCGCCGCTTCATAGATGCACAAATGCCAATATGTGGCGCTAGTGTTAAATCAGCCTCTACAATAGGGGTCCAATAGGTGTCCAATACTTTTTTCCTGTGTCATTTCTCATTATTACTCATAACTTATTGGACACCTATGGTTTTGATCCCTTTGCATGTGTGGATTGGATAAGTTGTTGCCAACATCTTGTGATATTTGTGAACATGTCAATAGCAGCTTTAGAAATATACTTACTTAAAAAAATTGGCAACATATTCAGCACTTTTATCGCCTGTTGTGCACACACACACACACACACACACACACAAAAATACATTGAAACCAAACTAGACAAGCACATGGTCATTAAATGACTTTTAGAGACTGTACCTTTAAGTCTGTACCAGTAAACAGAAGCACTAGTGAAGTAAAGCCTCTACCAATTAAAACAAGGCAGGATTGTGATTATGAGCCTCCACCGCCCATCATGAGTTTTGAGCAACTAATGCATTTAACAGAAACATGCTGGGGCCATGAAAGAAATAATTAGTTGCCATCTTTGGATAATAGAGTATTTTAAAATCAATTAACCTTAATGGGCAGACTTCTCAAATTTTCTCTTTATTTCACTGTTTGACACAACATGTTAAATTGACGCCTCACTGACATATAGTAGCTCAGGATCTCCAAAATGTAATCTTCTCCTGGAAAACGAAAATAGCATTTTGTGGAATTTTATAATTTGCTGTTATTTTTAAAATGATTCCAGCTACTGGGAAAATGTTGAGACTTAAAGCAGTCCACAACCTACATTTTGAACTAACATGCCCTGAATTGCTCCCCCCATGAAGAGTAGCGTTTGCCAATTTTTTTTGCTCCTGCTCTAATCCTATATAATACCGTCTGTTTTAACTGTAAAGCCCTTCTCCATTCACTGCCTTTGTTTTGTGTGGCAATGATGTCATTGCCACACCTATGCAATGACTGATCATCTCACAGAGAGGGACAGCAAAAAAATCTGTGACAATTCGAAAAGCAAAAATATCCATTTCTAGTTTTACACCCTAAGAAGGGAATATCGGCAGGGGATGGGGCCAAATGTATTTCACAAGTTCAGTGGGTTTTCGTCCGATTTAAGTTGCTCCAACCTGTCTACAGTTTAATTAGTGCCCCAAAAAAGGCTTTCAGAAAAGAAAATTTGCAAAATGCTTTAGGGCCAGATTTAGGTAACGTAACATGCAAGGGAGTGAAAGGTTGGAGCCAGTTCACCTATAGATCCAAATACAATGTCCAATTCCACCATGGCCTGAAAAAGTATTCATACCCCTTGAACCACATTTTTATCACAGCCACAAACTTAAAGTGGACCAAAACCCACCCTGGAGTCTATGAGACTCCAGGGCAGGCATACTCACTCCCCCCAGGGCATCCAGATTCGGGATGCCCCGTTGTGTAAAACCCCCCAGGTCTCCTGGAAACTCACCTTCTTTCCCAGTCCATAGGCGCATGTGTGAACAGCGGCCGCATCCCTGCTAGCAGGGTATGTGACTGCACCAGGCTGCTCATGTGCCGTAGGACTGGTGAAGGGTGAGTGAGATCGGTGATCTGGGGGTTTCACACATTGGGGCGTACCTGATCGGGGTGCCCCGGGGGCAAGGACCAAAACCCAGGATAGTCATCCCACAATGAGACAAAAGTTTAATCATTTTTTAACACATGGGATAGGGATAGGGTCCGGGATACATTTAAAGACACTGTGTGGTATATTAGGGGACTAATAGAGGGTGACCCTCCAGTTGTGGGGGGGCTAACCACGGGGAGCCTCCCCTACCTTCTGTCGAGGTAACCAGCACCTAAATTGGGAGTTGAAATGCTTGGAAGATGTATGCATGATATTGTTTTTTTTTCTGGTGCCTGATGATCAAAATTACGGGAAGTGGATGGTGAGGTGTAGAGATGAGCGAACTTTTGAAAAGTTCGATTCGGCCGATTCGCCGAATTTCACAAACGAATTCGGGTTCGGCCGAATCGAACTTTTACGAAGTTCCCCATCAAAAATGCCGGCATGGTGGGAGCGGGCCGGCCGGTTCCGCTGTCAGCTGATAGCGGAGCCGGCCGGCGGGCCGGTAAAGCCGGCCGGCCCGCTCCCACCATGCTGGCATTTAAAAAACAAACAAAAAAAAAAAAAGCATTTTTGCCGGCATGGTGGGAGCGGGCCGGCCGGCTCCGCTGTCAGCGGAACCGGCCGGCCCGCTCCCACCATGCCGGCCCTCAGATGACAGCTGAGAGCGGCGCCGGCCTCCACGCTCCGGACCTGCAGGTAAGTGTTTGCTTTTTTTTTAAATGCCGGCATGGTGGGAGCGGGCCGGCCGGTTCCGCTGACAGCGGAGCGGGCCGGCCGGTTCCCACCATGCCGGCAAAAATGCTTTTTTGTTTTTTTTGTTTTTTAAATGCCGGCATGGTGGGAGCGGGCCGGCCGGCTTTACCGGCCGGCCGCTCCCACCATGCCGGCAAAAATGCTTTTTTTTTTGTTTTTTAAATGCCGGCATGGTGGGAGCGGGCCGGCCGGCTTTACTCCCACCATGCCGGCTTTTTTTTTTTTTTTTTTAATTTCAGGAAAAATTTGATCGGCACGAACCACAAAATATTCAGGTTCGTGCCGAATCGAATATTTCCTGAAATTCGGAGTGAATTCCGGTTCGTCCGAACCGGTTCGCTCATCTCTAGTGAGGTGCATTTGTAAGCAAGACACTGTATCAGAAATACTGTCAAAACAAGTGTTTATTATCTTCTGTTCATATACCTGTAATATGCCTATCCTCAATAAAAAAGTTTATTAAAAAAAAAATTGTCGCAGGAGACAAACAACAGGGGTCAGTCAAGAAATCACAAGGGCTTCTGGGTAGGGGGAAAATAGGGAGTGCATTGGATGGGGCTTGTCTAAACAATACAATTGAACAGGGTAGGGGAAAGCAAGAGATACATTAAATCAGGCATGAGATAACATGAGAACATCAGAGCATTATGGGGTCACCCAAGTTCCAAGTATTTAATGATGTCTTTGGCAATTTATCAGTAGCATAACTAATGGTTACGACTTGCGGTATTGAGGAAGCATTGTCGGCAGCATTTATAATGTTTGTATTTTTTTTTTTTTAGGCTTTTTTACATTTTTTCAGTGCAACTGTAACAATTTGGATCTAGAGTGAATTCATCTTACAACCAGATCCTTCCAAATGAATCCAAAACAAATCTTGAAATATATATCACTAACTATGATATTGATAGTATTTTTGTATGGATGGTGGGATGGCGCAAAGACCTCACTTTTTGCGCTATTAAGCTGGCACCTTTTAACAGGCGAGTTTTTAAGCATAAATTTGTGCACAAGCCAAGAAACAAGCAAGTATTCCCGTGTGTAAAAATTCTCACAAATGTGGTCCTGCTCGCATGAAATATGGACCACAATTCATTTTAGAGACAGGCTTTTAAGGGGAGAAATCAGTGTGAACATTCCCTCCATATTCTTGCTGGTGAGAATGGTGAGCAGCATTTTTAGAGAAATGGAGCCTTTTGATAAATAGCTTGTTGAGAGATTGATCTGTTCTTAATCTCTGATTATTCTAGTGGGGTTTTTCTTTCAGTTTTTACTTTTCATGATTTTACCAATACTTTAATGTTTGTACCTTTACATTTATTTAATATTATTTATATTAAACAGTTATATATTTTAATCATTTAAACAAAAACATTTTGATAAAAGATTACTATATTCTACTAATTAAATATTGCTATTATTAACATGAATGGTATTGGCTGATAAATGCAAAAAATAAGCATGATTACAGAGCTATTAAATACATGTTAGGCATAAATACTAAAATACATAAAACAATATAACATTTCGACAAATCACTATGGGGAGCAGATATTCTCCAATGTATAATAGACAGGAGAAAGGAGGGACAGTCAGCAGAAACTTTGAAGCTGCAGAAGTCGTGCGAATATGCTTTATAACAAAAAAAGCGTGAGAATCCTTTAATTACTCGCTTAAATAGGGCAAAGAGATCTCCAACAGCTTTCTCATGTGCGAGAATGCCTTGCATGTGTCCTCGGGGAGGCTGATTCATCATTAGCGGCAGGTAGCGACAGATGAGCGTCTGTAGCAGGCATTTTCAGAGCGCCCACTAGTAGTCACTGTGCTCAGCCGTGGGTCGCTACTTTATAGCGACTCAGTCGCTGTTCAGTAATGTTGAATACATTGTGAGGAGTCGCTATTTGACCAGTACAGCGCTGTATGGGAGCGCATGTTAGCGACTGCTCATAGCGACCAACTCACACCATATTCAGGAAAAAAACAGCCTCACAAATCTCTGGCGCTGAAAAATACTTGTTTGAAGCCCAGAGCGCAGGAGGCGGTGTGTTTAAAGTCTGTTTTCAAGCATCTATCAACTAGTAACAAAGTGAAAACATATGGAATTACATTGTAGCAACATTGTAACATGAACACTTTAATGCCAGACCTGTAATGTCATTTCTGAAGAAATATTTAAAAAATGTAAAAACTGTGAAAAAACAGCGTTTTCAATACCAGAAGAGGTCACAGAATTATTTGTGATTTTTGGGGGGAAAAAAACCCGTTTAAAGAGAAGAAAAGGTTAGTCCATTGAAATGTATGGGGGAGCGACAGGTAGTGAGGGGTCATACCTGGCGCTGTGCAAGGCTGAACGCTGGCGCTGTTCGCAGAGGCTTTGAAAATGATGAATCAGACGCTACATGGCGCTATCCCAGTCGCTAAACAGATTCTGCTTGATAAATGTGGAATTGCGTGCCGTGTCCGGCGTTGACCGGTTGCTATCTGTCGCTACCTCTCATTCACCAGGCGCTACCTGACACTATCCTTTCTTAAATAACTCCCTAAATCATGCTATAATGCAAGAGTTCTTGCATGCAAGTTCACTTTTGTATGGAGCCGGGTTTTTTACAAACATATACCGAATCAACCTTATAGTGTTTTTATGATCGACAGGAGGATAAGACCTTGCTGCCATTTGGAACTCGACAATAAAGGCGAAAAGGTTTCCTTGTACTATGTATACTCACTGTGCACACTTAGGTTTGATGAATGTTCTGCTCTACATGAATCAGCTCAATCAAATCTGGATCCTGAGCATAATTCATGTATAACGTTTCCTTTCTGTGTTCTAATCCTGGGAAATGCGCTGGATTTTTACAGAATATAAAAGTGGCTTTACTGTTGTGTTTGTCAAAGAGTCGCACCACTTGTTTTGCCTCTCTGGGAATTATTAATATGTATTGCTTTGTTCCCAGGGACATCACACATGACATGAACTTATTTTGTCATCCACACCTGACGCCTCCAACTAGGGCTGAAGTTTTCCAAACCCTGTAGGATTTTACAAAGACTATTTTGTTTTGACCTTCACGTTTTCTATAATTTGATTACTTGACAGGGGCCTTTGTGCCTATAACTGCCTTGGCAATCATTTTCAGAAAAATGGTATCAAGCTAAGCCTTTTATATTCTCCTCCACTAAAGCCGAAATCTCACAAACAATACTGCACAGGGAACACTGAGAGGATGATTGATCAATATAACATATTTTAAAGCTTAACGTATTACATCACTATGCAAGGACGTCTCCTTTTGTATATATATATATATATATATATATATATATATATATATATATATGACAACAAAGGGGATGCACAACCAAATATCAATAAAAATTGAGAGACTTTATTTTAATTCCAACATCTAATACACAAAAGACATCACAAATTATCAGAGAGCCAAGTCTTGGGAATAAGGCAATATGGTATCAAAGTATCAAGTATCAAACAACAGCACTCTATGGGCTATGCTACAGATTTTTATTTATTTTTTCAGCCTTCAAACCTTTTTTAAAAAATGCCCTGTGAAGGAAAAATCCAGTTTAAATGCCTGAAACCCCGGATACAAGTCTGGAGTTCCCCCATTTGTTTTTCACTGTAGCAATAAGGCTTTCCAGCCATAAACAAACACCGGACCTAATCTCTCCAGGAAGGCAAATTAGTATCTGTGAGTTAAGCCAAGCTCAGATCACAGACTCCCTGCTGATTCTCTCACACCTCTGGGCTGGGAAGGCCCCACTGAGTCTGAATCAGAGGCGACCCCTGGAAATAGCTCCCTTTTTTCAAACACCAATGCCTCAGACATTCGGCACAGACATAAATCGGAACTAGAACAGGCCCAAAAAACCGCACTAAGACATACGTTTCTCAGTGCCATGCAGGTACTGAAACCCAAATAATTAAAGATCTCAGGTTCTGACACATCTAGGGACTTCATCTTTGGGCTCATCGGATGCGCTCCATCTAGCCCAATCGTTTGGTGCCATATCCAGAGCCATATGAACCCCTTGCCCAAAGTTATAACTCCTAACAAGTTTTAGGTATTAGAGAAGGTTCCCCAAGGAGGTAGGGAACAGTCCACCCCACAGAAAGGAGTGGGTAAGAGGGTCCCAAGGCATAAAGGAGGATAAACCCAGGCCAGCCCTTATCACTCTCTGGGGGAGTTTGCATCACATGCATGCTAAAGGTGCCCAGGATTTCCATAATCTGTTCATACACTTCACTGTGGGAGCCCATACTCACAACTACCTGTATCCCACTACTCAGAATGGCATTTGTATTCATTCCATCATAGTCACATGTTTGCATTAACTGCCTAGTGTGCTTACTGCATTAAAACCTATATTTAACTTGAGCGATCTTTTTGCCTTAGCCAAGAATCTGTGTGCCCATGGCCTTGCTGGGCCTTGTAGTCCCGTTAGGCGGCGAATAGATGGTGCTTTGGGAAAGCGGGTAGCTTGATCATAGGTGCTGGATTGTTATTTGGATCATGTGACCCGCCTTCTCTGACATGCCCCAATGTATGTGCAGGAGTTTTTGTTAGAAAAAATTCACACCACAATTTACACCCAAATGTGCACTCTGGGTTGAACTTGCTTCACTAAGGGGAGCCACGCAGTGCCAGATTAGTGTCAGGTGAATGTCAGGTCCCAGTGCAAAAAGTGTAATTATCAAGTTAAAAATCAAGCGCACTCCTGATAGTGCCAGGTAGTGTCCCATCTATCATCAGTGCCGGTGATGGGATGAGTTCCCTACAGTGGCAGATAGGACCAGGTGCTTACATTGCACTGTGTGGCCTTATCCCATAGATGACAATGGGCTGAGTTGGTTTTATTTTTTTTAGCTATTTTTTTTTTTCGTTGGATTGGCACGTGTGCCACCGGATCCCCAGGCTGTTTGGAATAGTTTTATATGCATGTTTAGCACTTTTGTGTTGTGCTGCAAGCTTGTGATTTTGGTCATGCAAAATTGTGGCATGCCTTTCAAGTGTCCCCAATGCAATTCCTGTTTTTTTTTTCTTTAATTATTGTGCTCCCCCCCCCCCCAAATAAAAAGAAAGAGGATTGCAACAGGTGCTGATCGCCTATAAGCTGTACGGGCGCTGTGTTTTTAGCAATGAATTTAGTGCTTTTCCTGCTCTCCACGCCAGTGCTAGGGGTCGCTAGGGCATCGACTTTTAACAGGTCTGGACTGGTGCCCGGCTGACAGCTGAGAGCTAGCAAGTGCAGAGCGCTGCCTGGTCAATGTAATTTTTTATTTCAATTGGAAGGGTGCTTAAACAGGACCAACACCCTTACAAGAAACAGTGGTCATATGCATCCCTCTGATTCAGATTGCTGCACATAAAAATTTATTTACCTTTTTGTAATGGCAGCTGTAGTCAATTCTAAAAACAAAATGGTATCTTGTGGGGCTGCAGAGTGCCTGCAATAAGAACGTTTTCTGCTGCTGTGCATTGTGGGGTTATGTGTCACGGACCGGATGGAGCGGACTCGGGTGTGGATCCGCTTTAACTGTGGAACCGATGGCGGGTACCGTGTCAGGGGAGCGGAGTCTAAGAGGCCACCGGTATTCACCAGAGCCCACCGCAAGGCAGGTTGGTCTTGTGCGGCGAGTGACCCCCAGGTCGCTACCCCCTAACAGCAGCCCAGTCCCACAGTCAGCCGAGGTTCAGTGAGGTACACAAGTGGCAGGCAAAAAGGCGTAGTAGTACAGGCAGAGATCGGGGCTGGCAGCACAGGTTCGCGGTAAAGGTGAGTAGCCGAGGTCGGGGCAGGCAGCAAAGGTTCAGAGTCGGGGACAGGCAGAGGTCGGTACACGGGTGAGCAATCCAAGAATGTCTGACTTTCAACAAGCATGGAGAGACCAAGATCTGGCACTGAAGGAAAGGAAGTGCCTCTTTAAATAGGGGAAGTGGATGCAGGATTGGATGAGCAGGCGCCAATCAGTGCTGTACAGGCTCTTTAAATCTCAGGAATCCAGTGCGCTCGCCCTCTAGTGGACAGAGACGTGCGTGCACCTGAGCATGTGAGCAGGAAGCATGGGGGGGAAGGGCGGCAGCTGAATGCAGCCATGAGGAAGTGCTGCAAGATGGATGACGGCTGCATGCAGCCATGGAGGTAAGTGACTTGCTGTGAGACGGGCGTGCAGCGCTCGCCCTAACATTATGTCAGGCAAATTCAGTCAGCAGCACAGTCGGGATGCTGGAAGCTCCAAGATGGCTGCTACCAGGAGAAAATCTTTGAAGCGGTGTTTCAGTTTTGAGTGGGTGGAGGATCAAATGTAAGTGCTGACAATGATTCAGTATCATGCATGCAGATGAAGGAACTGAGATTCCGGGTGTTTTTTTCCCCAAATGTGCAAGTCTGTTGGTCCGGTTTATCTCTACTTAGCAACTTTGTGCAGTTTAGCTTGGAACTAACTTAATTAGCATATGGCAATCCATTCAACATCACACTACTTCCTGTTAGTTTTAGTTTTTTAGAATATTGGGCAAAGGCTTTAGTAAAAAAAAAAAAAAGACAAGCAAAAATATGTTGATCAAGTTCATACAAGAGACAGAATTAAAATAGTAATATTATTTACAGATAAAATCTATATAATAGCTAATAAATTAATGTTATTTTCTTCTAAAAAAGCATCTTATCCTTTTTTGAAGCTGTCAGCTGTTGTAACAAGCCTCTATGAGAGGCAGTGCCACAGAATTATAGTTGTTATGGTAAAGAAGGATTGTCGCCTCTAAATCTTTTTTCCTCCAGACAGCATACCCCTTGTCTTTAGATATGATTTTAAATGCAATATTATTCTCCATATTTTGTTATTGGCTATTTATAGGTATAGGTAAGGTAATCATGCCCCCCGCCCCCCAAGCAGCGCCTCTCGAGATAAAATAAACGTAAATTCAGTAATCTTTCTTCAAAACTATGATCCTTCATTCTCCTTATGAGTTTGGTGGCTCTCATCTGTACCTATTTCATAACCAGGGCATTCTTACTATGAAATGGCGCCTAGACCACGACGGCATATTCTAGATGAGGGCCTTGCCTTGTAAAGAGGCAAAATGGCATCCCTACCCCGTGATTCCAGGCCTCTTATAATGCATGATAATATCTTGGTAGCCAAGAAACAAGCTGCTTGGCATTGCATGCTGTCATTTAGTCTGTGATGTACCAGTACCCCCAGATCCTTCTCAACAAGTTCCTCTCCCATCTTTACTCCCCCAAGGATATATGTGGCCTGCAGATTATTACACCCCAAGTGCATATCCACATTCAGACACTCAGGGGGGTCATGCTGATTATTGGGTGAAGCCAGTGTGACTTCCAGTGTGCGTTAAAGCAAGAAAAATGTTCAAGGTACATCAAATATCTAATAAGGTAAAGAGTTTGGAAATAACAGCACCCTATGGACTGTGCTAACGAATTTTTCTGCATAGCCCATATGATTCTGATGTTTCCAAATGTCCAAAAGAAAAACCCTTACCCCACAGAAAAACGATGTACCGCATCTCTAAAAATGTCCCATCACAGGTACAGGTAATTTTAACACATATATATATATATATATTTACAATATATAGATATATATTTACTTTTTTTTCTTATTTTCCTCCTTCAAATCCTAGGTGCATCTTATCGGGTGAAAAATACAGTATATTGTAAGGGGGACACATCAGTTTGTTAAATCACACACTGCCGGGGTTACATTTTTGGCGCTGAGTGGCATTGACTAGCACTGATTTTTGATAAATGAGGGTCTTAGACTCTTAAACACTAAAACGGAAATGTTTTAGTACAACTATGGATAAAAGAGGTGGTGGGGCAACAATGGTGAGGCCCCCTTGACCTCAAGAGCCCTGATGTGGGTGCTACCCCTGCACTCCCCTGTAGTTACCCCCCTGATTTCATCATAGATTTCCAGGGTATTTGTTTGACTTGCGAAACATTATTCTACAGGTCTTGCTTTAGTATTGTATTTATTATTTATTTTCTGCCACAGGTTAAATCTTGCCAGGGAATAATGGCAACGCGGGAGGTGATTCATCTCCGCCAAGATAAAAAATTGATTAGACGCACTTAAAACCTGAGAGTCTCATGTGGATGCTAATCAAAAATGAATAATTCTCAGTTGTCCTGAGACAGTTCTTCTAATAAAGAGAATAAAAAATAAAATGTGATTATCATGCTCTTCATCTTGAATTAAAAAGACAGTCAGGGTAATTTTCCAATCAAAACCTTTGTGTGTCAGGAAAGAAAAAAAGGTTGTTTTTTTGCTTCCCAACATTTTCACATTGAACAGCAGAATGTTCTTATAGCATGAACCTGGTCTAGTAAAACCATATGGAGATAGTATACCTGTCACCAAGATATGACCCTGTTAAAATCAAGGCAAACCTTGTAAGGCATTATTATTATTATTATTATTATTATCATCACTATTTCTTCTATTTTGTTTAGCATAAATGTTTCAGATGTGCCTCTGAATTGCAGTTAGTGGCTTCTGTGTATGTTCAGAGGCACATTAAATTGGACCTTCAGCACCATTTAATGAAAAGCCCAAACCCTTAAAAAACTATTCTCCATAATCTAAAATGTATTTATTTTACGTTTTTAGTCACTTTTTATTCTTTCCCCCACTGGGCTTCAACTCTGTTCAGGACTCCAGTATGAGTGCCGCCATCTTGCCTCAGAAGCATCAGATATTAAGGAGAATAGAGGGGTGAAAAGTACAGGAGTGGCAGGTTATAGCTGTGCTTTGCACAGACAGAGCAGAGCTGGGTCAGGAAAAGGGCAGCAATCTTAGAATGCAGAGTAGGATATCCAGAAGATACTTCCTGTTTGCAGGCAGCCTGAGACTCCATGTGCTGCCAGGCTAAAAAAATGCAATAGGCGCAGGTAGGATGATTTTTAATGTGGGCGATCTCCATGTACAGGGTGGAGTAAACATACAAGACAGGCTCTTATTCAGGGTGAAGGTCCAGTTTAAAGTGCACCTATATCCAGAATGAAGTTTATGTCGTCACCTTCTATCCCCAGCCCAGTGCCCCTAAATAGCCCGTTTCTTTTTTTACTAAAGCCTTTGCTCAATATTCAAAGAAAAACAGGAAACAGTGTGATGTTGAATAGCATGTCATATGCTAATTCATTCAGTTCCAAGGTAAGCTGCCACCTAATTACAGTTAAGCTTGTAGTGCTTTCAGATTTATTGCAGTCATTATAACTGATAAGGCTGATCTCATCAGTTACTTCAATGCTGAGCTGTGTTTAACTGAATGTATCATCGCTGGAAAAGCACCAGAGGCAATATGGCTGACCATCCTAACAGCAGACTGCACCCAGTTAGGTTTTTTTATGAATATTGGAAAAAGGCTTTAGGAACAGGGCTGGGGATAAAGATGAAGATGATAACATACACTTCTTTTCTGGGTATAGGATCACTTTAAAAAAAGACTGTTGGTCTACTGCACCCTTCGACATGGGAGCATCCCGCTGTATAGCTCTGCTCGGCCAACCTCTCAATACTACAGGCCATTTTCTCAATCCTACATGTAGCACTTTTATGACCACTGGAAACCATTTACTGTGTGTGCCTGCTCATTTCTGCATGTCTGCCCATTTGACAATCAATTTGATTTAAGTTCGTTGGAACACCGAGGGGTGACGGGCTCGCCCGGTAAATGTGCGCAATGGAACATTCCAAATATTATGATGCCCTCATGCTGCAGGGTACAGAGGACCAAACGTGTTTCTTTTGGACTGGTGGTACTCCTTGAGGTGTAACAACACCCATTTTGGACAAAATGGGTATTGGACTCAGCACAGGAGGAGGAATCCTGACTCTACACATACTCCCCTGCAAATTTTCCTTACTGTGCCTGCATTGTGCTCTCTCAATGAAACCTGCAACTGGCCACCAGCACCCTCATGGTCGTTTCCCATCAAAAGCTTGAATCCCCGAGGGGATTTTGTACAGATGTTTTAAGGTTCAAGGAAATACTACTCCAGACTACCTACTCACCTTTTTCTGGGATCCTGTGGTGGGTACATTTGGCTCTGCTGAGCTCATTCTGTTCTGTGCACCACCATCGTCAGACCAAAAACTTTGTTTACACCAAGGGTTCCCAACCAGTGTTACAAGTGATTCTATCAGGTGGTACGTGTAGACTGACCTGTTCCCCAACTGTTGATCCTCTGATATGTTGGCAGCTACAATCTATCCAAGCCTTATTTGCTTAAAACTTAAAACTAATTGAAAAGGTGACAACCACTATTTATGAATATAGAGGTACAATATGTAAACTATTAGGAAAAAAATATAAAAATGTTTCCTTCTCAGAAATGTTTGGTCATGATATAGTCAGAGAGATGAGAGTGCTTATATATTGTATTTTTTTATCTTGTCATATTTGGTATGCCATGGGTAAGTATGAGGTTAGAAACATAGAAGGTTGACGGCAGAAGGAGAGCATATGCTCCATCTAGTCTGCCCTAACTGTATGCACTCTTTATCTTAGGATAGATGTGTGCTTATCCCAGGCATATTTAAATTCAGTGACTGACAATTTGTCAGCTATCTCTGCTGGAAGTTTGTTCCAAGCATCTACTACTCTTTCTGTAAAATAATATTTTCTAACATTGCTCCTGATCTTCCCCCCGACTAGCTTCAGGTTGTGTCCCCTTGTTCTATCATTAAGTTTCTTCTTGGATAACTCTTCTTAAACTCTTCTTAAACTTCTTAAAGTTTCTTCTTAAACACTTCTTCCCTCCTGAACCTTATTCAATCCTTTCACATATTTAAAGGTCTCAATCATGTCCCCTCTCTCCCTTCTTTCCTCCAGACTGTACAGATTAAGTTCGTCTCTCCTGATAAGATTTAAGTTTAAGTCCTTCCACCATTTTTGTTGCCCGCCTTTGGACACGTTCTATATTGAATAATATAGAATAGAAGGTTACTTTCTTTATCCCTTCATACCCTTTCCAATATCTTAAAAATAAATCTCTCATTTTTCATAGTACCAGTTGGGGCCCTAAAGATATTCCATGTTACTGGGGCTGTGGTTGTGGTGTTCTTTTGCTAACAGATTATATGTCTCTTATGCACTAGTGGGTCTTCCAGCCATATATTATTCATAAGCCATGTTCTGGTAGTTATTTCCATACACTAATTTAGCTTTTTATGTGCATGGCCTGATAAACGGCATGTATGCTGGTGAACACTGGAGACATGGATGTCTGTAGTGGTCAGGAGCATATTAATAGGAGGGATAGTTCTATGTGGGTCTAAATGGCATCAGTATAGTCTGACTGTTTTGAAGGATGTTTTTTTTTTATCACCCAATGTCTTTTAAGTTCCTCTTCTCTGTCTAATGGACTGGAAGTATAGATACTAGTCTACAGCGGTTTGTTGAGTGATGGGTCAATAATGGCATCAACTTAGAGGAGACCGATTGTCAAGATTGTTTGTAAGAATCCCCACCACCAGTTCAATCTTCCTAGGAAGCCTGAAATCAAGCAAAATGACTCACTCTGTGTTACTGGGCTGCGATAACTGCATCTTGTATGTCCCATTTTCAATTGGTGAGCAGTTGGTTTTACTGGGAGAGGGTGGACGATGTGGCAGATACTGCTGCTGGGGAGAAAAGGTGAGCAATTACTTTTTTGGTTTGACAAGACAGGCACTCATGTATTCTGAACTTGTTTGTTATAGTAAAAGCCAACCCAGTTTGACAATCCTGATGTTACGGTGGAGAATGCCTTCATTCCCTCCGATTGTAATCCCTTGACCTATCAACCTAACATTAAACCTTTTAAATGACCATTGATTCTAACCATGAAGCAGAACAAAACTCAACACGGACGGCCCTGGGGCATTCCAAATTGGCATGCCCTGCAGTATGAAACCTCCCGGGGTGCCTCAATACTTCTGCTGCATCCCCAGCATCTTTGAGCTCTGCTTCCACTCCCAATTATTCAGATAGGCTGGGGATGTGGCCGCTTTCACTCCCAGTTGCCTGACCCTTGGCCCTCCATCCCTGATTACCTGCTAACACTGTGACACCAGGGGAATCCTGGGCAGGCACGGCCTTGGAGAGCATAAATTTCCCTCCCTGTGACTGTAGTTTGCTAGCTTGGAGGTAGTGAGGAGAGATGGGGACCTGTGGGCCTGGTGCATCGAGCTGGGAGCATTGGGAGAAGAGGCATGCCATTTTTTTAACAAAATTTTTCTCTCTTAATCTTTAAAGGGGAATTGAACTCCAGAGTAACCAAATCCAACATTTTGGGGGTAATTCAACACAACCAAAAAAAATGCATTGGTAGTTTTTGGTGGTCCCGTCCCCCACTGACACCTGACATTGATCCAACCTTATTCTGGAGTCGCCTCGTTGGAGTAGCATGCGCACTTTGTAAAGCTAAGATTCACATAGCCATCACCATGGACTCATCATAGGCACTAAGAGAAGACCACTAAGGCATGGTGCCATACTCAGCGGAGGCTCATGATCCTGGGTGCCTGGCGGCATCATCTAGGATCAGAGTGTGGTTCAATGTGGAAGCAGGAATTTGAAGGAATCATCATTCAAGGGGATTGTAAGATTGTCACTTTTTGTTGTTTTAAATTAGTCTATTTCTGTGAACTTGAATGTAATATTATGACATTATCTTAGACGCTTTCCCGTGGATTTGAGCTTTACAAAGTGGTTGCACTTTGAACGTTTTTTATGGCTGTGGGCTTATTTGTGAAAAACTTTCTTCCCTGTTTTCCATCTCCATTTTTTTGTATTGGAGGAGTGTGTGGGGTCCGGGGGGGGGGGGGGGGGGGCAACATTGTTGCTTTAGTAAGGGGGGGGGGGGTTGTCTATTCATTTGAGTAATTTTGTGTTAGGATTTGTATATTTCGGGCCTGATTTATCAAGTACTTTTGCCAGACTATGCCACATCGGTGCAAATTAGAGTATTTAATTTATAATTTTCTCAGCATGTTGCTGTACCTAATGTTTTAGCAAATGTGTTTTTACAGTACAGCAACATGTGCCAGAGTAAAAAAAAATGCTTAATCATATTTTGCACTGATTTGGGGTAGTCTGGCAAAAGTCCTTGATAAACCAGGCCCTTAATATATTATAACCCTTTAACAGTAGTGTTAGCTCGTAGTTACCACTTTCTTCCTTTTTGTTGTTGATTCATGGATACTATAGAGGTCATTTCACTCTCAGACACCCCATCCACATTAGGCGTTCCCCTTTATTATACTTCAGCTAGATCCGGGGTTCCCAACCTTTATTCATCAAGTACCACTTTCCATTTTCTGATTACATCAAGTACCACCTGGGTGGTGCGTGAGCATTGTCAACCACTGAAAACGGTATCCAAACACACACAAAAATGGGGCATTTTTTATTTTTGTTGTAAATCAGGATTGTGTGAAGGCTAGATGGCAGGAGATCAGATTCACAGGTCCGTCTGCAGTCTTGTCAAGTACCACCTGATTGGATCTCGAGTACCACCAGTGGTACTAGTACCACCTGTTGGGAACCCCTGAGCTAGAGCGCTATTTGTTTACTATTAGTCGAGGGTGAAAGTTTGTGAAAGTCCGACTGCCTAAAATGCAGATTCTTAGTATAGATATAGGGGTCGTTTCAAACCCTGGTGAGAAAACTCACTTCTTTTTTAGAAGATAAAACTGCCATCCACTTTCATTGTCTTCCTTGAGGCTGATTCAGATCCAGGTGAAATTTTACACCCGGTAGACAATAAAAAGTAAAAGGCAGTTTTCTATCCTAAAAGAAAAAGTGAGTTTTCTTACCAGACTCTGAATCGACCCCTACAGAGGTATGTAATCTATTAGGGTAAAAAGGATAAACATGTCCCTCGTACTGTATACTCAGATATCGTCATCTTTGCTCAAGAGTGCATATATGTTGTTTTTATATCTTTCCATTTTTAGTATGCCATGGGAATTAAGGATGTAAGGATGGAGTTACTTTGAATATGTCGCATACCCCCAAAAATTCAGCAAGAGTTAAGTCTGAATATTACTGGCCAAGCAACAGATTTTGAGTATGTATAAAAAAATACAATATAAAACCTATAATATAAAAATTTCCCCTTATTCTCAGTTATTTTTATCATGATATAGTCACCTTCACTTGCCAGTGCTAATATATTTTTTATCTTGTCATATTAGGTATGCCACAGGTAAGTATGAAGTTACTTTCTTTATCCCTTCATACTCCAACATCTTAAAAATAAATGTCCTCTCATAAAACCAAGAGGGGCTTCTTACTGTCGCCATTAAGATATTCCATGTTATTGGGGCTGTGGTTGTGGTGTCCTTTTTCTAATAGTGTATGTCTCGTGTGCACTAGTGGGTCTTCCAGCCATATATTATTCATAAGTCATGTTCTGGTAGTTATTTCCATAAACTAATTTAGTTCTTTGGGAGCATGGCCTGATATACCGCATGCATGCTGGTGAACACTGGAGACATGGATGTCTGTAGTGGTCAGGAGCATATTGGTGGGAGGGATAGTTCTATGTGCGTCTAAATGGCATCAGTATAGTCTGACTGTTTTGAAAGATGTTTTCATCACTCAATGGCCTTGATTCAATAAAGGTAGAAAAAAATTCTCATGGTAGTAAAAAATTCAATTCATGAGAAAAAAGCCTGAGAATTTCACTGTTGCTGAATCACCAGAAAAAAAAAGACAATGAAAGTCAATGTTACTTTTTACTACAGTGTAAAAAGTTCTCTACTTTTCCTTAGTAGTAAAAAGTGCCATTGACTTTCATTGTCTTTTTTTCTGGTGATTCAACAACAGTGACATTCTCAGGCTTTTTTCTCATAAATTGAATCTTTTACTACCATGAGAATTTGTTTTTACCTTTATTTATCGAGGCAGTGTCTGTTAAGTTCTTGTTTTCTGTCTAATAGAATAGAAATGGAGCTACTATGAGAGCTACTATGGAGCTACTTTTTGTTTGACCTGACATCTGCCAAATATTTATTCTGAACATGATTGGTATAGTAATGAATAAATACCAATTAATTTAAAAAATAACCCTTATTCTAAGCCTCACCTCCATTGCTCGTTTTTTTGCCAAAGCCAACTCAGAGACTGGAAAATTGTGAACACTCGTATTATTCTCAGCATCATCATCAGATATTCTCGGGCAGGCATTCGTAAGTGCCTCACAATCGTAAGTGCCTCACGTAAGCATTCAATTTAGCCGAGCAATTACGGTTTTGGCCTGAGAACTAGCCTCGGAAGCCAGGCTTGTCCCTGTTTCCAGACGTGTGTTGCCGCGGAGTCCCTGAATCTCTGTGTTCTGTGCCCATCTCTCTGGAATGCTGGCGTACGCATATGGGTTGCTTGTTTTTTTTCCCTCACTGCATCCCACCTTGGGGGCATCACATGTAGTGTGCCTCCCTGCAGTGTGATTAAGCTTCTCCCTCCCGGTTCCTTAAGGGGCATCCCATATAGTGTGCATCCCTGCAGTGTGACTTACCTTCTCCCTGCTGGTTCCTTAAGGGGCATCCTATGTAGTTTGCCTCCCTGCAGTGTGATTAAGCTTCTCCCTCCTGGTTCCTTTAGGGGCATCCCATATAGTGTGCATCCCTGCAGTGCGACTTACCTTCTCCCTGCTGGTTCCTTAAGGGGCATCCTATGTAGTGTGCATTCCTGTAGTGTAATTTACCTTCACTCTGCAGGTTCCTGGAGCGGTTTCCCATGTAGTGTGCATCTTTGTTCTCACCTGCTTCCCCCTAGTGTTTTCCGCCTCCTTCCCCCACCCCAGCTTTACCTTCTGCACCCTGCCTTAAGCAGACCACACTGTATATTTTTTAGGACAAACATTTTGCATTTATTTGGTAAAAATGTAAAATTTGGTCCTTTCTGACTTTTTTTGTGAAAAACTTTAGTTTAAAACATTTAAATAATAACATATGTATAACTTTAAAACTGGTTAAAAACTTGTTAAAATATAAACTGTCTATTTTGGAGCCCCTCTGGATGTCTCTGCCTCTGCATAGCTGCATATTTGCCCTGGTCCGAGGAGTCTGTAGGGAAAGAGAAGCACAAAACACCAGCACTTAGCAGACGTGTCATTGGGAGTTCCTTGCCTTGAGCTGTATGTTTTTTGTCAGTTGTCCTACCTGTGTAGTCTGGCGATGGGTCTGCCTCCAAGCCCAACACCTGGGCCTACTCTTTGGCTATTCACGATGGTGGTGGTGGTGAGCCTGAAGTGGAGGATAAGTATGCAGGCAATGGTTGGGGCCAACACCTTATCCGCACACCCTGGCATTGTCGCGTCACTGATTGGACCTCTCTTCTTCGTGTGAGCTGCCAGAAATCCGATGCTAGAAGAGAAGCACAATTCAGTCACACAGTTCAGCAGGAGTGGGCAACTTATCTATGAAGCATCTACTTACCCCTGGAGTTCTGGCAGAAAAACCACCTCACCCGGGGCCTCTGACTTCTTTTGAGGTCCGACCAGTGCATAATTTTGGTGTGTGTGTGTAAGCAGTCTGCCACTCGTACATCATACTGCTTCCTGTTAGTGTTGTTATGAATATTTGGTAAAAGTTTTAGTAAATAAAGAAACACAGGCTGTCTTGGGTATAGGATCCCTTTAAAGGTAGTGGGGGGCTATCTGCATGGAAGCTAAAGCTGGGACCTTGAGTGACACATCAATCACCCAATGCCTGCAGTAGAGCACCCTCACTGTTCTCAGAATTGGATGACTGGCCTGTCACTCAATCCAACTAGCACTCAAATCCACAGCTGGTGTGCAGAGCCTCCCCTCCCCTGCTGGCATTATGGGAGGGTCACAGTAATTAGGTGTTCTTTTTATTTTAATAAGCAAATTAGCTTGGCCTTCCCCTGAACATGGCTGTGTTTTGTGTAATACATGCCTTTTCATTTATGGCGAGGTGACTGTACTCATCAGCAAGTTTCCAACTGTTTTCTCAGACAGCTTCTGCCAGCTAACAGACGGATATCCAGAAGCCTGGCTGGCAAGAGCAGGCATATATGTGAGGGCAGCTTCAGAGCAAGATAAACCACAGCTGGAGCTGGATCTTGATAACAGGGCTTAGAAAGTGTTAAACTTGTAGGAAGGAACATAAATAATCTTCACTCTACATGCACCAGATAGTTTTTTATTACATATTCATAGGGACTGTCCGGGGAAAATGTCCTGATTGCGGAGACAAACAGACCAGCTCACTTCCAAACCTTGTCTTCACTAGAGCCCCTGATGGTGGGGATAGGATGGGCTGCAGGAATACCAACTCCTTGGTCAGGCAATCAAGGAGGTGGTATTACCAATCTGTGATACCTACCTTGTCATATCTGCCCTCTCCAACCTTGCAGCAGCACCTAGATACAGAAACTTGGCACTGACTTCTGGCACTGCCCCTGATTCCTCTAGCAGTAGACCATCATAGGGCTTGACTGATGGTCTATAAATCTGCCCCCTGTGGCTGTCTGTGTACTGTAAAGGTATGCTGATATAAACATAATACCTACTATTGGAAGTTGCAAATTTCCAAAATGAATGAAAACTTCATAATAAGTTTTCTCCCCATTAGAGTGTTTGTTTTGAAGAAAGAAAATAGAAACTGGTAACATTTGGAACTTTAGGGCTATGTCATTATATGGTCTATGTAGTTGCCTGGACAATCCCTTTAACAGCCCAGCAGAACACCACAACTATGTACTTTACTGTCATTCTACTACTACTAACCGTCCATAGACTATTGACTATACAGTGATTTACAATTAAAATGGTGCCATAGTGTGCTAGGACTTGCCAGAGGAAGACCATCCAGCAAAGATGGAAACTGTCTGTGATCTCCACATAGTGGGTTGTGATCAAATAGAAAGGAATATTAGAGCTCCCCAATTGGGGTGCAGATGGAAAAATAATATATTATTTCTAATATTCACTAAAACTAATCCCTTTGGCTTGGATCAGCTGTAGTATCTGTTCTTAGTAATGCAGGTCTATGAACAGATTTAGGTAGGAAATGCCGGCCTAGGTGGATGTCCCCCCGTAATGGTTGGTTAGTACTGCCTTCTTCTTAGTGATGGGCCTGAGGGAGTGGTGACCCCTGCCATGAAAAGTCCAGATTTGCCAGAAACTGACCAGGAGCCGGGATGCGCATTGAAGCCGTTGTGTCAATGCTATACCCCTGGTGTGGTGCCCAGGGTACCTTAACTCACCCTTAGTTGGTCACTTTGCGTTGCACTTAAGGTATTTGTGCACTTCACGCATGCATTGTTTCATGCATGCTTCTCATTGGTGAGGCCTTCTAGCCAGGCCAAAAGAAATTGTTTAAGGCCAGAGAGCCTGCCTTGTCATTGCACTTGGCACTCACCATTTTTTTCATAAGCCTGATTCCCCCATTTGTCACCCAGTTTTGCCACTTTATGTTTCCTGTTTTGTTTGTGTGTTCACATGTTAGGGTTGCCAGACGCTCCTTATGGACCCTGTCCCTAAAACCTGGGGTCAGAAGTCATAGGCCTTTTGGACTCGCTTCCAACTCCTGCTCAGTGCTCCCCCTTGAGGCTCCCGTAAGTATGGGTGAGGTGAGCAAAAAGGAAAGCAGTGCTAAAAACCCATACGAGTACCTGCACTATGATCCAGGGAAAGGCGGGTTGCGGACATTGTCAGTACCAAAGCTTAGCTGCCACAGAAAGCAGGAGCCGAAGCCGTTCCTTGTAACCAGTCGGGCAACGGCCAGGGAACGGTAGGCTGAGGGAGTTTGTTTGAGTTCCATGGGGAATGTTCTGCCTAGTACTCAAGGACTTGAAGCGGCCCCTCAACGTTTTCTGAACTGAGGGGTATGTAAATGCCTGATCCCGTCAGGGGGTTCATCCTCCGGGTAAAGGGATTCGTACCTTTGCTTTGGGAAGGGACCGGGCTGGGCAACAAGTGTTTTTCAGTACTTTTCACTTAAGGGTTCCACTTGTTAACGGTGCTTTGCATACAAGGCGGCTTCAAATTTATTCCAAAAAACTAATCAGAAGCTTTTCCTGGAGTTATGCCTTAGGCCTGAACAATGGCTTTCAAGCAATATACTTCTCAGTGTAATCTTATCTGCATGAGAGCTGCAACAAAGTTTTTTTAGAAATGTTCCTCATATAAATGTAAATCTTTGTGCGGGTATTCTCCATCAAGAAGCGCTGTAATTGTGTCGTTTTAATGAAAAATATGAAATACTTTACCTCTTTTCTTCATAAATCAAATGATTTCTTTATTAAGTTGTGACTCTCTAGGAGCTTCACTAAATGAACCCGTGGAGTGTAGTTACAGTCACATCCCAGGTACATATCCCAAATATCTTTCTAATTTAAGAACAGCTGAAAAATGAATTGTGTGTTTAGAAATGAAATTTAGAAAGTTTATCAGTGCTGGTAAAAGAAACTTCTCTGGCACAAGTAATATAACTTTTAAAAGTAAAAATGCATGTTGCTTTAAAAATAATGTGTGAAAAAGAGGTGTTAGAAAAAGAAAACAGCCAACAGGTGTTATTTATCACTGGGGTCCCAACCTTTTTATCTTATCAAGTATCACTTTCCATTTTCAAAATACAGTCATGCTATTAATTTTGTGGGATCACTTTTGGGTGTGAACTGAAACTTACATCTTAGTGAGCTTTTTTTTACTTTAACACACAAAGTGGCATAAAAATGTTTTCTCAGAAGAACACTTGCTCCTGCGATGGGGCATTTTTATATGTGAGGACTATCATTTTTCCAATGACGTAAGGAAAATTTCTTGAAAGTTTAGAAACAGCAGCACCCTATGGGGTATGCTAAATGTGCCATTTTTGCATACCTCATACCCCATAAGGTGATGTTTCCAAACTTTCCAAAAAAGATTCTTACCTTCAGCAAAAATTATGTACCTTGCCTGGAAAAATGTCCCACTGTAGACAGAAGTTCAAAAAAAAGACAAATTAGACCTAACAATTTTTATTGTACTTTTTTGTGTGTCAAAGCCAAAAAGCTCACACAGATATATGTGTCAATTCACATCCCAAAAGTGCACTCAAAAGTAACTTGATATACCATATCTTTAGCATGACCACAGCAGTGGACCATAGAGTACCACTTGAGTGGTAGGCAGGGCAGTTTCCCCTCTGGGGATGTAAAAATCCAGCCGCATCTTCAGGCTGTATGAGTGCACCCCACCCTTGCCATTTGAATAGGAAGCGCAAGCTGCTGGGGATGTGCCCGCTGCCCTTCGGATCAGAACTAACCTGCATCTTGGCACCTTTGGGGATGTAAACATCCGTCGGCTACATCTTGGAGCTGTGAGTGCACCTCCACCCTTGTCATTTGAATAGGCTGGGTGGAAGTGCAAGGCCGCTGCCCTCCATAGTGCCAAAGTTCTGCATGTAAACCAAGCATTACATATGCACAGCAAACAGCTTTGATTGGACCAGAGCTTGTGTATGCATTGTTGGACGGGGATAACGTTTTTCTGGGTGTTCTAGGGGTTGTACACAGCAGGGCCTCCCAATTCAGGATACCCCTGGGGCACGTAACAAACTCCTGGGTTTTGTTCCTCTTTAACGGTCCCCGGCATCCTTGCATGCTCCCCATTCATTGTGAATAGAGTTGGGCACGCTCCAGACACAGAATCGATGGGTAGGACCACATCCGGTTTGTCACCATGGATGGACATTGGTGTGGGGCTAAATAAATCTTGGCCTGCGTCACAGGACTTGTCTCAGAAACAGGGACATTTCTAAGCTCTGTACACAGATGGTACTTTTTACTTTACCTTTGAATCTACAGCAATAAATAGTATTTTATTTGCAATAGTTTCTTTTTCAGCGCCTTTTATTTATTTATTTCTGGATTTTGCTATAAGCAAAGATGAAATTAGAAATACTTTTGATTTGAGTCAGCACTTACTTGTCATCTGCATGAGAATGATGGAATAGTGCTTGATTACCTATTACCAGCTCCTAACATGATGTAGCAGGTTTTTTTAGCGCCCATCACTTGAAAATGGCTGGCACCTCAAGAGATTTAATGAAGCTCAAACGTTTCGGTAGTCTTTTACATATTTAAGTGCAGCTTGATTAAAATAGCTCTCATCATGCTGAAGACGCCCCCCGGTTATTTCCCAGAGACCATAATTAATCAAAAATCATATTCTTCACGTAAACGAACTCCACTTACTACAATGGCTGACACTCAGTGATTAGGCCAACCCTGCGCCATAAATTGTCCAAAAAAACAAGTCTGTCTATGTGTGATACGTGTGTGATAAGAATGATGTCTGGATGACATTTTTAGACATCTTTTTGATAGGAATATGTGGTGAATGAGAATCATAGGCCTAAAAACCTGAGAACCATATCCTTTGGATGAACAGCAAACGTAAGCATTTTGCAAGACATGTTTTTCTCAAAATAAGTAGCTTGCAAAACATGTTTTTTTCCAACCTGTTGTCCACCACAAGGACAAATGACGCATGTTGATCATGCATTGTGCACGAGGGGTGGAGGGGTATCCCATTGGTTGAGGGGAGGAGGTTAAGATTGGCAGAGGGAGAGCCAGGCTTTGGAGATGCAGCAAGCCGCTCTGGTAGACGTACCGATAGAGTGATGTATAGAACCGGTGATTCCTCCAAGTCGATCTCTCGCTCTCCCAATCTAATGGAGTGATGCTACAAAATCCGATAAGGTAAATTTTGATGCTTAAACTCTATGATTCATAAGTAAAGTTTTGCTATAACGATTTTATTAAGATTATGTTACTAAAAGTATTTAATAAACTATTTAAAGGATTTTAAGTGTTGTGTCTAATCAGCCTAATTTGTACGTTAGTGAGACATTGTTAGTTATTTTTAGGAGATAGCAACACACTATGCCTGTGAGAATGTCTCATTTCTTGTCTTACTTTTTTTCCTGCAACGGATCTTTTATTGTACAGCATACCCGTCGCTATCCATGGTGCTGAAACGTGTAACGCAATAGCAAACCCTGGCCCCTCAGCTCTTAGCATTGGATATCTACTTAGAGGCTGATTCACTACTAACGCCAGGTATTGCCAGATGAGCGCCTGTATAGCGGTGCATAGAGTGACCGCTAGTAGATGCGGTAAAGGTATTGGGCGCTGTAACAGAGCGTCTCGGTTGCTGTATTACCCTGGCCGGCATTGAATAATGTGATGTGTGTTAGGAGCTGTAACAACAGTACAGCGCTGCAGCGAGCGAGAGGTAGCACCAGCTCAGTGCGTCCGGGAACTCGGCGCACCGCACCATATTTAACAAAACACTAGACACACAGAGCATCGGTGCTCTAAAGCTGGGCACTGTAGCATAGAGCGCCAGATGCTGTGTGATTAAAGTCTGTTTTTGAACACATATCCACCAGTAACAAAGTGAAAACACATGGAATGACATTGTTTTAACACTGTGACATTAACACTTTAGTGCCAGACCTGTAAATACAATTCTGCATAAAAATATCAAAAATCAAAAAAGTTTCTAAAAGTGTTTGTTTGCAGCCAGGTCACACAATGATTTGAAAAAAAAAAAAAATTAATTGACAAACGCTATTTATACACAACTAATGAAAGCCCATTGAAATGTATGGGAGAGCGCTACAGGGCGACAGGTAATAAATGGCACTCTGGAACCTAGAGCGCCTGTAATAATACATGTGACGCTACATGGCGCTGTTAGAGTCGGTCACCGAATGGCTTTCTTAAGTGTGGTTTGCGTACAGCGCAGGTGTTCACCAGGCGCTGCCTGCCACTACGAGGCACTACCTGGCGCTATCCGTTCTTAAATAATCCCCATAGACCTGCATGTGCTGTCTCTTCTGTTTCCCATGTCTCCCAGCAGGGTCTTGCTTCAGATCACATGACTCACTCCAGGTGTATAAGTGACCCCTCCTCTCATTAGCCAATGTGCTGCGTATATGGATTTTTAATATTACACAATTTCGTGAGTGCTGCTGAGGCGCAATAGTGGCTCTGAATTTCTGCTTGCTTCACTTTTGTCTGGTCTGTGCTCCACTAATCTGACCAGATGTCTCACTTTCTGTGACACAGTCCCACTTTAAGGCATTTTGTCCCTCTAAAAACTCTGGAGACACCTAAATGTTCCACTTTGTTAATAACTGCTCTTATTCTTTGGCTGAATGGCAATAGTGGATTAGCTGAGCATTGGCAGGACATATTTTATGGACTTAAGCTCTCTGGGACATGTGACAGGAGCGGGGCACATACACATAGTTACATAGTTAATACGGTTACAAAAAGACATATGTCCATCACGTTCAACCAAGGGTATTGGGGTAGGGGAAGTTTTTTTTTTTTTTTTTTACTGATAACAGCTAATAGTAACTGTTAATGTTGTTTTCTTCTAAATAAGCATGTTAATGCTGTAACAAGCTTCTGTGGGAGGCTATTTCACAAATTTTTAGTTCTTATGGTAACAAATGATTGTCACCTCCGGAGACTAAATTTCTTTTTTCCAGTCGAAGGGAGTGCTTTTCCTTAGAGTGGATTTTAACTATAATAGTCTTTCCCCATATTTTTTTTATTGCCCATTTATATATTTATACAAGATACATACATAAATAAAATAGAATACTGACTATATTTGTTCTGCAAAAGCCTTTAATTAAGCCACAACCCTAAACCACACCCCCACCACACCCATTACCCAGAAACTGGTTTGAGCTGCCTCAATTTGCTCAGTTTATAAACCGCACACAGATTGAGGACAAACGAAATCACCAAGATACCAGCTATCAGATAATACTAAAGCGGGGAGGGTGCTCGTGCAGGAACAGTGATTCTGCTCTGGGGAGATCCCTGAAAGTGGACTTTCCCTTTAAAAAGCAAATATATTCAAAATTAAAAATCTCAAAACGTATAGATTTTATACATATGTATTATATCTATATTAAAGGAGCACTATCGCGAAAAATAGCCCAATGAAAAAAATCCATATAAATTTACTGGATGGTGGGGGGAGAGGTCACTTATACACCCAGCATCAACAAATATCTAGGCAGGCTTGTTTTTCTTTCTTTTACTAAAGAAAAATTACATCCGGTTCTGTCACCCCTGATAGACTAAATCACCCCTGGATTTTACGCCTACTGTCAGAGAATAAACCACAAGCTTGGAGGGAGTTTTATTCAGTTTGCCTATATAAGTGACCCCTCCTCTCATTAGCCGACATGTTTATATGTATTGTTAGTATTACACAATTTAAAGATAGTGCTCCTTTAAGTATAAACATTGTACATTGTGTGGTCTCAGAAGCTATTATTATATTATTATTATTGTTTATTTATAAAATGCGGTACAAGGTAGAGTTTTTATTTTGTAGTCACATTTTATGGTGTGTTGTATGCTATGTGACATTATGACGTCACATTGGCGCAATGTGTGTGGAGTTATTTAAAATGTTTGACACTGAAAATCATCTGTTTGTTAAATGTACCGAATGAAGGAGTCTTATGTGACCCCAAAACATGATCTTCATAGATAAATTAAAGAATTGGAGTTAGGAGAGATGTTGTCATGGGGAGCCCCACAGACAGGGCTTGGACCAGGGACACAGGGATCTTATGAGTTAATAAGGTTTTAATGAAAAAAACAATGATACAGGGCCTTATAGCAGGTAAAACGTAACATAAGGAATAATAAACAAAACATGGGCCCTACAGAAGACAGGCAGAACGTATAAACTGAACTAAAAAAAATAAACCCTAGAAGGACCAGATCCCAGCAGCCTCAGAGAATCAGAAAGAGACTTGCTAAGCTCGGCCTAGATGAAGCCCCAGAATCTTCTGCCTTGGAGAAGACCTGCTAGGCCCCGGGGTATAGAAAGGGATGGAACCCCCCCCCCCGGCATGGTGAATACAAGCTAGCTCTGGGCAGATGCAGATAAACATGGAGCCTCACCACCTCATGGATTGTGGAAGGCCGGTTAGCACTGGACAAGGAACATAAAGGATGGAGCCTCGCCATCTCCTGGTTTCACAGCTCAAAGACAAGAATACAGTACAATAACGTGACCGTGCCTAACTGAGGGTGGAGAAAGATATAACCTCAGCCAGGTGTGGCTGTTATAAAAATTGCACCTGGACTACCAGGCAGCTTCATGAAGCTCCTGCTGGTTGCTGTAAAACAGCAACTGTGCTAAAAGGCAGCAGTGCCACCTGTAGGGTGTCTGCGTTACTACCTGATCATGACATACAGTAAGTGCTACTCGCTTGAGCATTAACAGGAAAAACTAGAGAGCCAGAGCCCAATGTTCTTGACCAAGATAGATAAAAAGTCCAGCACTCGTCGAGCAGAGGGTTCAAAAAATAATAATAAACCTAGTAAATGGGTAAAACAAGTGGCAAGCAAATCTCCAGAGAAAAATAGAAATGGTACCCATAATCATGCTGTATTACTGACCAAGGATTGAAGTTTAATAGCTATATATAGGGGTGAGCGAATCGATCCGGACGAACCCGGATTCGTTCCGAATTTCATGAAAAATTCGATTTTTAACGAATCCGAATTTCCCGGCGATTCGATCGATCTAAGTTTTCCTTTAAACTCAATGACAGGCATTCTAAGATGGTGGATGGACATGTTCAGACATGTCCCCAGGGGCAAGTGACGATGGGACAGTCACATGCAGCCTATCAGCAGCCAGGAAGCCCGGTGACGTCACCGTGCTATATAAAGCGGCGGCCATTTTCCTTTTGCGCAGTTCAGACTTGCATTGCAGACAGAACGGACCTAGCTGCAGGGAGAGACAGACAGTCTTAGGTAGGTGAGAGTTAGCGATAGCTAGTAGAGACAGTTACAGATAGGTAAAGCGAGAGAGACAGATAGTCAGGGAGATTTAGAGTGGTAGACAGAGCTAGGGAAAGATAGGTTTAAAACCGGAACAATCCAGCAGCATACAAGTCACATTGACAGGGTGCCTAGTGCTGCCTAAGATTCATATTTCATAATTACTGGGTTACTGTTAATATATTTGGTTTGGTTTAAATACAGCTGCAGATGCTATTTAACCCTTTCTGCTATTTAGCCCTGAACGCTATTTTAACCCTATCTGTTCAATAAAAGCATTTCTCATTATTGGATTAGTGTTAAAAGTTTCTGTTCAGCTTAAAATACATTACGCCACACTGGCATCCCAAGGCACATGCTATTTAACCCTATCTGTTCAACAAAAGCATTTCTCATTATTGGATTAGTGTTAAAAGTTTCTGTTCAGCTTAAAATACATTACGCCACACTGGCATCCCAAGGCACATGCTATTTAACCCTATCTGTTCAACAAAAGCATTTCTCATTATTGGATTAGTGTTAAAAGTTTCTGTTCAGCTTAAAATACATTACGCCACACTGGCATCCCAAGGCACATGCTATTTAACCCTATCTGTTCAACAAAAGCATTTCTCATTATTGGATTAGTGTTAAAAGTTTCTGTTCAGCTTAAAATATATCAGGCCACACTGGCATCCCAAGGCACATGCTATTTAACTCTATCTGTTCAACAAAAGCATTTCTCATAATTGAATAAGTGTTAATAGTTTCTGTTCAGCTTAAAATACATTACGCCACACTGGCATCCCAAGGCACATGCTATTTAACCCTATCTGTTAAACAAAAGCATTTCTCATAATTGGATTAGTGTTAATAGTTTCTGTTCAGCTTAAAATACACCAGGCCACACGCGCATCCCAAGGCACATGCTATTTTAACCCTATCTGTTAAACAAAAGCATTTCTCACAATTGGATTAGTGTTAATATTTTCTGTTCAGCTTAAAATACACCAGGCCACACGCGCATCCCAAGGCACATGCTATTTTAACCCTATCTGTTATACAACATAAGCGTTGATCAGCATCAGCTTTATTAAGCTACTTTAGTTTGCACTTTCTTTTCGACTGCTTTCAATAAACCAGGCCGCAGGGCACCCCAAAGCTGCACCTTCCACCCTATCTGTTATACAACATAAGCGTTGATCAGCATCAGCTTCATTAAGCTACTTTAGTTTGCACTTCCTTTTTGACTGCTTTCAATAAACCAGGCCGCAGGGCACCCCAAAGCTGCACCTTGCACCCTGTCTGTTATACAACATAAGCGTTGATCAGCATCAGCTTTATTAAGCTACTTCAGTTTGCACTTGTTTTTGACTGCTTTCAATAAACCAGGCCGCAGGCCACCCCAAAGCTGCACCTTGCACCCTATTTGTTATACAACATAAGTGTTGATCAGCATCAGCCGCTTTATTAAGCTACTTCAGTTTGCATTTGTTTTTGACTGCTTGCAATAAACCAGGCCGCAGGGCACCCCAAAGCTGCACTTTGCACCCTATCTGTTATACAACATAAGCGTTGATCAGCATCAGTTGCTTTATTAAGCTGCTTCAGTTTGCACTTGTTTTGACTGCTTTCAATAAACCAGGCCGCAGGGCACCCCAAAGCTGCACCTTGCATCCTATCTGTTATACAACATAAGCGTTGATCAGCATCAGCTTCATTAAGCTACTTCAGTTTGCACTTCCTTTTTGACTGCTTTCAATAAACCAGGCTGCAGGGCACCCCAAAGCTGCACCTTGCACCCTATCTGTTATACAACATAAGCGTTGTTCAGCATCAGCTTTATTAAGCTATTGCATTTTGCATAGGTTTTTGTCCTGCTGTCAATACACCAGGCCGCAGAGTATCCCAAATCACCACGTGGCACCCTATCTGTTATACTAAATAAGCATCTACAGCCTCAGCTTTATTAAGTTATTGCATTTTGAATTGGTTTTGGTCTGCTTTAAATACACCAGGCCGCAGGGTATCCCAAACCTGCACGTTGCACCCCATCTGTTATACTAAATAAGCGTTGTTCAGCATCAGCTTTATTAAGCTATTGCATTTTGCATTGGTTTTTGTCCTGCTGCCAAAATACTAGGCCCCAGGGTATCCCAAACCTGCACTTAGCAGCCTATCTGTTATACTAAATACGCTTGTTGATCCTTCCTCAGCTTAATCAAAGTATTGCATTTTGAATTGGTTTTTGGTCTGCCTTTAACATAAAAAACACCAGGCCGCAGGGCATCCCAAACCTGCATTAGGCAGCCTATCTGTTATACTAAATACGCTTGTTGATCCTTCCTCAGCTGAATCTGAGCATTGCATTTTGAATTGGTTTTTGTCCTGCAGTCAAAACACCAGCCCACATGGGCATCCCAAACCAGCACGTCACCCTATCTTTTATACTAAATAAGCTTGTTCAGCCTCAGTTTTATTAAGCTATTGCATTTTGAATTGGTTTTTGTCCTGCTGTCAAAACACTAGCCCATATGGGCATCCCAAACCAGCACATGTCACCCTATCTGTTATACTAAATAAGCTTCTACAGGCCCTTTTTTTATTTATTTATTTTTATTTATATAGAGCTGTAATAGATTATATAGTAAGGTAAATTCGCCATTTGTAAATCTGAGGAGCAATAGTTTATACAGTATTGTGAGGTAAATTCGCTGTTTTGCACTATTATATATATCAACCTAAATCCCTGTGTAAATCTGAGGAGCAAAAGTTTATATTGTGAGGTAAAGTTGCCATTTTATAGAGCAGGCCCTGTCTGAAAATCTCATTTTGCAATCTATGTTATATTGTGAGCTAAATTCGCCATGTTGCACCATTCTTTAGAGTGGCCCTCCTGTGTAAATCAGAGCAGCAATAGTTTATATTGGACAATACATTTGCCCTGTTTTGCACCATTATATGGAGCAGCCCCTGAGTAAACCTGGGGGGCAATAGTTTATATTATGAGGTAAATTCATGGTTTTGCACCATTACATAGAGCAGTCCCTATATAAACCTGAGAAATAGGTTATATTGTGTGAGTTAAATCCGCTCTTGGTTTTGTAGCATTCTATAGAGCAGGCCCTGTGTAAATCTGAGGGGCAATAGCTTATACTGTGAGGTAAATTTGCCATTTTGCAGCATAATATAGAGCAGGCCCTGTGTAAATCTGAGGGGCAATAGTTTATATTATGAGGCAAATTCATGGTTTTGCACTGTTATATACAGCAGCCCCTATATAAACCTGAGGAATAATAGTTTATATTGTGAGATAAATTCAGTTTTGCACCATTATATGGAGCAGCAATAGTTTATATTGTAGGTAAATTCATGGTTTTGCACCATTACATAGAGCAGTCCCTATATAAACCTGAGAAATAGGTTATATTGTGTGAGTTAAATCCGCTCTTGGTTTGTAGCATTATATAGAGCAGCTCCTGTGTCAATCTGAGGGGCAATAGCTTATACTGTGAGGTAAATTTGCCATTTTGCAGCATAATATAGAGCAGACCCTGTGTAAATCTGAGGGGCAATAGCTTATATTGTGAGGTAAATTTGCCATTTTGCAGCATTATATAGAGCAGGCCCTGTGTAAATCTGAGGGGCAATAGCTTATATTGTGAGGTAAATTTGCCATTTTGCAGCATTATATAGAGCAGGCCCTGTGTAAATCTGAGGGGCAATAGCTTATATTGTGAGGTAAATTTGCCATTTTGCAGCATAATATAGAGCAGCCCCTGTGTAAATCTGAGGGGCAATAGCTTATACTGTGAGGTAAATTTGCCATTTTGCAGCATAATATAGAGCAGCCCAGTTGCCATCTAAATCAACTACTGGCTGCGCAGGACAGCTTTTCCAGGGCAAACTCTGCTAGTTGCGGCCACAAGTCAAGTTTGGCTTCCCAGAAGTCCAGCGGATCCTCAAGGTGTGTTGGCATGGTCATGTCAAGGTATGACATGACCTGCTGGTTCAGGTCCTGCTCCAGGTCTTCCTGCTGCTCATGAGTAGACTCACTATGCGGGTGTAGAAAGCTACTCATTAGCGACTGAAGACTGAGGCTGCTGCTGATGGAGCTGCTGCTGCCACCCCCCCCCCCCCCCCGGCAGCCATGTAAGTGGAAGGTGAGCGCAGAGGTCCCCCCGAGTCAGACCTGCGAGAGTATGGACCATGGCGCAGATAGACATCGCCCAACTGACTATGTAGGATGTCTCTGTAGTAGGTCAGTTTGTCCTCCCTCTCAGTGGGTGTAAAAAATGCCCCCATTTTGTGCCAGAAGCGAGGGTCCAATAAGGTGGAGAGCCAGAAGTCATCCCGCTGACGCAAGCAAGCACGTGAGCATGCATCGTGCCATTTGTGCAAGTGACTCGGAGGGACTACCTGTCTCCATCTCCACTGCAAACTGCCACGGTGTGTCTGGGTCCTCTGTCTCGCCTTCCTCACAACCCTCTAGCTCCTCTGGCTGCTCCTGCTCCTCCTGTCAGATGACTAGATAAAATGGTCATTTTGTCAAACCTAAACTGTTCTTCGCTGTGCCCCACCCCATCCTTCTCCTCCACTACAGCCCCCACAGGCTTCATGTGGCTATGAAATGTATGCGCCATGTCTCTAATGCTCTGACCAGCCATGGTTTCCAACATGTGTTGTAGTACATGAAGCAGTGGAATTTCATCGTTCATCTCATAGTCCTGGCGACTGACTAATAAAGTAGCTTCCTCAAAGGGCCTGTTACACAGGGGAGTCCCCCTATCCGTTTGGATCATCAAGAAATTCGTGATGGCTTTTCTCTGTTCCTATAGTCGATCCTGCATATGGAGGGTGGAATTCCAACGGGTGGAAACATCGCAAATCAGACTATGTTGGGGGATACCGTTCTGACGCTGAAGCTCAAGAAGGGTGTGCTTGGCGGAGTAGGAGTGGCTGAAGTGCATGCAAAGTTTCCTTCCCGTTGTTAGGATGTCTTGCAGATGGGGGGAAGACTTCAGAAAACTCTTGACAACTAGATTGAACACGTGTGCCATGGCAGGACGCATGGCTCAGGCTTCCTTGTCGCAGCGCAGACAAGATGTTCTTCCCAGTGTCAGTCACCATGGGTCCCATTTGCAGTTTTCGTGGAGTAAGCCATGATTAAATTTATTGAGTTCTCATTTTTAGCAGTTCCTCCCATGTGTTGCTCTGTGGCTCAAGGCAAACCATGTGAAGAACAGCGTGAAGCCGCCGTGTCCTGCACACATGGTAGGCTGGAAGGGCACTGGGAAAAAAAAAAAAAAAAATTTAGAAAAAACAAAATAAAAAAAAAATTGTACAAAAATTCACAAAATATTAAAAAAAGACAATGGAAAAAAAATATTAAAAAAAAAAAAATTCAAATATATATATGTTTTTAAAAAATACAAAATATGAAAAAAAAAAAATCCAAAAAAGAAAAAAAATTTTGCAAAATTTTATATGTTACTGTTATCATGTTAGATGTTATTGTTGCTATGTTATATGTTATTATATGTTATTATTATAAATATGTTCAAATAAGATAAATGTTAACTATTAATATGTAATTGACAATTAGCCACTTTTTTCTGTGACACCATTGCTAAGTGCAAGTGCACTGTCACAGGCACAAAGGCCTAGGAGCGTGGAGGCCACAGCAGAGGGACCTGTTCAAGTTGCTATTGTGGTTGTGCAGGAACCACAATCACCCAGTGGTCCTTAAAGGATATGTATTGTCCCTGACCGTAGTTACAGCTCCAGACGTAGGCACTGCTGTGCACTTTGGTACACACTGACAGGCTAAAGGACTGGCCCACCTTCTGTTCAACAAAATTGTACAGGGCTGGTACTGCCTTCTTCGCAAAGAAATGACTTGGGACTCTCCACCTCGGCTCGGCACAAGCCATCAGTTCTCTGAAAGGTCCACCAACTCAAAAGGGAGGGACTGCAGCACCAGCAACTTATACAGGAGCACATTTAGCTTCTGTACGTTGGATGAGTGGGCACATACTGTTGTCTCTTGGACATGGCTTGGCCAATGGATTGCTGGCGGAATGACTGACTCAGATTAAGAGGAGGAGGAGCATCTGGAGCGACAGAGGATGGGTATGACACACAGAAGGTGGTGGGGCCTTGGCTGGCTGGAACAGAGAGCGGCGTGCCACTGGGTAATGCAGCAGGCTGGACCACCACTTTGGAGCCAACTCTCCCAGGCCACTTTATGGTGACACTGCAAATGTTGACGCAGGGCTGTGGGTCCAACATTGGGACCCTGGCCACACTTCACCTTCTGCCTACACATCTTTCATATAGCCATGTTAACCTCCTGCGGATGCTTGATGAAAAACTGCCACATGGCCTTGTAGCTGATTTTTCCTACCAACAGTCCGCACTAATTCACTGCTGCTGCTGCCGCCGCCAACTCCAGGGACCCTCTTCCACTACCTCCTGGGAAGATAGCCTGCCGCGCAAGTGGTCTACCCCGAGCACATTTGCCTCCATACTTTCCCCTTCTGCCACCATGCTGCCCGCTAAATCTGTCACTCTCCATCACTCCAAGCCTTTAAAAGTGCCCTCAAAACTCACTGATGTCCTCCTCAGGTTCCTCAACAGTGTCTGCTTAAGAAGCCAAAACGCTTGCAACACCACCTCCCACGCCACTCTCCTCATCACTACTTGCCCGCCTAGTGGAAGAAGCGGCGAGTGTCTCCTGCACTTCTTGTCTGGGCAGTAGCTGCTGATTTTTCTGATTATCAGATCGTCTTCACTGAATAGTGGAGCTGAACCCTAAGCATAAGACATAACCGACAGTTGACTGGGGGTGTCAGATATCACTTGTGATGCAGTGGATGATCGTGTTAACCAATGGATGATGGCAGATGGGTTGCTGGTCAAGACACGACCGCTAGCTGATCCCGGGAGATCAGTCCTCTCACTGAGACTCCTGCTGCCACTCACCCCTAGTCTGCTGCAACCTCTGCTTGATGAATTTAGGCCTCTGCAACTTCTCTGTGCCCATCCTGCCACTTCTCTGCCTGACATACTTAGTGCGTATATGAGGGGAGGACAAAACGCTACACTACACTTAAAACAGGATTTGTCGGAAAAGAGCAGCAGGTGTGTAACTATCTATGGTCTTTAGTAACTAGGCCCTGAAGACTTTAACACGAACAAAATGATGAAACTCTTAGATGTGCGTAAGTGATGCTCTGATGAGAGTAATTCAATGTGCTCCAGTATGCTTCAAAAATGTTTTTTTTTCAGAATCTGGCCCGCGTGGGAATGAATCGGGCATGGATCAGCCAAGATTTCCACCCACCAATGCCTGATGCATTAGAGTAGATTGATCATGGGGCCAGACCAACACTAAAGAAATATGGATCGTGCAAAACAGATTTAAGGTGCTGCTCTCCAGTTACAGACATTCCTCTGCATCAGACCACAAGTAATTATTGAGAAATTGCTTTACGTTACTCTTACTTTTTATTAATATTCTTCGGATAAGATATCTGTGCCGAAAATCTGTATATGTTCTCTTAATGCTGCTGCCAACTCCAGGGTGTGTCTTTCTGGCAATTTTGGGCTCCTGCTGCTGCTGCTTGCAACTCCAGTGTGTCTTTAGGCCAATTTGTGGGCTCCTGCTGCCAACTCCAGTGTGTCTTTCAAGCAATGTTTGGGCTCCTGCTGCTCCTGCTGCCAACTCCAGTGTGTCTTTCAAGCAATTTTGGCCTCCTGCTGCTGCTGCTGCCAACTCCAGTGTCTCTTTTAAGCAATGTTTGGGCACCTGCTGCTGCTGCTTGCAACTCCAGGGTGTCATTCAGCCAATTTTTGGGCTCCTGCTGCCAACTCCAGTGTGTCTTTCACTCAATGTTTGGGCTCCTGCTGCCAACTCCAGTGTGTCTTTCAAGCAATGTTTGGGCTCCTGCTGCTGCCAACTCCAGTGTGTCTTTCAAGCAATTTTGGCCTCCTGCTTGTGCTGCTGCCAACTCCAGTGTCTCTTTTAAGCAATGTTTGGGCTCCTGCTGCTTGCAACTCCAGGGTGTGATTCATCCAATTTTTGGGCTCCTGCTGCCAACTCCAGTGTCTCTTTAAAGCAATGTTTGGGCTCCTGCTGCTGCTGCTTGCAACTCCAGTGTGTCCTTCAAGCAATGTTTGGGCTCCTGCTGCTGCTGCTGCTGCTGCCAACTCCAGTGTGTCTTTTAAGCAATTTTGGCCTCCTGCTGCTGCCAACTCCAGTGTCTCTTTTAAGCAATGTTTGGGCTCCTGCTGCTGCTGCTTGCGACTCCAGGGTGTCATTCAGCCAATTTTTGGGCTCCTGCTGCCAACTCCAGTGTGTCTTTCACTCAATGTTTGGGCTCCTGCTGTTCCTGCTGCCAACTCCAGTGTGTCTTTCAAGCAATGTTTGGGCTCCTGCTGCTGCCAACTCCAGTGTCTCTTTTAAGCAATGTTTGGGCTCCTGCTGCTTGCAACTCCAGGGTGTGATTCATCCAATTTTTGGGCTCCTGCTGCCAACTCCAGTGTCTCTTTCAAGCAATGTTTGGGTTCCTGCTGCTGCTGCTTGCAACTCCAGGGTGTGATTCAGCCAATTCTTGGGCTCCTGCTGCCAACTCCAGTGTCTCTTTCAGCCAATGTTGGGCTCCTGCTACTGCTGCTGCTTGCAACTCCAGGGTGTGATTCATCCAATTTTTGGGCTCCTGCAGCCAACTCCAGTGTCTCTTTCAAGCTATGTTTGGGCTGCTGCTGCTGCTTGCAACTCCAGGGTGTGATTCATCCAATTTTTGGGCTCCTGCTGCCAACTCCAGTGTCTCTTTAAAGCAATGTTTGGGCTCCTGCTGCTGCTTGCAACTCCAGGGTGTGATTCATCCAATTTTTGGGCTCCTGCTGCCAACTCCAGTATCTCCTTCAACCAATGCTTGGGAGGCTGCTGCTGCTTGCAACTCCAGGGTGTGATTCAGCTAATTTTTGGGCTCCTGCTGCTGCCAGCTCCAGGGTGTGTTTTTCAGGCACTATAGGGGCCCCTTATAGTGATGCCACTTCTACTCTCTGCAATTGTGCCGCTCTGCGATTCTATTAGCAATGCCTCTGATCTGCATGTGATAATTATTTACAGTATTATTTCACTAACCTAGCACGCATCCTATGCGTGTTACAGCAAGGCAGAATGGCTCTAGGAGGCTCATCAATTGCCATTTTTAATAGTGATTCGTTGCGAATAAATTCGGGGCGAATCGAATTTTGTCAGAAAATTCGGCGAATCAGTCGAATCGAATTTTTCAAAAGTTCACTCATCTCTAGTTTTGGTCACTATCTTGGAAAGTCCAGACCCACATAATAATAGCTTTTTCCTCTTCATTTATACAAATCTAACAACAAAGGCTATAAATATATCATGGCAACCCTTGCACCTTTTTAAAATGGCGCAGTGCTCTACACCTGGTAAATCAGGCCATATACATCGAATAGGCATTAGAAACAAATTGAAATGTGCCTTCATTTATTCATCCATCTAACCATTTATGCTTCATTTTTAACAATCATCCAACTCAACTATATATCTATTTATCTCTGGATCTGTCAAATATTTTCTGCAGGGAATGTTTGCCGGCGTAATTATCTCTTTTGTCAGTCTCGGTGCATAGCTGACTTCCCATCACCTGCTGGGTTTCCCCAATTTTTGTCGTATATATAGCAGCTGCTTTGCGGTCTATTGCCTATACAAGCATTAAATTTACTCCGTCACCATACAGCATGCTCTAAATCCTACAACTTCAAACTTCAATATCTGGCAAATGTTTTGAGAGTTACATTTTAGCTAAATTAGGTATAATCAAAAAGGATTTAAATTATGCAATGAAATATAAATTACTGTGCTTAACTGTTTCTGGAGCACAGCTTAGTCAATTAGATATAAGAGGATTCTAAAAATGCACCAGAGGCTAATATTCTCCAGTCTCCTAACAAAAACATTTTCACTACGGGAGTTCAAGGAAAAAGTTGGAGTTAACGCTCACCCATTCTAATGATTTAGTAGTATTTAATGCAGTGAAACAGAGCTTGTTTAACCCTTTAAGTGCCAGTCAACCTAGAGATTTTGTCACCCTCTGCTGGCAGACCATTTTTCACTATTTTGCTCTAAACATGTTTAACTGTGATTTTTGGAAGGCATTTCCCAGGAAAATTATGTATTATATATTGTTTTTTCTAGGCTTTAACATGAAATGTCTTGTTTGTCACTTTTTTGTGTATTCTCAATATTTTTGGGGTGAAGTATGTGTAAAAAAATATGTTTTAAATCTAAAACCTATTTTTTACAATTTGTAGTGTTTCTTAATAAAATAAAAGATTAACGTTTTTTCAATAAGATCATATTGCATGTTAAAAGTCTAATTTCTCCTGCTTATAATGGTACCACATATGTATTGGTAGACACCCTTTCCTGTCCAGTAGACTCCCCCAAACTGAAACAGCGCTTTGGGAGATTTTCAGATAAAATACAACTGCTATGCGGACCTCGCAGTTTTTTAAGAAAAACAACCCTTTACATTTAAAATCCCCCCACAAACTATTATGATCTGGAAGTACATACCTTAAGCTTTCTAGGTGTACCATGCTTCTTGCTATGGGCACAGTTTTCTGGAAGTAATCCCTCAATTAATTCTTTGGTTGCACATGGTTTCCCTAAAGATATAATAAAAAGCATCAAAGCCACATTTTTCTAAAAAAACTATATGCAAACAATAAAAACAAGTTAAATTTGAAACAGCAAGATTCACTGAATTGAACAATATTCAACATGCATAGGTACTGACAGTGGAATAGTTGCCAAACACCCCAAAGTAAAGCATGCACGTAAGGGTAATAACACATAAAAATGTCACCTCTGCAGACGAAGTGCACACTTTGTGCTTTTTCAACCAAAACAACACCTAACATTTAATACTCCCACAAACCATATATTCCTTGAATGTACACGTATTAAAGTGGACCAAAACCTACACTGGAGTCTATGAGACTGCAGGGCAGGCTTAATCCCTTCCACTTAACATTTAATACTCCCGCAAACCATAAATTCCTTGAATGTACACGTATTAAAGTGGACCAAAACCTACCCTGGAGTCTATGAGACTGCAGGGCAGGCTTAATCCCTTCCACAGGGGCATCCCAAACATTTTCCTCAAGCTCACTTCCCTTCAGCCAAAGGGAGTCGAGTGATGCTGCACGCTACTCGCAAGTGCGGCTAGGATTCCAGCAGGCTGCTCTAGCCGCAGCGTGGGCTCGAGGATAGTTAAGTTAGCTTGGCAACCTGGGGGTTTCACACAGGGGGGCACCCCAACACAGGGTGCACCAGGGGGAAGGACTACAACCCGGGATAGTTAAAATAATGAGTTTTGGTCCACTTTAATCTTTTGGCATACTCAGCTTGTTGTAGTCGGCTCATATTTCTGGAAGCAATCCCTAAAAAATGTATTAATAAAGCAGAACAAAAATCAAATTTTTCTAAAATATTAATATTCAAACAAAAAATCAAGCTAAATCTGAAAGCACAAGGTATCCCAAACAGAACAATACCCAACATGCATAGGTACTTTTAACCCTTCTAACTGCCATCCTACTTGAGATTTTGTTGCCCTCTGTTGATAGATCATATTTTACTATTTTGCATATGTTTAACTGTGATTTTTGCAGGAATTTCCATGAAAAGTATATATAGTTTTTTTTTTGTTTGGGCTTTAACAGGAAATGTCTTGTTTGTCATTTTTTTTTATATTTTTGAATGAAAATGTACAAAAATGAAAAATGATGTTTTTTTTAATTTGTCTCATTTTTTTTAAATAAAAAATGTATTTTATTCAAAAAAACCATTTTCTACGTGAAAGCCCAATTTCTCCCAATCACAATGGTACCACATATGCATCTGTAGCCCCCATTCCTGCCCAGGAGACCCCCCAAACTGAAAAGAGCACTTTATAACATTTACAAATAAAGGGTTAAATAAAAAAAAATTGTTAAAACCCTTAGAACTAAAAATAAATGACGTGGAGTCCCCCATTTCCAATAAAAACCAATCCAGGCACCAGCTATTCGGGGCTTGTAGACCAAGGAGTGGAGGACAGCCTCAGTGGCCGCAGGCCCTTAAAGTAAACCAAAACCCAGGATTTTGACTATCCTGGGTTTTGGTCCTTTCCCCCACTGTGTGAAACCCCCCATGACGCCGCATCCAACTCACCTCAACCCGGTCCCACGGCGCGTCTAAGAGCAGCGGCTCTCACGGCAGCATCCTCCACCTCCCTCTAGCTGTGCGCATTCCCGGGCATTTGTGAATGGCCGGTGCGGACACGCTCCCTGTTAGAGGGAGGCGGAGGATTCGGCCGTCAGACGCGCCGTGGGACCGGGTTGAAGTGAGTTGGCTGCGGCGTCCTGGGGGGTTTCACAAAGCGGGGCACCCTGGTCGGGGTACGCCCAGGGAGTGGAACAAATCCCAGGATAGTCAAAACAATGGGTTTTGGTCCACTTTAAGCTATAAGCCCACACAGCCTCCGCAGGCCCGTGGGCTCTTCTGCCACCCCCTGGGCTTTGGGGAGGCAGGTAATGGGGGCTGGGGGTTAATGGCAAGTCACCTGCATGCCGCAGATAACATACAAGCCCCCCAAGCCTTGTAAACTGGTATAGGGGTCTCATGGATCCGTTATCGATTCACAAAGGGTTAACAGTAAAAAAACCACAGACACAGAAAAAACATGGTATTTATTTAAAATACTTTGTTTTTCTTTACTCACTGCCGATTCTGTGTCTCAATGTCCTCCACCGTTCCAATGACAAATGCTGGTGATCTGAGTCTGAACCCTCCACCCTTTTTCCACCAATAACCGGCATCTAAGGACTCTCGGCGCCGCGAGCAGGGTGACATCACGGGTTGACAGGACTAGAGGCAGGGGCAAGCAGCGACAGCAGAAGTGGGGGTGGGCTCTTTTGGGGCCCTTCTACCAAGGCAGAAGAACCCAGAGGTGGATTGGAGGTCCCCCAGAGGAGACCCAGCCAGAAGGATTTCGGGTGCAGCTAAGTGTCATTCTTTTTTTTTTTTTCTAGTGACAGTGTCATATGCATCAGAAGGGGGGAAGGGCCTGTTTGGGCCTTCTCCTATCAGTGCAGGAGCCCAGAGGGATCAGAGGCCCCCTGGGTGAAAAGAAGATCTGGCTGGATCGAACCTGGTCTAAGGTGAGTATGTATGTTTTATACTTTCTTTTTATGGCTGGGGAAAATCAGCTACTTATCACATATTTGGCACTTAACGGTTGGAGAGGCAGCTACGGGAGACTAACATAACTGGCACTAAATGGGTTAAAATAACTATAAAAAAAATGTTTGTGAAGTTTCTTATTCATCTAGGTCATTTTTCTGCAGTATTAATTCAAGGCAACTAGGGGGGTTATTCATGAAGGGATAGCGCCAGGTAGTGCAGACTCTAACAGCGCCATGTAGCATCTGATGTATTATTACAGACGGCTCAGCGTATAGCGCCGGCGCTCTAGCTTCCGGAGCTCCAGATATTACCTGTTACTACCTGTCGCTCTCCCATACATTTCAGTGGATGTTCCTTTTCTTCTGTTTCAACAGAGTTTTTTTTTTTTTTTTGTTTCCTCAAATAACTGTGTCACCTCTCCTGGCCTAGAAAAAGTCATTTTTGAAAACGTTTTTGATTTTTATGCAGAAAACGTCATTTCAGGTCTGGCACTAAAGTGTTAATGTTTTCGCTTTGTTACAGGTGTATATCTGTTCAAAAACAGACTTTAATCACACAGCATCTGGCGCTCTATGCTATAGAGACCAGATTTAGAGCACCGATGCTGTGTGTGTCCTTTTTATGGTGTGGAGTGCCGAGAGACGGTCACACTGAACTGAAGCTACCTCTCGCTCCCTGCAGCACTGTACTGGTGCTAGAGCGCCCAACATACATCACATTCATCAATGTGGGCCAGTTTACTACAGTGACTGAGGCGCTCTGTTACAGCACCCGGTACCCGCTTACAGCGTCTACTAGCGGTCGCTCTAAGCGCCGCTATACAAACGCTCATCTGCCGATACCTGGCGTTAGTAATGAATCAGCCTCCACGAGTCTGAACCAATACACTGGGAAAAGAAAAATCTTTTCCTGTGATACACAATGAGGCTGAAGGCTGATCTGAACCCCAGTCCGATCTATGATCAATAATACCCAAGCCTGATTATCTCAAAACTAATTATGTGCATTATTGCACTGTAAATGGTTGTTTGATATGATTTTAGGTGATTGACAGTACTTAAAAATGGCTGGGAACTCCTTGTCCAAGGCAAAGGTAAAAGGGCAAAGATCATAAGTAGTATGTATGGATTTTGCTGGCATGTGATTTACTCAAACCAGACCAACAGCCTTGCACAGTTGAAAAAATAAACTCACCAAAACTCACTTGCCCTATCTACATGCATTATACTGAATCATTGTCAGCATTTACATTTGCTCCTGCACCCACTCAAAGGTGTGCACGCCACCAGGTAGTGCAGGGGATCCCCCATCTGCAGTGCGAGGTATGCACAGTGCGCCATCCCAAACTCTTTGTAAGGGGGCACCAGGAGCTGCCTATTGGAGCAGCAGGCCTCTTTTTTTCTAAATACTCCCCAAGTCTTACTTTTTTGCACATTTCTTTATAATTCTCTTTTACCTTCTTGAATTTCCCTTTCTCCTTCCTTTTTTCTTTCTCTCTCTCTCTTTCTGTCTCTTTTTTTCCTTTCTTGGTCTCTTTCTTTCTCCCTCTTTTCTCCCCCCTTTCTTTTTCTTTTTTTTCACATTATTGCACATTATTCATCCTCTCATCTTCTCTTCATATTACATTCTTTTTTCCTTCTCTCAATCTCTTTTACATATTTCCATCTCTCTGTCTCCCTCTTTCACGTGTTTCCTCTGATGCTCTCTGTCCTTATTTTTGTGTGTGTTTCTCTAAGGGGCACCATCCTGCACAGGGCGACACTGACCCTAAGGATGGAATTGCATGCCGCATCATCTCCTTCTCCCTCCACCATGCATTCCTTCACCTGGGCCAAGCCGTGCATGGTAATACATGGTCCAGTGATGTTTTTATATATACAGACTCGACAGGATGGACCAAACCCTTTTTTCAGCTTTACATGCTGTGTTTCTATGTTAGAAATATATTAGAAATGTGTAGGCTTTAATGCAGCTTATAATGCTGTTTTATCATCAAAAGCAGGACAAGAAACCTACCTTGATCTGTTTCAGTCTGCCTAAGAACGGGGAGGCCGATTTATTAATAGCGCCAGGTAGCGACAGATGAGCGACAGTAGCAGTATTTTCACAGCGCCCGCTAGTATTCGCTGTGCTTGGCCGTTGTTCGGTTGTTGACAGCGACTCAGTCGGTGTGCGGTAATGTGGAATACGGGGTGGGGAGTCGCTGTTTGACAGGTTCCGCGCTGTATGGGAGCGCATGACAGCGAATGGCCATAGCGAACGGCTCCCAGCATATTCATTAACAAATCACGCTCAAAAAATTCTCGCACTGTAAAATGCAGGTTTAAACCCCAGAGCGCTGGCGGCGATGGGTTAAAAGTAGTTTTTTAACTCCCAAACAACCATATTTTGACAAAAAAAATTAAACAAGTTTTTATAACCATTTGGTAATATGAATACATTAATATCAGACCTGTAATAACAATTCTGCACATTTTTTTTTTTACCTTCAAAAATATATCTAACATTGCAGAAGTGGTCACAGAATTTTTGACATTTAAAAAAAAAAAAAAATTAATATCAATTAATTATGAATATTTAAAGATTGCTCCATTTAAATGCATTGGAGAGCGCCAGGTAGCGAGAGGTCATACCTGTCGCTGTTCAAGGTCGCTCGCTGGCGCTGTGGGGTGAGGCTGGAATAATGATGAATGCTTCGCTATCTGGTGCTCTGTCAGTCGCTAAGCAGGATCGGCTTGATAAATGTGTGATTGCGGAGGGGACCCGGCGTTCTCGTGGCGGTGACCGTCATTACCGTTCGCTCACCATTCGCTACCTGGCGCTATCCCTTGATAAATAAGGCCCTAAGAGGCTGCCCTAAATAACCTGGTATGTTTCCAGGGTTGGCAAGCAGAGCGATCGCCCTGGGCGCCAAGGCCATTGGGGGCGCATTTATACCTGCTATCCTTTTTTTCAGCAGGTGAGTCAATGCCAGCATAAGTAGTGCAGGCCATCAGACAGGTCCCTCATCCCCCTGATATTGGGCTCAGTCATGAGGAGGGGGCGCTGCCTGCTGCTATTTTAGTGATACAGCATGGCACATACCTCTATAGGACAGCAGCAGCACTATAGGATGGGTGAGAGGAGGCAGAATTGTTTCCTTCCCGCACTTAGCATGATTTTTCCTAGAAACTGCCCTGTTAATAACTATAACATCTGCTTGATCTGCAGGATAGTAACTGGTAATTAGTATAATTAATAACACAAGGCATATTTCGCTCTTTTAATTAAAGTCCTACTCTCATCAAAATGGGCTTAGGACTTGTCAAAAACATGGTCTACCTCTATAGGCTGGGCCTCTTGTGGATGAGTGGATGTAGCTTGATGAACATTGAAAAACCAGTTTGAGCTATAATGTCCAGCTTGAGCTATAAAGTGCAATGACAAATCAATCTGACTATCTACTCTATCTATCTATCTATCTATCTATCTATCTATATATCTATCTATCATAGTTTTAGATGTTAGGAAAATAATTAGGCCACAAACCTTGTAGCACGTTTAAAGCAAGAAATAATAAAGTTTGACTGGTAAATGAATATACCAGCCCCCCCCCCCCACACTGTTAGTGTGTGGGGTACAATGAATAACTGAATAAAACACACCATAGCAGATAAATAAGAACCAATTTATAATGTAACAGTTGAATATTAGGCAAAGTATTGGACACAATAGCTGGTGTATAATAAAAGTAGCCACTGGATTAAGGCAATAAATGACTGTAAAATAATCTAGTATAATTTCTACTTTTGAAGAATATGGGGGGGGATATCTCAAACAAAGGCTAAACTTGTGTCTAGGTTACTTTAACATATATGGCTATGTGGATAACATTAAAACACACTGTATGCTCTGTGTAATTCAAACAATCTATCAACACACACACACAATCTATTTAAAATGTAAGAATAACTCTATATAATAAACTTCAGGTAGAAAACTGAGAAAAGTTCACTTATCCTTAGACCAAACTTGGTGGAAAATAACAGTCCTGTTATTGCTGACTAAAATGATGCTGTTTCTTTAAATATTTTCCGGATATTTCTTTGTTCAAGTGGTCACGGCCTCAAAAACTCTCCTAAATAAAATTACCAAGGGCGTCCTCCAACCGCGCTTTCTTTGCACTCCGTGGGAGGCTTCACACAGTGAATAACACACCAAAATATAAGTCTTTACACTCCTAACACAGTTCAGAAGTGAGGTAAATAAGGAGAGTGTTAATTTCAACCAAAAACCTCACCGTGGCCCTATAATTTATGTGGGCTCAGAAACACATACATTACTAAGAACAAGAGCCCTAGATTCAGCCCAAAGTCCCTTACATAAAAACTGCCGCACACAAGGGCAATATCAATGAGTAAAATATTAAATTTATTGAATCATTTCAGATCATATTAAACAGACAACCTAAAAGACTCAATTAAAAAACATATATACATCTCTCCACCCCAGACAGGGCTGTACCTTTATACCCGTCCTAAAGGGGGGCGACGGCGCCGATCACCATAAGACACCGCAGATAGCGAGTGAATTTCAGGCCTTTTATTCTAAATTATATAACCTTGGATGCCCCTCTGCCCAGGGCTCGCAGTCGGGGGGGGTGTCGCGATGTTGGATTATGTCAGGGAGACGGCCCTTCCGACCTTACCCTCGGCAGACAGGGATCTTATGGAGGACCCATTTGATCCAGAAGAGGTGGGTCGGGCAATAAGAGGGACCCCCGTAGGTAAAAGTCCCGGTCCTGATGGGTTCACCCCCAGATTTTACAAGACACTTGGAGCTTTGCTAACCCCCTTTCTGGTTAAGGTGTTTAACTCCATATCGAACGACTGTTCCTTCCCGAGACAGACCTTGGAGGCACACATTGCAGTCATATTAAAGCCCGGTAAGGACGCTACCCTACCTGGGAGCTACAGGCCGATCTCATTGATCAACGTGGATCTGAAAATCTACACTAAAATCATCGCTCTTAGGATGCAACCTCTGCTCTCCGCGCTGGTCAATCTGGATCAGGTGGGGTTTGTCTCGGGAAGGGAAGCGAGGGATAATACCATTAAGGCGATATCCCTAATCCATTACGCGCAGTCGCGGGGTATTCCGACTTGTCTACTAGCAGCCGATGCGGAGAAGGCATTCGACAGAGTCCATTGGGGGTTCCTGAGGGCTACACTGAGCCAGATTGGACTGGGCCCGGTTATGCTGGCCAGAATAATGGCTCTATATCAGGAACCCACCGCAAGGGTGAAGGTTAATGGTTCTCTGTCTGATTCCTTTCCAATTCGGAATGGTACTCGCCAGGGTTGTCCCCTGTCCCCGTTGCTTTATGTGTTGGTAATGGAGCACTTAGCTAATGCGTTGAGGGCTAACCCGTCTGTGCATGGGGTTGTTTGCGGGGAGAGGGAGCACAAGCTCTCTCTGTTCGCCGATGACCTGCTTATGTACGTGACTTCACCCCACATCTCTATGCCCTCTATCTTGGCGGAATTCAAGCGCTTTGGTGATTTGAGCAATTTTAAAATAAATTTGTCTAAGACTGAGATCTTAAACATTTCATTGAACGATCAGACCCGACTCCTCATCCAGACTAATTTCCCCTTCAAGTGGCAGGGGGAGGCCATTACATACTTGGGGGTTCAGTTGCCCTCGGATTTGGGAAAATTATATAAGCTCAACTACGCCCCGCTCCTACACTCCACAGCTGCCTGCCTTGCCTCCTATAACAAGAAGCAGTACTCGTGGTTGGGACGCATTAACATCCTTAAAATGGACATCCTCCCCAGATTTCTTTATATATTTCAGACAATCCCCTTGGCCCCGGAGCGGGGGTTTTTCCAATCTTTACAGGGGTGCCTCTTTAAATTCATCTGGGGCAACGGGAAGCCCAGGATTGGGAGGGCCACACTCTTCAGATCTAAAGTGAGGGGGGGGCTGGGGGTCGCGGACCTTAGGACCTATCACGCTGCCTCGGTACTGGTGCGTCTGTCGGACTGGTTCCACCATAAGGATGATAAAGGCTGGGTGGCTATTGAGAGGGCAATTTCCCCTCTCAATTTGGCAGCCCTGCCTTGGGTGTCCCCTCCGGACAGGCCCGGGCCCCAGGAGCTGCCTTACCTAGCGGGCCCGCTGTTGAAAGTCTGGGACGGATTCTTGAGGCGGGGGAAGCTCTCGCTTAGACCGGGCCCCCTCACTCCGCTGTTTGACAACCCGGCCTTCCCCCCGGGCCAGAATTCTGGGTCCTTTCTTGTATGGGAGGCTTCTCAAGATACTAGACTAGGGGACATAATGTCGGGGGCGGGTCCCCCTTCCCTTTCTGATCTGGGGGTGCGGAGCGGGCTCCGGAACATCTCATGGTTTCTATATGCTCAGTTGGTGGCCTTTATCAGGTCTCTTACGCCAATCTCGAACCTTTCTTGCACGCTAACTCCCCTGGAGAGTGTCCTCCGGGACCCTTCCCCCCCTACACGCGTGATTTCTACCCTTTACAAGATCCTCCGGGAGGAGGAGGAGGGTGAGGGGTTGCCACGGTTCTGCGTGAGATGGGAGGAGGACCTGGGACAGGTGTTTGAGCCCGATGAATGGGAGAAATCCTTTGTACTTACCCACAAACTGTCTGTCGCCTCTAGAGCCCAGGAACGGAACTATAAGATTTTGGCAAGATGGTATAGGTGCCCATCGGACCTTCTAAAATTTGGAGGGGTGGACACTGGTGATTGTTGGAGATGTACAGGGGCTCCTGGGACCATGGTACATATTTGGTGGGAGTGCCCGTTGGTGCGGGACTTCTGGGAGCGGGTGTTAGGGATGTATGAACACCTGTCACTCGAAAAGCTCCCCCGCACGCCTCAGGTCGCCCTTTTGTCCATGCTCCCAGGGTCGGTGTCGACTAATCAGAAGGGGCTGTTGAGGCATTTACTCACTGCTGCTAGATCGGTGATTCCCAGACACTGGCGCTCCACTACCGTTCCGTCTATGCTGGAGTGGTACGGGGAAGTCGAGACCATCAAGAGGATGGAGGAGCTGTCTCTGGAGGGGGTGGAGGGGGGCACTCAGAGGTTTCTTAAGACGTGGACTCTTTGGGAGGTTTCTCGGGAGTCTCCTGATTTCCGAGCGTTACTGGAGCGTGAATGAGCCCCGGGACGAGTTGGACGGTGAATGGTTGGGCCGGGGTCGGTTCTGCCGTGGCCCTTGGGGGGGGTCGGAGCGGGGATGTGATGTGATATGGTCATCCTTCCCTAGGTTTGTGTCTCTTTGTTTGTCTGTCGTGTTCTCCTTCCTACTGTCTCTTATCCACTTTCTCTCTCTTCTCCTGCTTTATGTTCTTAATTTCTCTTTCTTCCCTTGTTCCTTTCTATAAACCCTTCTCCTTCTCTACAATTTCCCTTATTTTCGGGGTTGCGGGAGGGACGGGTGCGGCCACTATATTTTGGTCATGCCGGAGGTCGACATGTATGGGAGATGAATCTAGGTTGGATGTAGTCTCTGGGGTGTGGCGGGGCGCTTCTGTCGTTCCCGGTTCCTTGAGCATTTAGGGTGCCCGACCTCTTTAGTCTGCTCGAGGCTGTATTATTTGTTGACGGCTGTTCCGTCCTGACCCCGCAATTCTCTTTGTGTGTTTATTACTGTCTACATGTATTGTTCTTAAAGCGGACCTTCACTCTAAATAAGAGTCTATCTTATATGTTTCCCACACCCTGTACATACAGATTGCTCACGTTAAAAATTATCCTACCTGCATCTACTGCATTTTATAAGCCTTTAAACATCCAAGATGGCGGCTTATGGAAGCTGCCATTTTTGCAGGCAGCCTGCAAACAGGAAGTGCCTGCAAACAGGAAGTGACTGTGCTGCTCTGCATTCTGGGACTGCTGACCTTTCCCTGACCCCAGCTCTGCTCTGTCTGAGCAAAGCACAGCTATAACCCGCCCCCCTGTACCTTATCCCACTCTCCTCTCCTCAGTAAGTGTGATGCTTCTGAGTCAAGATGGCGGCGCCCGTATCCTAAATTCCCGAACAGAGTTGCAGCCCAGTGGGGGAAAGTATAATAAATTAGTGACTAAACATGTAAAATATATTAATTTTAGATGCTGAGGAATTGATTTTTAAGAGTTTGGGCTTTTCATTAAATCATGGTGAAGGTCCGGTTTAACTTCCATGCAAAACTCAATAAAGATATATTGAAAGAAAAAACATATATACATATAAGACACATTGGAGATAATATTCCTGTTAATGGCTCTTACTTAAATATTAATCACCTACAGCGGGCCACTGTAAAGCACCTGTTTGAATTAACCCATCATCCTTCTCAGCAACACAGCAAGGCAATAGTAAAAAAAAGTACATGCTGTTATTACTGTTAATAATATTACTGTTATTTTTATTGTGAGCCATTACTACTGTTGTCATGTGGCCTCTGCTTACCAGAGAAGCATGATCACCTTGATACATGGGGGTTATCAGTCTCACAACAATATCCTGCCCATGAGTGCTTGTGAATGTGACTTACCTGTCATGACACACTGTCACCTTTATGTCTGTATCTCTTTGCCAAATAATGGCTGCCATAAAATGGGCCTTTTGTGAGGCTGTCTTAGTGTTTACGGACTCTTGACTCAAGTTGTCAGCTGTTAGCAAAGCCATTAACATTATAGAATTCACATCAGATTTTATTTGCTGACAGTGTTGCATTGCTGAACTGAGCCAGTTTTGCATCATAAACTTCAATAAACAAAAAAGACACACTACACCATTATAGAGGACAAGTGCACTGTATGTATGGGCGGGCTTATCATTTCTGTGGCTCCATGCATAGTTGAGCACTGGGGAGACCCGGAGCATAGGGGTATCAATGGCCCCTTACCAGTTCACAAAGGGTTAAATGTAAAAATAACATACAGAGTAAAAAAAGTCATTTAATAAAATGATGACATCATTATCTTGCTCTTCCTATAAAAGGCCCATCCCTGCGGCAGGTGGCGAGATGGCAGAATCGGCGCACGGAGCAGAGAATGGGCATTTTCTGCTCCCCTTAAGACCATGGACCAGAAATTTGAGGCATGTCGGGGAAAGAGGTTCCCCCTCTTGGTGCTGGTTCCAGGAATGGAGGTGAGTTTTTTCCATGCCATTAAGAGGAAAAAATGCCAAAAACTTAGATTCTATGTGCTTGCCACTTGAAGGGAGTAGAAGCGAGCATGTAGAATCTACAGGCTTGGCGCTAAAAGGTCAAGAGTAAAAAAATAACTGAGCTGAGTTCTTTAAGAATTCTTGGGTGAAGTCCTGTTCTCGTTTAAACTGTTTAGCTTTTCTTGGATGATATTATTAATAATTTTGCTTCTTGTCTGCTCTTGCTCCTTTTTTAGTGTACACAAAGCAAAAAAATCCATGTAGCAGCCCCTCTTTCTTTTGATCACCAATGACCAATTTCACATTACCATTAGTTAGGGCATCTACCTGTTCTGATCTTGTTTTCTTTGAACTTATATCTTTCAAAAAAAATCTTAGGGATGGTTTTGCTTCCTTTGGCCGCATCTTTTTAACTTTAAGCTTTTGCCAGCTTTATTACATTTTCTACAGGATTTATTAACTGCTTTAATGTATCAGTTGTTATTGCTGAAGGCTCAGCTTTCTAAAGCTTTCTTTAGAGCCCTTTTCTTGTCCTTTTTACTTGCAGGTGTCAACCAGGAGGGATTTAACTTATTCATAGATGACGAGAGAACTGTATGCCTGTTTGCAGGGGCGGGATTATCATTTCTGTGGCTCCATGCAAAGTTGTGTCTGGGGGCACTTATCAAAGAGAAATTTGGTATAGCAAAATACGATATTAACGCACCTTGTCGGGGATGTAACTACGGTCTGCTCATGTGCTGTGGGAGCGCAAGCAAACCCAGGAAGTTTTACACAGGCATCCTGGCATTGTCCGTCCATACATAGGGAATTACCTTTATGGCTGCCCAATTTCTACTTTTCTACTCCCTGTGGCATCCCAAACTAGGATTCCCCACTGTGTGAAAGTACCATACCACGTATGCCTTACATCTTTGGTTGTGCTGCCTTATACACCATACTATTTTACCACTGTGTGAAACCCCATTAAATTGCCACACCCACTCCCCAAACCTTGTTCCAATGATGCATGCACATGGCCTTGCTATACCTTTAGTTAGACGCCTACCCAGGCCAGCCATTTGTGATTGGCTGGCCTGGGCACCCCCCAGCTAGAGATGTGTGGGGATGCAACCAATGGCTGCTCTGCACCATTCAGCCCGCTAATGATTTCATAGCATCTTGTATAACTGAATGGAGCTGAGCACACTGACTCTACAGCAGTTGGCTCATGTAAGTGTACAGTGGCTGCCTATCTGCTGCACACGCTGCATTGTGTCTCTCACTCACCGCAGGCTGCCTGTCGAGTGCTGTAATTTATTTCTTTTTTTAAACAAAAAGTTGCCACTGATCTGACCCTGTCTCTGGGGGCCCCCTGGCAGGTAGGGGTCCCATGCATTAGCATGGCTTGCGTGGTGGTTAAGTACATCACTGCCTATTTGGCTATTCTGTTCCACCTAAGCAACAGCGAAATCTTTGATGCTTTGCAGTGATTCCATGCGTTTTACATCTGGGTGTCTCGTCAACGTTTTATTTTAAAGTAGACCTAAATATAAAATGACCTCCTGCATTTCTGATTTGGGATTACCTTTCGCTTGAAATTTCCTTAGAAGCCTGTCTAATCAGGATAAATCTACTCCTTCCATATTCTCAAGGGCCAGTGCGGGTTGCTATTATTATAAGTGTTCATTTATAAAGCACCATCATCTTCGGTGGCACTGTATGGGCCCTTTCACTCCCCTAGAAATGTCAGGCATTGGTTGGAAGAGCCTGACCAGGTTCTAGCCTGGCCTCCATATTCCCCAGACTTAAACCCAGTTGAGCATCTGTGGGATCATCTTGATCATGGTGTTCACTCTATGGATTGTCCCCCAGCAGCTGTGGGATACACTGCAGACAGCACGGCTCCAGTTACCTGTGACAACACAACAGTAATGCTGGGCCTCAGATTTGGGTCAAAGGTAAATTCGACCAGAATTTTGCAAATTCATTTGGGTTTGCTCTATCTTTGAGGGGAAAAAAAGGTCTAACCACCAATAATGTGTCGGTAGATAACGGCAGTGGTCACCATTAGGAAAGTGGAAAAGGATAGAATAAACCTTTCTGCTAACTATAGTAAATATATTTTCACAGTGAAATAGAAATGCCTATTTAATTCCTTCAAATCGTCTTTATTTAAAGTTATAAAAAGTTATAGGACCCTTTAACAGAATAATATATTTTTAGAGTGGAGGAATTTCCCGTTCCTTTATGTTATGGCATCTGACCTCTCTAAAGCCAAGGAGACAAATGTATCAGTAACATTTGATCATTAGATGTTAATATTGTATTAAAATGGATAAGAGGCCTTTGATGGTTAAATAAGGTGACAGTTAAAGTTTACTCTTTTCAAGCTAAAAATAGTTTATTTGGGATAATTCTTTTTAGTTTTTAAGGAGAGCAAATATGATGTGCTCAAGGTGCTGAGCTTAGCTTATCTGTAAAAAGTTTTTCTATTCTATTTGTTTGCAGCTCTATGTTATAAAGGAAAATGTTCTCTCTAGCAACCTATCCTTAGCAATGTACACCAACTGGTTAGTTTGGTGTACCTGGCAGATACTTCCTGACTCTTGCTTGCTAATCAGCAAGCATTCCTGAGCTCACATGTTTAACTCCTCCTGCTCTAATAAAACCTCTTCAGATTAAGGGATCACGATATTGGTAGCATTCTCACCTGGGGAGGTCATTAGTGTGGCTAGATTTATCCAAAGCTGCTGATGAGCTCACCTGAAACAACATAAGATTTCTGTGATTTTTAGTCAGAAATTATACTAAGGGCTTTACTCAAGGTCAGGAAAGCCACTGCCACTTTAGCAACACAGAGCCACAGAAATATAAAAAACTTGGAAACATCATGCTGATAAGTAAATACCAGGTCTGGGGGCCCAATCCCAACACATATGTTAATTTTACATTTCAAAAGAGGAAAACAATACGTAAGAGCAGCACAAACCTGACAAAAACGGTTTTCTTTTAAAGTTTTGTTTTATTAAAATACAAGGGACATTCTTCCACTCTAAAATTACATAATTCTGTTAAGGGAAACCTCTAGTTTTACAGGGAGCTAAAGGGAGATTATTATTTTCTATTTCAAAAACACATTATTTGGCTATGTGCACCTCTGGTATATTTTTCTTACTTAGAACAAAGGTCATCCTGTTGTGTCATTTGGAGTATTTGGCTACTGTAAATGCTTTTCAGAGACCCGGGAAAGGAGGTGCTTTCCTAGAATGGTAATTATTTACACAGCACCAAACACCAGAAATAAAAAGGGCCATCTAATGCACTGAGAAAGCCGCTGAGTGTGCAATGCCAAGGAGTAGCTTAAAGTGGAACAAAACCCACAGCGATTGGCCCTGGAATCTATAGGATTCCTGGGCTGATTGAGTCCCTCCCCAGGGCATCCAAAATCAGCATGCCCTGCTGTGTGAAACCCCCCAGGTTGCCACATAAACTTACCTTGTTTCCCGGTCCAATGCTGCATGCGCAAGCTGCATCCCCGCAACCCCCTCTAGCAGGGTGCTTGTGCGCGCCAGGCATTTGTGAATGGCCGGCGCGGGCACGCTCCCTGTTAGAGGGAAGCAGGGGATGCGGCCGTCAGCACACTTGGAGCCGCTGGCCTTAGACGAAGCTCCAGACGACGTGACCTCAGCGGCTCCAAGCGTGCTGATTGGACGAGCGGCCGTGCATGTGCCATAGGACTGGGAGGAGGTGAGTTAGCTTCAGCTAACTGGGGGATTCCACACAGCAAGGCATCCCCGATCGGAGTGCTCCGGAGGCAAGGACTGTCTTGGGTTTAGGTCCACTTTAAAATTTACATAAACACCTTCCATTGTGAACTTTTGCATTGCACTGCGACTCTGTAGCTTATAACTTCTTACCTGTACCAGCACCTCATTATGCCACCCCCAGCCCATCTAGCTGCTGTCGGTGCTGCTCTCAGTTAGTACCCTGGATATTAGCTTGTGCATATGTACATGACTCTGTTCATGACTGTGTATAATAAGTTTATATAAGGCATACTCGCTCCCCCCAGGGCACCCCGATGGGGGGTTCCCTGCTGTGTGAAACCCCCTGAGTCACACAAAAACTCAACTTTGTTCCAGGTCCAATGGCACATGCACAAGCAGCGTCCGCATCCGCTCTATCCCTCTAGCAGGGTGAGTAGTGGGGGATGAGGCCGCCAGCGCGCTTGCATTAGACGCTTGCATTAGCATTAGACGAGCTCTTGGACGAAGGGGCTCGAGCCGATTCGAGTGCGCTGATTGAATGAGTAGCTGCGAATGCGTCATAGGACCGGGAAGAGGTGAGTTTGTTCGGGCAACCTGAGGGTTCCACACAGCGGGGCACCCCCATTCGGAGTGCCCTGGGAGCAAGATTTAAAACCCAAGTCAAAATCCCGGGTTTTGGTCCACTTTTATGTTTTTTTCCTGGGCCTGCTCGTCTCAACCTGCACAGATGGCTGGGATTGGCTCATCAGGGGGCTACAAAAGATTGCTAGGAAAGGCAGTCTGGGAGAATGAGACACAGCCAGTCTCAAGCCTGGAGCCTGTGAAAGGGAGATGTGTTTTTGCTGCATGACCAAAATCTGGACCTACGGGGAGGCCGATTCATTAATAGCGCCAGGTAGCGACAGATGAGCGACAGTAGCGTTATTTTCACAGCGCACGCTAGTATTCGCTGTGCTTGGCCATTGTTCAGCTGTTGACAGCGACCCCGTCGGTGTGCGGTAATGTTGAATACGGGGTTAGGAGTCGCTGTTTGACAGGTTCCGCGCTGTATGGGAGCGCATGACAGCGAATGGCCATAGCGAACGGCTCCCAGCATATTCATTAACAAATCACGCTCAAAAAATTCTCGCGCTGTGAAATGCTTGTTTAAACCCCAGAGCGCTGGCGGCGATGGGTTAAAAGTAGTTTTTTAACCCCCAAACAACCATATTTTTTGAAAACAAAAAAACATGTTTTTCTAAACATTTTGTAATATGAATACATTAATATCAGTTATCAATTCTGCACAATTTTTTTTTTTTTTTTTTTTTACCTTAAAAGAAATATATAACATTGCAGAAGTGGTCACAGAATTTTAGACATTTAAAAAAAAAAAAACATTAATAGCAATTAATTAAGAATATTTAAAGATTGCTCCATTGAAATGCATTGGAGAGTGCCAGGTAGCGAGAGGTCATACCTGTCGCTGTTCAAGGTCGCTCGCTGGCGCTGTGGGGTGAGGCTGGAATAATGATGAATGATTCACTATCTGGCGCTCTGTCAGTCGCTAAGCAGGATCGGCTTGATAAATGTGTGATTGCGGAGGGGAGCCGGCGTTCTCGTGGCGGTGAGCGTCATTACCGTTCGCTCACCATTCGCTACCTGGCGCTATCCCTTGTTAAATAAGGCCCTAAGTTGGTGAGAATGGATAGACTTTATGTTCCATTGTATCCTGCACCCTGCATGTGGGATGAATTGCAGTGAAAATTTAGTTGGGCTTGTTACACCATAAACTGTATTTGATTTCATCATAAAGATTGCTACCAGAGTTGTCATTGCCGTTAGCAACTCCTGAACCTGACAATTGGTGGAGGTATGGGAAGGGCATGGCATGGTTGCTAGGAGCAACAGCAGGACAGAAACTCTGTGATGAAGGCTAACAGTGGATGGCTTTGGTGAAAGCAACAAAGATGTCTCCCCAATCTCAAATGGAGGAACTGAACAAGCAGTTAGTTCTGTTGCAGACACAGCAGCAGCAAGCTATGGCACAGCAGCAGGTTCAGTATCAGAAAACAGTAGCTGCACAACAGGAGATTAACTGCCTGCTGGCTGAGCAGATTGCAGCACTGTTATCTGTTGGGACCCAATGGATTGGGAAGACACAGCAAACTTCCACTATGGGTTAGAGCCCAAAGAGAGCTGTACTACAGGCTTTGCAAAAGCTGACTGCTACTGATGATATGGAGGCCTACCTCACTCTCTTCAAGAGGATTGCAGAGTGAAAGACGCTCTCGGAGCTCGAGTGGGTGGACGTCCTGGCACCCCATCTTTCAGCTGGGTCCCGAAAAAGCGTACTATGAAAATTATGTTAAGGATTACAAAACGTTAAAGGCAGAGATTTTGGCCCACTTTTGGGTCACACCTGCAGCACTGGGTTGGTCATGGTGGCCCTACAGATGCAGATCAACTTGTCCGCATGGTTGAAAGAAACCTTGCTACTGACAACTATCTCTGTGATCCTGCTGCCACTGCTGCCACTGATGGCCTCTAATGCAGAGAAAGATAATCCCAGCAATCCCTCCTGTTAAAATAGGTGAGACCCTTTCGGCTAAACAGAAAGTTGAAGAGTTTCTCCAACAAAATAGTGGCAAGTTTTCTGACCTACCGGGACATACCAAACTCCAAACTGCCTCAGTTGTAGCCCTATTTACAGATTTAACTAAAGGTGGAAAGTCCGTAGTCGTAAAGTAGACCCCAGAAGCAGAAGAAGCTTTCCAAAATCTGAAGTCTGTGTTGTGCCAACAGCCAGTGCTGGTCGCTACTGATTTTAAGAAATAATTTTTGGTGCAAACAGATGCTTCAGATGCAGGTTTTGGGAACAGTACTGTCACAGGTTGTGAATGAAGAAGAGCATATCGTCTTGTATTTAATTAGAAAGCTCAGTCCGGCTGAGGAAATCTACTCCATTGCGAAATGGGGGGCCTTAGCAGTAAAATGGGTATTTGAATACCTAAGATATTACCTCTTGGGTAAAAGCTTCAAACTGCCAGACCATGTGCCCCTGGCATGGATGAGGCAGAATAAAGAGAGAAATGCAAGAGACCAGAGGGTTCCTGTCACTCCAAAACTTTAACTTTACATCGGAGCATAGGCCAGGAAAGCTCCAGGTGAATGCAGATGCTCTTTCCAGGGTGCACTGCATGTTGGCTAGAGGGTCAGGAAAATAAAGGGGGTATGTAGGCATGTAGCTGAATGTACAGAGTGTATATTTCAACCAGGGTGCTAACCTGGGTGAGATAACAAATCCAGGTGGCTCTTTGCTTCAACTGCTTTTAGGGCACCAAAGCTTTTCTTTATTTTTTTTCCTGGCCCTGGATTTCTATGGAACCGGAAGGTTTTGTAGTGAGACCTGCTAGTCCCATCCCTTGGGGCCTGCTTGTCTGCACAGGTGGATGGGACTAGCTCATCATGGGGCTACAAAAAATTGCTAGGAAAGAGCCGTCTCAAGCCTGGAGCCTGTAAAAGGGAGATGCGATTTTGCTGCATGACCAAACTCTAGACCTACAGGTACTAGGTCGGTGAGAACACCAAGTTGTCTTTATGTTAACCCCGAAAGGGATGGACTTTGTTTCATTTCATCCTGTATTCTGCTTGTGTGATGAATTGCAGTGAACATTTTGTTGGACTTGTTACAATATAATCTGATTTCACCATAAAGACTGCTTCCAGATTTGTCATTTCCATTAGCAACCCCCAATCCTGACAATATATATTTATATATATTAACTTTGCCATTTATTGGAATAATATATATATCTTGCATTTGACACTTTATTGTGCCGGACTTTGGCTACTTTTGCACATAGAGTAAAAAGTTGATACTGTTGCCTGTGGAAAATGTAGTACATTCTTATAGCCTGTGATAGACAAGTCATTGGGATTCAAGGCCTGATCACTGTAATCAGGACCACTTTAATCCTGACATCGATTTGGGACTGTATTAAATCTAAAAACATTGCAATTACTCTCTGAAAGGCTTCACAGCGGGATTCCCAAATCATTTGACTCGCCCATTTTCCTAGTCACTGATTCTTTGTTTTAGCACTCATGTACACCATACCTTCAGCATGAAGGTCCGACTCCTAAGCCTTCTACTCTCAGATAAAATTTTAATGTTACCATGGTGAAGTTGAAAAGCTTTTGCGTTGGAAAACTAAGTAAATCTTTAAAGTTTCAGTTAGTATAGAGTTTCCTTAGGCATCTGAATAATATACTTGATTTTTGCACATATTCAACGTGGAGGGAGGGTATTGACAAAGGGCTTGTTCATCCCTATACATTTATGCTTCTGCACATGCATTGCAGTGGAAACATATGAACATAATGAATTTTTGTGTACCATGCTGTGTCACAGTAATGGCTCAAGAGAGGGCCACGGATGGTGACTTTACAGAAGCAGCAGGCACGCAGTCCACCAGGGACTGGGGATGGTGAGGGATCTAGGGCCGGTAGTTGTTGAAGTACCAAGAGTTCGGTGGAGAGTCAGTTGGTGGCAATGCAGACACAGTGGCAAAGAGTCAAGAGTAGGCCAGTGATGGTAGAAGGTTACCTGATGATTCCATCATTCGCAAGGCAGTGGAGAGAAACAGGGACTGGTGGTGGTTGCTGAAGCATGTATACAGCATATGGAAAGTGCAGTCCATGATCTTCGCCAGTGCTGTACATAGACCTCTATAGTTTTTTATTTACTGTATGTAATTGAGCTGTTGCCAAGTGCTGTGTTGCAGAATATCCCCTTATACACACTGCTGTGCTTCATATTTAAACCAATGAATAATTCAATCCTTCGCATTCTTTGCTTTACTAGTCTTTACTTTACACAAGAACCTGCCCTATGCTGATCTGTGATCTGTGTGCTGTGTGTTCTGCCATTCTTCGACAACAGGGGTAGGATGCCTCCTACTTAACTGGGCACATGGAGGCTTACCTATTTATAATAAGGATTTCAGGGGGTTGTATGCTTCCTTACCCCTCCATTTTATCTATTTTTATATGTATAAAAAAAGATTTTTGGTCCCACACTGCTAAATTAAGTATACTAATCTATGTAAATGCTGGTGCTGGCTGATAAAGGGACATCTAAATGTACACAAACAGAAAGGGTGGTGGGGCCACCAGCACAGTCCCAAAAGCCTTTATCAAAGTGAGCCGCACTCAGTAGTTTAAAAATTGATATACCATGCCTTTATTGAAAACATATACATATACAAGACTGACAAAAGTTTAAAAAACATTAAAAAAAGGTGTTGGAAAAGGGGGACTTAATTTTATGGCTCTAATACAACAAATGCAAATATCATGATGAATGCAGTCAATTAAAGTGAAAATAAGGACACAAAAAAAAAAAAATCACAATGTATGTTGTATAGCACTTGGAGGCCGATTCATTAATAGCGCCCGGTAGCGACAGATGAGCGACTGTAGCGTGATTTTTTCAGCGCCAGCTAGTATTCGCTGTGCTTGGCCGGCGTTAGCTTGTTGACAGCGACTCAGTCGGTGTGCGGTAATGTTGAATACGGGCTTAGGGGTCGCTGTTTCACAGGTTCAGCGTTGTATGTGAGCGCCTGACAACGAATGGCCAGAGCGAACGGCTAGCTTCATATTCATTAACAAATCACGCTCCGAATTTGCTGTCGCTGTCCATTCCTTGTTTAAACTCCAGAGCGCTGGCGGCGATGGGTGTTAACTAGTTTTTAACCCCTAAACAACCATATTTTTTGATTGTAACATTATACATGTTTTTTGAATCATTTTGTAATATGAATACATTAATATCAGACCTGTTAGATCAATTCTGCACAAATTTTTTTTTTATATTTTTTTTTACTTAAAAATAAATCCTAACATTGCAGAAGTGGTCTCCGAATTTTTGACATTAAAAAAAAAAAAAAAAAAAAATAATACCAATTAATTATGATTAATTATAGATTGCTCCATTGAAATGCATTGGACATCGCCAGGGAGCGACAGCTCATACCTGGCGCTGTGAAGGAATTTGCAGCGGCGCTGTTCGGTCCAGGCGGCTTCATGATGAATGCCGCGCTAGCCGTCGCTCTCGCCGGCGCTAGCCTCATTTTGCTTGATAAATGCGTCATTGTGACCGCCGCCGGGCGTACTTGAGTCGGTAGCTGCCGATAGCTGGCGGTACCTGGCGCTCGTCAGACACTACCTGGCGCTAGCCCGTGATAAATAAGGCCCTTGGTATCTATATAGCACTTGACACTTTACTTGGTTACACCTTGGATAGCACTATTTGCACATTTGCACTTTACCGTGCACATTGCACAGTTTTTGCAGAACCAGAGAAATTTTTTTGTGTGTGTGTCCTTATTTTCACTTTAATTGACTGCATTCATCATGATATTTGTATTTGTTGTATTAGAGCCATAAAATTAAGTCCCCCTTTTCCAACACCTTTTTTTAATGTTTTTTAAACTTTTGTCAGTCTTGTATATGTTTTCAATAAAGGCATGGTATATCAATTTTTAAACTACTGAATGCGGCTCACTTTGATAAAGGCTTTTGGGACTGTGCTGGTGGCCCCACCACCTTTTCTATTTTTATATGTAACTTTAATTTAAAATCTTCTAATTACACAATATTCACCTGTGAAGATGAGTCTTAATATATTTACCTTGACAATACTACTCATGTGAGATGCAAAAGTGGCCTTGAACCTCGGACCTGGAAAGTTTACTGCCTTTTTTTTAATGGATTTCTACCCAACCTCCATCAGGCTTTTGGCAGCTGCTATCACCAGTATTCAGTACCTGAAGGAGGAGGCTATTCAGAGAAGATCACCTGCCAGCAGAAATTACCAAAGCTTGATGGTGTGTGATGGCTACCAAAGTGAATGGGACGAAAACTTCCGAAGAGCAATGGAGACATTGTGCAAGGACACCACTAGGTAATCAGGTGAGTTACACTATCTGGTGGTAATCCTAAACCTTAGAAATGAGTTGGTTTACCCTAATTTGTTTGTATTAAATTATCCCTACAAGGCTTTTATTTTTTGCATCACCTCATGGAAGGGATTTTAAGAGAGATTCCCCACAGTATGTTTTTGGTGAAAAAAAAAAGTTAAGACCTTTGTGATATGTTGTGCTGCCCCTTGTGTATATGTCCTTACATCTAGCTATTGAACTTTCCAGACCCATTGATAACTTTATGCATGTATTTTAAGTCTTTTCAATTTAAAGAGAAACTAAAGTCAAGTCCCCACTTCCTCATTAACTTGTATGGCAGCCAATCGTGTCCACTAGCAAACATTCAGGGTAAAATATTCCGTTTAGGCCAGCAAGGGTACACAAAAGCCCAAAATGTATTTATAATCCAGAAAACAGAGACTTTAGGACCTAGTACCAGGCTCTAGGACCATCCAATAAAATCATAATGCCACTAGCAGTATCCATGTTATAGGGTCCAGCATAGTGGTGTCGCCGGGCTATAATAGGGTCCAGCATAGTGGTGTCGCCGGGCTATGATAGGGATACTGAGTCTAACTGCATGATTTCATGGTCTTGGAGCAAGTCTCGGTTTTATGGATTAGAAATACAATTTACTTAACCCTGTTGGCCTAATTGGAATATTTGGATACAGACTGGAAGAAGGAGCATTTTCTAGCCATGCAAGGATGGATTTTTACATCATATTTCTCTCACGTTTTATCGTGTGACCAAGAAAAAGTATTGCACCAGGTATCAGGTTTGATGTGCAAGCCCACTCAGCAAACCTGATAGGTTACTGACAGTCACATGTTTAAATTAGTAAACCTGAACTTCAGCATCATTTAATGACAAGTCCAAACCCTTAAACTAATCCTCAGCATGTAAAATAAATATATATTATGTTCTTAGTCACTTTCTTTTTATTCTTTCCCCCACTGATCATTAATTCTGTTCAGGCCTATATGATACAGACGCCGCCATCTTGCCTCAGAATCATCACATACTGAGGAGAAGAGAGGGGGCAAAAGTGCAGGGGGTGGGTTATAGCTGTGCTTTGCACACGCAGAGCAGAGCTGGGGTCAGGAAAATGACAGCAATCCCAGAATGCAGAGCAGCACAGTCAGAATACAGTTCTGAGACGGGGACTCTATGTGCCGCCATCTTGGAAGTTTAAAGGCTCAGAAAATGCAGTAGATGCAGGTAGGATGATTTTTATCTGTATGTAGAAGGTGGGAGAAACATATAAGATGGACTCTATTCAGGGTGACAGTCTAGTTAAAGCATTGCCTGACTTGAATTCTGTTTCTCTTTTAGTTTATGATTTGAACACTTAAAAATTAACTATGGTCAAAAATTGCCATAGTCCTTCTTGGCTCAGGGCTGGTCTGCCCCGCTAAGCATCGGCGCTGGTAAAAGAAAAAAATGGCTGTCTGGGAACTCACTGCTTCTGGGTCCTCTTCTATGGCTCGTCAGTATATGCAGGGCACGTCAGTGCTGCCCCCCCCCCCCATCCGCACCCACTACAAGGTGCCAACAGGGGTGGAGAACAGGCCAACTGGCCGGGACTGCCTACATCACACACCCCATCATTGAGTCCCTGCAAACATCAGGATATAGGTGAGTTGGATGGACCCGAGGCGCCTGGGTATCTGGGTCCACTCCTACCACTAAAGAAAGCATGCACGCAGTGAGAGAGACACAATGGCTTGATTGCTGACGTTTTTTTTTTTACGGGGGCCGATGAAAAGCAAGGCAGCCCAGGTCCTGCTTCCCACTGCTATATAGTAAAGAGGGACTATGGTCATTTTTGATCATAGTTCCTATTTAAGAAATGTAGTTGTATTTGTTTTATGCTAGTTCGGGATGTCTATCGGTAGAGGGCCAATGCAGTTACTTTGGTTTGAGTAATGCTTTAATAACATTTCACTATTTGTTTTTTTTTCACTTTATTTTTTTCTAGACACAAAAAATGTGCACACCACAAGCCTGTACTGTATTTTGTCTTCAAGCATTTCACTTTGATACATGCAGTCACGGTTTAAAATTTTTCTGAATGGTTCAAGAAATGTAATCGCCATCAGAGGCAACGGCGCCCTTCACATTTGCTTTATGTGACGCGATCAATGCGTTTAGCTACAGGAAGAATCACGCATGGTTGTAGGTATGTTTGAACTGGAAATATGCGTCTCATTTCTATGAAGGAAAGAAGGGAGAATGCGTATTTGCCTCTCGCCTCCAGCACACTGTTTTGCATCTCAGATTAAAGGATTTTCAACACTAACTGTGATTGTCTTGTCACGGTTGAGATACACATTAGTTGACTGAGCTGAGTATCAAATATGTGAAATTAGTTGCCATTAAAAGCTTGCTTTAGGCACTTCATTTCTCATCAGCCAAGCTGCGAGAGTCTCCTGCTGAGGACAGTGAACATTTGCTTACTAAATATTGTCGCTAATCAAACGCTGCATTACAAATGGATACTTCTTAGGGAATGGAGGTTAAAAACACCAAAGAACATTTTTGCTTGGGTGCATTGAGTTTAACCATTGAATGGCACTTTAGCAATCCATAACATTTCTCTAAACAAAGTACCGTATTTTAGAATAATTAGCACCTAAAAGCAGAACAAAACCGACCAGCGGCCAGCCTGGAATCTAAAACATCCCAAATCGCGATGCCCCGCTGTGTGAAACACCCCAGGAAGCCCCAAAAAACTCACCTCGCCATGCTCCAATGGCGCATGCATAGGCTCTCGTCCAATGAGAGCTATCCCTTCTATAGATCTAGGAAAAAGTGGAGAAACGAACACCCATAACACAAAGCTATGCATCCAAAATGTAATGCTGGAAATCCATTGCAATAAATACAGAAGACAATAGCATAGGCAACATATTAATAAGCAGGAAACCCTTGACATTCCGGTAAAACAACCAATATATCCCACCATTAAAATGGCAGCACCCGAGCCGACGCCCGGGCAGGGGCCGCAACAACGGAAGTGTGGCAGACGCACTTCCGGCCCCAGCTGACGATCCAATCAGGGGGCGTGCAGGGAATCAGGAAGGGATGGATCCCTGCCACCCTGCATCCGGCGGCCCCCGACGTGCAGACGAGCATCGCGCACAGGCACGAAAGACAATTTAAATAGCGCTGCACACCTGCAGCAACCAGGACACTTTGCCACTTGCAACCAAGCACCACCCTCCAATCAAAATGAAATACAATTTCTGATGGTAAGCACCACCCATACTAATATATCATTAGACCTACACGAAGTCCATATATTACCACACACCTCAAACCTTTTCTCTTACCCATTTAGAATACCTAGGGAATCACCCCTATGGCACCAACTAGCAGCTGGGGGAGAGCAGCCAGGACCCTACCACCAAATTACAAACGCTTGGGCATACAAACTCATTTTTGAAGCTATTTAAGTACTGCATATTTATCTATAGACACTAAAGTGTGATGATCAATCCCAAAACTAAGGCAACACCACTATTCTTAAAGCGACAGGTCCACACACTGAGGAAGCCTTCGGCGAAACGAGTATGTGTTGGAACCTTACCACTTGCTACAAACTTCAATAAAAGGTACTATCCCACAGAAAAGGAACCCAAGTTGCTACAGACCAAGGGTATTGCCTTGCTACAAACTGTGGTTATACAAACTGGGCAAGGCCGAGCTACCCGGCCCCCAGAACCAAATGGACTTTTGAACCCACAGATTTGCTTATTAATTTTCCTCCTTTTTCTTTACTTCTATGATTGTTACCTTGTTTCTTTCATTTTCATTTTCTTTTGCTTTTTACTTGGTAAATGTAATCATTTTTTTTTTGATTGTGGACATTGGGTATGTAATGTAAATACGTTTTATAACGCATGTATTAGCTGTCCCTGCTTTGACAACGTCATTCAGCAGGTAACCCCAGCATTGTGCGCACTCTTGTGGAGCACCGAGGATGCAGGAGATGCAACAGCATGTACTCCCCATTGGCGAGGTGAGTTTTTTTGGCCTTCCTGGGGGGTTATACAGTGGGGGGTGCTTCCCTTTTTGGGATGCCCCAGGGGCACATACAAGTCTGAGCAACATCTGGAGCAAAATCTGGAGTGCAAGCGGCTGCATCTCCAGCAGTGCACAAGCCTTGCTGGGGTAGGAGCGTGCACACAACCCATAGATGCCTGATTGCAGAAGGACAGAGCCATTTCCCAAACGGCTCTGATTGGACAAGAGCCTGCACATGTGTGTAGTATTGGAAAGAGATGAGTTTTACTGGGCGATCTGGGGGGTCTCACACACTGGGATATCCCAAATCGGGATGCCCCCAAGGCATGGAACAAAACCCAGGAAAGTCAAAATCAACTGTTTTGTTCTACTTTAAACCAACCCTGGTGTTGACAGTCAACCTACACCACTGGTCAGTTTGCAGTTATGGGGAAATCCCCAAAAAGTCTTTCATGATAAGTAGAAAATCCAGGGCAAGTATGTTGCAGAGCTCTGTATGTTACTGCTAATAGCCTTAATGTCACTCACATAAGTTAGGCAATGTACATAAGAAAAACAACATTTGACAGGCAGTAACCTGCACATATATATGTATATAACATTTTACTACTATTGCTTGAGCTTAATACTTTACATACACGTATAGCCTATAAATATTGTACTTTATCCTGGAATTCGATAAAGCAGAACGAAGCACAAAACACTGGCCTTCCCCTGGGGCATCCCAAATTGCTAATGGTAAGGCTATAGAGTAAGTTCTATTTGAGGTAATATATCCTGTTTTGCATGTGTATGCCTGCTGTGTGGCTTGTGGTCTGTCTGAGGTTAATGAAATGCCAGATATGTAGCAAAGTGTGTCGGCTTACACTTGATTTCCCGGCCTCAGCATGCAGAAGACAGAAGCTGCAGGCATAGGTACACAATTCCTGTCCTTCCCTACACCTTTGAGGGTGGGGGAACTGCTCATGGGGAGCACGTATTTCATGGGGTGGTGAGGAGTGTTAGGGAACCAGAACCGCAATTTTCGGGTTCGTAGCGAACTTTACGAGTTTGGGATTCCAAACCCGAACACAGACTTCAGCCAGAAGAGCTGAGCAGCCCATCAACCAGAACCTAATGCAGAGTGTTGCAGCAGCAGGAAGTGGCTGCACACTTACGTGAGCCAGTGATCCAGTCCGCGTCCAGCTGTCAATTTCGCTACAGCCAGGGGTCCAGAAAGATGGCCGCCACTCCCATGAGTGAGGACACTGGCAGCTGGCAATACAAGTGCTGCTAGCTGCTGCCCGTGTCCTCACTCATGGGAACAGCATCTTTCTGGAGCCTTGGCCATAGCAAATTGACAGTGGGACCACATCACCGGCTCGCGGAAGTTGGGGGTTGGGGCGGAGGGGTCCCCAGAGGCAGAATCGCCCCCTAAACTTTGGGTCCCAATTGATTTCAATGGGGACTGGGTTCGGGTTCAGGTCAAGTTTGGTTGGCCGTACTGAACTTTTGTTCAGCTGAACTTGTTGAACCCAATCCTCTATGGATTTGCTCAACAGTAGTGGTGATCAGGGGCATACCATAGGGGCAGTGCAGGTTGTGATTTTGCCCATCTGTCAAAGGGCCCCCCTCCTGCCCAGGTGAGTGAGGAGTTGGGGGGTGGCGGAGGGGCCCCCAGAGGCAGACTTGCCCCCCAAACTTGGGTCGCAATTGATTTCAATGTAGAATGGGTTCGGGTTCTGGTCAAGTTTGGGTGCCCGAACCGAACTTTTTTTCGGCTAAACTTGTTGAACCCAATTCTATATGGATTGGCTCAACACTAGTGTTGAGCTGGGGCATATATATACCATAGGGGCAGTACAGGCACGTGTCCCCAGGCTGGTGGAACAAGGGGGTTCGGTGCACACTGCCTCCACCACCTCTGCAATATGTACCTGCAGCACATACATACCTAGCCATGCTTCTTCCTTCCCTCCTGGACGTGGGCCTTGCTTCCACATTGGTGCCATGCGAGGGCCCTGGCTATGTGTCAGTGCCGCGTGCACACCACTCAGCACTGCATGCCACCCGCTCCTCCCACTGTGCCACATGCGGCACTCTTCTTCAATGGCACGGTGCTCAGAGGAAAGTTTCTGAACATCAGGTGAGTGTATGTGGAGGGTGGGGATTGCTAATGGGGGGGGCCTGTGGTGGGGTCACTGATATGTACGCCCCTGGTGGTGAGGTATCCATGTGCACTTTGTAAAGAAACTGTAAAGTAAAAATCATGGTAGAAGTGCCTTACCCCCCTTACAGTAGAGGTTTGCCAGAGAAGAGAATTATTTGGGCCATCAACAACAACAGCATTCTGTGATGGGCAGACTGGGATTGCTCCAATGGTCTGTGAAGAAAAGGAGTTCCTTTTTCTACATGTTTGTTTAGCTAAAGCAACTGAGCAGCACTCGATTTTTAGCATAAACATTGATTCATTCATTTGCTGCCAGTTTTGCAGTACACAAATGTAAAAAAACACGCAAATAAAAGAAGGAGCAGTCATTCCCTCTGCACATACAAGCACATGGTCTGATGCAGAAGGAGTGGAGATAGGCCCTTTTCTCAGAGCTAAAGAAAATGTTCAGAAATAAAAAAAATCCAGGTGTTGGTCTTCCGAAGAGATTTTGGATGTCAGTAACAGTTTTATTTAGCTGCACATCTGGATGAATTATCTGCACAGCAGGTAAACAATGATTTGTTGTTACACTTATCCTGGACAATAAACTTTTGGGGATTGGGGGGATTTGCACGTTATCTGCTATATAATCGAGTTGTGTCGTACAGTATACTGTACGGTACATGTGCTCAACCTGCGGCCTGGGGGCCATATGTGGTCCTCAGAGGCATCTGAGTGGCCCCCTGATCTGCTGTGGGACAAATAGAAAAGGATAAATAGAACTGACATGTAAAGGTAGTTCAATAGGGGTACAGTAATGATGGGAGATTGCACGGAGAGTGTTATAGCTGGCACATTATCAGCATGTCAATGAAAGCACAAGGTTCCCCAAATAGCACACTACTCAACATGCATAGCTACCTTTAACCCTTTAATTGCCAGACTACCTAGAGTTTTTGTCACCCTCTGTTGCCAGACCATTTTTCACTATTTTGCTCTACACTTGTTCAACTATGATTATTGAAGGGATTTCCAGGGATTTCCCAGGAAACTTATATGTTGTTTTTTTGTTTGTAATTTTTTAAGTGTATTCGGGCAGGCTGATTCATTACTAGTGCCAGGTAATGGCAGATGAGCATCTGTACAGCGGTGCTAAGAGCTCTGATCAGCCATGAGTCGCTATTACAGAGTGCCTCAGTCGCTGTAGTAACATTGCTGGCATTGATGAATTTTCGCTATAACACCAGTTCAGAGCTATATGGGAGCAAGCGGTAGCGACTGGTCAGTGTGAGCGACCCAAACCATATTCATCAAAAAAACAGCCTCACATAGTGCCGGCACTCAAAATTGTGTCGCTGTATCCCAGAGCGCCAGAGCCTGTGTGATTAAAGAACACATATCCACTAGTAACAAAGCGAAAACAAATGGAATTACATTGTTATTCCATTGTGACATTAACACTTTAATACCAAACCTGTAATGACAATTCTGCATAAAAATATAAAATACCAAAAAAATTAAAAAAAATGTATATAAATAGGCCAGGAGAGGTCACACAATGATTTGATACAAAACAAAAAAAATTATTAAAAGAAAACCCTGTTTAAAGAGAATAAAAGTAACGTCCATTGAAATGTATGGGAGAGCGACAGGTAGCGACAGGTAATACCAGGCATTCTGAAAGCCAGAGTGCCGCCGGGATCCTGTTTTTTTAAATATTTTTGAGTGAAAAAAACAAAAAAAAAATAATTTCTAGAAAATGGTCTCCTTTATTTTAAATAAATAATTAATTTTATTGAAGAAAACCATATTGCTAATCTCCTGATTACAACGGTACAACATATGTATCGTTAGCCCCTCCCCCAAACTGAAAAGAGCACTTTATAACATTTACAAATAAAATACAACTACCATCCACACTATAAAGGGTAATTAAAAAAAAAATTGGTGTGGGGTTCCCCCCTTCCCAGCATAACCAGCCTGGGCAACAGCTATGGGGGCTTGCAGACCAGGGTGCGAAGGCCAGCTTCGGTGGCCCCCGGCCCTGAAAGCTACAAGCCAGCGTAGCCTATATGGGTGATGGGCTCTTCTGTCTCCCCTTGGGCTTTGGGGAGGCAGGTAATGGGGGGTTGGGGGTTAATGGCCAGTTTCCTGCTAGCCGCATGTCTCATGTATTAAATGTAGTGTTAAATGTAAAAAAAGAAGCCACACCATTAACAAAAATTACATTTATTAAATGTTTTTTTTTTTTTACGCACCTCCGATCATTATCTCCTGTGTCCCTTGCTGATCCAAAGACAGATGCGATCGTTGGAGGGGGGGGTGGGGAGGCAGGGAATCAGAGAATCCCCTGTCCCTTCACCGCTCTCTCCAGCGATCACTGCATCTGACAGACTGTCAGGACGGGAGCGGGTTGACGTTAATGGGATGATCCCAAGGGCGGAAGCGGGGGGGATCCCTTACCAGTTCACAATGGTTTAAATGTAAAAAACAAGTGGCACTTGGTGGTGCATCTTCAGCTTACTTCTGCAGATGTGTGTGACCGAGCCTCTGTTTTTAACTAGATTTAGAGACAGATTTTAGGTTGGTCTGCAAGCTAACAGGGTTGATTGCTGTGGCTCCTTTAAGACTTGTGTATCCTAATTGCCCTGCTCACATGCACCTCCCAGGTTAGTTATAAAATGGTCTGAGCGGTTGCCACCCCATCCTTTGTTTCCTTAAATGTAAAACACACACACCAGAGGAACAAATATATTTATATACAGTTTTTAATACTTACCTCCCATCCATCCTGATCAATGTGTCCCCTGCGATCGATGACTCTGGCTCCTGGCTTTTTATGTTTTTGGATGTTTAAGGTTTAAAAATCTTACCAGTTCATAAAGGGTTAACTGTAAAAAAAAAAACACACCACTACTCCCCTCCGATCCTCCACTGTCCCCCGCCAATCTCCCATGACAGATGCCGGTGATCGGTGGAGGGGGGGTGGGGAAGCAGGGGATCAGAGTCCCCTACACCTACACTCCTCTCCACCAATCACCAGCATCTGAGGACTCTAACGCAGGGAGCGGGATGATGTCTTACGGCCCCGCCCCCAAAATTGCAGGGCTAGATTCAGCGATGGCAGAATCAGGGTGTGGGAGCCTGTTTTGTGCCCTCTCCTCATATGGTTGAAGGGGAGACCCGGTGGGAGGGATTGTAGGCACAAGTGAGTAAATGTAGTGGGGCGGCTCTCTACTGACTCCAAAAGAGCCTCAGGGGGGAGATTGGATGCCCCTGGGGTGAAGAGAAAACCCAGCCAGATTGATGAGGAATCAGGTGAGTTTTTAACTTTTGGGGTTTAAATTCAGCTAGGTGGTCTCACGTAGCTGGCACTTAACGGTTGAAGACGCAGCTACGTGACATAGCTGGCACTACAAGGGTTAATGGATATGTGTTAAGTTATTTTGAGGGCACAATAAATGTACACTGACTACTTTACTATATTGTATCAATGTGTCAGATCTTCCATGTTCTTCCATGAAAAGATATAATAAAATATTTACAAAATCTGCAGGGTGTACTCACTTTTAAGTGTGTAAAATAATGCACGTGTGTTTGGAGGGCACCACCCTGACATCTTGCACCTAAGGAAATCCCCTGGCGGCTCACAACCCTCTCTCTGCACTGAATATTGCTTAAACCAGGCCAACATCCTCAGAAGAAACAACGGTGCTCATTTTTATCCCTCCCCAGGGCAATTTAGATTGCTACACGTAAAAATTAATTTACCTTTTTGAAACTCCTGCTGTGGTAAATTTTACAACCAAAATAGTGTCTCATGAAGCTGCAGGCCACCTTCAAAGGGGAAGTGCTGCTGGGTTTCCTGCCACTCATGTCATGCATTGTGGGCTATGGGGGTTATTTAAAAGGGATAGCACCGGGTAGTGCCCCATAGTGGCAGGCAGCGTCTGGTGAACGCTGGCGCTGTACGCAAAACCACATTTATGAAAGCGAATCTGGTGAGCGACTCTAACAGCGCCATGTAGCGTCCAATGTATTATTACAGGCAGCTCAGCATATAGCGTCGGCGCTCTAGCTTCCAGAGCGCCAGGTATTACCTTTCGCTCACTGTCGCTCTCCCATACATTTCAATGGACGTTCATTTGCTTGTGTTTAAACAGCGTGTTTGACATTTTTTATTTATTTTTTTTTTGCTCAAATCGTTGTATGACCTCTCCTGGCTGTAGACAAACACTTTTAAAAACTTTTTTGACTTTTTATATTTTTATGCAGAATTGTCATTACAGGTCTGGCACTAAAGTGTTAATGTCACAGTGTTACAACAATGTAATTCCTGTGTTTTCGCTTTGTTACTGGTGGATATGTGTTTAAAAACAGACTTTAATCACACAGCGTCTGGCGCTCTATGCTATAGCGACCAGATTTAGAGTGCCGACGCTGTGTGTGTGTCCTTTTTTGATAAGTATGGTGTGAAGCGCAGCGAGTCGGTCGCACTGAGCTGGCGCTACCTCTCGCTCCTTGCAGCGCTGTACTGGTGTTAGAGCGCCCAACTTACATCACAACAATATCATATGCCGCCGCACGCCTACCAAGTATAGCGGGGGGTGGGCGGTTAGCGGTGACACCGCAAATCCACAGGTAGCGAAGAAAAAACAGCACTCCAGATGTATATGAAGAATAGCAAAGCTGTATTCATACAATGTACAATCAGGAACAATTAATCCATAGTCCAACGTTTCGGGGGTTACCGCAAGCCCCCTTCATCAGGGATAACAAGCAACTTACATCACATTCATCAATGCGGGCCAGGTTACTACAGCGACTGAGGCGCTCTGTTACAGCACCCGATACATGTTTACAGCGTCTAGAGCATCACTCTAAGCGCCGCTATACAGATGCTCGTCTGCCGATACTTGGCGTTAGTAATGAATCAGCCTCCACGTCAGTTAAATTCAGGCAGCAGCACGTCTGGGATGCTGGGAAAGGAAGGCAGCTACCTGTAGAAAATTGGTAAGTCAGCATTTCAGCTTTGAGTGGATGCAGGAGCAAATGTAAGTGCTGACAATGATTCAGTATCATGCATACAGATGGGGCAAGGGAGTTTTGGAGAGTTTTTCTTACAACTGTGTAAGGCTGTTGATCCCGTTTTAAGGTGAGAAAGGTTGGGGACATACAAGATCCTGTACCTTAAATGACTGTATGACTTGGGTTATAGTTTAAGAACACAAAACCACTATGTGCTATTAAATACAGATTATGGTTGGTTAGTGTTACATTATTATCACGTTAGCAGTTTGCAGCCTCATTAATGTGGTGTAATGTTGTCGCTATCCATTTTCAATGTCACTACTGCTGCCCTAATAAGATCTGAAGCTGGTGATGTGACAAGTAATCAATTTAGAATGCATATTAGGTCCTTTCAGCCTGACTTCTTAATGTCTGAAGCCCGAGCAGCGCCGGTGTGGAGGCTGATTAATAACCTGAGAAGTGACACTCTCAGCCATCAATAACCTGATTATGAATGACTCAATTCATCATGTTTAAAGAAATTGTATTTGCAATTTCAAGAAATCTGAAAGAGAAGAAGTGAAAACCTGAGACTGCCCGGCAAAGTAAGATAGATTAACACACAAAGGAGAGCGCGGTGTATTGCGGAATTGCTTTTTGATGGGTAAGAGGATTTGATTATGTTATCAAAGTATGGTGATAAGTGAAGTGCAGTTGAAGTTATTGTGTTTAAAAGTTCTTAAACTAGTACAAAGGTTTTGTTTAGTCCATGATTACTAAAGTGCCATAACACGCCAACTTTTCTATTGATAACTGATAAATAAAGCCCAGTATTCAAATCATATATAAAAAAGAGGAACACCCTATTAAGCACCACCCTAAATAATTCCAATAAGGGGAACGGAAGTGTGCCAAATCTGTAACCTAAATTGCTACTACAATACACACAGAAAGCTTATGTGGTTCCAGCCCTCCACAGACACAGTTACTCAGAAGGCACCACTCCAACCCAAAAATAAATTAATCAATAATACCGACTGATCTTAATATCCATTTTAATTAATCAATTCATCAATGATTAAAAACATACATCAAGTCCACATGACCCATACTAACCATATTCACCCAAATACCCCCCTAAATATAGATCCCTATCCCTAAGTTTAAAGTGCCAATCTCCAAAGTGACCAGAGCAAAATATGATCCTTAAATAAATTGTTAAATCAATAAAGGTTCACCTCAATGTGTATAGCGATCATCTCCTGCTGGGCAGATATGTAAAACACACAGTATTCAAATTGGTTAAAAAAAAATGATAAAAAAATGATAATGTAGGGTCAAATGGAGAATAAAATAAATACTACCTGAAAAACTACCAAACCTGAACACACACACAGGGTTACTTAAGGGCACTGGCTCAATGGCAAATATTGCATAATTACGCAAGGGGACAATTACAGAGTGATGAGAACATCTTTATTGAAAATATATTGCACAACCCCTCAAAGCACCAAAAAAGTACACCCAAAAAATATTAAAAAATCACAATGTTGTGATATTAAAAATCTGCCCCCCCCCCCCATGCACATGCATCAACACCTCCAAGTCACATCCACTAGCACACACTCGCTGTCTGCCTAGAACCAATGCATCATACAGCATCAACGTTGGGCGCCATGTTAGAAGGTAACACTCCTCGGCTGGTATCCTATAACCAAGACGGAAGCTCAGCTAGTCCAGCACTCAGTACACTATATCGGTGCAGTCCTTCAAATTCCAAAACTGTCAATCGTCGGCTCCATTTAATAAGGTGCATATGCTAAATAGTGAGCAGCCAAATATTGCAATTAGCTCAAAGTACACTCTCCCATAACAGCCGTCTAGCCGGTCCACACATTAGGTCGCGGCTTGGCCATGATAGTATGCGGTAACAAAGACGCAGATCAAGCAGTCCATCGTAAGGTGTGTATGCTAAGCAGCGTACAGATTCCTTTTACTCACCGCCTTTTCACATGGGGCATTTAGAGTCAACAAGCACAGCTCGTATAGGCACATAGCACATTCTCTCAGCGCAGCTCATAAATCATGACTCATACCTTGATGGCCAGCATTGTTGCTCCCGCATGACAGCTTCAGTTCACCATAATAAGAGGCACATTCGCCTTGCGAAGCTCATGAATCATACATCATACCTTACTGGCCAGTATTTTACTCCCTGACTGTTCTAAGGAAATAGAAAATACTTTATCAGGGGCAGCTCCAGGCTCACAGGGTAAAGTATAGGGTCCTGGCACATAAGGTAAGGGAGCAATATGGGTCAGCATTCTTCTCAACCAAACATTTAAGCTTCTTTTATCAAAAGGGCAAAACACGTCCAAAACAGGGTGTTAAACCGGACCTTCAGCATCATTTTCTGAAAAGCCCAAACCCTTAAAGTGGACCAACACCCAGGATTTTGACTATCCTGGGTGTTGGTCCACTTAGGCGGGGCCCCCCGATTGGGGGTGCCCCACTGTGTGAACCCCCCCCCCGATCGCCGCAAAAACTCACCTCTCCCCGCTCCAACGTGACCTCGTCCAGCCAATGACAGCGCTCAGAGCCGCTCTGGTATGCGCGTCCAAAGCCGCTTGGACGCGCATACCAGAGCGCTGTCATTGGCTGCGTCTCTCGCTTCCCTCTAACAGGGAGCGCGCCTGCGCCGGCCATTCACAAAACGGCCGACGCGGGAGCGCGCCCTGCTAGAGGGAAGCGAGAGACGCGGCCGCGTCTCGCGCATGCGCCGTTGGATCACCGGTAAGGTAAGGATTGTGGGCCTCCTGGGGGGTTCCTCCCCGTGGGACATCCCGATTTCAGATGCTCCGCGGGGAGGGATCTGATCGGTCCCCCCTGGGTGTTGGTCCACTTTAAGAAACTATTCCCCAGCATCTAAAATTAATATATTTTACATTTTAGTCACTTTTTATTCTTTCCCCCACTGGGCTGTAATTCTGTTCAGGACTCCAGGATATGGGCGCCAACAGCTTGCCTTAGAAGCATCACATACTGAGGAGGGAAAAGGGGTGAAAAGTGCAGGGGGTGGGGTTATAGCTGTGCTTTGCATAGAAAGAGCAGAGCTGGGGTCAAGAAAAGGACAACAATCCCAGAATGCAGAGCGTCACAATCAGAAGACACTTGACTCCATGGGCCACCATCTTGAATGTTTAAAGGCTCAGAACATGCACTAGGTGCAGGTAGGATGATTTTTAATGTGGGAAATCTGTATGTACAGGGTGGGGAGGGACATATACGATATGCACTTATTCAGGGTGAAGGTCGGCTTTAATTAGTTATCTACATTCTTCAGTAAAGAAGAAATAGCAATTACTAGGGAGCAGGTCTGGACGAAGTAGTGATAGGCCTAACTAAAAACAATAATGAGGAGGCCTACCTAAAAGAGATAAAAAGTCTTAAACATTGGTGTCAAGAGAACAACCTCCCACCTCAATGCTGCAAAAACAAGAGTTGGTCGTATATTTTAGCACTAAAAAGGTGAGGAATTACCGAACTGTCACAATCAACTAAGCAGCTGTGGAAACAGTAGCCACCTTCAAATACCTAGGTGTTCATACATTAAAGGATCTGACCTGGGCCTATCATATTGTATGTATGATGGCTTCAGGATAGGTTGAAAGTTTTGAGGACAGCAGAGCGCATCACCGTTGTGAAACTCCTGGCCCAGCAGGCAATCTTCAAGAACTCATGCAGTAACTTGGCCAGAAATATATATATATATATATATATATATATTATATATTGTATCTGTACTAGGAACCATGTTCAGTGGTAAATATATTTGTATATTTCACTGTATGGGTATGCATATGACAAATAAACCTTGGCTTTACTTAGACTGTAGGGTGGATGGTTGAGCTCCATGAAGCCGCATTCCCTGATAGCAGCTTGTGATTTGCAAGACTTGTGAGCTGGGTCATTGTCGTGAAGCAGCAACACACCTGCCAACAACTTCCCATAGTCTCTCCTTGACTGCCTCACATAATGCCTTCATTGTTGAAGCATAGGTGTCCCCAATTATTGTTGTCCTGTGTAGCATGACTACTACCAAAAAAACACTTCTGTTTCCCAAAACACAACATTTCTTTGTGCTCTATTGCATGGACTCTGGTCCAGACGTGTGGATGCCGGCCCTCTAGCATTTCTTGAGTGATATTTTCTTATGTTTAACCCTTTAAGTGCCAGCCTACCTGGAGTTTTTGTCACACTCTGTTGCCAGACCATTTTGCACTATTTTGCGCTCCCCATGTTCAAATGTGATTTTTGAAGGGATTTCCAGGGATTTCCCAGGAAAATGATATATTGTTTTTTTCAGCAGAGTCTGGGCTTTAACATGAAATGTCTTGTTTGTCATTTGTTAGGTGTATTCTTAATATTTTTGGGTGAAATATGTGCAAAAAAAAAAAAAAAAAAAAATTTTTTACATATTGTAGTTTTTTTTGGAATAAAAAATGTAAGTTTGTCAATAAAATCTTATTGCGTGTGAAATCCCAATTTCTCCCGGTTACAGCGGTACCACATATGTATAGGTAGACACCCTTTCCTGCCCAGGAGACTCCCCCAAACTGAAACAGCGCTTTAGGAGATTTTCAGATAAAATACAACTATGCTATGCAATATGCGCACCTTGCGGTTTTTCCAGAAAAACAACCCTTTACATTTGAAATACCCCCAACAAACTATATATTCTCTGGAAGTACACACCTCAGGCTTTCTAGGCGTACCAAGCTTGTGGATGTGGCCATAGTTTTCTGGAAGTAATCCCTCAACGTAATCTTTGGTTGCAAAGAGTTTCCCTAAAAAAAGGATAAAAAAGCAGAATCAAAGCCACATTTTCCTAAAAAAACTATATACAAACAAGAAAAAACAAGTTTAATCTGAAAACGCAACATCCCCCGAACAGAACGATACCCAACATGCATAGGTTCTGTCAAGGGAAGAGTTGCCAAACACCCCAAAGTAAAGCATGCGCATAACGGTAATTTTACTTGAAAATTTCAGCTCTGCAGACAAAGTGCGCACCTTGCGATTTTTCAACCAAAACAACCCTTTACATTTGGAATATCCCCCATAAACCATATATTCCCTGAAAGTACACACGTTAAGCTTTTTAAGGGTACCCAGCTTGTTGTAGTGGGCTCATCTTTCTGGAATTAATTCCTCAAAGAATTCTTTGGTTGCGCAGGGTTTCCCTAAAAAATTTATAAAAAAGCTGAATAAAAAACACCTTTTCCTAAAATATAAATATGCAAACCAGAAAAAACAAGCTAAGTCTGAAAGCGCAAGGTCCCCCGAACAGAACAATACCCAACATGCAGAGGTACTATTAACCCTTTTAATTGCCAGCCTACTTGAGATTTTGTCACCCTCTGTTGACAGGCCATTTTTCCCCATTTTGCGTCATGTTTTTGCGACATGTTTTGCGCCATTTTTGCTGTAACTTTCAGAAAAATTATATATATATTTTTTGCAGCAGAGTTTAGACTTTAACATGAAATGTCTTGTTTGTAATTTTTTTTTTTTTTTTTACAATATTATTAAGTGAAAAAAAAAATAAATAAATAAAAAATTTTTTTTAGAAAATTGACTCCTTTATTTTAAATAAAAAATGTATTTTATTAAGGAAAATCATATTGCATGTGAAAGCCCCATTTCTACCGATTAGAACGGTACCACATATTTATCGGTAGCCCCCCGTTCCTGCCCAGGAGACCCCCCTAACTGAAACAAGTATTTTATAACATTCACAAAAAAAATACAAAAACCATCCACACTACAAAGGGTTAAATCGGGAAAAAAAATGACATAGGGTCCCCCCTCCCAGGGGAGGGAGACCCCATTTTTTTTTTGATTTTTAAGGGTTAAAAACCCTTAAAAATCAAAAAAAAAATTGACGTGGGGTCCCCCTTACCCAAAGTAACCAGCCCGGGACCAGCTATGGGGGCTTGTAGGCACAGAGTGGGGGGGCCAGCTTATGTGGCCCCCCCACCCTGCAGCCTACGAGCCCACATAGCCCATGTGGGCCCGGGCTCTTCTGCCCCCCCCTGGCCTTTGGGGAGGCAGGTAATGGGGGTGCCGGGGGTTAATGGCAAGCCACCCGCTAGCGCAGGTGGCTTGCCATCCCCCCAGCCTTGTGAACTGGTATAGGGGTCATGGACCCCTTACCAGTTCACAAGGGGTTAAAAGGAAATAATGACACAGACACACACTGAGAAAAAAATATTTTATTAATTTTTTTTTTTTTTTTTACACTGTACTCACCTCCCATCCATCCTGGAGCACTCTGTCCCTCGGCGATCACTGGCTTCTGCTCACTTGCTAGAAGCCTTTTATAGCTGCTGGATGACAGATTACAAAGGGTTAATCAAAAAAAAAAATGACATAGGGTCCCCCCTCCCAGGGGGGGCGGACCCCATTTTTTTTTTGATTTTTAAGGGTTAAAAACCCTTAAAAATCAAAAAAAAAATTGACGTGGGGTCCCCCTTACCCACAGTAACCAGCCCGGGACCAGCTATGGGGGCTTGTAGGCACAGAGTGGGGGGGCCAGCTTATGTGGCCCCCCCACCCTGCAGCCTACGAGCCCACATAGCCCATGTGGGCCCGGGCTCTTCTGCCCCCCCCTGGCCTTTGGGGAGGCAGGTAATGGGGGTGCCAGGGGTTAATGGCAAGCCACCCGCTAGTGCAGGTGGCTTGCCATCTCCCCAGCCTTGTGAACTGGTATAGGGGTCATGGACCCCTTACCAGTTCACAAGGGGTTAATAGTAAAAGAAATGACACTGACACACAGAAAAAAAAATCTTTATTTTTCTCTTTTACACTATACTCACCTCCGATCCGACGTCCCTCGCCGCTGTCCCTCGCCGCTGTCACTTCACTGACAGATGCCGGTGGTGATCGGCGCAGGGCGGGTGACAGGCGAGGGGGCTCCGATCGGAGCCTCCTCACCTGACATCCGCCCTGCTCCGATCACCACCGGCATCTGACAGATGCCGGAGCTCGGAGGGGGTATAGGAGGAGCGGGATGACGTCATCCCGCTCCTCCCACAATGGGCGGGGCTAAGCGGCGGCGGCCGTCGCCGCCATTACAAGAGGTGAGGACCCGGAAGAGGGTCCTCACCTGAAGACTGCGCAGCCCAGGGGGGGGATCGGACCCCCCCCTGGTGAAGAGGAGACCCGGAAAGAAGGCTCGGGCGCGGAGGTGAGTAAATGACAGTTTTATTTTTTTTTTTTTTTTTACAGCGGCGAAAAGCGCTGGAAACGGGGGGGGGGGGCGGCTGGTTTCGGGCCCCCCCCCGAAGACGGAGGACGACGGGGGGGCGATCGGATGCCCCCCCAAGGAAGAGGGGACCCCAGGCTTCACAAGGATACCGGAGGTAAGTGATTTTTTTTTTCTATTTTTTAACTGTTTGGGGGAAATGCCAGGCACGTAGTTTCTACGTGCTTGGCACTTAACGGTAGGAGAAGCAACCACGTAGAAACTACGTGCTTGGCATTTAAAGGGTTAATGCTCTCTTTTTATTTGTATCTATTTTTATCCATGATTCATGATACACTTCTGGAAAAGACTTTTGCACAGGCGTAGCCGGCCTGCCCGCTCCCACCATGCCGGCATTTTTTTTTTCAGATGAGCGATTCGTGAAAGTTCGAATCGATTCGGGCGAACCTGAATTTCTTGGGGAAATTCTGCGAATCGCCCGAATCGAACTTTCAAGAAGTTCGCTCATCTCTACTCCTGATCTTCCCCCCGACTTGCTTCAGGTTGGGCCCCCTTGTTCTATCATTAAGCTTCTTCTTAAAAACACTTCCCTCCTGAACCTTATTCAATCCTTTCACATATTTAAAGGTCTCAATCATGTCCCCCCTCTCCCCTCTCCCTTCTTTCCTCCAGTAAAGTGACAGTAATATTGATGGGTAGTAGCTTTCTGAATGTGACTCCCAGTCGTGTACATCCTACTGCTTTTTGTAAGAAACCTAACTTCGCATTAACCAAAAACAGTTTTGTAGATTTGCAGTTACTGAAAAATATATTGACATCCTAAGAACGCTGCAATCCTCGGTGTTCTTTTGATACAACACCATCTTTTTAAGTAGTAAGTGAGATAGGCTTGACATACACAAGATTAGCCTGTAACGCTACATAATCACTGTTTGCTGAGTGCTGAGGATTTTAGGTTTGAATGTTTTTTTTTTCATCGCATCAAGTTTTACATTTTCATTTTACAAAAGTCATATACAATGAAATGCAGAAACCCCATATCACTTAACAACCCCCGTATTCATCTTTCCAGTCTGCTAAAAGCTTTGCAATAGCTACATAGAGAAATATGTCAGGTTGCCTGTCATGCTGGATATGTAGGCTTGTCTTTTTGCTGGTTGTTTACGGCTGCCATCATTGTGGTGCAATTTACCATCCTTTTTCGAGTTGAACAATCTTGAAACATAGGTGTATGTTTTAGTAACAAATTTATTCTGAAGTTATTTCACTATTTTGGGCCAAGTGACTCAAATTGTCCTGGATCACTAAATGCATTTCTTATTTTGTGTCTTGGCAAAGAGTATTCTATAGTGTAACAGCAAAATTATCGGTGTTTGTGTGTGTGTTTGCGCTTATAATATAACTGCAGGAAGATTTTACACCCATTTAAGGGGCTGCATATGCTGCTGGTAAAATGAAAATATTGTCATAATGAAAACAGAAGAAAGCCCGCATATTTTAGGCATATTACAGGTCTGAAGGTGTTTATTAAGTGGTGGGAAACATTTAGTAAGCAGCAGGAATCTAGGACAATTGCTATTGCCTCACGTTGTTAGGGATCCAAATAGTAGAATAGCTTAACAATTGAAAGTATATCAGAATATTTATTGTTCAGCAATTACATACATTACATACAGTATATACATAAGTAATTCCTTCAGGAATGAAGCCTAATGCACAAGCTTAGCTAGCATTCCCCCCTCCAATTTTCACTAAATGGAGTTACATAAAAACTACATGACACAGCTACTTACATCAGAGGCCATTCTTGCCCCGAGTTAGACCAAAAGTAAAATTTCACCTTCAATAAAAATTAAGGAGAAGGGGCACAGACACATCAACATTGCACAATGTTTGCGGCCACTTAGGGCTCCTTCTTCAGGCAAAGCAATACACAAATGAAATAATAATAACCAAATAAAGTACAGAATTTATGACCAAACACCACTGGCCTAGTGACATTTTGGTGTCAACTTTACAATTAGAGATGAGTTAACATTTTAAAAATTCAGTTCGGCTGATTTGCCAAATTTTTCAAAGAAATTCGGGTTCATCCGAACTGAAATTTTAATGAACTCGCTCTAAAGACAATTAAAAATATTCTCACCTCCATCCCCATTCCAGGGAGGAGCAATGTCCTGTCCCGCGCAGCTCTCCGCAGAATCCACAAGCCCCGGCTGGGCAGGATGGAACCCTTATGCCAATTCACAGGGCAAGAGGGGCCAGCAAGTCATCTGCCAGCAAGCAAGCAATTTGCTATGACCCCCCGCGCTATTACCTGCATCCCCAAAGGCCCGTGGGCTATGTGTTGTTTAAAAAGGCCTGGTCTTCCCTCCTCTTGAAGAGGAGAACCCATTTTTTTTAATGTATGTGTTTAACCACCAATCACTCCAGCTTCTGACATTTTGCTCCCTGCGTCAGGGAGGGACTATTTATAGAGGTAGAAGGAACTGACATCAGAGGATAGCAACCAGGGGACAGCAAGAGAGCAGGTGATTTTTACTTTCTTATTAAACAATTTCAGGAAATTCGTACCAATTTCAATTTTCCCTGAAATTTGGACCGAACGCAGATTCCAGGCGTTTGGTTCGCTCATCTCTAAATACAATCATTTGTGTGTGGAGTCTTGCTGTACCTAAAGTAGGGTCCTAACTGCCCCTTAAACAAATATTGTCTCACATGAAGAGATTAATAACATTTAATGAATATTTGATTCACTGTGGGAATAGATAATTTGGGAAGAATGTATGTAGCTTAATGAACAACTTCAACATCTAACCCAAAGAATGTCTTCACCTCAAAACCCAGTTAGGTTTTCGAATTTTGTTGCATTGTATTATATATTGGAGGTGGAGAGTTCACCAAAGTTTCATATATATCCACAAGCTTGCTTCACAAGACCTCAAACTTGCCACATAAAGTGTATTACAAGCCACATTTCATTCATCTATCACCTAAGGCTTGAAATGTGTAGAGAGGCAGACTATTACACACAGGTAAGGATTAATGGAGGTGCAAACCAAACTCCCAATCTATGACATCAACCATTTGGTGGACTCTAACACGGCAGTGATTGGTCTAGAATTACTAAGGGGGCCAAGGGTCCTCCCTCACACTTAAGCCAGTCCTGATTACACGATAAATTATTTTAATGAGGAAGGCAAAAAGCTAAAGAGATAAGGTCAATAAGAATAAGAAGGGGGTTGTTGACCAAAGCTTGCAGGGCTTCTCCACTCAACTTCACCTCAACATCTAGTCAAGTGTGAGAGACTTGAAAGAGGTAGAATTTTTTGCACGTGTCATTGCTTATGAGCAGTGACAGATGACACAGACTTATCCAAATCTACTGATAATCCCGGGCAAAGCTTATAGCAATACTGACGATGATAAAGTCCCTGGGATGCAAGAGATATTTTAGGGTTGTTGGCGGCAATAATCCAGGTGATTGAGCAGCGGATCAAGAGCAGGTTCAAACCACATCAAAGTTCAAGAAGCCAGAAGCTGGGGGTACAGATGTAGCAGATATCGTCTAGCACCTGCATCTAAAGCACCTGATATATAAAGCACCTTATATAGTAAAATCTTTCATGCCATCCGCCTATATCCTGATACCTATGCACTCTGCACTAGCGTAGGCATGGATTTGCCTAGTGTCAAGATTGAATTAGTTGATCAGACATTTTATTGTATATCTGATCAAATCATCCCACACACGCCACCACATTGTTAGTCATTATCTGATCAGCAGATGTGTGAACAGCTGCCAACAAGTATGTATTATTCCTTGGCGTATCCCTGATATAGAATCAACTCATCATTAAAATCTGATCGAACAGATCTGTGCCACTTTAGAACAGGTATATAACAGAGCGTTTACAAAGTGGTAGATTTAAAAAGTAATTCCACTTTCGATTACATTTTTTAAGGTTTCCATTATTGTGAGCCAAAATGATGTAATCAAGGTCCTACGCTTATCTGTTATTTAATTTTTTCCTTTCTATTTTTTTGAAATTCTGTGTTATAAAAGAAAAAAGTTTTCCCTAGCAACAATGTGTTTACCTTAGCAATGTACATCAACTGGTGTGTTAAAAGTACAGATCACAAAACTTCCTCACTCTGGCTTGCTAAACATCTAAGGAAGAGGTGACAGATTTAACTCCTTCTGCTGTAATTCAACTTATTCAGCTATGAAGGATCACAGTCTTGTGTTCAGAATCTAAGGGGTTATAGGCAGTGTTGTCAGCTGTAAGAGACAAGCTACTAACATGCTCAGAAACGAATGGAAGGATTCTGGGATATGTAATCAGTACTTTTTACTCAAGGCCAGAAACCAATCCCATCGTAGGATCACAGCCACACCTATCAGAAACTTGGAAACCAGCAGGTCTGGGGGCACAATCCTAACACAAATGTTTATCTTACATCCCAGAAGAGGAAAACAATAAGTAATAACACCAGTCCTTCCCACGGCCCAGACTCGAGCTGAGAGCAAGCGCGGTGATTGGCTGAGCAGCCCACTCATCCGTGCACTCACTTTCACTCTGCCTCTTTTAGCTCCCCCTCCAATTACAGGCAGGGTAGCAGAATACCCCCCCCAAAAACATTATAGACAGTGTGCCAGAATATCCCCCTCAATTCTCTCATTTCATGCAGTGTGGCAGAATACCCCCTAATGTCCCCAGTATTATAGGCAGTGTGGCAGAATATACCCCCCATTTCCCCCATTATAGGCAGTGTAGCAAAATACCCCCAAAACTCCCCCATTATAAGCAGTGTGGCAGAAAACAGCCAAAATTCCCCCATTATAGGCAGAGAGGCAGAATCCATCTACCCCCCCCCCCCCCACAATTTTCAGCAGTTTGACAGAAAATACCACCTCTTTTCCCTCATTATGGGCAGTGTGGTAGAATATACTCCCCTCAATTTCCCCATTGTAAGTAGTGTAGCAGAATACACACACACACACACACACACACACACACACACACACAATTTTCTTCTATTTTGTTTTATTTTTAAATTAATTCCATAACATTTCGCCCCACACACATTTGGGGGGAAAAGTGTGTCTTATGGAGCAAAAATACAGTATATATGGTATTGGTGAGATTTGGCCAGAAGTTTGATGTTAAGAAAAATGGTAATTGGATGCAGCAGTTGGACAATCAAAGTGTCGATTATCCCGGATATTCAAACAACAACCAGCTATGTGAAGCAACATTTTGTTTCCCAATGCTACATCTGTTTAGACTTCAGAAGAAAACTAAATCACCGAATCCGCTTTCCATTCTGAATCCTTAGTAGAGTGATCCTATACTGTAAGTGTAATAATTATTATTGTAATGTAGTTTCAGAATAAAAACAATCCGTTGCATTGCAGTTTCATGGTTTTGGTGGCATCAAAGCCTAATACAGTCGCAGAAAACTAATTAAGATTTTTTAAGGCAATGTTATTTATTGTTTTCAAAGACTGATTATAAATGTCTCTGTTTGATCCTCTGCATCCATACAAGCAAAAGTGAAAACTGTTTCATCTTGAAAACGTATTATTTGCTAATTTGCAGTGTTTGCAAACCAAGTTGCCCTATCCATTATGTTTCCCACATTACAATTACAAACAAAAAGTTTAATAATCACAGGGAATCAGTCTTCTATAGATCTGCTGATGGATTCTGAGTAATGTTGCTGTTTACCATTGAGAAAATAGCAGCATTTAACTCTGTTTCAGAACATTAAACTGCTCAAATAAAGCAAATGGATATTAAAAGGAATCGGCCATCTGGGTCTATTTACTTTTGTGCAAAAACCAAAGAAGTGAAAGAAACAGTCCCATACGACTGATAGCAGGGCAAAACATTTGGTAACAGGTCAGCGGCCCACCAAAATGGCTCTGTTATGAATAGTACAAAAAACAAAGTGTGAGTTTAAAGCTTAGTAGTGACATTCAATGACATTCAATGACTATTTAAAGCTCCTTGATTTGAAACAGGATTATAGATCTTCATTCCCATCTAAGGTTTGATGTATAGGTCCAGTGACAGCCATTTAATGCTCAACAAAAAAGATCAACAGCTTGCATAAGAAATACCATTAATAGATTAAGTCTTTAATGCAATTCATGAACTTGCTCTTATTTAATAGGCACAGTAATGTGCATCATCCGGGGGTCCGGGGGGGGGGGGCTACTTTAAATGCACCACAACGCCACAATGGCTCCTTTCAGATTATGCTTCCTCTTAATGCCTCTTATTCCTTAAAGAGGAACTTCGGAGGCCCTGGAATCTAAAAGCCTCCAAGACTATCCGAGTTCCACTCCTTGGGGCATCCGAAATTGGAAAGCCCCACTGTGTAAACCCCCCCCAAAGCCCCATTTCAACCACCTTGTCCCGGAGCCCTTGCCGTGTCTCTGCAGCATGGCCGTATCCTGGCTCACCTCTAGCTGTGTGTGCACCCGTGCCTGGCCTTTCTGAATGAGCTGCACGGGCACACGGTGGCTGGAAGTTTGAGTGGGGGATTCGGCCGGCGGTACACTCGGCTCCCTTCAGCGATGCTCAGCTGCCAATCCGCGCTCATTCTTGCCCGAATCTTCTTTCCTTTTTTCCCCTGGAGTGCCCTGTATTTAGCTCACCTATATGGAAATCCACAGAACATGACCCGTTGGTGGCTCTTGAAGAGAGGGTTGGGCACCTATGGTATAGGGCGAATCCGGGGCATAATATGGGTCATCCCAAATCGGAATGTACCAGAGACATGGAAACAGATGGTCCTAGAATGTTTTAGACTCAACGAGACCAGGCACATATCAACATGTTATTGCAAAAAATAAGGAACATTTCATTCTTTATTTTAGAATAAGACATTAGATAAAATAACGAGTGGTTCAACAATATATGATCCTAAAAGTGGGAAGTGGGGGATGCGGCCGCCAGCACGCTGGCCTTAGACAAAGGCTTAGATGACGTGACGTCAGCGGCTCCGAGCTGATTGGACGAGTGGCCGCACACAGGACTGGGGAAAAAGTGAGTTAACATCGATCTAGGGTGCCCTGGGGGAAAGGACCAAAATCCAGGACAGTCAAAATCCTGGGTTTTAGTCCACTTTACAATATTTTGGCAATATTTCTGCACCATTGTGTGGCAGAAGTAAGGTTGGAAGAGGTGGATCAGGCAGAGTTGAGGTAGGAAGGGGTGAGGTTAGCAGAGGGGGATATAGGTAGGCAGAGGTGAGGTGAGCAGAGGTATGGTGCAAATGTAATATGGGAAGAGAAGTGATGGACAGCGATGAGGTGGGAAGAGATGACCAGAGGTTGGTAGCGATAAGTAGAGGTAAGCTGATCAGGGGTAAGGTGAGACATGGAGGGGAGAGGTGAGTAGGGATAGGCATGGGTAGACAGAAGTGAAGTGAGCACAGGTAAAGTGGGAAGAGGTAAGAATTGGTAAGCTGAGATGTGCTGGGGCAGCAGGCATAGGAATACAGGCCATAAAGCACTTCAGTGTTGGGGGCCTCAACTGATGGCTGTGCGGGCCCCAGGTGGCCCTCGGGCTGCAGGTTGTTCATCCCTGTTATCAGTCATTCCCCAGTAAGCCCTGGACTAAGGAGCTTTTTGGGGGTCCCAATCACCAAGAGGGATGTTGTACTCTGTGATAATAATTATTATGTTGTCCATTTTTCTATTATTGAAGTAGTAGGTAATTATGTAGGTGGCTATGTCAGGAGAGCATGGCTTATCCACTCACACACAATACAGTTAGACTTGGAGCCTGATTTATAAAGTGTCTCAATTTTTGTTCTCAGTAGCACTCAGCGTGCAATCTAAGAAAGAAAAAAAACCGCAACGCCAATGCGCTCGCTGGCATTACAGCCGAAAATGATGTCGTGTCGGGCACTCGGGTTGAAGCAGCGTCAGATGAAACCTGGAGCTGTAGCTCAAGATCCCATAGAGCACAATGGGCAGAACTGGATTGTAGTGTTTAGTGCTTTTAATTAATATTAAACCTAGATGGACAAAATGATTTTTGGAGGGATTATTAAAATTGACTTTAATGGTTTGTTTTGCCTAACAATGTGTTATTAGGACACCAACAACTAAAACTGCAATCTAAACGCACTGTAATAAAAAAATGCTGACCAGCGCCAGAAAAAATACAGCGGCAAAAATCATAAATATGATGTTGAGCACCGTTGTTGAGCATTTACAGTACAAAGTGGCGCTCACTGGGATCATTGGCTGGCGATACAACAAGTGCTGGCACTGGCCAGCCAATTAGTGCAACAATTAAAGCTAATTTATTAGCGTTTGGTGCATCGACTGCTAGTGCCAATGTAGTCCACAGCACAGATAAGATGGGAATGATGGTGCTCCGAAGCTGCCGCTATAGCCACAAAAATGATGCTAAAAATGTGTACATCATAAATAAGGGCACTAATGTCTGTGAATAAGCCCTAGAAATATGCCAGTCATTTTGCATGTAACTGTAGCGTCCCAGCGTCCATTCTCCTGGTGGGCCCAAGACCCCCCACACCCTGACATTTCCCTCGGGATTTTTGTAAAATGTGTACCAATAGTAGATTTGAAACTGTGTTGCTTTAATATTACTGTACTAAAAAAAGCCCTAACCCGAAAGAACTCGTGCAAATAAAATACAGAGGATGACAAGAAATAATCACATCTGTCTGAGGCTCAGTGGGAAGCTCTCTAGATAGAATTACGATTTAATTATTTTATTACACACAAGGAGCAAGACAACAAAATGCATGCCATTATATCTTTTTGAGCTATTTGTATATGTGTAAAATATGAATTATTTAAGAGACAACAAACTTCAAGAAATGAGGAAATGATGCTGAAGTATTAATCATCATGTCACATAACACAACATAACGGTTTATCAATTGTAACATTCAGGTAGTCTGTAGTCTGCTAGAGCCATAGTTTTCCACTTTCTTTTCCCTTGGCTGATTTTGATGTACAGCTGTCCCTTTTCAACATGAAAAATAATGTAACCTTTTTTTATATCAACAGGTCTTAATTTAAGGGGCAACTACAACCCTTTCCCAGTTAAAATGGAAATTGCGTCAAATATGTCTTCTAGGGAGCAGAATCTAACAGCTGATGATCACATTTTTCTCAAGCAGCAGCTTCTTCCTGGTGTGCAGGGCTGGGTTATGAGGGGGGTGCAAGGGGGTGCATGCCCCGCGGCCTCCGCATAAGACACCGAGCACAGCCGCTGGCAGCTCAATGCTGGGAGCTGTTTTCTGCTGAACCAGCCGGGCGACTACACACCCACCCCACCCAGAATGGCAAAGCAGGAGTTCCTGCGCAGCACGCACCCGCACAAGGGTGGCACAGGTGACATTCCAGTAAGGGGGCGGGTGCCAGACAACCACCAGTCAGTTGCTTGGCTGGACTATCATTTCAAAGGAAAGAAAAATACTGTATCTGGGGCCTCCACCAGATTTTGTGCCCAGGGGCCTCCAACACACTTAATCAGGCCCTGCTGGTGCGGCAAATCAAAACTTACCCATTCTCAGTTTGATCACTGGGGAGGGGGATTGGTGCAATACTTAGTATTTGTTATTGGAGATGCAGTGGCTTAGGGTCTGCATGGCCTACACCTTTATTTTTCTGCATGTGTCTTTTACCTAAATAAAATTGTTATGGATTAGTCATATGTAGTGGGCCACCCTTATTTAATTTGTCTATTATTTATTTTAAGTTGCCTATACTGATCTCCTAAAACAGACAGTGGGCAGCTAGAGAGAGCAGGGGAAGGTGTCCAGTAATCCATTTATTCAGCATTCATTGCCAGACATTAAAGCGAACCTACATTGTAGGATTGCTTTAATCGGGCAAATGCATCGCTGCTCATGCCTAGGGGGCATCCTAGTAATGCCCCCCATCTCCGCAAGCCTAGGAAATGGTCCTCCCAGATTCACCTCTTCCAGGCTCCTCTTTCATGTTCTGAACCTACGTATATGCCAGTGGCCAATTGCTGTCTCTAGCGGGCCTGCAAATGGGCAAGGGACCAGCTGCCAATGGAACAATCCCAGAAGAGTAAGTATTTTGCATCTGGCATTGCCAACCGGAAGCACCCAAGACACGAGCAGAATTTCTGCACACCCCCGCAGAGTATGGGACCGCTTCAATATGCATAGCAATGAATACTGATTGCAGGAGAGTCTGTATTCATTTATGGGAGGAGAGTCTGCGCTTGCACCACAGGAGTAGGGATTAAGGTGAGTTACTGGGGGAACCAGGAGGTTTCACACACAAAACCGCAGACTGGAAATCTTGTTTTTTGGTTCACTTTATAGAACCAGACCATGCTCAGTGACCTGCAGGGGAGTTAAGTGAATATAGCTTACAGTACAGTAATGTATCGTTGGCTTTTTATAGAAACAGTGTCAAAGTAAATTATGCTTCTGCAGATTCAGTAAAGTAATTTGCCATTTGCATTTATATATTTACGATTTGCTTTTTTCCCTGGAAGGACTTTTAATGAGTAAAATTAATAGCTGATGCCTGAATTACTGAATTTAAATCCATTTGCTCCAGACTTTGCTTACAAGCAATTCATTCTCATAAGGCGGCACATTTATGCATTAGCAAAATGATCTTAATTGGATGCCTTTAACAAAGCTGGAGAAAACATGGGGTGGGGGGGTGATACTGGAATTTTCTGCACATAGAACTTCGGATATTTGCAATGCTTAGAACATCAGAGTGACAAATCCAGTTACCATGGCCAGCTCTATTATGCTATATGAAGAGTCTATTGAAGTCAGTGTCAGCAAGCATGTATAATGCTGACAATCAACCACCACTAAGTGCATTTCTCAGTGCGCACAGTATAGTCAGTGCCTCTCGCTATGTCTGCAGTCTCACAACTGCTTCTATAATATGATACGCAATGCCTCCTAACAAGATTAGTCAACCAGGATTAGCCAGCAGCAATTCTCCTCCTTTGGCCACTCACTTCCATTCACAGGATCTTCTGCAGGTGTCTTTTCAATGGCGAGATAATCAAAGCCTTTAAAAAGCGCCGCAACAATGTGTCGATGGAATATGTGTTTATCGTAGTGAAATTAAAACTGGATGAGAAAAGTTAATTTCTCAAAATGAAGAGGTCTGCTTTGTTGTCTTTAAATATGTTCTTCATTAACGGAAGCATAGCAACTGGAACAGAATGAGAATCTCTACGTGCTTCATTTAATTTTTTAAATAGGAGAGGATGGCGGTATATGAAAAAATACGCTGAGGTTCTGGCACATTTTGGAGTGAAAGAGATGTTTTGTGTCATCCTGGTAGTTCAAAAGAGCTAAGGATAGGTAAGCTGGCCAAAGGAAAAGCCAGATCTACATGTTGGAGGCCTCCTAGGAAAGTTTTGGTCTGCTTATTGACTACCCAGTGACAAAGTGACTAAGGTCCCACATTCTTCTTGCTTGACTTCTCTTCAAGGGTTATGGCAGGCCATCAAGGAGTAAACCTTACATACCCCAAAAGCTGTCGTGATGTCACTGATAGCTGTGGAGGGAAAGTGCATGGAGAGAAAACACACAGATAATTTGACCTTAAATTTGCCACTATCTAGGATTGGGCAGGTTGGACCAAATCAGAAAGATCCAGGTCAAATCTCGCTTCAAATCTGCTACTCACCACCAAGTTAAATGCACTAATCAAAAGGTAAATGCAAGAGCAAAGCTGTTTGTTTGATGTTTTGAAGATTTGAATAAAATTAATTGTGCTCTGCTCACTTGGAGAACTTTTCTACCTAAATCCTCAATTGGGCTTTAAGACTCCTTGACAACTTTGTGCCAGGGAGGAGCCTAGTTTGTGACACTTATACCACCCTCTCCCATTGCTATTAAGCCCCTAAAATAAGAAATAGTTACTATACCTTTTTTGGGAAAGCTATGCCTGACCCGATGAGGGAACCAGAAATGACTACACCTAACTGAAAAGACAGTTGGATGACTAGCAAAATATTCTCAAGAGAAATGCATTATGTTAAAGAGGTAACATAGTCAGTAAAGTTGGAAAAATACTTTAATCCATGACACTCCTGGTGAGCAGCGCCACAATTGTGGTAGTATCAAAAAACACCCTAAAACATTTGTGAGCATGAAAGGGGGATTTATGTGGGAATTGTCCAGTAAAATATAAAATGTTTCTCTATTCCCACTATGGTCACTGGAAGGGTGTATAAGACCACAAATGAGAGAAGCAAAATTGTATTCCAGCTCAGAATCATAGCTGCTCAGAGTTGCCCTTTAGAATGAGCCAGGTGGCATAAGATACATTTGGGGAACAACAGGAAACTTCTCTTTGTAGGGAAAACTTCAGAATACAATGTATGAGCAGAGGATTCTTAAGGTGAAGCCAGAGGGACAGATGGGGAGATTTCCATAACTATGCTGTCATGGACAACTCACCTTCACGCTGGTCCCGCGGCTTCTGCAGGCGGCACGCGCTCCGGCGGCTGTCTGGCTCCCTCCAGGCCCAGCAGCCGCATCTCCGACAGGCGGCGTCGGAGCGAGCGGGGTCGAGTGGACACGCCCCCTCTCCGCTTCACCACCTCTCCTCACTGACAGCCCGTGTTCACACCACATTCCCTCTTCCCAGCCAATCCAGATAGCTCACATCAGTTAAAGGTGGTTTCCCCACACTTACTCCTTGCCAGTGATAGCGTGCTGCTGGGTGTGCTTATCTGTATCTGAACTTCCCGTATTGATCTTGCTGTGTATTGACCATCCCGTGATTGCCGCCTGGACCGACCATTGCCTGTTTTTGACTACGATTTGCCTGCTCACTTGTACTGTGTACCCGTGACCTTCCGGCTTGACCCTTGGCTCGACCTTGACTACTCTTCCGTCTCATTTTATGGTGCCGTGCTTGTTAGGACTGATCTCTCATGTATGACCCCTGCTTACCCGACCTCGCCCAGTCTCGTTCCGGGTTCATCTGCCTTCCTCTCCGTAAGTCCGCATCCTTTGTGCTACAAAGTCCTGGGGGCAACCGTGCCCGGTGAGGCGTATAAAGCTTGTCTATAGGTAAAGCTAGCAGCAGAGATTGGGAGTTGCCGACTTACTTAGAAGGCGGGTGTCCCACAGGACCTGACATATGCTAAGAGGAAATGGGAAACATCTCTCAATATAAATGGCAACAAATTCGACTGGCCAAGGGTTTTTAAAAATCCACTAATAATTAAAGACTCTTGTCTGGGCATTTTATCCCAGAAATGTATAGGTAGGTTTTTATACAGCAGACTACAATAGTAAATTCAAGTCATTTGATTGTTGGTGGTGTGGCAGGCACGAAGCCACGGTACTTCATATTTGGTGGCAGTGTGACTATGTTAAACCCATTTGGAAACAGTTAATTAGGACGATGAAATCATTATTGGGGGAGGAATATAACCTAGAAGTGCAAGAGGCTCTCCTTCAAGTCAGGGAAGTATCTCATAAAAACCCAATTAAAAGAGCTGTCTCTATTGCAATCTGGGCAACAAAAAAAGCAATTCTTAAGTACTGGCGGAATGTGACACCCCCATGTATCATCAGATCATGGAAGGGGATAGTTCTCTCTAGTATGGAAGTAGAGATCTCTCTAACAAAAAATAGAGAGCAACAGGAAGCTTTGATAAAGTTACGAGAAGCATTATAAATCATTTAATCAAATGGTAGTTGAAGCGGGGTGCCCCCCTCTTCTTCTTCGTTTTCTCTTTTTTTTTTCTTCTCTTCTCTTTTTTTTCTTCTTTTCTCTCTGTTCTTCTATCTTTTTGGGTATTGAGGAAGGGGGAAGGGAAGGAAGATGGGTAGGTGAGGGGGGTGGGAAGGTAGGGAGCCTTATAAACTAAAACATATAAAACACCCAGATGAAGACGTGGGTAGGAGTTGCAGAAAGAGATAGTGAGAAGACTGAGGTGCGGCAGGTCCACGCAGAGAGCACAGGACCCAGGACCCATGGATGAGACAGAGGAGGAGTAAAGAGGATTCAAAGGGACCGACAGGTCACGATGGAGGAAGCTACTGTGCCTGAGACTCCAGTAAGGTTTGCCTGCTCCTCTCTGAGGTCCCTGCCCTGCAGTGACTGTTGTATGAGGGAGAAGCTCTTGTGTTGGGGAACAGTACAGGCTTGGATGCTATGGAGTGGAGGTTCCCCTATGTGTTTTAGTTACTGGCAGCCCGACAGTACCTCTACTGACATTGTGCAATCCCGCGTCCCGGTATGGGATACTCCATAGACGGTCTCCATTGCGCTCAGTTAAAAGGGGGTGGTAAACGAATCCCCCTCTGGAAAAAGGTTGACATATAACTGGGAAATACAAAACTGCCTAGCCCCTATGCTGAAACGTGCTGACAAGCTGAAACATTCTAATAAGCAAGTGTGTCTGTATTCTATACTGATGGACACAAGCCTGATTAACTCTTTCACTGAAACGTCCAAATGAAGCAAGAGTTCCTATTTGCTTTTCTACAAAGCAATGCAAATTTATTGGCCTGTAAACTGTGTTTTTGACCGTGACATGGATAAAAGCATTAAACCTTCTTTTCATGAACCTGCAACAATGAAACAAGCTGATGCTTTCACTTATCCTGCCTGCTGTTGAGTGTCTGTTTGCTGTGATACCATCTTGTCAGCTCCCCATACTGCAGTCCCATTAACCCTTACCCTCGGCTACCATACCTGTGTGCTGTGACATTGCTTGAGATAAGTTGACACCGCAACATACTTAAAATTAAAGCTGAAGGCGACTGCTGCTGGTTAACCAAGATTACTACCATTACACCATGATGTCGAAAGGCCATCCCCTCTAACAACACCTGCTCATTGCAGTGAATTGAGTGGGTGTGGCCAGTCACTTAGACTGATGAAGCTGAGGTGGTGTGTATGATAGAGAGGCCACTGGTCATCACAGAGACTAAGATCCTGTAAGTTTTATTGAACTGATGTAGGATGGATTAGCTGCGGGGGGTAGGAACAGGTCAGTATGAGTACCAATTTATTCTTGCCTGGATAGGGCCTATAAGATTTGGCAAGCAGTCACCTAGTATCTATAAGACTCTAGAGCCTGTGCCCCCCCCCCCCCCCCTTTCAGGGACATGCTGTTTTGGAATGCCCATTGTGTAAGATCCCCCGGATTGCCACTTAACTTTATTTAATACAATAAGAGGTTTCCTTTTATGAAAATTATATTAAATATAATAATACAAATATAATAATACACTGGGGTGGCCCTTTAATAGTTCCCATGTTTGTAGAGTTTGTAAAAAATAAACCTTTCTAAAACCAGCAATGCAACATGTGGCCTGGAGAATCTCTGCCTTCTCTTTGTTGAATTGGATCCAATAATCCCCTGAAGGTTTGATTACTGAAATCATGACTGTGATCAATTACACCAGATGGTCGTCCTTAATTTAGTAAAGGAAAAGTGTATCTGAGTTATTTTATGGGAGACTGGATATTAAGTAGAATCATATCCAACGGTGGAAGCTTGGTTTTACTTTGGTGTACATGGTGTGCACATTGCATAGCTGTTTAAGGTCAAGGAAATATAGGTGATGTTAAAGGAAGAGGTGAAATCAACAGATTAATAGTTTAGGAGTGTTCAGAAATGTTTTTAACCTCTGCAGGGTTATTTAGAAGAACAGTTTTTAGAGCCTTCTGTCCTTGAAGTGTTGTGCAGTAAATTGATAAATGCTCTTCTTGAAACAGGGAATATGATGAAACAGGGAATAACTTCTAAAAGTTTTATTTCAGTTGTGTTTCACTTAAGAATATGCTACTACCAAAATGAACTGTATAGTGTATGCTTTTCCAAAGTGTGACGTCACCATTGCTCGATCATAGTGTATTGGCAGGGCCAACTCTAGGTATATGTGTAGCAGAGTGTAAGTGGGCCCTTGTGGTGTGGTATAAAACTCCAAATAAAGCTGTCTTTTGCCAAAGATTTCCACCCTCTTCTGACCCATCTCATTGTCGGAAGCCTCAGCCCCCTTGCCCAGTTCTGCTTGTTGCAATTCCACTTTAAGGGCAATTTACCTGTAAAAATGCAAAAATGTGTCCCATAACAAGCCATCCTGGCATTGCTACCCTGCTTGACAAGGTAAGACAAAATAAAAAATATAAGGAATGTATAGAATGTATGAAAAAGAATGACAGAAAGAGAAAAAACAAAATAATAACAGAAACAAAGATATAGAATGAATGCCAGAAACAAAGACAAAAAGAATGACAAAAAGAATAGAAATAAAGAAAGAATGGCAGAAAGAAGTGAAGAATGGAAGGAAAGAGAGTAAGAAAAGAACAGATAGAAATAAATAAAAAATAAAAAAAAATAACAGAAATAAAGAATAGAAGAAAAGAAAGAAAGTGAAAGAATAATACGACTTAAAGAATCTCCTTTTGAGCCTTGTGCCCCTGGTTGACAGTTCTGATTACGGCACCTCTCTGTGTCCTGTATAGGGGCTGTCCAGGGAAGAAGGAATGATCACGCCCATTGCTGGAAAAAGCTGACCACCATGTGAAGTGGGTCCTCCCAAGGTGCACTTTAATCACACGGCATCTGCCGCTCTATGCTATAGCGACCAGATCTGTGAGTCTGATTTTTTGTTGAATATGGTTTGAGTTGCTGAGAGTCGGTCGCAATGAGCTGGCGCTACCTTTCGCTCCCTGCAATGCTGTACTGGTGTTAGAACGCCCAACACAAATCATATTCATCAATGTCAGCCAGGTTACTACAGCGACTGAGGCGCTTTGTTACAGCGCCTATAAGCCGATCACATCAGCTACTAGCAGTTGCTCTAAGCGCTGCTATACAGACGCTCATCTGCCCATACCTGGCGCTAGTAATGAATCAGCCTGCCCATTGCATGGGCGGGCGGCTGTACACTTAACTGTGCCTTTGATCTCGCTACTGCCAGTGTACTAACTCATGGGGGTGGCAATTTTATTGAAGCCCTGGCCGTGGACATTCGCCGGCTCAGGTACGTGTACAGCCGCCTCCTATGTGCTTCACACTCATTAGATTAAAGCACTCGCTGGTATGGGCTAAATGCTGAACATCAACCAGCTTTTCTGGATTTGACCGAACGCCAAACTCAAAAGCCGACTTCTGGCTGAAGTCCGCGTTCGGGTCTGGGAACCCGAACTTGCAAAGTTTGGTACGAACTCGAACGTTTTGGATTCGCCTAACGCTACTTATGTATACTAGGTGAAATTGATTTTTTCGCTTCAATTTCTGGGTCATAGCTCAGCTGGGAAGGGTGCGTCACGATGCAGATTTATGAGTCTTGAGCACGCTGTGCTGTGGTCAGAGACATCTGTAGCTTTCTCTGTTTGCTCACACTGAGAGCTCCAAAGGAGAGAGTAGCTGTAGAACCACTTTTTTGCATGGTCCTTGAGCAATACATTTGAAAAAAGGGTCAAATTTTGGAGCCCTGCTACGTGTAACCCACACCACGAACGGGCGACATGGGGTGAGTTGTTCACGAGTTCTTTAGGATTCTGAGGGAATTTGGGTTTGGGCCTGTGGAGTCACTACACACTTCCAAAAGTCCTTCCAATGTTTACTACACACAGCAACTTCAGTAAGCAAACTAAGCCTCTGGATCTTGGGGTCACTCTAGGGGCTGGGACTATACAATTGCAATACCTTATATGATGGTCTTCATTGTACTCCTCTCACTCCTCCTAAGCCTCCCTCATGGATTCTCTCACAGAGGCACACTGTCTTGCTTTGCTGGCTTGCTAGGATATATAACTCCTCACTTCTGTGCGTGTTAACTCTCTCCAAAACAGTGTTTTCTTTCCATATTGTGTCTCTCAGGCTGCTTCACTAGGCCTCATGTGCACTGTATGTTACTCTGGTACACGCTCCACACTGCATTGTAACTCTGCTGCCTCACTACTCACTATTCCAGGAAGTGGCAGAAGTATTTAACACCTCTGATTGTGATGTCACTTCCTACAGCAGCCTCTGGTGGTAACTATATAATTGCTGTCCTTTATTATACATAGCTAGGCTGTTGCTGTACAGGGATATCTATTATATTTTAAGTACCCCTGTTTTCACCCGGGCCACATCCGGCTTCGACTCTGCATTGTGGGAAATGGAGGAGAGGCACATGGAACAAGTATCAGGTCAGCCTCTTGCTGGCTAAATATTGCTGTTGGGTTTAGAGTCCCTTCAAAATAGTATATCAGACTTGATAATATATCAGTTCAATGTTCAGAAGACCCTCCTTTGGTGCTCCCCTGGAGTTTGCTTCGTACCTACAATACTACCACTACATACACTTTAAATAGTGGCCGGAATATAGTACCGTATTTTTCGCTCTTTAAGACCCAATTACTTTCCCCAATAATGGGGGGAAAATGTCGGGCGAATGCAAAAAAAACAACCAAAAAAAGTACATTCCCAGCTCCCACGCCTCAACAGCCGTCTCCTGCCACACACAAACACACACACACACACACACACACACACACACACACACACACACACATACATTACCGCCTTCCTCTGCCCTCGCCACTGTCCCTGCTGGCCACCACTGCTGCAGTTGTCCCCGTAGTCACTGCTGCTGCCCGCCACCCGCTGTACCCAGACGATTCAGGCCAACGGATAGGGCATGGCCTTGGACTCCTGCCAGAGTTTAATGACAATGGCAGGAGTAACAGGTCACGCCCACCCGGAAGTCTGAACCGGCGGAGAGTGAGACGGCAGGTAGTGGCAGCTACAGGGACCGAGAAGTGGTGGAGGCGGTGGTGATTCCAGGGGCACCGAACGCCGTAAGGAGAATATGTGTGAGAGTTTGAGTGTGTGTGTGTGTGTGTGTGTGTGTGTGTGTGTAAGAGAGACGGCTGCCGTGGAATATGTTTTTCTTGGGGGGGTTTGTATTTGGGATGCCCATACACTGCCTGTATTTTGGATGCCCGTACACTGCCTACAATCGGTATGCCCATACACTGCCTACAAGCGGTATGCCCATACACTGCCTACAATCGGTATGCCCATACACTGCCTACAATCGGTATGCCCATACACTGCCTACAATCGGTATGCCCATACACTGCCTACAATCGGTATGCCCGTACACTGCCTACAATCGGTATGCCCATACACTGCCTACAATCGGTATGCCCGTACACTGCCTACAATCGGTATGCCTGTACACTGTCTACAATCGGTATGCCCGTACACTGCCTACAATCGGTATGCCCGTACACTGTCTACAATCGGTATGCCCGTACACTGCCTACAATCGGTATGCCCATACACTGCCTACAATCGGTATGCCCATACACTGCCTACAATCGGTATGCCCGTACACTGCCTACATTTGGGATGCCTGCACACTGCCTACAATCAGTATGCCCGTACACTGTCTACAATCGGTATGCCCGTACACTGCCTACAATCGGTATGCCCATACATTGCCTACAATCGGTATGCCCGTACACTGCCCACATTTGGGATGCCCGCACACTGCCTACAATCGGTATGCCCATACACTGTCTACAATCGGTATGCCCGTACACTGCCTACAATCGGTATGCCCATACATTGCCTACAATCGGTATGCCCGTACACTGCCCACATTTGGGATGCCCGCACACTGCTTGCATTTGGGATGCCAGCACACTGCCTGCATTTGGGATGCCTATACACTGCCTGCATTTGGGATTCCCGTACACTGCCTGCATTTGGCATGCCCGGACACTGCTTCATTTGGGATGCCGTACATCGCTTGCATTTGGGATGCCCATACACTGCCTGCATTTGGGATGCCTGTACACTGCCTGCATTTGGGATGCCCCCACACTGCCCGTAATGTGAGATAATGCTCAAATCCTGTCATTTGGGATGCCCCTCACTGTCTTAAATATGGGATACTGCTCACTGCCTGTGATGTGGGGTCTGTAATGGTGTGATTGGGGAAATTCTGCATTCTGATTGGGAGGGGGTATTTTAGCACACCATTTGGTTCAGAATTTTTTTTTTTCGTTTTTCTCCTCCTTATATGGCGAAAAATACGTATAGACTTAAATTTCTTTAGAAAATTTAGCACATCAGCCTAACAATTTTTTTAATGTGCTCGTCCCTAATTATAAACGTAAGTGCACTTCAAAGAAAAAAAAACATCTATATCATGCGCTTTTGTGAATTTCCATTGAGATCACTACCCTGGTGTATTTGATAAATACACATAACATGCTGTTGCACTGAATTCTCCCTAGCAGAGTGTTTTTTTGCCTGAATGCTCTTTATCTATTCCTCAGCCGTGTAGTGGAAATACGGATAGACGTCAGGTGGCAAGATGAATTCATTGTGACAGGCTTTGTATTTTGCGGCATTGTGGAGAAAGTATCTCTCTGCGCTGATTCTTCTTTTCTGCTGGCTTGTCAGTTCCGGAATCATTCGTTCACCACTAGACAGCAGCTGGTAGGTTTCTGCCAGCTCAGCTCTTTTAAGACTGCAGACTCCAGAGACTATTATAATCTTGTCACCCTATTGAGGTTATAATGGCTTTGCTACTGTGTCTTCCTAAACTCAGCATGCATGAGAAGTCATTACCAGCGACTGGAAGCAATTGCTTCATTATATGAGTTGCATCAAATGCTGGAACAGCAACCTTGATGAAAATTCATCGCATTCACTGCTGTTATTTCCCTCGTTCAATGGTCAGAAGACAATCTGTGTCACGGTCAACGCGTGTTTTCCAGAACCTCTTTCTAGTTAAGAAACTGGCATAAAGCCATCACCATGGGTGAAAAATCGCTTAACGTAGGCCTTTGATGCAATAACTATATTTTGCCCAACGTTCCAACACTATGCAATACGTTGTAGACAGCCAGTGTTAAAGTGGACCAAAACCCAGGATTCTGACTATCCTGGGTTTTGGTCCTTACCCCATTTGGTCCTTGCCCCATTCGGGGGTTCCCCCGCTGTGTGAAACCCCCCAGGTCGCCCGAACAAACTCAGCTCTTCCCGGTCCTATGACGCATGCATGGCCGCTCGTCCAATCAGCACGCTCGGATCCACTTGAGCCCCTTCGTCCAGGAGCTCATCTAATACAAGCATGTCCAAGCACGCTGACGCCCGCATTTGTGCTAGGCGCTCTAGCGTCAGCGTCCAGATGCTATGTGATAAAAGTCTGTTTCTCAACACATATCCACCAGCACCAGAGCGAAAACATATGGAATGACATTGTTTTAACACTGTGACAATGACACTGTGATGGCATATCTGCGCATACAATTCTGCATAAAAAAAAAAACACTAAGTGTTTGGTGGGCAGGAGAGGCAACACAATGATTTGAGCCAAAGTTTACTTTAGCAACACGCTATTTAAACACAAGCAAATTAAACACCATTGAAATGTATAGGAGAGCGACACTGAGCGACAGGTACTACATGGCGCTACTGAACCTAGAGCACCGGCGCTATACACTGCCGATATACACTGCCTCTAGTAATACATGTGACGCTACATGACGCTATTAGAGGCGCTTACCAGATTGACTTTCACATATATGGTTTTCACAAACTTCGCCTGGCGGTCAACTGATGCTACGTGGCACTACCTGCAGTTAGCGTTTGTTAAATAACCCCCTTAATATGTCATAAAATGAATGATTGACAATACAATCATCAAAAAAATGCATGTATGATGACCAATCTAAAAAACAAAAAAAAAAATCATAAATCAGCTGACAAAAAGCAGGAAAGCAGACCCGCGAACACTTCCGGCATTTACACAAATGAACTCATCTAACCACGAAACGGCAATTCCACAGGCACGTCAACAGCTAGCAGAAACCCAGATAGAGAACCTACCAATTGAAACTTCAAGAGACTGTGTAGATGGTAACTCATACGCACGCAAAACGCAAGCACTTTAACGGCTGTCGGGAGAGTAGATGGAAAGTAGGCCCGTTATGACTTCAAAAATTGACACAGATGGTTACTCATGTGACAGAAAAGCGGTGCACCACTTTAAGGGAATAACAAGTCATTACTAAAAGGCCTCTTTATCTTTTTCACTTGAGGCCTTTATTGCCTTCCCCTCGTTTTCCTCTCTTTTACACATTCCTTCCACTTATTTCCACATTCCACATTCTTCCCACCTTCTTTTCCACATTCCCTTCTGTCCTGCTCTTTGTTACCTTCCATTCAGATTGCTAGCTGATCTAATGTCAGAACAGCTAGCAGAAGCCAAATAAAGCACAAGCTGCTGATTGGTTGCCTGACCACGCACGTGATCCCTGGGGATACAAACAGCTTGGTATCCCAAATCAGTAAGTAAATTGGTAAGTTTTTGAGCACTGTACCGAAGAACAGTGTAAGAAACTGCTTTGGAGGATTGCGAGGGGATATACCTTATTTTGTTTTTAATACCTAGACAGCCCCTTTAATATCCCCCCTTTAATAATTTTTCAGAACATTTTCATGGGGTCCTCCCTTAGCCCAGCACACAGAGCACAGGGACTGTTTTAAGTCCCTTAGCCATCACCTTCACCTTCAGCAATAGGAGATTTCCTGTTCCCCCCAAAAGTACCCCATCTTGCAAGGACTGGAGTTCAGTGCTTTAGGACACCAAGCATTTACACCCCCAAAGTGGCCAGGTATATGTGATGGTAATTGTGAGAAGGCATATGAAACTTACCTGTCTTACCAGGTTGGGTAGATACTGTAGGTTGCACCCCCTGTGTTTTAAAATATGTGATGCTGACTTTATTAAAGCAAAGGCCTGACAAGGGGAAATGCAAATCCCAATGTCCCTCTTCCACTCACATAGAAACATCGATTGTCATAAAAAATTTGTATAAGAACAAGGTTTTGTAGGATGAAACGCACATCACACAAGTAGGATCAATTGCAAATAAAGGTAAGTTTATTAAAATTCATACACCATGTAATTAAACTGGACCATCACCCGTATTTTCATTAATGGGTATTGGTCCCGCTGTCTGTTCATTACAACAAGCTCGGGGGGGGCATCCAGAATGCTGGAGCCCCCCTTGTAGACAACCTTCCAGACTGCTCATAATACTCACCGGGAAAGGAGTCTTGCGATTTTCCGCCAGGCAGTCGCGTGGGCCACAGTCACATCCTCTGCATCTCGGCCACCGGCAGGACTTGCGCACGTGACTGCCCAGTGGCTAATCACAGTACTCCTTTCCGGGCACTGGCTCATAATGAAGGTGAGTATTACAAGCGGTCTGGGAGGTTATCTGTGAGGGGGGCTCCAGAATTCTGGATGCCCCCCAAGCTTGTTGTAATGAACAGACAGCGGGACCAACACCCGTTAATGAAAACACGGTTGTTGGTCCAGTTTAAGCAATGCAAGTATAGAAAGGATACAATGTACAGGGTTTGGTGAGGAATTACGCTCTGTCGCCAGGATAGTCATCTACCCCACTGAATAAATAGGAATAATGTAACACACTATGGCTGTACCAGTAATATAAGAAAAGAAGTGGTAAAATATTACCGTAAGTTTCTAGGGGGTAAGTGCTTGACAATCCTGTGAGTTGATAGTGTATCCGCTGACCAGTATAGTAGGGGTTAAGAAACAACAATAGCAGAAAAGAAAAACATATTACATTAACATAATGATAATTATTCCCTGGTCAGTAGTATACAACAAATTGCATCATTCCAGTGGCATAACAAGTACATGTAAAATTACATCAAAAATTAGGCTGAATCATAACATCGCCATAGATCATATATTACATGTGTCAAATAATGGTTTAATGTGATACCCACAGCATGAAAGATAAATTTGTTATCCCACGTTTCAGAGCTTCCCGCTCATTTCTCAAGACGGCGGGAAAAATAATTGTTAACAAGCTGTAATTTGGTAGTTTTGTGACCTATTGATTTTAGGTTTCCTCTTTTAGTAGCTCGACTCAAGCTTTTCATTATAGTAATGGTTTTATTTGTTTATAGTAGATAGCACTAGAAGAATGGGGATGGTGGAAACTGTCATATAATAACAATATGGACTTGTTTCTTATCTGCTTGTGATCTGCCACACACATAATCATCCTCAACTTTATTGTGTTTCAGTATAAATTTGATCCAGTCTTTTTAACACTTTTTAATAGAGTCGCTATTGGTCCACAAGCTAGCACACAATCAGAAAACAACCAGGTCAGTTAAGGTCACCTACACTAAAACAAATGGATAAACAAAAATGGTAATCTATGTGCAATAGTCAACTAATTTGCAACTAGTTAAAGGGAAAGTCCACTTTCGATGGAATTTTTTTTCATTGTTATTCCATGTGTGTTACATGGAATCAGTTTTCACTACCTGCAATCTGTTGTCATTGGCACGTACACCAAGTCTGTACACCAAGAAGAGAGAAGTGAGCCCTGTGCACACAAAACACTGCTGCTATAGCCACTGCTGAGTTAAGGGAGCTTGCTCATGCTTACACATTCCCATCAGCAGTATTCTGTGTGTACAGGACTCATTTCTCCTATCTTGGTGTACATCGCTCATAGGAGCTCAGCTGGTGTCCTACTAGGGAAGTTCAGCCCTTGAGCCCTGGGTTACCAGCTACTCTGCTTGATGCATCAGGTTGGTAATCTGAAAGGGAGGAGCAACTGCCTCTAAAATGATTCTGGGTCTTCCAGACCTTCTCTTGGCCCCCAGCAGTCCAGGTCTTCTTTTTCAGCCTTCTCCTGTTTGTGTCTCTCAACCATTTTCATTTTCAGAGTGTTGGGTAGCAGCCTAGAAAAACTCATGACTACTCTGTTTTGAAACTAGGTTAGATGAGTCTGGGTATTAATACAGCTTTAACATTTGCATCACCTTGTCTTTTCTAATGATGATTGTGAACAATCTAATGCTGATGGCATTTCATGATCTGAGATGTCAGTCTGAGATGACAAATCTCTGTGGGTTTCCATAGCTGCAAGGTCCTCATTCTCTTTTTTGCACTCTAAAACTGAACCAAAAAAACAAAAAAATACACCAATATACAATACAAATTTAGACAAGTGTGCATCATCTTTAACTTATATTTTATATAAAATATATTTTCAGACAAATAAAAAAAAAAGCTATGCTCAACTTTTCTCCCACGCGGACCGTCCATGGCAGCAGTGCTCATCTGAAAGGCTTGATGCAGGTCACCCGCGTCCCGCCACCTCACACAGCACTACGTGGTGAACTGCCAAGCCCCCTATATTGCAGTAAATAGAAGGTCACTGTGACCGATGGTGGGGGCATCACCATGTCAGAGCAAGACAGGAAGAGAAGCCTGACAACAGAGCGGCTTTCTGTGAGGTCCCGGACAGCGATGGACCTGCATCCAGCCTTTCAGGTGAGCGATACTGCCCCAGACTAAGAGCAATGGTGAGAGAAAATGTGAGTATAGCTTTTTTTATTTGCTTGAAAATTGTCATTAATGCTCTTGGAGATTATTTCATTTTCAATTTAAATTTGTCCAGAATTCGTGCATATAAACTGTATATCTATTTTCTGCTGGTGAACAAAAACCCCTTTTTGCTGGCGCATCTGTTGGGACCCATGCAGGCCTGGTGGTAAAAAGTTACTTTTACTTTGAAGTCATATTCAGGACAAATTTATTCTTTTCTTGCTTTATTTTAAATGCCAGCAAAGTTGTACTTTTTATTTTTTGCCGCTTAACTAAAATGCAGTCAAATGGAGCAGCTTTAAAGTCACCAGGCCCTTGGAGAATAGTTCATCCACACTATATATATCTGCTGGCGACAGTTCATCAATGCGGGATCATCAGCGGATAGAACAGAATAGCTCTCCTCATCTGAGCATTAATCATTTCTTCTGGACGCCAGCAGAAAGGCAATAGTGTAATGGTCCTTTTAACAAAATATGATGTTGCCAAAATGTCCAATTAACAGAGCCCAACAAGCCTCAGGAGAGGAGGTCTCAAAGACATAGGCTAGTGGAACGCATTCACTGACAGCTCGTGTTACCATATATGCTTCCCACTAGATAGATTACATTTATAAAAATCTTATTGCATATAGAATGTTTACAATTGCGCTTGATAGGCTATTTTTTTAGACCACATAAAATTTAACATTTTTGTGCAAACAACACTGTATTGTGGAATTCAGGGTGTACAGTCACTTGACATGTTTTTTTTTTCGGTTTACAGCAGAATGCAATCTTATGACAGGCGCAACCCTGCAAAGGCTAATATGACCTTTTTTGACTGTTTAGAAAAAAAATTATGGGTGCTCCTCCCAAGCCTCCTCACTAGGCCCACCAAGTATGTGGGTAGGTATATTCATGCTGATCTATACCATGGTGCTATTCAGTATACATCTGGTGTGCTGCTTAGTGTGCCCCCAAAAAATGCCTCCTGGAAAAACAATGGGCTGATGCTTACAAGAGGAACAGGCTGTTTCTTCTGGCCACTGGGCTTGTCTCAGGAGGTAGAACTGGTAATTGGAAGATTAAGCAACATACAACAACATTGGAAGATAAAGCAACAAAAAGCAACATTCTTCCCCCGAGGGTAAAATGAGCCTGTTATGTCACCAACCCAACCCCCCCCCCCCCCCCCAACCAGGGTGATCTGACTACCGATCTGACTAAAATGTTTCTGAGCACCCATGGGATGTCATTGGTGAATACTTCACAGGAAAGGAATTATAAAGTACTCGCTAGGTGGTACAGATGCCCAGCTGACTTGCACCGATTTGCAGCTGCACAATGGGACAAATGTTAGAGATGCCAGAAGGAAGTGGGTAACATGACCCACATCTGGCAGTGATTAAGGCCCTACGGGACCAAGTCTTCACAATTTATGAGGAGATATCGGGGATTAAGGTAGATAACCCCATGTTGCTCTCCTGTCACTTATTCCAGGCCCGGTGACAAGGATTAAACGGGGAATCTTCACTTCCTTTTGTCCATGAGAGCCATTATACCGAGGCACTGGAAGACTTCAATCCCCCCCACATTGACGGATGGGTGGAGAATTTGGAGGGGATCCGCTGTATGGAATAACTAGTTGCAAAAAATAGGAACACCACAGGCCAATTTATATCCACCTGGACGTGCTGGTTGGTTCTTTTTTTTTTTTTTTTTTTCAAACAGTCAGCGGTTAAAGAGGAAGTTACTCCGTTTCGCCCAAGCGTTCCATCATAACAATGGTACCGTAGGGAGTATAAGAGTATATTGCATAATCGTTTGAAAAATATATCAGATTATCTAAGCAAATGCATCAAAAGATTACTAATTTCCTCCTTACCACCTTCTATTACCTAATCCCCCTAATCCCTTTACCCTCCTTCCCCCCTTACAAAAGCCTTTGTGCATTGACCTATAACCCACTTATCGTCCCTTTCTTTTAATTATTTCTAGACCCTCTTCCAGGACCAACCTATATCTCTCATTGGAGGTCAGACAAATTTCATTTTCCAGTTGTCTAATGAGGTGGTTTTTCCATTGTATTGAGTCTAAAGGGTTTGCTTCACCCCAGCGAATTACAACACTTTTCCTAGTTATCCATATAATTGTCGAAACCAGCCTATCTACCAGTTTTCCCTCTTTAATTTCTTTATCTTGGGACCTCTCGCTACGCATAGGGATAATTAGGGCCTCTTTAGCTGTAATGGCAAAGTGGCCTTCCTTAATCTGATTGAGCATTTGTTCTGTGGAACTCCATAAAGGTTTTATACTTTCGCAGGACCACCATAGATGAGAAACCGTGGCCGGATGTTTTTTGCACCACCAACATGTATATTCTTTAAATCTTTGATTATAATCAGATGTATAATAGAATCTATTCCAATATTTCAGGCTAAAGATTTTCAAAGCTGGCGATTTAATCATGGTAATCGATCTTATTATAGACTCTTTCTGTTCTTGTGTTATCTCTGATCTTATGTCTGTTTCCCACTTTTTTATACAACGGCGTTCTTTTGGTATACGGGGCAGACTTAATATCGTATAATAGTGCGAAAGAGGCTTAACAGGTTGTTCCTTTATAAAGAGCTGTTGAAGTTCAGTAAGATATATGGTCTGTTTAGGGAGATTAAGATTTCTTAAAAAGGATTCTGCCTGAAGGGCTTTAAAATATGTTTTATTTCCATCTTTCATCTTCTCTATTAATGAGGGTTTTGCCTTCAATTGTGTAGACTGCCATATATGATAAACTCTAGGCTCAATATGCGGCTCAAGGTCTAGATCCTTCGCTTCCCATTTCCCAATATTTGCATTTCTTAAGGTTTTCATTAAGTCGGGATATGGAAATAGTTCCTGATTTCGTGTAAGTGTCTTCAGGGAGTTCAGCACAGGTAGAGCTATAGGGTTTTTGAGGTATTGTTTATAAAGATACATTCTTTGTGGTTCTGAAGCCCTAAGCTTGTCAGGGCTAAGCGGGTATAATTCGATTTCTACCCATAGAGAGTCCTTGTCTGAGGAGATCCATTTGGCTAGGCGATGGATATGGGAAGTCACAACATAAATTGAGATTTCAATTTTATTAATGTATTATAAGCTAGTCTATGACGACGATGATTCCAATAAAAATTTCCCAGCATTTTATCCAGATTATCTAGGTTGAACTTAGGTATATGAATCGGAATATTTATTATTTTAAAGAGAAATTCTGGTAAGAAATACATTTTTACCGCGGCAATACGTGCTAATATATTTAATGGAAATTTAGACCATTTAGCTATATACATTTTTAGAGTTTGTGCACATTCAGAAAAGTTTGCCGGAAAAAGATTATCTGGGTCAGCGGTTAAGTTTACTCCTAGATAGGTAATCTGGGTAAGGTTTACTGGGAATCCACAGTTCTTGTTTAGTTCTTCTATTTCTGTTTCATTAAGTCGGAAAGGCATCAAGATTGATTTTTCTAGATTTAAAGAGAAGTTAGCATGAGCCTTAAACTGATCAAACATTTCTATTAATCTTGTAATCATGGCAGGGGTAGGATCTCTTAGGACCACTAGTATATCATCCGCATACGTCAGGTGTTTGATTTCTCTGGTTCCTATCTGTATACCTTATAATTGCGGGTCGGATTCAATCTTTGATAGAAGTGGGTCCAGATGCAGGTTGAACAATAATGGAGATAGTGGACATCCCTGACGTGTACCGTTGGTTATTGAAAAGGGTTCAGATAAGGACCCATTTACTTCTATTCTTGATTTTTGATTAATGTATAATGCCATGATCTTATTTATAAAATTGTATCCCAGCCCAAGTTGATGAAGGGTAGCTTCCAGATAGGTCCAGGATACTCTGTCAAAAGCTTTTTGGGCGTCTAGAGCCAGCATAAGAGCTTTGGTTTTTGTTGCTTTAATCTGGGTTATTAAAGATACTGCTAATGAAATATTTTGGTTTACTCCCCTTCTGGGAATAAAACCCGCCTGACACTTCGAAATGATATGCGGTATTACCTTAAGTAATCTGTTTGCAAGTAACGTGGCGTAGATCTTTAAGTCGCAATTGATCAAAGAAATCGTCCGGTAGTTTTTACACTGGCTTCCGTTTTTCCCTGGTTTTAAAATAAGTTTAATTGTGGCGGTATTCATTCTCGGGCTCGGTGGATGCAAGCGATTAATATTATTTACCCATTGAAGCATAAACGGTGCAATCTGGTCCTCAAATATTTTATAATACTCGGCTGGTAGGCCATCTTCCCCAGGAGATTTATTCAGTTTCATTTTTGCAATAGCTTCACTCAATTCCTTCCTAGAGAAAGGCTTCTCCAGTTCACTTGCCGAGTTAGCATCCAGTTTGGTCTTAATTATGCCTTGGAGATAAGTCTGATGGTCAAATTCGGTTTGTTCTATATTATAAATCTTTTTAAAGAAAGACACGAATTCTTCCGCAATATCTTCAGTCTTATATTTTCTTTCTCCTTCTCTAGATATTATTTCTTCTATAAAATTTTTTCTCTTTTATCATTCAGAAGTGCTGCAAGATCCTGGCCTCCTATACCTCGTCTTAATTTCAGTTTGCGTTGATTTTCTTTAGCCAGTCTACTGTTATTGTCTATCAATATTTTTAATTTTTCCCTTAAGACTTTTAAGTCTTGATAGGTCCTTTCTGAATGTTTTTGCTTATGTATCTGCTCTAGTTTACTTATTTCTTCTGTGATCGTATTGATTTCCGTCTTTTTAGTTTTCCTATAAAGTCTTTCTTCCACTTGTGCTATCCCTCTAAAGAAGCATTTATGACACTCCCAGATAGCATTTAGACTAGTTTCTGGGATATCATTAAACACAAAATATTCCTGGAGGGAATACTTGAGTTTATCCACGACCGATTTTTCTTGTAATATCTTTTTATCTAAGATCCAATGAAATTCTCTCCTTTCATATTTTTTTTTTCCCATGCAACGGTTAGAATGACTGGAGCGTGGTCACTTAAAGTAGTGTTGCCAATCTCACATTTTTTTACTTTCGAAAGTGTAGGCTGCTGCACGAAAATATAATCTATTCTCGAGTAGACTTTATGTGCCGTATTAAAACAAGTACAAGGACGTGCTGGTTGGTTCTATTGGGACTCACACCTCCCAGCATTGCTTTAGCTTTTACCAAACATAGTACTATGTAGCTTTCCTCTCCGGGACTGAGCCTGGGGGGCGCTGCAGAGTCCACTGTATTGCAGCCACCCAGACACTGACACGAGAGGTTGACAGGGGCGGAGGAGCGGCCCCTGCCTCATCCCGGCTTGCCTTCCTGGACTGTCACTCCAGCTCAAACCCAAGCACCCTCTACCCTTATCCCCTTGTCCCGCCCTTCTTGCCTGGACATAGGCCATGTCAGAACTCAGAAGAAAAGTATCATCTCCTGCTTTAGTATGGAGCCAAATGTGAAAGTGTACATGAACCAGCATATTAGTGAGCAATGATGTAGTCTTGTTCTATATACAATGTCTAGGCTAACCATGCAAACCTTGTACCCTGCTCCCTTTCCCCTTTTTCCTTTTTTTTCTGTTCCTTCCCTTACTTGCCTGTTGTTTTGTATGTCCTGCATAATTGTGTAATTGTTGTCCTTTTGTCTTTGAAAAACCAATAAAAACTGATTATACAAAAAAAATGGGCCTGTTAACTGTTCACAAGTTTCATAGTAAAAACGTTTACTGCCCCTGATAATCACTTTAAGAAATGATACAGAATTAAACATATTTCCGTTTATTACAAGCTTTAACTCTTCTTCATTCTTCCTCTGGAGCTGAAGATAGAAGTTCTCTCAATTCCCAGGCAGAAACTGAGGGCGCTGGGCCAGGCTTTTATACACTTTAGGGGGTGTTTCCTCTGGCTTTACTGGAGTCACATTGACATCACATATTTATTAGGGGTGAATGAAGAGTGGTGTAGTCCCTGTTAACTTAGACACTCAAAGGACCCTACTCTCCCCTTTAAAATGCATTTTAAAATTGGTGAGTTTTAGTTGGCTCCCAAAAATTGGATGGATAAAACCAAACCTAGAACCAATCTAGATTGTCTTAGATGACAAAATGGTCAACCTTTAGGAAGTTGTGCATCCTAATGAGAGACCTAATATCAAATAAGACTATATCCACTTAACCAATTCCCTCTGATATGTTGTTGTTGTATGAAATGCATTGTAACAAGTATATACATTGAGTGTCATATATAAGAAGCATTGTTTGCTGGAACTGTTGTGCAAGGCCCAGAGGCAGTGGGCTGCTCCTCTGTCAGGAAAGGGCCGGCTAGCTTTCAGCAGACTCAGCTACTTCCAGGCATCACTCTCACCATATTCCCAGTTAAATGAACTGGTAATTTGGCCCCTGGCAAGGCCCCTCTGTGCTTTATTAATGACCTATTAATGATACCTCGACAGATGTCAGGATGTCACTACCCATTTTATAGAGATAGCAGTGAAATAACAGATTGATTAACACCAATTATTATGCTGTGTGCAGTTTTGTTGAATGTACATTATATGCAAAGAAGCCTATAAACCCTGAATATGAAAAAGGAATAAGTAACAAAATGCATTAATACTAAAAGTTTGACAATTGTAATTACGTGTAATTAAGTCTATAAAATGTAAGGATTATTACACATCTTTTGCAGCTCGCAGAAGAGTAAGTTAAAAAAATGGTTAAACAGAATTGATATGTCTGTATGCCATAGAGCAACAACATTTCCCATAATGTTGTACAAGGTAACGGGTAGTTCTAATAACACATACAATACATTACAATAAAACAATAGGAAAGTTAGCCCTGCTTGTACTATGTAAAGAGTATAGGAAGGTAATAAGATGGAGATAACTGTCAGGCGGGGAGGCTGATTTATTACTAGCGCCAGGTATCGGCATATGAGCTTCTGTATAGCGGCACTTAGAGCAATACTAGAGCTAGTACACTGTGATCGGCTATCGGGCGCTGTAACAGAGCGTCTCAGTCGCTGTATTAACCTGGCCGGCATTGATGAATGAGATGTATGTTGAGCATTCTAACACCAGTACAGCGTTGCAGTGAAAGGTAGCGCCAGCTCAGTGCGACCGACTCTCAGCGACTCACACCATATTCAACAGAGTCACACAGCGTCGGCGCTCTGGATCTGGCCGCTATAGCATAGAGCGCCAGACGCTGTGTGATTGTTTTTGAACACATATCCACCAGTAACAAAGCGAAAACACATGGAATTACATTGTTTTAACACTGTGACATTAATACTTTAATGCCAGACCTGTAATGACAATTCTGCATAAAAATATTAAAAATCAAAAAAAGTTTTCAAAAATTTTTTTATAGACCAGAAGAGGGGACACAATTATTTGAGAGAAAAAACATAAAACCCTGTTTAAACAGAAGAAAAGGAACATCCATTGAAATGTATAGGAGAGCGACAGGCGCAGAGCCGCCTGTAATGATGAATCGTACGCTACATGGCGCTGTTACAGTCGCTCACCAGTATCACCTTCATAAATGTGGTATTGCGTACAGTGCCCAGCGTTCACCAGACGCTGCCTGCCGCTACAAGGCACTACCAGGCGCTATCCCTTCATGAATAATCCCCTGAGTCGGATCAAGGAAGCAATGCCATCACAACGCTTGCCCTACCTGACTGCCACTTGCACTTAGCTTCCTGCTCTGGTCAGCACAGTTCGATGGCATTGCCTGGTAATCGGGCAGCAATGCTCACAGGTAGTTAGGCTTCTGGGTGCACTGCCTGTGTCACGTCTAGTGCCACTAAGCACACAGCATCCTGACAGTATTGCCAGCATGTGTGTTCTGCTAGCTGCCCTACTGAGGTTCACCTACTCAGTGTCACCTTCCAAGCTTGTCTGACCACATTTACTGCCAGTCCACTCCAACCCTTTCCAAGCCTTTTGCCAACCCTGCCTTGTTGGAACAGGCCTCACCTAACTGTAATAACCCTTGTCAGTTGCTTATGCAGGCCTGTTGTCTACATCTCTGCCAATCGTATTTGCCCCTCGCCTTACCAGTTGCTGATCCAGCCTCGCTTTACCTTGCTTGTTGACCTCTCAGCCTTGTCTGCCACCACTTCTAAGTCAAAATTTTCACTGCCTTGCTGTTGCTGACTATTGCCTGTCATACCTATCATGTCTCGTCTATCATGATCACAACTGCCTAGCAGCAAAAAAAATCTGTATCTTTATGTTTACTCCCCACAGCTGCTTTCTATGACTCAGACTCCTACTTCTATTTTTTGAAATCCAGTTCTCCATAATGCAGACTCAGTCCTCCCGTCCCCATGTCAGACGCACACCCAGCCGCAAAGGGGGCAGCGTAACAGGCACAGCCCCTCCATTGCAATGAATGGAGGCTGGCTGTTACTACCAGTGATGCACTGCTAGTAAAACGCATGATGATGGGACCCATTTTCAGAAACCAGTACATTTCTGAGTGCCAGACTGAGGAAGTAGCTGCATGGAAGAACATGTAAGTATGCAGTTTTTTTTTTACCTTTACAGACCCTTTAACATTAAAATATCCAGAATTATAACAGATAACATGCCACCAAGTCACACATAAGTGTGTTTCATGGTCAGTGCCCTGGTGGGTTTGAACACGCTATTTGGAGCATCAACTCATGCTCGGGCTTCCGTCTCACTCATGGTCAAGTGGGATGCGCTTTCATTTTAGCATCAATTTGCGCACTATTGTTCGCCATTGCACCAATTTCTGCACAAACTAGTGTCCAATCGTTCGCCATTGCACCAATTTCTGCACACTAGTGTCCTTTTTGCACACCAAACTGTCCCCAAGGCCTGATTGATGGTATGTTTAGAAGGCCGCAAAGTGTGTGCAAATGTGGCAATTTGAACAGTGAATTTCCTCCAGAAAATAAGTGGAGGAAACTGTCGGCATCCGGCATGTTTTTGAACAATAAGACGCAAGACGCAAGTTCTTTTAGGAATTGAACCCTTTTTTATGTTGGAAAAATAAGTTAATAAAGAGTTGTCAAAAATCATAAATATTTAGGTCAAAACAACAAACGTGGATATTGGGCCCCAAAGTTTAGCAAAAACACAAACAATAAAAAATTATAGTTAAATTATTAAGCATTAGTATGCCAAACAAACAGGGAGGGTTAAAGGGAACACCTAAAACAAAACATTGGGCAAAAAAACATTAAGGGTTAACTGGAATGAGAATAACCCCCCCCAAAAAAACTCCAAAAATGGGAGACACAGGTTCTCCAGAGAATATACTCCAAAATGGTGAATAGACTTTTGCAGAAAACACAGAAGCTGGTGAGATCAAATCGTGATGGAGAAACAGTAATGGAAAGGGGGGAACATGGGGAACCATCTGGAGCAATTAAACGCTTAGCCGACCAAATGCTTATAGGGGCAGGGTCATTTGTGCTTCAAAACAACAGATTTTCCTTGCGGAAGGTACAAATTGGTGCAAGAATGCCGGCATGCACATGTAGCTATAAATCATGGGCTTAGATGCATGCTGAATCATTTGCCCTCCGCCTGAGAGTTTTTGCGCAATATCCATGAATTGACCCTATAATATTGTTACTTGACTACTTGGGGAGTTTGTGAGTCCTCCACCCCTAGAACTTACTCTTCTCTGTAGGCCTAAGTACTTTGCTTTATACCTTGGTATTTTAACTTTCTCTCCCCTACCCAATATAATGATTCCCCCTGCCATAAAGAATACATTGTGTATAGCTGGATGGCTGCATGGAGGAAAACCTGGGACGCGGCCGCCAGTGGAACCGCATCTCAAGGGGGTTTCACACAGCGGGGCATACAGTGTGGAATTCCCCGAAGTTAGGCTAGCTGCTGGCCTGGAATATTTTGGATTCCAGGGCTCGGCCACATGGGTTTTGACCCTCTTTAATGGTATACGTCTATCTTTCCATGTAATCTATTTTAGCACAAGAGCACATTAGATTTCAATTTATAGCCAGAAATGAGTATGAAACCTCGACTACCATGCCAGCAACCAATAAAAAATACAATAACATGCTCTATTTTGCTTTGTATGCATGTTTCTGAATATACTAGCACCAATTAAATTATTGACTCTCCCAGCAAAGAAAAGCGTTCCTTATTCCAGTTTAATTCAAAGAGGAATAAAATCGAATGACGCCGCTTTCAACAATGGGAACAGCATTAATGAGAGACTTTATTACTGTCAAGGTAGCATTAGACTCCCAGAATCCCCCGAGACTGCCGACATTTACTGTGTAATTTCTGCCGCCACAAGCACACTGAAAAGTAGGCTATAATAAACATATAATTTTATTAGGCTGTGATAAATTATATAATTTATCGTTGGAAGTTATTGTATTATGAAATATTTTCACTGAAAACAGAATAACTATGTGCTGGGAAAAAATTAAATTAATTAATAGGAGCAATAATGTGATGTCGATGTGATCACTTTATTGCAAATGATCTAATGATAAAAGTATTTAAAGCCGAACCCCGGGAACAACAAAAATTCTTTAGTTGTATTGCTGTATCATGGTGGTTATACAAATGATTCTGGAATTTTTGGAGTGGTTTACTTTAGAACTTCTCATACTCAGATCACAATAAAATAGAAAAGCATTGTTCTTTTTTTTAAAAGAATCCCTAGCACCTGCTATGGGCCGATTTCTTGGGGTGAGGTATAGATCATTCCTAATGAGGTACATATTTTAAGTTAGAAGTATGGAAATAACTACAGCCTACTGTATAGAGAAATCACGAAAAGAGGTTAAAATGGAATATCACACAAAATAACACTTTGCTGCATCTGGATAGTGCAGTCGCTCTATCCAGATTGCAGTAAAAACCTTTTTTGGTATTCTTTAAAATCCATTGTTTAGGGGTAGTACAATGGTGGCCATCCAATTCAGCTTCCGGAAGTGCTGTGGCAAGCGACATGCTCCCCCCCGCTTGAAGAGCTCTCCCTACGCATGTGTAGTTGGAGGAGGGGCACCCTTGTCATTGCCCATTGAGAGGGCACACACGTCAGGCACAACCTCTTAACTGTGCATGCGTAGGGACCGCTTTTAGAGTTGATGTGTCCAAATTGCTGGCCAAAGTGACTTCCACTTTGATTCTGCTGAAGATTACACAGGGATCTTTTTCTTCTTCTAGATATCTGATCAGCCAAGAGGAAATGTGATTTGCAGTATCTATTAAATTATACCCTTTAAAGAACCATATCCCAATGTCCCAAAAATTAGAGGGCTCCAAGTTATTCACAGATCTCAAGACCTAGTGGTGCCTACTTTTTTAAAATGTGTCATTGCAGATGGGAAAATAATTTCTTTGTCTTGATGTCTGCCAGCCCTTTGATGTTGTTTGTATTAGCTTCCCCCAAAAAGGCCATTGAAAACAACCTTAGCTTGTTGATTGAAGCAAGCTATATTCCCAACTTTTAAAGCAAAGCACGTGTTTCCTACATAAAATAATACTTTGTGAAAAGGGGGGGCACAACCACAAAAAGTGGAAGCCACTGGTTGAATTATAATGCAATTATTCAGTTATTGCAATTATAATTAATACACTCCAAATGCCACATTCAACCTGCCTACGATCTGGATCTCTAGGTTAAAGATCATTGAAACTAAAAGTTTCTTAGCGATAAACCCCAATATGCAAGTTCCCCAGGCAGTATGTAAGATATTTGTTCTTCTAATCTCTTTCAAGTGGGATATCCGAACAATGTTTTGGGAAAATCAGACCTAGACTGATCAGTATCTTTCTTTCCAAAATCTACGGGGCGGCACATACATCCTGCCCTGTCTTTCATGCTCTTCTTGAGGATTATTTTTTTCTAAATCTATTGGTTTGGGTCCTATCTGGTTTAGGTATTATTTCTGTGCCTTTACTCTTTTTGGTGCATTATTCTTAACATATTGAGAACTACGGGGGGCAGAGTTTTTGTGTTTCCTGTAGAGGCAAATCACATCTCACCAGTGCACCATCCCAAAGAATCACTGGTGAGTCTAACAACAGTTTTAGAGAACACCATTGAAATCAATGATTGTTTTACATTTTTCATTGAAACCAGAAACTTTTAGCTTAAATGTCAGATAGTTGGTATTTGAGAAACAGATGAAATCTAGACAACCCCAAAACCTAGACACCGCCAAAGCTAGACACCCCCAAGACAGCGCACATATATTCTGAGACCCAGCCTATGCTTAAATAAGCTGTAACTGTGTGTTTTTAGAAAGATTTATTTCCTTTTCTAAATCAAATCTGCTGCAGCAGTTCGCCATCTTCCGCCAAAGCATTGATTGTAAGTAAATAACAGTTTTCCACCCAGCAGAAGTGCAGCAAAACCCAGCCAAAGGCCAGTGAATAGTCCTCCTTACATTTGCTGCTATAATTATAGCTAGGTTTGCCAGAATTATATCTCAGTTCACCAATAAATTCCCCAGTTGCAGTGCACACACGACCCACATAAACGTAGGGTGAACTAGTGAAAACCCCCTAATATGATAAATAAGGCCCATAGTTTTCTATCTCTACAAATTACTTTGCTGAAGAGCATGTAGAGAAGGTATGTAATGTCTTGAGAAGCATGTTCTTGTATTGGTCAATCACAAGACAAGGAAGGAGTAACATTGTTAACATAAGATTCAACTCATAAAGCCCCCAACCCCAAAATGTAGACTTTAGTTTACGTAAGTGATATTTAAAGCAAGTGGTTTACCTACTGTGTGTACTGAAGATATCTTGAAAAAAATGGTCTGAAAATATATCATGTTGTCTTACTTTTGACAGCAATGTGACATTGAGAACTCTGGGGGATATTTGTGATGTTTTGGGAGCAGGAAGCTGAAAGGACAAGTCCAGCGATCTCCGAGGTGCAATTATTCAGTATGGTGCCTTTGTTGCAATTCTCTTTGTAGTGCCACCTCTAGAGGCAAAGATTCATCCATTAAATATAAAGTGCTCATCTTCAAAATAAAGTTTTCTTAAAAGCAACTGCAAGGCTTCTTTGTAAACGAAATGTAAGTTTACAGCATAAAAACAAGTAGATTTTTTATATTTTATATTTTTGCACAAAAAGATACCAAAGGTTTGTTAATATTAAGTGTTGCATTTTATTAAAACAATGATGTTAAGTTATCAAAGTTTTATCAACTTGATCGAAATGCTAAACTTAGGTAGTGTACAAGAAATCTAATTAAAGGGTAAGGGTATCCAAAAAAACACCTCTAAAAAGGGGAGTCCAGATAGCAGCTTGGTGTCAGCCACAGAGTAGCATCAGATCCAAGATGGTAGCATCAAAGACCTGAAGCCCCGCGAAAATGGCGCTGGATCCCAGACGAGGTAAGGTGTTTGTTTTTCAGTGTCAGTGCCAATGTAGGCAGAGCAGAGGGGTTTAATTTGACTGCAGAATTTTAATTTTAGCACTTTTCCTCATTCTTGATGGGGCGGCCCATTATCTGTAGTTTAGCTTTAGCTTATAATACAGCATGTAATAGTAATCCCTTCCTAAACAATTCTAGTGGCTGGAAAATGCTGTTTGTAGGCCTCCAGATCTACCTTTAGAGGGTGCCACTATGATGGTACAGCCAGGGATCTGATTTTGGGTGAAGAGAGATAAAGAGAGAGGTCTCCTGAATGCAGAAAGGCCATAGCAAAGGAAGGGCGTCTCCAGTGCCATTCCCTGCAGCAGGCAGTATTCCAGCTATTTCCAGGTACTTGATAGCTGGAGAAGTTGGGAAGTAAGGAAGGCCATTTTGAAGGGCTTAATCATATGACCCTTACACCACCACCACTACCCCCCCCCCCCCCAATGCATACTTAATTTATAGCTATGGGCACAGGGCCGAATTAAGTGTGGTGGAGGCCCCGGGGCACAAAATATGGTGGAGGCTCCAGATACAGTATTTTTTTCCTTAAAAATAATAGCCCAACCAAATAACTGAATGGTGATTGTCTGCCACCCACCCCCTTACTGGAACGACAGATTGAGTCCTTTCTGCCACCCATGCCACTTCGCCCTATCGTCTCCCTGTGTATCCCTGTGGACCACTAACAAACCCTGACCTTCCAGCGATCCCACAGCACTGGCGCAAGCCACTTTGCCATTCAGCGGGCTCAGCTCCATTCACCTCCAGCCACATCTGCGATCACCTCTAGCTATGAAGAGCATCTGCGCCAGCTATTCACAAATACCTGGCATGGGTATGCGTGTGCGCAACCACAGTTGCGTGGAGTTTATGCGGTGATCTCTGGGGATATCACACAGTGGGGTGTCCCTGCAGCAGTAGGAGGTAGTGGCTGATGCACTGTTTCCTGTAGTTTCTGGTCTGCCTGTGGATGAAACGTATTTCTCACTGGGGCCTGGGGAAGAGGTGTTTTAGTGTACGTAGAAGACCTTTCTAGCAATCCCGTGGCACATGCGTGTCAGCCTCTGTTAACCACGCACAGTTGAAGGGAAGTACTTGACTGGAGGCACTTCATTCATTCATATTTATCCAGATTAACCCTTAAACAGGCTCCACAGTAGAAATTGTATACTGTTTAAAGGGGATCAAAACCCAGGATTTTGACCATCCTGGGTTTTGGTCTATGCCCCAGGGAAACCAGGGATGCCAGATGCTACACAATCTTTATCCCAGGCACTGTGGGCATGTATGGCATAGACTGCTGATTGGACCAGAGCAGGCATATGGGCCATGGGATCACTGGTGAGGTGAGTATACTTATGATCCCAGGGGGCTTCACACAGCAGAGCAAAAACCTGGGCCGCCCACTGACAGCTCTGCACCCACCAATCACCCTCCCTGTCATGGCTTTGGCTGCAGGTTTGCAAAAACAAAAAATACTTTCCCAGGAGCACAGGGGGACCCCACTGCCGGCAAAGTCAGAATAGCCTGCTGGACCAGACAATAAACCAAAGGTTAGTGGAGGCCCCCGTTGCAGGGCAAGTGGTGGAGGCCCTGGGGTAGTTATGACAGGTCAAGTCATCCAAACGTATGCTTTTCAAACCAACTGCACTCATTCCATCATGAGGCATTGCAAGAGGTAATTTTTCTTTTGATTATGTATGTTATAACACCTGTTACGTTCTCAGAAAGAAGTTTTGGGTTTAACTACATCCTCTTCATATTATTACAAGAATGAGGGTTTGGTTCACCTGATATTGTATCCCAAAAATCTGAACTGCTTTGTGTGTAGAAGTTCAGGATGGAGTTTCTATGCTCATTGTGGTCATCCCTAGAGCAGGCTAATTCCTGATATTCATGGACATTCAAGACATGTACTATAAATCTATGTACTCAGCTTTCTTACAGATATCCAAGATGATTCACAGAAGGGTCTCATCGCACTAAGGGTCTAATAGCACTAACCTTGAGCCTGTCCACAGCTCCAGGGGTTCTCACAAAGATCCTAGCAGTGGTTATGGAGAGCCTATTTCAAAATGGTCAGGCAGATCATCCACTTCAATGACCATATCTTTTGATCCTGCATGAGAAAGGAGTCAGCTAAAGAAATCCAGGCTATCCAATAATTTGCTTATGACCTTCTACAATGGGGTGATCTGTACTGTGTTTTTTTCTGCCCTGTCTGGTATAGGAGTGCAACAAAAAAGACAAGTAAAGACAAAAGGACCATCAAAACAGTATAGCAGATTATTGGAGTCCCCTCTCTAGAGTAGAGAACTTGTAAAGCAGCCAGAGGGGTGTCTCACCCACAAAAAATCCTTCCAGATACATCTCACCCAGGGCACTGTTATGTCACACATCTCAGATCTGGCACATAATTTGCATCACTAACTTGCAGATCACTGCAGATCACTAACAGCTATTCCCTCAGTCGTAAGATTACTGAACAAGTCGTAGCACCTGCCCTTTAATATCGTCAGGACAGATAAACATAGGCATGCAGTCATATGTACTCTCTCATTACAATTATAATGCATCTAACATTCTATGCTGTAACTTAGGTATACATATATTATTAGGTATGTATAAACTAGCTCAACATTTCTGTGTAGCATGCCAAAAGGATTTCCTTGGGCATCTTTGATGCATTTGTCGAAGAAGATCATTCTGATACTGAGACCTCATGGTGTCACCCATGAAGGTGCTGCTTTTTCCACAATTTCAAACCAGGCCTCTCCATTTGGCTATATGTGGTCAGAGCTCTCAAGTATTACCTAACAGCAATTTTCAAAATTGCTGCTTATCAAAGTCAGAAAGTGAATTAGTCAATGCATATTATTTTCACCCAACACTGGTCATTGGGTCTTCATGGGATTTACGCCCTAAGCATCTGTACAGCAAATCACATGGTCTACCCTAAACAAAGCCAGATTTTTCATGGAGAATGTGAACGTGTTAATGCATATTGCTTCTGACTGCAACAACTGAAGTTCTTATGTTGCAGGGTTACTCTTCTGTAAGTTTTTGCCCTACCCATTGTTGTTGGGACTGCTTTAAAACAGTCCAAATGCTGAAGAGTTGCGTACATAAGTGAATGCTAGAGTAAATAAAAAGGATTTCCAAATATTTACAGCACATTTTCTGTCTCTTTATTTAGTTATACAGCTTCCATACTATGATGCACAGCCTATGTTTGTTTTGTGGGATCTGAAATGTTAGACATTCTGGGCTGGAATTCTAGGGTTTTTTCATCAAGCTGATGTTCTTCTGGGCTGTTGTCTATGAGACATTTTTTTTTATGGTCTCAGTGCTCCTCTTCTCACATCTTTGTTACCACTGGAGATGATTTCATTCCCAATGAGGTTAAATCAAGAGGAGCTATGTGTCACTCCCCTGGAAACCAGTGTTTTAACCCCATGTGCACTGAAGAGCTGTGTGCTTCAGTGAATATCAAAAGCCACCACAGGCTGCCAAAAACCAGTCAGCTAGCAAGTATGAAAAAAAGGATCCACTTCATTAACATATGTTCCTTATTTAATCCAAGATATGGTGTTGATTATTACTCAGACCTGCGATGTGTGGCTTGACTTGTAGTGCCAAAATAATAATAGTTTCCGCACAAGTAAGAATATTCGTCCAAAATGACAGTCAAACTATTTTGTAGCAGACCCTTCCTGATTCTATCTCTCTTTTATCTTTAGGAGACTGGATGCACGGGGTAGAATAGAACATAGAACTGGGACCCCTCATACAAAATAGCCTTTCAGCAAGAGAAATACCAGGCCTGGTCTGCTCTGCACTAGCCAACAAGGAAGAACAAGAAGGGGTTACTTGAAAGTCCAAGTTTAATATTTATGTGGAAACAGGGTTTATATGCGCTTTTTATGCCCTAAATGTTTCTAGAGAGAAATGTACAATGCCCACAGAAATGTTGTTAGGGACCTAGTTGATGGTTATAACTGCAAATGCATGTCCAGAAATAATACCGCTAAATCGATGATAAATATGCAGCTGCCATGATATGCATTATTAGAAGGAAAATCTCATTGTTCCTTTTTTAATATGTTGCAAAGATGGTGCATTTTTTCTTGGCGCATTTGGAAAGATAATCATGGTAAATAACAGAGGGGAGGGAATTATAAAGAGCTTTTAAAATGTTTTAGGTATTCATGGTATAATAAACTAATCACTCAAGTGTCATAATGTGAATTATAACTTGCAAAGAGTAAACTCCATTAATAGGTAACCAAGATGGCATAAAGCATTGTAGTCAGAAATAGGCAGTTCAGTTAAAAGCTTAGAGTGGATATTACTTTCTGAAAGAAGGATCTTGAAATTGCAGGTCTAAAAATATAAATAAATGATTGAGTCACATGATCCTGTAAATTGTAACAGAATGTTCCACGGTTGGAAAAAGTTGAGAAATGATTTCAAAATTAATTTGTTACATCCAAGAATCTAGTGTTCCTGTCCTGGTGGCCATGCGGACCATCTTCACAATCTAGAATTCCATTGTCCATTTGCTATTTATTTTATTTTTGTCCCTTTTTATGGTTGTTTCAAATACTGCAACATTTTACACTATACATTTTACACTAGCATTTATTCCCCCCCCCTGTCTTTCCAACAGAAATAATCTTCATGTCCCTGTCATACACAACAATCAATTTAGTGATAAACTAATATACCCCAACCCACTAATACTGCTGAGGCAGAACAACTAATTAACCCCAAAATGTATATAAAAGAATGAATTCTAATGATCAAGCTCTTCAAAACTGAAATCATCCTAAATGAGAATCAGTAACCAGTTAATCCAATGCATACGTTAAATATATAGAATTTTTTTCTTTGACACTTTTGGGCGTTTTGTGCATAGTTTTGGAGTTTAAAAAATGTAAAAGACATTACAGAAAAGAAAACTAAAGAGACTATTTGCACAATATACATTATCCATATGGGATATTTTCACAACATACATGATCCGCACATATATTTTAGGCATTTAGATTGTTGAGTAAGAGAATAGCTCCTGGGAAAATGTGTTCTTATATTTAGAAGTTCTGGCATAAGAGACCTGAAGTCTTCTTCCTCATGGAAAAGGCTGGAAGAGAAAATGGCCGGGGTGAGATGGATCCATAATTATTTTCTCTGCACATTTTCTGACTGTGGACTAAAGGTTGTGGTAGGCCAAAAATCCATCTTTTTTTTAGTTTCCATGCTCCTCCATATCATAAACCAATTGCCGAACACATAATATTAAATTATAAATATTAAATTACTAGTATTAGGCCAAAACCTCTTCAGCTGCCGCAGTAAGTACATTATCTGCTGAACTTTTGTGTGTACAGCAGCAGAGTTCTTGTCCCATTAAGATCCTTGAGGATGCTGACACCTAAAAAGATGGGGGGTTAGGAATAATGGTACCTTTTTGCAATCAAATATCATCTCATATAGTTATATAATTATACAGTTATTTGAGTTTTCAGGACAAGACTGTTCTCTGTACAACATTAACTGAGAAATTCCACCCGAAGAAAAGGCACACACCTTGAAATTTACCTAAAAATATAGAAAACAAATTGGCCGGTCGTAGCCTAGAGGTAAGAAAGTGATTGTGTGAAAGGAAGTTTGCAGGCTAGGTTCCCATCAGAGACATGACTGAAGAGCTGTTGAGCAAGGTGCCTAACCCCCCAACTGCTCCCCGGGTGCCGTGGCTAGGGCAGCCCACTACTTGTGTATATATGTACATGCACTGCTTGTGTTTGTCTCACTGTACGGATGGATGGGTTAAGTGCAGAAGAAAAAGAAAAAATCCTATGTATACAATGGCCATATATGCCCAAAAATCTACCTGTATGGACCTTCATCCTCTTACTTTATTAGACCGTGTCATATTATCTGCATACTGAGGAATCTGGACAATCAGATGAGTAATAATTTGTGTCAAGTGAAAATAATTTGGGGGCTTCTGTACATGACAGCAGAGAACCCAATTTGACATGTGTTCTTCCTGTCAGGAAGCTTTAGCAGGTGTTGTGAGATACATCCAGCTGTCCTAGCTTATTGTCAAGAGTGGATGGGTTGATAATATTGAATTCATAACTAAAGTCTACAAACAATGCTTTCCCATATGTACCACATGGTCTAGATGTTGTAGTTTAAATTGCAGTGCTATGTTGATAACATCTCCAGCTGACCTATTGGACCTATTGTTTCTATGGAAACCATCCATAGAAGCTTAAAATGTCACAAGACACAAAAGTGTGTATATATTGCCTATTGCTGAGCTATTACACATTGCATGCATTTAACAGCACTCCAGACCTAGAAAAACATGAAGTCATAATATAATGGTAAAATAAGTAATTACGTTCATCTACATACAGGTGCAGAGAGGCACAGCACTTGCCCAACTTGGCCTGCTGCTGGTGTCATAAAGAGGTCACATGGCCAGCATGGCACCTTAAAACCTTATAAGAGATGGCCAGCTGGGGTGGACTGCAGCGTCCATAAGGGCACTGTGTACACATATCATAAAGGAGACACAGCACTTAACCCTTTTAGCTTGCTCCCAATCCTATGATCTGTCTCTAAATCTTGAGAACTGCTGAAGTATGCTAAAGCTGCACCACCAAACGCCAAGGTGCCCTGTGTAGGTGCAGTCCTTACTCTAATCTATGAGAGCTCCCTTTTGTGCGTACAATGCAATGGATAAATTGGGAGCAGCTTACCTGAGGTTTCCCTATATTCTGGAGTGCAGCACATGGGGAGGAAGGCATCCCCCATACAGCTCAAGACCCCCCACTCCATGTGCTTGTACGAAATCAGTCACACAAGTTGAACCTGAAGTTGCCTGCTTTAAAGCAAAAAAAGTGGAGCATGTTTTGCCAAGGCACAGTAACAAATCCATTACTCACCATAAGGCCGACATAGCAGGTGCGCTGGTTGTTTAACATATATGATACGGGAAGGCTGATTCAGTAATAGCGCCAGGTAGCGACAGATGAGCGCCTGAAGTATGGCGCTATGAGCGCCGCTAGCGTACGCCGCGGGCAGCAGCGATTCGCTATAGCAGGCCTCCTCAGTCCTACATTGGTGAATATGATGTTTCAGATCAGCTTTGTAGGTGCTGTCATTTTGACACACGCTATTCAACACAGCGCCTGCGCTTTGCTTTGCTGTTGGCTTGAAATCAATGTTAGTACCTTCAGAAGTAAACACATTGCAACATGTTTCTTTTTAGAATTTGTATTTAATTTTTTAATGTTTTGGTGGGAATTGAAAAATTAGAAATCCACTGGATTGTTATCTTGGTGCCTGAAAAAGAATAAAAAGTGCAGTTAGTATTTATACATAATTTTGCTTTTTCGCAGTTATTGAAATTTTAATTTGTTTTTTTTTTAACAGTTTTGGCCAACTTGCACAACAACCCTAATTGTTATGTTGGTCAACTCCCCCCCCCCCTTATAGTGGTTTTGGTTCATCTTACACCCCCCTTATAGTGGTTTTGGTTCATCTTACACCCCCCTTATAGTGGTTTAGGTCATCTTACACCCCCCTTATAGTGGTTTAGGTCATCTTACACCCCCCTTATAGTGGTTTTGGGTCTTCTTACACCCCCCTTATAGTGGTTTAGGTCATCTTACACCCCCCTTATAGTGGTTTTGGTCATCTTACACCCCCCTTATAGTGGGTTTGGGTCATCTTACACCCCCCTTATAGTGGTTTAGGTCATCTTACACCCCCCTTATAGTGGTTTAGGTCATCTTACACCCCCCTTATAGTGGTTTTGGGTCATCTTACACCCCCCTTATAGTGGTTTAGGTCATCTTACACCCCCCTTATAGTGGTTTTGGTCATCTTACACCCCCCTTATAGTGGGTTTGGGTCATCTTACACCCCCCTTATAGTGGTTTAGGTCATCTTACACCCCCCTTATAGTGGTTTAGGTCATCTTACACCCCCCTTATAGTGGTTTAGGTCATCTTACACCCCCCTTATAGTGGTTTTGGGTCATCTTACACCCCCCTTATAGTGGTTTTGGGTCATCTTACACCCCCCTTATAGTGGTTTAGGTCATCTTACACCCCCCTTATAGTGGTTTTGGGTCATCTTACACCCCCCTTATAGTTTTTTTGGGTCATCTTACACCCCTCTTATAGTGGTTTTGGCTCATCTTACACCCCCCTTATAGTGGTTTAGGTCATCTTACACCCCCCTTATAGTGGGTTTGGGTCATCTTACACACCCCTTATAGTAGTTTGTGACAAATTATGATTGTAGCCAACAAATAGTTCCCCTGTAGTGCAGTACTTGGATTAGAGTGAAGGGTAGTTAGCTTACCGCAAAAAACGAAGTGATCATGCTTTCCCTTAGCTCAAAGCCAGTCTGGGGGTCCTCACTCGTTTCTGCGGGCAAGTTGGGTATTTCGGGCACCAGTGCTGTTTCTTCAGGGGGTTGGATTCTGTGGCATATGCAGAGATTGTGGAGCACACAGCATGCGAGGATTATCTTGGAGACCTTTTGTGGACTGTACAACATCTCTCCTCCTGGGCGTGCCAAACACAGAAAGCGCGCTTTCAGCAATCCAATGGTTCGTTCCACAATGCTTCTGGTTTTGCGATGTGCTGCATTGTAGCGTTCTTGGGCAGAGGTCTGTGGGTTTCTGACCGGAGTCATCACCCACGTTCTCTGCCCATATCCCTTATCCGCTGTTGAAAAAACACAAGGAGAGAGACAGCAATTAGTACTAGTAAATGTTTTTGGTTTCATTTGTAAAAATATAGCTTACTAGGCCACATATTTGATGCTAAATACTTTGACATGGTTAATTATTTACCCAGTAGCCAGCCAGCTGGCATTTCGTTGTTCTCAAACTTCCTGCACAGGACTGACCGCTGCAGGACGTAAGAGTCGTGGCATGAGCCGGGGAAGCCAGATCTCACGGCCCGCAGCTTCATGTCATGGTCACAGACGGCCGTGACATTCATGGAGTGGAACTGCTTTCTGTTCCTATAATGCAGCTCCTGTGCACGGGGAGGGCGGAAAGGGATATGTGTACCATCAACGCACCCTAGCACATTCGGGATCCCTCCCATGCGATAGAAAGCATGTTTTATTTTGGCAACCTCATCCTCAGGAAACTGGATGTAAATAGGGATCAGGTCACAAATAGCCAGTACTACCTGTATAAATATGCGGCTCATTGTAGCCTGGCTGATCCCGCTGAGGAGGGCAGAGGTTGCCTGGAAGGTCCCTCGTGCCAAAATATTTAGACTGGCACATAGGCGTACTATGCCTGGAATGGATCTGGTGCGTTTGGTGGATGGCTCGATTTTGTGCTTAATCTGATCATATAGGGACTGTAGTGCAGCACGATTCAGACAGAAGCGGCTCCTGATCTGCTCGTCACTTAAATCCCACACTGAAAGGCGGATTCCAAAGGATCGGGGTGCCCTAAGCCTTACAGCACCCTCCTCCCTGGCCTCCTGCTCTTCCAGCATTCTCACACATCCCTGCACCCATAACCCATACATCACCCTCTTATCCATCTCACACTCAACAGATATACAAAAGAAGAAAAACAAAAACAAAAACCACAAACACACCACACACACAAGCAAGCACACTACTCACACACTCACTACAATGCAGCTCACCACAAAACCAGAAGTATAGTGGTCTGACCCACCAGACTGCTGAAAGTCAGCTTTCTAAGTTAGGCACAACCAAGAGGGGAGTTGCTGCACAGCCCACAAAAGGCCCCAAAATCAAGCCTCACTTGCTGTATGCTCAACAATATTTGCATATGCCAACAAAATCAATCTCCTAAAGAAACAGCACTGATGTCAGAAATCACCCAACAAGCCACAGAGAGTGAGGACCAAACCCAGCCAGACACTAAAATGAGCTAAGGGACCAAAGCACCACACCACCACACCACAGCCTTTGCCACAGTGTAACAATACCAGAAGGTTTGCAAATCCAGCCATTTATACTTCACTTAGAAAAAGGACAGGTCCTCTTTGCCGCCTTTTGCGTTGCTCTGCTATTTCCTGTCTCCAATTAGCTGACCCAGGTGTGCATGAAATGGAGTGCGCACGCGCACGCTAGTAGCGCTACTAGCGTACGTGAGCCTAAACTTGCGTGCATTAACGGACATGGCTGAAAATTCTGTGGTGGACCAATGAAAGGTAAGCTGCTGTTTATTTAAATAGCCGTTTGTATAGCCACATGTCACAAGTGTTTAATATACATGAGTACATTGTTGTCTTTGGTTGTGTGTTGTTTGGTTAATGAGCTCTGTAATTAGTTAATTGACTACCACACATGCTTCAATCACTGCAGTGGAGCTGTGGCTACAAGCACCTGGCCAGTATGTGTGAATCAATTAAGTGGACCTGTTTGTGATTGGCTGTTAGAGCACATAAAACCTGCCCAAACCAAAAAGACGGTGATACCATTCTGTAGTCTGCATGCGTGCTTGTTGGTTGTGTATTGGTGTGTGTGTGCAGCTACAGGATGGAGCCAAATTCTGGGCATCTGCCGGCCACAGCTGGCTCAAGTAGGAAAGTGGTGGGTGCTGTGCACAGACCTCCCTTAAGGAAAAGGGCCCAGCCTGAAGGTGATGCAGCACCCCAGGCTAAGCGCCCAGTTGCCAAGAGGGAGCCAGAATTTAATTTGGCGGAGAATAATACTCTTGTGCGTCTTACACTTGCAAAATGGGAGCTGATATTTGGCTCCCAAAGCAAGTCTATAGGCAAACAAGAAAGGAGCAAATTGTGGGATGCCATTGGTGTTGAGCTTACTAGCAGTGCTCAACACCCACGTAGTGGCCCATCCTGCAGGAAACGCTTCTACACTTTGAAAAGGGCCCTTATGCAAAAGATGAATCATGATCTTTAAGGTCGAGAGTGGGACCATCCAGGGTCCAAAGAGTACCTACAGGCCATATGAGGAGATGCTGAAGGCCAAAATTCCACTTGCTCAGCTGCAGGGTGTGGATGCTGGGGATGACATCACAGGTTGGACTGAAGGTACATATTTTCTGAATATGTTTTGCTGCTAATGTTAATGTATGTGATTTGCTTTGTCTCTTTCTGCCCAACTAACAGTAGGACATGTGAAGTAGTACATTATACCTCATAAATGTTTTACTTTCCTGTCTGTTGCTTTCTGCATAGGTGCACATGGTGATGTCCATGAGTCGGGGGAGGAGGACACCCCAACTCCTGCCCTTCAACCAACCTCCAGCCTAACCCAGTCTGCCATTGAAGGTATTTATCACTAATTTAGGGGCTGGTTGTTTTGGGCCAAAATGGGTGTGGGAGCACCTCAAACAATAGATTTGACCACTGTTGAGGATTAATAATATTGGCATGCGGACTATTTACATGTCCACTTTAACCCTCTCTGCAACTAACTAACAAGGCCCTAACATGTGTAGCTATGTTGGAAGCCAGAGATGTGTGGCCATATATCTGCATATACATGTGGAAGCCACACTGGCCGTGATTAGGGAATATTAGTGATTGAGCTGCTCACACATACCTTAATGCATGGTTTATTTTGTGCCGCACATTACCAATGGCTAAATGTTTTCTTTGCTTTTGCCTAGCTGCACCGCCATTGGCACCAGCATCTCCTCAGGAGCCAAGGTACTCTTTGGATGCCGGTAAGTGCATGTGTCAACCTTGCTTTAGGTGCTTTAACACAAGTGCATGTCTTTCATTCCTCTTTTTTCTTTGTAGGCCAAGTGACTGGTTCATCTTTGGACACCACTTCCGATGTTGCAGGTCAACAGGACCCTGTTGGTGTGTATTGCCTAAAAAAAGTATCCTTTATGCTGTTTATGTTCCACTGGTTCAATTTGGTTAGTCTAATAATCTACATGTTTGCTATGTCAACTTGAAAATGCCTATTTGGAGTGGATGGTCATTATTATAGTTTTTAGAGTGATTGCAATGCATTTTATGGGTCTATTTAAAGACAAACATTCACCCGAGTAGTGTTAGGAATATTTAGAGACATTAATTGTGTATTTTAGTTGGCCGGAATATCGGAAGTGGCTGTCCGGAAAGGGCCCTTCACGTTGAGGCTGCCAGAGATGAGAATAAGTTTGTTTGGCTTGATTATCTAGTACGGATTTTTGAAAAACTTTTGTGGAAATTTAGTAGGCCAACTTGTGTTTAAACATGTATTTTCAAGGGCAAAGCTCGAGTGAGGGCCCAACTCCAGACATCTGGGAGATTGCGGGTATGTGTAATTTGAGCAATTTGTCTGTTATTTTTTGGCCCAATTATTGGCTCATCTTCCTCTTACATACATGCTAGCAATCTGAGTTTACCAGATACCTTTTGGCTAGTGTGTAATCTGCCACTTTGTGGAGGTATGGCCTCGATAGTCTATCCATCTTACATTTGATTTTGTTCCACTGACCTACTAACCTGACTTTCCTGTTTAGCATATGCCAACTTGCCCAATCTCTCACATGTGGATTTGCCCCTCTCTGGCAGCCAGACCCCGGACCTACTTCGGCCGGACGACACGGAGGTAACATGGCTGATTTAGAGGAACAATAACCACATTGACATGTTGGTGGGTAGTCCATGAACCAACAAGTCACATTTTATTTCTTTGTTGTTTTGGCAGGAGGCCAGACCAGAACCCCAAGCTGGGACCTCTTCACAAGTGCCATGTGGCCAAGCTACAGAGGCTCAAGCAAGGGTAAGTTGGATTCTTACACTTTGGGGAAATGATTTGGAGGGGCATAGCTGCATTGTTTCAGCTTCACTAAAATCTTGTCTTTTGTTTTTTTTAGCCTAAACCCAGAGCAAGAGGAGGTGTGGCACCGACCAGTGCGGAGTTTTATGAGCTAGGGGTCCGGATGCTGGAGGACTACAGTCGCCAACAGCTGCGTGATGGAAATACTGAGCGCATTGCGGCGTTGGAAAATCAGGTGCTGATGTGTCAGCAACAAATTGAGGACCTGTAGCGCCAGCTCCAGGATGTGAGACAAGGGCACCAACAGCAAACCAACCGGGAACTGGATCGGCTGTCCCATCTGATGGAGCAATCTTTCCAGCGCCAGGAACAAAGTTTGTTGTTGACGCAACAGCTCATACAACAGCAGTCTATTTTTTTACTGCACTGTTGGCCCCCAACACCACCCCTAGCAATGACTCACAACCTCCCAGCCCCCAAGCCAAGAATATTAATTTGATTTGTGTTTTGAATTTGTTTAAAATACATTTGAGTACCCCACCTCTAAATTGTGTTTTTCCTAAGACCTAGCTAAGAACACAGTCAGGGATGAGTCTCTAGATCTAGATATGTACATTTGGCAAAAAATGTATGCCACACATTGGTGACCATATCTTCCTATGGTTTACACATTAAATGGCTACCAAGGTACACCAACATTTTAAAAATAATGGGTTTGTAGACACTTAAACTATGCTAGACAAGGCACAACACAGTGTAATTACAAAAATACAAAAACTTTATTTTGAAAGGCGGGCAACAGGCCCAACATTTGGCCGCACAGCGGCTCAAAACATCCCCCCCCCCACCCTAACGACGCCTCTTCAAGGCCAGCAGCATAAGGCGAAGACGCCGGATCGACCGCCACAGTCTGCGATGCTGGTTTGCACAAGCTGTAGAGAGTAGAAAAAAAACATATTCAAAATATAGAATGTGACCTCAACAGACACAGATGTAGCAATGTAATGTAAGTGGCTAAAATTAGCTGACGCTCACATTCACATTGTTGGCCACTGTGCCCTTAGGTGTTACCATTATATGAGTACTAGTGGCTGCCTTAAATGTGGCCACCACATCCCAAGCATACATTTACTCTTAACTCTTGGGACTAAAATAAGGTCTAAGTCCCAGTGTGGACATTTATTTGTTTAGTTACAGCCAAACATCAGGGCCTAAGTCCTAACGAGTAAACTTGTTTGGCCAAGAATCTTAGAGGTCACCACCTTAGCAGGCCAATTTGGTTGGATAGAAACCACAATTTGCCTCTATGTGGCGAAAACAAGAATGTGAGCCAACAATCAAGCATGCAGACATGCATGTAGGATTGTTGGACAAACACATGTAACCTAGATGTGTGTTGATTAAACACATAGGTACATTGTAAATGTCTCCAGAATTTACTATAAGACATAGGGGTCACAAGTCTTTAGGCATATGAAGTGGGATGTACTCACCATCGCAGCTGTGGCTGGGGCCCATGCTGCTGGCCGTCCCGGGAGCTGGGGTGGGGAGGATGGTCACCGGCTCCGTCTGCGTGGCAACATCTGTCAGGAGAAAGCAAAAGAGAAAAGCAAAATTAGTGGGCCAATGACACATGACTAATTGACAGCCATCTGGTTATGGAGTCTGCAAAAACAAATGCTTGCATGGTTACACACATGTTGTCCGACACTAGCATATTTCCTGGTCCATGAGTTCATGTAAATTATTTATGGTTGCAACATGGACACATAAAGATAATGTGCCAATAACCTTGACAGTGCAATGGTAAGGACTAATTTGCAGTTGATTGTAGAATCTTACTAGTGTGCAACATGTGTTAGCCAGAACAACTTACAAAAATAACACATTTGCTAGCCCCCATCATGGTGTGGGCTGAAACATAGGGGTGGATTGCACTGTAGTGGTGTTTGTGATGTTAATGTACATTAGAAAACCAGCTTGGCCTATGGACCAGGAAACATGTGTATGTTAAAAGTGGCCCAAGACCCAGGATTTAGACTATCCTGTGTTTTGGGCCACTTTGGCAGGGCACACCAATTGGAGAGAGAGCCCGTCCGCCGCTGCTGCCTTCCGCGAGTCACACCTCAAGTGCGTGCGCACGCGCAGGCCATTCTGAAACGGAGAGCGCAGGCGCACACACATCTAGAGGGGCACGCAGGAGGCTGCGGCGGTGGCTTCTGCCACCCCAAATGAGGTAAGGAGTTTGTGGGCTTTTGGGGGGGGGGCCCGCGGTGAGGGAGGTGATTGGGCAGGGAAGCTTATAGATTCCAAGCCCAAACAACAATGGGTGTTGGTCCACTTTAAGGAATGTCATAACATGGGGAATGTGAGGTATAACAACAAACACTTACCATGACTATGCCCGTGGAGAAGGCGTTGCCAAAAGCTCCTGGAGGTGCCGCCTATATGATGCGCTGCAAATTAGAGAGGAATGGCAAGGGCTAAGTACAAATGGCCATATGTAACCTGTCACAGACTAACACTGACTAAATGTGCACTCACCAGGGGATGAACTGCCACTTGAAGCCCAGGGAGGGCTCTGAGGAGGAGGCGTGGAGCCTCGGCTCCTCACACTCTGATCCAAAGATCCCCCAGCCAAAGGACCACCCTCCTCCCTCTCACCCCCTGCTCCTTCAGGGAGTGTGGGAGAGTCCATTACTTCCACCCCACTTGGACTCCCCACTTGAGAGTGGCCCCTTGTCTGGTGAGACTCCTCAGAGTCAGAGTGTGAGGAGCTGAGGCTCGATCCTGACAGCCCCCCAGCAGCACACTCCTCTGGGGCGTCATCCCCTTCCTCCCCTGGGTCCTCTAAATAGGACCTGCGAGAGGGACCCTCCCCCGATGACTCCCCCGAGTCCGCCTGTCTCATTCGGGGGAGGAATCCCTTCCCACGTTTCCCCAGGGGAGGACGCTTATCTGTGTTGAGGGGGTGAATAAAAAAAATTACAATTACTACCAAAAATGGACACAGCTTACAATATTATTTTCCAAAAATTAAAAACATAGCATAAACTTCCACTTACCTGAAGCGTACGCATCATATAGGCGGTACACGCCTTCAGGGTCCCGGCACTTAAAGTCTGACCATTTTTGCATGATGGAGCGCACACTGAGGCTGGTGTGGAAGCGCCGGGACACTGTGGCCTTCACCTCCAGGGCAATCCGCTTCTTGCCCCCACGGGCATAGTCATATTGGTGGATGCAGAAATCCTATGACAAATGAAAACAAAAAGGTTAGCAATACATGACATCAGAACAATGGCCTAAACATTTATACTGAGAACAGATTAAACATATCATCCAAGGAAAATATACTCACTTTCACCACCTGGCCGTTTACGCGGCTATCCACCCTTTTTCTTTTTAGCTTTGGTGGCCCAGGGGGGGAGCGGGTGGAGGGGGGTTAGGTGGGGGAGGTGAGGTAGGTGGGGGAGGGGTGGGGGGGCCAGAGTCAGAGGAGGAGCTGGGGAGGCGCAGTACACGTCGGGTAGGCATGATGGTGGAAACGCAAAGGAGGAAACCGGAAGTGGATATGACAAAAGCGACAGAAAAAAAAAAAAAAAACGCTCCGCGAACTAGGAAGAAGCTAATATCCGCTACATGCAAGCTAAGTGATGGAAATAGGATTTTTACGCATTACAACAAGCTATTGGCCAAGACACCATTAATTATTAGCTTGATTTAGCTGGGAAACGCAAAGGAGCAAACCGGAACTGGATATGACGAAAGCGAAAAAAATCCACGCCCCGCGCACTAGGAACCAGCTAATGTCCGCTACGTGCAAGCTAAGCGGGAATAGGATATTTACGCATTATAACAAGCTATTGGCCAAGACGCCATTAATTATTAGCTTGATTTAGCTGGGTGTTCAATATCCTGTAATGCATAGGTCAGAGCAAAAACAGAGCTGGTTGCTTACAAATAACAATCTGATTCCTTAATAAAATAAGAACACAATAAAACTAGCCAACTACATGATAATGTTGCACACAGGAGAATGCATAACGGGTTGTTATGAGCTTGTACGCCTGAACAAATCCAGCAGAATGTGGACATGCAAGCTCACAACTACAGTGTATTCATTAAGAACGACTGGGGTCGCTGCAAGTGAATTTAGGGAAAATGGCAGAAAGGCCCATGTATGAACAGCACAGCGCAGCACAGCGACACTAGTGCCGCCACATAGCGAATCACAACAGCGACTGCACAAACTCTGACCACCACAGATTCAACAAGGACAGGGCTGCCGAATAGCTTGGGCGCTGACAATTTCAATGAGCGAACGCGAGCGCCAAACATGACTGACTAAAAAGTAGCTTTACAAGCCATGTGTGTTGTGAAAGTAAGCTAATTTGAGGCTAATGTGTTTTGTGGGAGGAGATGCATTTTAGATTTCCCTCACAACATTCCAGTGTAAAAATTACATCTTTCATCAAAAAATAAAAAAAAACAAGACAGATTAATCAAACATATCCTAAACAACATGTGTTTAATTTTTGGCCAAAGACAAGAACACAAAAACCACTAAAAAAATCATTGCAGTGTCTGCCATTGAAATGTATGGGAGAGCGCCAGGTAGCGAGAGGTCATACCTGTCGCTGTGATGGGATTAGCAGCGGCGCTGTTCGTTGCAGTCGGCTTCATGATGAATCCCGCGCTAGCTGACGCTTTCGCCGGCGCTAGCCTCATTTAGTGTGATAAATGCGTGATTGTGTTCGCAGCCTGGCGTTCTGTAGTCGGTAGCCGCCGTTAGCTGGCGATACCTGGCGCTAGTGAGACACTACCTGGCGCTATCACTTGATGAATAAGTATTTCCAGGCCCTCATAATATCATTTGTCATTTCTAATGGCCCTAAATGGTCCTTCTGGTCCATTCTCAGTCTGGTTATAGAGTTTAGTATAGGCTCATAGGTGTGCTTTAATGTTTCTGGATATCTCATTGCCAGCCTGTAAATATTTTCAGCCTGAACCAACTTTGTTCATTTGATCCTATTGTGTCTGACACTTTTGTACAAGAGGTCTGCCAAGTAATTTTATGAAGAAGAGGCCTTCAAAAAATGTAAAGCGCCTAATTGATTGCAGGGGATTAAAATATCTGTTTCTAGCCTCCAGTCCTAACAGTGCAATCATGAATACATGTATTAACAAGTTCAGATGACAACAAGTTCTGATGACAACAAGTTAAGATGAGGCTGAAGAGCCATTAGCCATAACGATCATGTGTGTGTGAGAGTGGACCAATGCAGGATTACTAGCAGTGATTACTAGAGATGGGAAAATGTTTAAAAGTTCAACTCAGGTGATTCACTGAATTTCACCAAGGAATTTGGGTTCGTCAGACGCGCTCATAAAACGCGCTCATAAAACCGTGAAAAAAAAAGCTTACCTCAGTCCCCATTCCAGCACAGGGCAAAGTTCTCATCCTCCGGCCGGCCACAGGGTCTTTAGCGGGACAGAGGACCCCCCATCCACTGGGCTCCCTGCGTCTCGCACCCCGTCAGAGGGAGGCGTTTTTTTTACAAATGAGTGAGCAGACTTCAGCTCACTCTACCAGTATAAAAGGCCCTTCCCTGCAGCAGGAAGTGAGATGTCAGAAGCCAGAGAGAGGGAACCCTATGTCTTTTTGTCTTTTTTAAGTGTTTAAAATTTAAAAAATAAACGGTGTGAGGGTCCACCTCCACCACCAGCAGGGGAGACCACGCCCTCTTGTTCTTTAATTTTTAAGGGTTAAACCCTTATAATTTAAAAATAAAAAAACAGCATAGAATCCCCACAAGAAAAACCAGGCCAGGAACCAGCTATGGGGGTTGGTACACTAGGGTGCAGAAGCCGAGGCGCTAGGCTTTGGAGATGCAGTTAATGATGTGGGGGTATATGCCCCCCTGCCCTGTAAACTGGTATAGGGGTCTCAAGGACACAATGAAAAAATATATTTTTTTCCCCACACTTACCTCACTAATCAATGGTTCTCCATGCCATCTGCCACTAATTCTGACAGCCGAAGAGATTGGCGAAAGCTGGGCACAGACAGAGCTGCCCCGCAGCCAAGCTTCTGACGATCTCTCTGGCTTCTGATATTTCACTCCTCGCTGCAGGGAGGGGCCTCTTATACTGGCGGAGTAAGCTGACATGTGCTTACTTGCCTGTGTAAAAGCCCCTTTCTAAGGCGGGGAGCGATAGGCAGGGAGCCCTGCCAGGGCTGTATATTCTATAGAGAGTGGCATGGGACAGCAACCAGGAGACAGTGAGAGAGCAGGTGAGTTTTTACTTCTTTATTTAATGATTTCAGGGAAAAATGTGGTCGGCACAAGTTACAGAAATTCGAATTCGTGCAGAATCGATTTTCCCTAAAATTGGGCCAAACTCCAGTTCTAATAGTTCTGGTTCTCTCATCTTTAGTGATTCCTCTTGTAACGTAATTGCTGCATCTAAACACTAAAGAACTTCTGGTAGTGTCAGGAGGGAACTGAGCTTGGGAGATTCGATACAGATCAGCATATACCAGCTGGTGACCCACCAACAGTCTGTTTTAGTCCATCCTTGGCCAGTACATCCCCACTCCAGTAAGCAATATGTAAGATAGCAGACATGTGATTTCCAAGTCGATACTCAAATTGGGGGTGATCAAAAGCAAGTACAGTCCCAATTACAAAGAAATGTGTAAAATGTAAAGAAAAAAAGAATGCAATGATCTTGAAATCTCACATAACCATATTTAATTAGCCTTAAAAACAAATCAGAAGAAGATAATAGTTAGATATGTTTCCATTTCATTAAAAAAAATAACTTATTTAGAAACTGAAGAGTGAAAGTCCACAAAGGTGGGCAGACCAAATGCTGGAGTTTTGGGAAAGAAATGTTTGTGCTAAAATATGCAAGACCTTACATGAAAGAGACACCTGTATTCGAGAATATGTTGTTCTAAAACCTCTACATTTTTTGGACTGTGCGCTGATAACAAGATGTATGGTACCTCTCCTCTTGAGTCTGCATGACATGGCGCCCATGGTTTCCATAAAGATTTTCTCATGTGATTCATCTGACCACAGAACAGTTTTACTTCTGTGCATTTCAAATTAGCTTTGGCCCAGGGAGGTGAGCAGTGTCTCTGGATTGTGTTGACACATGGTTTCTTCTTAGTATGATACAGCTTCCACATGTATGTGAGGATTGCATGGCAAACTATGTTCACAAACATTGACTTTTGTAATTATTTGGAATATGTGAGTCCATGCAGTGATTTACATTATCAATTGCTACCTGTTTGAAAGCAGACCGATGGCCTGAAGATTGCAAGCATCCAATATTGACTGTTGGCGTCGATATTTGCGCACTTGGACTTCCCTAGGCTCTCTGAATCTTAGGATGATATTATGTGCTTTAGATGAGGGCATATTCAAAGTCCTGACCTGCTTTGCTTTTCAGAGACTCTGCCTCGCTAACATACAACTTATACAGCTAGGTGACTTGGTTAACCCTTTAAATGCCAAGCACGTAGTTTCTACGTGGTTGCCTCTCCAACCGTTAAGTGCCAAGCACGTAGAAACTACGTGCTTGGCATTTACTTACCTTCTGGCGATCGGGGGTCCCTGGGGCCTGTGTAACTGGCCAAAACGTGTGCAGCGCCATCTTGGGGTCAGGTCCGGGTCACAGGAATGACGCTCCTGTGACCCGGATCCTCAGGAGCAAATCACAATGCAGCCTCGACGTCATCAGCCGGCGCCTGCACTAGCTGTATAAATAGCTGGTGCAGGCGCCATTTTCCTTCAGACCGGACCGTGTGCTGAGGTAAGGAGGTTGTTCTGGGGGTGGGGGTGGTGATTGGCTGCAGCGATCGGCGGCGATCGGCGGCGATCGGCGACGATCGCTGCGGTGGGGGGGGCGGCGGACCGGACCGTGTGCTGAGGTAAGGAGGTTGTTCTAGGGGGGTGGGGGTGGTGATTGGCTGCAGCGATCGGCGGCGATCGGCGACGATCGGCGACGATCGCTGCGGTGGGGGGGCGGCGGCGATCGTGGGCCGTGTGCCCCTTAGTGTAAGTTGTGTTGTGGTGGGGTGGGGTGGTGGGTTCGTATAGGCAGTGTGGCATGCCCCTCCTCCCCATCCCCAGTGTCGCGATCGGGGGTGGGGGGGGCGGCGGCGGCGGCGACGATCGTGGGCCGTGTGCCCCTTAGTGTAAGTTGTGGTGGGGTGGGGTGGGGTGGTGGGGGGTATAGGCAGTGTGGCATGCCCCTCCTCCCCATCCCCAGTGTCGCGATCGGGGGTGGGGGGGGCGGCGGCAACGATCGTGGGCCGTGTGCCCCTTAGTGTAAGTTGTGGTGGGGTGGGGTGGGGTGGTGGGGGGTATAGGCAGTGTGGCATGCCCCTCCTCCCCATCCCCAGTGTCGCGATCGGGGGTGGGGGGGGGCGGCGGCGACGATCGTGGGCCATGTGCCCCTTAGTGTAAGCTGTGGTGGGGTGGTGGGGGGTATAGGCAGTGTGGCATGCCCCTCCTCCCCATCCCCAGTGTCGCGATCGGGGGTGGGGGGGGGGGCGGCGGCGGCGGCGGCGATCGTGGGCCGTGTGCCCCTTAGTGTAAGTTGTGGTGGGGTGGTGGGGGGTATAGGCAGTGTGGCATGCCCCTCCTCCCCATCCCCAGTGTCGCGATCGGGGGTGGGGGGGGTGGCGGCGGCGATCGTGGGCCGTGTGCCCGTTATTGTAAGGTGGGGTGGGGTGGTGGGGGGTATAGACAGTGTGGCATGCCCCTCCTCCCCATCCCCAGTGTCGCGATCGGGGGTGGGGGGGGGCGGCGGCGGCGATCGTGGGCCGTGTGCCCATTATTGTAAGTTGTGGTGGGGGGTATAGGCAGTGTGGCATGCCCCTCCTCCCCATCCCCAGTGTCGCGATCGGGGGTGGGGGGGGCGGCGGCGATCGTGGGCCGTGTGCCCATTATTGTAAGTTGTGGTGGGGGGTATAGGCAGTGTGGCATGCCCCTCCTCCCCATCCCCAGTGTCGCGATCGGGGGTGGGGGGGGCGGCGGCGGCGATCGTGGGCCGTGTGCCCCTTAGTGTAAGTTGTGGTGGGGGGTATAGGTAGTGTGGCATGCCCCTCCTCCCCATCCCCAGTGTCGCGATCGGGGGTGGGGGGGGGCGGCGGCGGCGATCGTGGGCCGTGTGCCCGTTATTGTAAGGTGGGGTGGGGTGGTGGGGGGTATAGGCAGTGTGGCATGCCCCTCCTCCCCATTCCCAGTGTCGCGATCAGGGGTGGGGGGGGCGGCGGCGGCGGCGGCGATCGTGGGCCGTGTGCCCGTTATTGTAAGGTGGGGTGGTGGGGGGTATAGGCAGTGTGGCATGCCCCTCCTCCCCATTCCCAGTGTCGCGATCGGCGGTGGGGGCGGCGGCGGCGATCGTGGGCCGTGTGCCCATTAGTATAAGTTGTGGTGGGGTGGGGGGGGGTATAGGCAGTGTGGCATGCCCCTCCTCCCCATCCCCAGTGTCGCGATCGGGGGTGGGGGGGGCGGCGGCGTTGATCGTGGGCCGTGTGCCCATTAGTATAAGTTGGGGTGGGGTGGGGGGGTATAGGCAGTGTGGCATGCCCCTCCTCCCACTCCCCATCCCCAGTGTGGCGTGCCCCTCCTCCCGCTCACCATGCGCTCTGGGGGTGGGGGGGTTGGTGCCCCTCCTCCCGCTCACCATGCGCTCTGGGGGTGGGGGGGTTGGTGCCCCTCCTCCCGCTCACCATGCGCTCTGGGGGTGGGGGGGTTGGTGCCCCTCCTCCCGCTCACCATGCGCTCTGGGGGTGGGGGGGTTGGTGCCCCTCCTCCCGCTCACCATGCGCTCTGGGGGTGGGGGGGGTTGGTGCCCCTCCTCCCGCTCACCATGCGCTCTGGGGGTGGGGGGGTTGGTGCCCCTCCTCCCGCTCCCCATGCGCAAGTGTGGCATGCCCCTCCTCCCGCTCCCCATGCGCAGTTTGTACCTGCTGCCACTGATTTTTTTTTTGGGGGGGGTGATCCTGTCATGCCTGTGATGGGGGGTTGCTGCCCCATTGCCTGCAACTAATCTTTCTGTTCCCTTTCTTCATAGCCTGTGGATCGCTGTCGCCTTCTGTGGATCGCTGTCGCCTTCTGTGGATCGCTGTCGCCTTCTGTGGATCGCTGTCGCCTTCTGTGGATCGCTGTCGCCTTCTGTGGATCGTCACCGCCTCCTGTGGATCGTCGCCGCCTCCTGTGGATCGTCGCCGCCTCCTGTGGATCGTCGCCTCTGCTGCCACTGAATCGTCTCTGCCGCCACCCTTCTAGCCTCGTTTTCCTCCCCTTTGGTACCCAGTCCCCTTCTTTTCTTCTATTCCCCTCCCTCTCCCCCCTCTTTTCTCCTATTCCCCTCCCCCACCTGAAGCTGCACCGGACTCCACCTCTTCGCATTGTAACGTATTGGACATACACATTTACACAATAAGTTTGTTTTGTTTTTTTTTCTTACACTTTAGCTACACAGTGCACTTTTTTTTTTCTTCAATTTAGGTACACTTTTTTTTGTAATAAACTGACTGCATTTTGATTTGTTTGTTTTTCTTCCTTAACATTGTGTTTTTGTTTAGTTTTATTCTACTGTAACTGTACTGTGTAATTGTAATTTACTTTGTTTAGCCCTAGCCTTTAGCCCTAGCCTTTAGCCCTAGCCTTTAGGTCTAGCCTTTAGCCCTAGCCTTTAGCCCTAGCCTTTAGCCCTAGCCTTTTTTTTTTCTTTCCAATCAGAATTGGATATGGCTGGGAGGAAGTTCACTGCTCAAGAAGCTGCGGCTTACTTGATGGCCTCTGACTCGGAGGACTTTAGTGAGTCAGGGTCAGAGTATCTGCCCTCTGAGTCAGAGAGTGACTCCTCTACTGAGGAGACACAGCCACGCAGTGGTACTAGTACAGGCAGCCAACGTAGAAGGGCTAGTGCCGCACAAGATGAGGCCACGCTGGGGGAGAGTGTAGGGCAGGTGGAGGCAGGGCAGGCGGAGGCATCGAGTGCTGCAGCTGGTCCAGGAGAGCCGGCGTGGAGGCCTCCTAGTAATTATTCCCCCGATATTCCCCCCTTTAATTCGGTCCCTGGAGTCAACATAGACACAAGTAACTTACGTCTTGTTGACTTCTTCTATCTGTTTGTTACAGAGGCCATCCTACAGGATATGGTCCTCTATACAAACCGCTATGCTGAGCAGGTCATGGCACAAAACCCCCAACAGAGGCACGCCCGAGCTCAGTCATGGCACCCCACCAATATAGGTGAGATGAGAAAATTTTGGGGGCTCACTTTGGCAATGGGTCTTCTCAGAAAATTTAGCCTAGCATCATACTGGGATACCCATTCCATATTGGCAACTCCCTTATTTCCGGCCATAATGTCCAGAAACCGGTATCAAATTTTACTACGGTTTCTACATTTCAACGACAACGCCACTGCTGTTCCCCGTGATATGCCCGGTCATGACAGGCTTCATAAAATACGGCCCCTAGTTGAAAGCCTGTCAGAGCGCTTTGCAGATGTGTACACCCCCTCCCAAAATTTAACGATCGATGAGTCACTTCTGCTTTTTAAAGGGCGCATTATATTTCGCCAATATATCCCTAGCAAGCGTGCCCGCTATGGGATAAAGTTTTATAAATTGTGCGAAAGTACGACCGGGTACACAAAATTTTTTAGAATCTATCAAGGAAGGGACACGCAACTAGACCCACCTGGCTGTCCCCTTGATTTGAGTGTCAGTGGCCGGATCGTTTGGGACCTCATCACCCCACTGCTCGGGAGGGGGTACCACTTATATGTGGATAATTTTTATTCCAGCATCCCCCTGTTTAGAGCCCTTTACACCTTAGACACTCCCGCCTGCGGCACAGTGAACCGTAACCGGAAAGGCTTGCCAAGGGCATTACTGAATAAACAACTCAAGCATGGGGAGTCTTACGCCCTGAGAAATGATGAGCTCCTGGCCGTTAAATTCATGGATAAAAAGAATGTGTTCATGCTGACTACCATCCACGACCAGTCAGTAACAAGTGTAAGGCAACGTGGTCCCCAAGCCCCAAGCCAAAAGCCACGTTGTATCAGAGATTACAACAAGTTCATGGGTGGCGTGGATAAAACCGACCAAATTCTCACTTACTACAACGCCACCCGAAAATCGCGAGCCTGGTATAAAAAAGTTGCAATTCATTTGATCCAGTTAGCAACTTTTAACAGCTTCATTGTCTTTAAGGCAGCCGTACCAGGCTCCAATTTGACCTTTATCCAGTACCAGCAGCAGTTACTCCCTGCTTTGCTTTTTGGGCATGGTGAGGAGCCACCAGACTTAGCTGGTAGTGACAATGAGTGCAGGCTAATTGGAAAGCACTTTATAAAGTGCATTCCCGCCACCGAGAAAAAAAAGTATTCCCAAAAGGCCTGCAGGGTATGTAGGAAGCGTGGCATTAGGAAGGATACGCGGTACTACTGCCCGACATGTCCCAGCCAACCAGGTCTGTGTTTTGATGATTGTTTTGAAATTTTTCATACTCAGTTGGATTTTTGATTTATTATTTTTCTTCTGCATACCCCTGCCCTGCCACGCTCCGCTGAAACTGAAGCAGGATACAGGTTACAAAGGCAGAAAACACTTACCTCGCCTGCAGGCAAGTGCCAGCTACTTGGTGGCCAGTACGACCGTCCCAGTGGTCTTACTGGCCCCGAGGAACGGCACTAAACGGTGGGCGTTGTAAGGATTTTTTTTTCTCTGTAACTCCCCGCCTTAGCACCAGGGGAGGGTGGCAGGGTTAGCCTGAGACTGGACACCCACTATAATGTTTACGCTCTGTGTGGTCAGTATATAAAGCGCTGGAGCAAGAGCAGCTTGGATATTTGTGACACATGATGATTAAAATGTGGGCCCAGTTTCAGGATCTTGATAACTGATCTTATAATCTGATGTCACATCTACTATATCCTAATTGCACCTCACAGCTAACCCTGACTGCGGCTCTTGGTACCATCAAGAAATGTGGGTTGTTTTGTGTGTCTTTTATAGAACAAGCTATACTTTTGGGTGTTCGGCAACCCTAACCTTGAAAGTAGCTATGCATGTTGGGTGTTGTTCTGTTCAGGGGACCTTGCGCTCTCAGATTTAGTGTGTTTTTTCTTGTTGGTATATTATTTTTTGATTAAAATGTGGTGTGGATTGTGTTTTTTTCGTATTTTTGCAGGGAAATGCTGTGCAACCAATGAATTTGCGTCCAGAAAGTTGAGTTGCGCCCACAACTACCAGCCTGGTACGTCTAGAAAGGTTAAGATGTGTGCTTTCAGGGAATATATGGTTTGTGGGGGGTATTTTATATGTAAAGGGTCGTTTTTGTTAAAAAAGTGTAAGGTGCGCACTTTGTCAGCAAAGCTGAAAAAATGACGTGAAATGACCTTTACGCGCATGTTTTCGTTTTGGGTGTTTGGCGACCCTACCCTGCGAAGTAGCTATGCATGTTGGGTGTTGTTCTGTTCAGGGGACCTTGCGCTCTCAGATTTAGTGTGTTTTTTCTTGTTGGTATATTATTTTTTGATTAAAATGTGGTGTGGATTGTGTTTTTTTCGTATTTTTGCAGGGAAATGCTGTGCAACCAAGGAATTCTTCACACGTTTGCGTCCAGAAAGTTGCGCCCACAACTACCAGCCTGGTACGTCTAGAAAGGTTAAGATGTGTGCTTTCAGGGAATATATGGTTTGTGGGGGGTATTTTATATGTAAAGGGTCGTTTTTGTTAAAAAAGTGTAAGGTGCGCACTTTGTCAGCAAAGCTGAAAAAATGACGTGAAATGACCTTTACGCGCATGTTTTCGTTTTGGGTGTTTGGCGACCCTACCCTGCGAAGTAGCTATGCATGTTGGGTGTTGTTCTGTTCAGGGGACCTTGCGCTCTCAGATTTAGTGTGTTTTTTCTTGTTGGCATATTATTTTCTTTAGAAGAATGTGGTTTTGATTCTGCTTATTTTTATTTTTTTAGGAAAACTCGCTGCAATCAAGTTATTTGCCGTAGGACTACTTGAAGAAAGCTCTGCACATAACAACAAGCCTGGTACTCCTTGAAAGCTTGAGGTGTGTACTTTCATGGAATATATACTTTGTAGGGGGTATTTCAAATGTAAAGGGTCGTTTTTCTTGAAAAACTGCAAGATGCGCATAGCCGTTGTATTTTATCTGAAAATCTCCTAAAGCACTGTCTCAATTTGGGGGAGTCTTCTGGGCAGGAAAGGGTGTCTACCAATACATATGTGGTACCATTGTAACCGGGAGAAATTGGGCTTTTACACGCAATACAATTTTATTGATAAAATTTAATTTTTTACTTACAAAAAACACTACACAATGTAAAAAATAGCAATTTTTTATTTTTTTACCACATATTTCACCCCAAAATATTGCTTAAGTACTAAAAAAATTAAAAACAGGCTATTCTATGTTAAAGCCCAAATTGTGCCAAAAAAAACAATATATAATTTTCCTAGGAAATCCCCAAACATTCCTTCAAAAATTACACTTAAACATGCGGAGCACAAAATGGTGAAAAATGGTCTGGCAACAAAGGGTGACAAAATCTCCAGGTAGGCTGGCACTTAAAGGGTTAAAAACTGACCCTCCAGTTGTTTTTTATTAGTACCAAATGCTGCCCCATGACCGCAGCAGCATCATTTTGATCGGTTATTGTCATTGGTTATGGGTGTGTCTGTCTCTAAAACTGTTTAACTTTAGAAAAACTGCAGAAATCCAGAATTACTAGATTGTCCCTCTTTAACCCTCTATACTAAGTCTAACATGGGTCTCTCCACATGGTGGCTTGCGATTCTTTTCTGGTGCTCACCCCCATACAGCCAGACACTACAGCCTTTTGTTAACTTTGTTCCAACTTTTTTGAGATGTATTTGAGATGTGTTTTTCAGTAAATGTTTACAAATGTACTAGAAACATGTCTAACTCTCAACAGATGGTATGTATGATATGTTCTATTGTGAATAAAATATGGTTATACCAGTATGTGATTTCCATGATTTGCATTGTTGTTTTGTATTTTTTACATTTTATACAGCGTAACTGCTTTTTGAGGATTGGGGGCTATAGGAATTTGGTAAAATGTTTACTAAAATATCTTTGCAAATGTAAATATCAGTAAAGTAATACTTACATTCATTTCTCATTTAAATAAAATATGTGGATACAACAAATTAAAGATAAAGCAATTGTTATGCAGTAGCAGTGAGGGGGGATGGAAGATCACCTTTGCCCCGAGCTATTACCACCTTCATTCCCACTATGAAATCATTAGTGTAATGTGATTCTGGCAGCCAGATGGTATTAATAAACCTATAGGATCCCCCTCGGCTTCAGTGCAATATGTGGTAATCTTTTAATCTTCCTGCAGGTGCCTGAAATGGTTTGAAAAGAACACGTGCACCAGCCTTTCTCATTCAAGGTGTCTTCCCTTTTTCCCATAATTTCTATTTGACAGACATCAAACATATGGTACTTCGTAAAATCTACTTAGATTCACACATGGGATTACTTTTATTTTCTCTTTGGTAAAGCAAAGTGAACTTTGGGTGTGCCTTCTGGTGTGACTTGCAACCTGCACTTCACTTTTTAACTTTAACACACAAAAAAGGTCTAATTTTTCCCTAAAAAACACCTATATCTAAGGGGAATTTTATAGGTTAGGTACTGTACATGCTTTTGTAATGAGCTAAGGATTTGTTTTTTTAAATAATAATGCCCTATGGGGTATGCAGGGCATAATGTTTTATACCCCATAATGCACTATTATTGTTGAGCTTCTTAAAAAAAATCCAATTTTTCGCATATTTTTGTGTTAAAATAAAGACAGTCACCGAGCTGCAGGGTGCAACTTATACCATAAGGACACCCAAAGTGCACCTTGCTTTACCTAAGATTTAGCATGATCCCCAATAATAAAATGTATTCTTGCCCTCTTGCCTATATATTAAACACTTTGATTTTTCTGTTTTTGCTAGTGCTTCACCCTAGTTGCTGCTTGTGCTTTGAAATTTAAAGAGGACCAATATCCATATGCTGACAATTCATAATTCATAGTATGGCTATTAGTCACTTGATTGTTGGTGATAAAACGTGTTAGTCGAGTGAGCTGAATGGTTGCTAAAAGTCACACGATGTCTTACTCACTTGTATACCTGCAATTTATTGCCAGTCAAGTCACTTGACTATAGTTCCTATAATCATGTAAAGGGGGTTATAGTTGCCTATTCAGACACTGGTGGTTAGTAGTTAATTTACATTGAAAATCGTACGGTCTATAAAAAATGAAAAGGAAGAAATTCAGTGTGCTACATCCTAGCAATGGTTTATCCCTTCCTGCAATTTGAACATATGTACCAAGGGTTTTAGAGCTGTATTTTTTTCAACACACATGAGTATCCCCTTCACCCCTCTTAGTTTGTTGTCTTCTCCTTTGTACTCCTCTCATAAAAATCATAAACTCAATAAAAATATATTACATAATTATATAAAATTATTATATATTATATAAAAAGTTTTAAGACTCCAATACTGATTTTCACAATAATTGCTAATCTTTGGGTCAGATATATCTATAGTATACTCAAGTACAAATACAAGCATTTTATTAGCTTTTATCGGCAATACATCAGGTTTAGGCAAATACTCTGTATTTACCTTTTTGTTTCAAGGCTTACTAATTCTCCAGGAAATCCCCTTCCATGTCCCTCCCCTCTAGTGATGTCATTAGTCACATGGAGGGATTCCACAGAGGCTCCTTTTCTGTGGTATAAAAGCTCCTTGCCTCGGCGGCTTAGCATTAGCTTGGCAGTTCTTCTACAAATGCTGGCAGGGCAGCTGCATCAGTGGCTCCCCAGCATACAAAGACCAGTGCCCCTCGGACCAGGAAGTAGCCCCTGACCCAGCGGACCTGAGGATGTCACCCGGCCGGGTAAGAGTTTCTTCATTATTCTTTTAACTGTTTGTGAACCGATGAGGGGTCTAAGGGATACCTATACCAGATCACAGAGTAGTGATAGATGGCATGCCACCAACATTGGCAAGTGGCATTCCAAATAATTGACCATATCGGGGATGGGGTAAGTCAAATCTATCTCAGTCCAGAGCCAATGCCCATCACTAGTGGGGGCGGTGGCAGGGTTTTTAATTTCTGGTGCATGTTGAACCCTAGAAGCCTGCTGAGGAATCGGGCAGATATTACATTTCATTTTATCGCTGATCCCCAGCATCCCCCTTTAAGATTCTCTGTTCTTAGCAAATGTCACCCTTACAAGACTAGCAGGAAAAGGAAGTCCATATATGGGCATGAGGTTCTGACACTCAGAAAAGGCAATTTGAGGATGAAAGCCCCCCTGTGGCTCCCCTAACACCTTGGTTAGACCGCCAGGAGCCATGATCCTTCTTTGCTGGGGAGGTGTGATAGCATATGGGGGCTTCAAAAGAACTACACAGGACCTGTGTCTGGGAGGAGGGGGATGGAGGGGCAGAGACCGCGCTCAAAGGTAGGCCAAGGAGATGAGAACTGGGTCACTCTCTGCAGAGGAGTCATGCTGCAGCGTGCTGGAGGTGCCCAAATCATCTATAAGCTCTTGACATACCCCTTGTGGGAGCTCTTCATCACCACTCTACATCTGCGTCTTAAGGTAACTGACTGTTTTGTCTCTGTGTAACTCACTGTAACCTGTAACCCACTTTTCAGAACAACATTTGTATTCATTTATATTCATAGCCAAATGTTTGTTATCACTGCCTAGTGTGCTCATTGCATTAAAACTTATATTTAACTTGAGCGATCATTTTCCTTAGCCAAGAATCTGTGTGTTCGTAGGCTTTGGGCCTGGTAGTCCCACTAGGAGGGCAAACGGACAGGGTTTTGGGAAGGCGGACTGCATGATTGGAGGTCCTTGATTGATAGTTGGATCCTGTGACCTGCGTTCCCCTAGCAGCCATAAAGTAGCCCATACTGTAAATGTATATTGGGAATTGTATTGGGAGTACCCACATACCACCAATCTAAAATCTACACTCTCAGTCACTATAACTGAACAAAAAAAAGCCTGACAAAGCCTCGGTGATATGCATGGCCAGACTGGGGGGCACCAAGCACCTGGGATGCGTGGTAATATCCATGAATTATTTACTATTTGCAGCTGCTATCTTTGATTAACAATTATCTGCTTCGGAGGTCCTAAACAAAGAATTTGGTTAAGTGCATATTTTGGCCAGATAGCACACAGTGGGGGGTGCGTAAAGTGCAAAGTGTAAAATACTTTATCTTCTAAACAACAATAAATAAACCTTACAGGGTTAAAAAAAAACAAAACTGCTTCTCATGTATTCTGCCCTAGACTTTGCGGAATACAAAATGTATATGGAGATATTTTATCATGAAGAAGCCACTTGAATATCAAGTGTTCTACGTTTAGAAAGAAACAGGTAACTGACATTTTGAAATAGATCTTGTTAGGAGAGACCCATTAGTATTCATTCCTTGTATCTTCGGCATATACTTCGTGACCTTGACAAGATGAAAGTGTTTCATACAACTTCGATGAAAGTCTTTTCTCCTCTGAAGAACTGGTGTTAGACAGGCAGCAGAGAGACACCGCATAAGGCAAGCTGTGTGTCTTAGCTGCCGGAAAAGCAAACTAAAATATGAATTATGAACCCCTTTATATTAAAAAAAAATCTATAGCTCTGAGCAATAACAGTGCAACAGCTGCTGGAGGCATAATTTGGGTGGTATGAATGATGCATGATATGGGTGATGTCTGGGTAATTTCCTGTCCTTTATCTTATCTAGAAAGAAGACATTTCACACAATTTCATATTTCGTTTCTAATTAAAGAGAGGCAGCCAAAATGGGATTGTGCAAATTTGTGAATCTGCACACGTCTCGGCATAAAAGACATTCTTACGAGAAAAAGATCTGTATTGCTTTTTAGTTTTTACTTGCCTTCTTCTTAGTTGCTGATACCCCTCCTGAGAAACTGTTCCCTGAGATAACAGAGCTAGAGACCTTCACAGGTCCTGTACATGTACCATGCCTACAATCCAAAATCTTAATGGTCCTTGATTATAAAGTACCTAGGCAACTTTCTTCCCTAGGATTTCCTTAACCATTTATTGTAAAGAAAGGAAACACACACAAGCTTTCATGTGGAATTGCACAACTATTTTAACAGTTAATGTATACTTAAAGAGGACCATCAGACCCTTTCTAATGTTCCTCTCTAAACATCCTCCCCCCCCCCCCCACTGCCTTGTGGAAGTCGGCGTTATCTAAAACGCCAACATTCAACAGTATTCCTGGCCCCTTTCCACCACCCTCATAGCAGCGGCCTTAATCTAACTCACCCTTCCCCGTCTGCTCTTCAAAAGTCCCGTCCCGCTTATCAAATCTTGCGAGATCTGTGCCGAGTGTCATTGCAGCCTATGCAATGACACTGTGCATGCTCGAGATCTTAAGGACCGGCACAGTGACGGGTAGACAAGATGGTGCTGCCCAAGGGAAGGTGCGGGACTGAAGGATGCCGGAATGTGATGCCACCAGAACGGTAGGTTTTAAACTGGTATTTTTTTATTCTGAGGGGAGCAGGGAAAGAGCATGCCAGGTTTGGGGAGTTTTCATTAACTCCCAAATACCTCTAAAGTTCCTTTAAAAGTGCAAATTTTGTAGTAGAAAACTTGTAAGGTTGCCCTAGTGGGAGTATTTTGAATATTACACTTACTCTGTTTGTACCCGCAAAGTCAAGTCAACCCAATACCGACTGTACGTTAAATCCACATTTACCTTCACACTATCCCCACATACCAACTTTTGCTGCTTGGTAAATGTTGTTTAGGACTGGTAACTGTTGATATGTTCACAATTTACAGATAATTAGCATAATAACTTACCCCGGGCTCTTCTGTGTGCCTTACCACTGGCCCAGATAGGCACTTTACCTAAAATATGACTTATGACTTGATTTCAGAAGCTACACTGAACCATAAAGCCAAACCATAATTCTTCACCCTACTAATACCCAAGCCAAGATGAAAATACCCAAGTCAATGTAGAACTGTCCAAGTAGTCTTTCTGTTTTGGGGGGTAGAAAACCCCCAACAAATATATCACATTTAAAACAGTGTGTTTTTCTTTTATATATTCTTAAAGGGACTGAGACTCCATTTAAAAAAGAATACTCACCTTTAACACCCTGCGACAGTTTCCTGTATCTCCAGTGCATAGAATCTTACAAATTTCAGGTCCTCCAATGCCCTCACATGTTCCTGTCACTGCCTGCAAAAGCGGCAAGTCAAATAAAGTGGGTGTTCTCCAGGCACTGTGACTGATACAAGGTCATGGCAGACTTTTCAATGGCGAGTATTGATCAAAAACCCAGGGTGCAAGCACACCACAGGGTACTCGATCTCAGAAACTAGGTATGTTACAGTATGAGCACCACATCCGGAAATCAAATATTTCAGTCCCAGCTAAGACATGCCAATGATCTGGAAAAACACACTTTTAGCTAGAGTTAAGGCTGTTTTCCTTTGTAGCAAGGATCCTCATTGGTCTTAGGCACCCAAATACACTGTTGACTGTTGACACCTGGAGAGAAAACCATGACTAGTGTAAATATACTGTATTTTCACTGCGAAGATAAAGCTAAGCGGGGATAGTTCCCACTATGTAGGCACGGTACCTACCTCAATGCAAGCTGCTGTCATCAGGAGTTCTAGCAGCTGCCCATATGTGTGCCAACAAACACATAGTAAAGTTAATGGGATTTTTCATGCAAAAGTTTAAAAATATTAAACCCCAGCTTACCTTGCTCTGTGCTTCCTTTCAGCCCTGTGCTGTGAATAGGGAAATGTACTTTCTCATCTGCCCCTCCAGCCCCACCCCTGGGGATGTGGACCACCAATACTAGATCGAGGAGCTAGTCCAGACCACACCCCTCCCAATCTATGGCTTGAATGGTGCTTCAAGCACCACTAAAAACACAGTCAAGGTGTTGGGATGCCTGTGTCTAAAGTGGGGTCTCAGGTTATTACATACCCGGCCTATTATGCTGATTATTACGCTACATCACAGCCATGCCCACTGGCATCAGAAGATAAATCATAGGGTAAAACTGTAAACCTTGATGAAGTAATCTCGGCCATTACTTCTTCAATTTAAAAATGGAAAACAATTTTGGACAGTGCCAGACTTGGGCCACACAATGGTCTAATAATTGACTTTGCCTGTTATATTACTTTAAGATGAAGATGAGTTTTATATGAAAGAGTGTCAAGACCGATGTTATTGTCATTACTTAACTGCATAATTCAGGATGAAAAAGCTCCAGCTTGAAATATGTAGGTTTATTTAGGTCCACATTGGACAGTCCATTCAGACTCCAGGAGCAATAACCAGGAACATTTGAAGTTTGAAGCTCAAACGCTATTATGTGCCTCTACTCTATTTTCTGTAGATGCTCCAGAAAGGCTCCAAAATGTACCCCCGTTCCCTCTTTTCTTTCCATTTTACCAAGACAACGTTCTGAATATGGTCACATGGAAGCCTCCGTCCCTCAACGCTTCGAAATTAAGCAAGCCAGGCATAAGAAACCACTGTGGCTTTCCAGGCTCACTAATGCTGAAAATGATGTGGGAAAGAGTTGGCCATGTGACCACATTTAGTGTGTGGTTTTAGAAAATTGTAAAGGAAGGGGCAAATTTGGAAGCCCTGCTGCAGCATCTACAGCACTCTGCAAGAAATAGAGAAGAGGTACATGGGGCAGACATCAGGTAAGCCCTTTCTACCTCATTTTTAGCTGCTTTTGTGGATTGATATAACTGGTATGTGTGTGTGTGTTGTGGTAAAGTGGAGAAAGTGAAGACGGGATCTGTCATTGAATACGAGAATAAGAAAGGTTTAACCAAAGGACCATGCTAGTGTTATTGTATGTTGTGTGTTGTTTTTGAGGATAAAGCCCTTTCTTACTGTGAATAGATGGCTTGACAAAGGATCCCTGTGATCGAAACGTGTTGCATTTTTTGGGATGCCCACATTTATGGAACCGTTTTGCTTTTAACGCATACATACTAAAGGTTAAGTTTTATTCACTGCTGATGGTCCGGTTGGATATCCCCTTATTGTTTTCTGTGAAATGATTGGCTGATTTCTGGAGAGAAAGAACTATTGAGCCTAGAACCATTAGGATCTCTTAATAAACACATAACTTTCCTTTCCTCAACCCTGTCCCGCGGTTGAACTTGATTGACAGTTGTCAGTTGTATTAAATATCTGTGAGATTCCCTTAGTTTTTTAATTAATACAACATCCATTTTTCTTAACACTTTCTCTGAACTAAATGTTAAAACTAAGAAAACATACTGGATCGGAGTTGTTTTTATATTATTCTTTTTCGCACAAGGGAGGTGGCTTTAATTTGTGTTCTAGTGTTCTACTAGATAATTGCATGCAAATATTATTAAGATCCCAAGTGGAATGTAACGTGATATTTAATGATATGACAAGCCGCGAAAAGCAGAGCTCCCCTTATTTTATTAGGATATTATTTGTAGCATGAAGGTATAACTATGATTCCCTGTCTGCTGGGCACTGTACTTTCAGTTCTAATGGTGCCTTTTTTCCTCATGGAGTACATTCTTACATGTCATCCTTGTCAAACAATTATATTCTTAATTTTATTACACTACAGGGTCAAAAGTATATGAATTCTGTTGTGTTGAACGTTTGTGTATGTTTGTTAATCATTTAAATGGACTGTCCAGGCTAAAATAAAGACATCATACTCAGGGCCGGATTATG